>OY720679.1:132081971-132734266 GCA_963170755.1 Amphimallon solstitiale | reverse complement strand
AATGTAGGTGGTAGCCGACTAGTAGGAGTACAAAATAAAATTATTGGTAATTATACAAAGTGTTCAGGAAAGGAGTGTGATGTCAAAGTTGTATTTTTTTAAATGGAACACCCGGTATATTATGTGATTTTTGAATTGCGCAATTAAAAATATTGGGATTTCATATGGGATTGTATTGACCTAAAACTTACGTTTTGGGAGTTATGGACGCATCATTTGGAAAAAATGCTATAATCTAGCAGGATGTGGATTGGTTAGTATAGTGTTTAGAAATATCGTGCTTATCATGAAGTTTTCCACGTTAGTATACTTTTATTGCGAGGTATTAATTTTAAGCTACATCAATCTGTTATACAGGGTGTTCATCATACGCGAATACTAATTTTTCTCAATTTTTTCAAATGGAACACCCTGTATATTATTACCAATTGTTAATAAGGGCACTTCTAGCTTTCATTTGATATAAGGGTATGGCTGTCTAACTCCAATAATTTTCAAGAAACATCGAATTAACGTTTGAAATTTAACATCTTTAATAACATTTTGTAGAAATTATTTTACATCTACTCATACATTGATATTGCACTACGAAAATGAGCACAAAGTAATATCAAAAATGGAAATTTACAACAAATGTTCAAAAACTCGGCCATCATTTGCTATGCAAATGTCAAGTCTTCGAATAAACGATATCCTAACATGTTCCAAAATTTCAGGAGAAATATTTCTAAATGCTTGAGAAATTCTAATTTGCATATTTTCGGTTGTTGTTGGTGCTACTGAATAAACCTGTTGTTTTATGTGTCCCCACAGAAAAAGGTCTACCGTAGTTAGATCAGGAGACCTAGCAGGCCATGAGATAGGACCTCCTCGCCCTATCCATCTTTCAGGAAGCCACTCTTGCAAATAATTCCTGACTGCTTGATGATAATGTGCTGGCGCACCGTCCTGCTGTAGGTACATCTGTTGCCTAGTTGCTAAATCAACATCGTCCAAAAGCAGCGGAAGTTCATTTCTTAAAAATTCTAAGTATCTTTCGCCAGTCAATTTACCATTGAAAAAATACGGTCCTATAACATGTGATCCTAGTATGCCTCCCCAAACATTTAATGACCACTGATGTTGATGATCAATGTATCTAACCCAGTGGGGATTTTCGGTGGCATAATAATGCATATTGTGCCTGTTAAGTGAACCATTGTGTCGAAATGACGCGTCATCACTAAACAGAATACAGTCTAACATTTCTGGGCGGATTTGGAGCCTTTGTCTCATTTCTTGGCAAAATCCTAGTCTATGCTCTAAGTCATCTTCATTTAACTGCTGATGAAGTTCCATATGATAAGGATGAAAATTGTATTTTTTCAGTATTCTTCTAACTGATGTTTCACTAATTCCCGTATCTAAACTGATATTACTCACACTCGCATGGGGATTTTCTTCTACGGATAACAGCACAGATAATTTATTATCTTCATTAGAAATTAGAGGAAATTTTGTGCTCCTACTAGTCGGCTACCACCTACATTACATAACTTTTCGAATTTTGCAATATTAAAGCCGTAATATGACAATCCCAGACGGATGGCGGACCCTGTATATTGCCTTTCATCACGCACATAATTAATTCATGTATAGTTGACTCGGTGTTCTCGGATTGCTGGCGGCAGGCATTGGTTTCTCCAGTACCTAAGTCCACAGAACCTAAACAAATGAAAGACCTTAGACCCATTAGCCTGCTGCCTGTAATGTCCAAGATCCTAGAGAAGGTCCTCGCTGCACAGATAGCTGTTTTTGTTGCAAGAGAGAACATTTTGCCCTCTACTCAGTCGGGATTCAGGCCGGGGTATAGCTGCGAAACGGCTCTGTTGTCTATGACTGTTGACCTGATTACGGCTTCTGATAAAAACCTTGTATCCTGCCTGGTCTCACTTGATTACAGCAAGGCATTCGATACATGCATGGCACTCTTTTTGTATTTTAAAATCCATTGGCTTTAATGGTAGCGCTCTCACTCTAATGACAAATTATCTATATGGTCGTATGCAGGTGGTAAGAGTAAAAGGCAATTGCTCTGCTCCCCTTGCCTTAGTGCAAGGTGTACCCCAGAGTTCGGTTCTTGGGCCAATTCTATTCACTATATACACCTCAAAATTATTACTGTGTATAGAGCACTGTAAATCACATATGTATGCTGATGATACTCAGCTTTATTACTCCTTTCCCCCATCTGAATGGCAAGCTGCTATGCACAGAATTAACACCGATCTTTCAAATCTATTTGATGCTTCTGTCAATCACAGCCTTCATATAAACCCGGAGAAATCGCAGGTCGTCCTTTTCGGTCCTAAAAAGACGTGCTTCAACATTGGCAGAACTTTAGAGATTGTTATTGATAATATACATTTACCGGTTGTGAATAGGGTGAGGAGCCTTGGTCTCTACATTGACAACACATTCAGATATAAGGATCAGATATCCAAATATATTACCTCTGCTTATATTAATTTGAAGAGACTATACCCTTACAGGCGTACTCTTAATGAAACAGTGAAGAAAATGTTGTGTGAGGCTTTTGTTTTGTCGCATTTTTCTTACTGTTCAACACTGTATCATGGGTCCTTGGATTCCTTTACCAGCTCCAGAATTCAAAAAATACAAAATGCTTGTCTACGATACATTTACAATATACGAAAATTTGATCACATCTCTCACAAGTTGAGTGATGCGGGCTGGTTGTGCATGGCGGGACGTAGGAGGTTGCAGGCATTGTGTTTCTATCATGGTGTGCTTCTGCATAGGTCTCCGCCATATCTTTATAATAGGATTAGATTTAGGTCAGATGTACACAGTGTGACCACCAGATTTCGCGGATTGATCTCTCCCACGCCCCATAAGACTTCCCTATATGAACGATCTTTTACGTATCAGGTATACTGTAATTACAATCCCCTACCAACTGAGTTTAAGTCCATCACAGCATCCAAGTTTAAATCTAGACTCAAGTCACACCTTCTATTGCGGACGTTCACTTGCAAGTGACTTTTATGTGTTATTATTTATTATTACACTATTTATTTTAGTTAATGGTGCTCATCATCGAACTTTAGGCTAAGTTAGTTTTAAGCAGGATTTTATTTTTGTTGCATATTGCTCATATTTATCATCAAGGTTAAGTAAACAGTTTATTCTGGGGTTCGCCTTGCGATTATGTATTTCTTTATACATAATAAAGACATTTATTATTATTATTATTATTATTATTATTAATAATATAGTTACATATATTTTATAATCAGCCTGTATATGGATATATGTTCAATTTTCATTGTTTATAGAATTTTACCAAAATCTGAAAAGAAGAGATTTCAATATTAGTTGTTGTATTATGATGTTTAATATAATTTTGTGAAAACTTGTTCAATTGACGTTAATGATGTGAAAAGGTATTAAGAATTCAATTTTGAAAATGAATAGTTAAAATTGGGTAAAAAGCACGCGCCAAATTTTATAAAACGGAATGAACAGTTCATTGTCAATTTGACATTTCGCTAACAATTTAATAAGAACTGGTCTTTAAAAATACAAATATACTTTAAATCTTTACTAAATACATGGATAGAATTATCTAAATAAGAATACTGAATTTTGGAATGAAATTAAGGTAATTAAACAGTTCTAAAATCTATTTTGATTATATTTATCTTGTGTAACTTTGTAATTGGATAATTTCAAAAATTGTATTATCACCAGGGAAATAAAAAATAAATAAGAAAGAGATTGGATGAATTTTAGAGAGGAAGTGGTTGTAAAATATCGGTGCAAGAGTATAATTTAGCAGATTCCACTAAAATAAGAGCTTATGAATCGTTCAATGGTATTAGAATTCGATTTTCTAACAAATCTGAATGTGATTTGTGAGTAAAACAGAGAATTGATATCATTTATAGTTATGTAATTCCAATATCGAGGAAACATAGTGAAGTTATTATATAGTGAAATAAATAAGTATTTTTAATAAGAATATAAAGTACTTACCATGAAGGAATTGATGAACAAAGGATGTAATTTAAGTTAATTATTTCGTCTAGCTCGTGTTCTGTTGGTTCTTCTATTTCTTCCTACAGGTTTCTACTGAAGATGGCAACTTAGTTGCCATAATACGTATATAGATTTTTTATGTCTGTTTAATTTTTGTGGTAAGGAATTTTTCCTTTTGCATTTTGTTTCAGATTTTTAGCCACTGTCTCCGCCCATTATTAGATTGCAATTTATTTATTAAGTGTGCAGATAATGGCATGGCCTGCATTAAATGTAAAAGAAATAGATCACAGAGCTATTTGGTATAGCGTTACCACAGCTCCGATGTGGAACTACCACTGCAAGCTTGTGGTAATCGGTGGTAGTTCCAAATCGGCGGGCAGCCCAGCTTCCCTTGATATTTGATCTGCAGCAAATTTAAAACATTTTCGCAGTTAGAACATGTGTGGTTTCTATTTGATGACAATAAAAATTAAATTCGAAAAATTGTAAAAAATAAATCGAATTTCCGGAATTTGTGTTGAATTTGTTAAAAAAAGGTTCTTTCAAAATTTTCAAAAAAAAAATTCCTTCAATAAGGAGGTGCTAATTGTCAAGACTAAGTTTGAACATAATCGGTTTGATAATTTTTGAGTAATGCTGTACGCCAATTTCAAAAAATGAGGTGTGAGCACCACTCAACTTTCTTATACGTATGTGACTTCCGTATTTCTTATATAAAACTTGTTTCAAATTAAGTTTCAAATACTTATTCTTAATTCTTAATAAACCTGTAAGTAAAAGTGTAATTTCTGGTCAGAATTTGAAAATTATTTTTACATGAAAATTGTTCCACATCTATATATGTATATTCTGTACACGTTCCTATCACGTTGTTGTTACTGTTTTAATGTTTGAAATGTCGATTCCTATTGCAATATTGTTTTCTGAATCCTAAGTTTATTCTCATATTCTTGCTGCACTTCCTTACCATATATTCGAGCTCATATCTATCAAAATCAATAGCAATAACGCCACCTGCAAAAGATTATCACGTTGGGCGCCAAAGTGTTGCACTCGCCACGACCGACGTTGGTCGCCAAATTGTTGTCCTTGTTTTTTACATTGGTTGTGAAATTGTTACAATCGTTTATAGAGTGATTAATTAAGAAAAAACATAAACTACGTATTGTAGACATGGTTACTCATCATAGGTCCAGGACTTCAGATTTTATTTATTGAAATAAATACCGAATTAAAATTTAATGTTTAAGGGCAAGGCAAAATAACGGGATTTGACCAATAAGAGAAAAACGCGGTAAAATAACATAAATATTAAACATTAACGAACGCAAATACGATATCTAAAATTAATGTTTTTATGAAGTATCTACTCGTAGGTAGTTGGAAAAGAAATGTTTTAAGTTTTTATTATTACTCTAAAGCTGCTCTAATAATAGGGAAAAAATTGTACGCATGCAAAATCTGTCTTCTTGCATACGACGATTCTTTAAAATATATTTAAAAAGAAGATTTAAAAATAATTTTTAAAACGAGTATTAATGCTAAATACGGCCCCTAAAAGGCAACAAATTTAAATAAAATGTCAGCAAGATATGCATTTTGTGTAGTGGCCAAAGGGGATAAGTGTTTTCACACCCAGTACTGCTACCTGTTGTCAAAATTACTTGTCACTTTCCCATATCTGAGATTAAGTTAGAGCACAGGGGATACAAGCTCCTCTACTCTACACCCCTTGTCTACTAAACGAATGTCAGTTTTGCTTTGACAGAGTGTTTACTTTAGTGTCACTTTGTAAGGATTATTACTACAGGCAGCTATTAACCTACTATTTAGATATTCACAATTTTTTATAGGAAGTTGTCATCTTATTTGTTCATGTTCTATCTGCATGCAAGAGATTTCCCACATTTTCCAGGACAGGCTGTATATCCATTATTTTTTTAGGCGTCTATTATTTTGTTTGAAATCAAAAGTGTATAAGTGTAAAATGTCCCTACATACATTTTCATAAAACTTTTATTATATTTGAATTGTGAAACATTTTCTCCAGAAAATGAGAAAAAAAAAACAATTAAGTCATAAAAATTGCGATTAATCCACAACTTTGAACTCGATTATCTCCAAACTATAGTTCCGTCACTTATACCCCTTGGTTTCTAGGATCCTCAATTGTAATAATGTCATCAATATTAATTCCAATTATTATTATTATTTTTATTATTGGACATAAATTTCACACCGTTTGCATTTGCAATAGGTGCCGTACTTTCTATAATTTCTGTATAGTTATTTATTCATTGTTAATAATATTATCGAGATTAACTTGGAGAGAGAGAGAGAAAGGTTCTTTTAATAATACACATTATATTAAATTTCTCAGGTTCCTTCGCCTTTATTTCCTGATGGGTTGTAACATGTATACATTTTCTCGTTCGCCTTTCGAAAAAGCAATTTCTCAAGTCCTCACGTGTGATACCCGCCGGTATTGTTTATGGATTATGAGGTCATAATAAGAACTTTCTTCCTTCCTTCCTTCCTTCCTCCTTTTGTATAGGCGCTCCATGCGGACCTTCTGTAGCTATTTTTAATAATAAATGGCTTATTGATTCTTGCGTCATATACATACGTACACTACATGGCACGGCTTGCAAACCTCTCTCATAGGATACATTTTATACACAAATATAGGTATAGTTAGGCTATGGTAAATTAGCCGCGTACCCCCACAACAATAATAATATGTGACCGGGTTAAGGACGCGACGCGTAAGGGTCACGAAGGAAAATGAAAGGCCGCCGTTTCAAAATCCGAAAATTCTATTACATCAATTATAAATCTGAAAAGGAATGCAGAACGAATAGGTCGATAGTTGATTCCATTCAGTTGGTTGTAGACGCCTTTCCTTTACTTTATTGACGGGTTTCGACATCAACAGAAAATAAAAAGAACAGAAAGAAAGGAGATGAACACAAAAGGAATTTTTACTGCGATGCCTTCACACTGACGTGACGGGAGTTAATTTAATTCTAATTTTATGGTGAATTGTAAAAAGGGGGGTAATTTTTAATTACGGTCTTTAAATTGTTTATGGTTAATTTACAGGTCGTGAAAATTTCGAACCTAATGACGGACGAAGTGTCCTATCCAATGTATGTACAATTGCCTTCTTTTGAAATGACGAGTCTGCATTTAAAAACGCTGCGCATATCTGTCGATAGTCACATTCTAATTGTATGGATGTTTGGTCGCCACACACTAAATGTACAAAATAATATCACTCCAGAATAGTTATATTTGTTTGTTATGCTGTTCATTATATAATTTTTTATTTAAATTTCTTCCCTCGACATTTTTTTTCTTATCCGTAGTATAAGGAAGTATTGTGTTGAGATTTTTGCAGATGTCCAAGTTTTGAAGTGTTCTGATATCGAAAAAGTGGTTTTTAAAAAATGTCTGTGTGCCGCTATAGCTATCAATTCTAAATTTTGTATATACGAGTATAATCTCCCTCTTGAGATCTGATTAGATTTTCAGTAAAATCGGCAGACCGGAAGTAGTAGTTTACTTCAGTGAAAAAATCGAATTTTGCCAATATTTAGTCAACTACTAAGTTTAAACAAATTTATAAAGAACTCTATGTACTCAAAATTCAATTTCAGAAGAATTTTATTGCAAAAGGTTTTCGAAATTCCTACCGGAAGTAGGTCTTTTACTCTTATCGAAATATTTCACAAGTCATGCTTTTTAGACAGGTACGTTACGAATATATAAGTATTTAGAACTTGATTTTCAATAACTTTTATGTGAAAGATATTTCAAAATTCGGAGCGGAAGTAATACTTTTATTGAATAGCGTTTTTTGCATATATGTCGTAAATTATGTCATTCTCTATATATTTATCAACGAGATTTGAATAAAACTGTGGATCTGGCTGTTGAAATTAAAAGAAATTAAAGAATAAAATAAAAGCCAGAAAGACATTCAGGAAAATAAAAAATATTTGTTCTAACAAAGTAGCATGAATGTTATAAGGCAATAAATTATAAATGAACTCAAATATTTCAAATATATTGGCTATAGTATATGCCATATGTAATTTCTTTTACAAAGCAACTTTGGTTTTTCACATGAGTAATTGTGTTAATTATAAAACTTAATATGTTGATGAGGGTATATTCAAAGTGGTGCAGTATGTTACTACATGAAAATAACCACCTAATTTACGTTGTTTAGACCAGTTATTGCCTTACCTAGTTAGTGCTCTTCCAATAAAGTTCTTAAATATAGAAGTGCTCGATGCCGCTATGTCCTTGGGCGGAGAAGGGGTGGTTCGTAAGATTTTTACCAATACAATAATTCAAACTGAGCGCAATCTCAAGTTAAAATATGAAGCCCTCGAACGGTTGGACACAATCGTTCGTTAGAGTTGTTAACCGAAAGAAGGGTTTATAAAGAGTAGTGCTTATAAATCACAGGAATTCCAAACAAGTATCTATTCGGTCCATTGTGAAGTATAATACGAGTATAAATGAGAAATATTGATCGCAAACTAACTTACCTTAACTAATCATACGGGGTTACTCATAAAATTTCCCTAGCAACAGGTACTAAAAACTAAAATAACAAAAAATTAAAAAATAATTAATAATAAAATTGCTCTAAATGAATTCCTATTATATTCATATAAAAAAATAATTAAATGATTATTAAAGTAGTTAAGAAAAACTAACGTCCGAAATTTAGATTATGATTACAGTAATCATAATTTACACTTTTTCAAAATTGCGATTGCTTTAATCGTAATCTAAGTTCGTTCGATGAACCATTACAATAATTGTAATAACATTCTTTTTATATAAGGATTACTGCAATTGTAATAATGTGATAATCGTAATCCTTATCGTACAGCTCTGACCCACACTAAATAGAAACAAGGTATGTGAACAATAGATGTCGCACGATGTATGAAAAATTGAATTAAGATATGAATTATCAAAAATATGAAATTAAATAATTAAAAACAAATTTAAATTTAACAGTTTATTATGATTTATTTGATTTTGAAGGTACTTGTTGACAAACGTAATTCCATTAAATTATTAAATCCAAATATATAACTAAGTTAAAAAAATTCTAGTCTGGTAAGGATTACAGATGTTTCCACCATATATCATACAGAAAAACAGTGCGAATATAGCAATATATCGTAAATTAATGAATGCGTTATATATGTACGTATACATATTTGCAATAATGTTAATTTACACAGTGTAAACAACAAATATTACATATGATTTATCGTTGTTTGTATTTCATCTGGCGTATTTTAAATAAATAACAATCTCTGATTTAGAATTTAAAAATGAATTCCATTAAATAACGCTAGGTGTTACTATCGAAACTAACAGACTCTGATTTTCAAATTAACGATATGCTAATATTCAGTGCTTTTATTTAAATTACAGTTCTATTATAGAAGATTATTTTTTTTAATCTTGTACCAATAAGGCGGATTTCTGTAATTGTTTTTAAGATACAATCGTGGAATTATATTACGTAACTTTCCGCTGGGAACTGGTAATTTTATGCGTGTTCTAGCAGTAATATTTACGGAAGGGCTGATAACTATGGTAAGTGGTAATAAATTTTATCACATGCACGCAGAAAATACAGGGAAAATTGTAATTTCGTTTATGTCGCAATTAAAATAAACTGTTTGCATTTTAGGAAGGAACAGTAAAATACAATCGTAGATGCATCTGGTGATAGGCCCGCAATATGAATTATTTACTTTACCAGATAATTAAAATACAACCGCTTTTCTCGAAGAAATATAAAGTGAAAACTTTCAGAAAATCAAAAAATGTTTTTGAAAATTTTTTGATTTTTTTGAGTTTAGATAATGTTATAGTTCGTTGTTCAAAATTCAGAGAAAATTATGCGCTATTATTTTAAGAGATAAATTGAGATCTATACTATTTTTGCTCATCTGATTGTTTGGCATGAATAATTTAAGAACTTCTGATCCAATACCCCTTCCCAGCCGATTTCTCTCTGACATACAGTGGCAAAGAGTTACAGATTAGATGAGATTGTTATAAGTAAATTTTCAATAAGGAATCATGACTTTAACCGAATAACTTTAGATGTCGCTACTATAGCGCTGTTACTTTGTAGGAACGCCAACAAATTTTAATTTGTGTTTTATTAAACTGAGTAAACATTATTTTTTTTTGGATTACTAGTAATCAGTTGGTGGTGTTTATAATCGTACCGTAAATTCTATAAAGAGTGCTATGATAATTTTATTATGTTGACATAAGGCATTTTTAGACTTGAAGGATGGATAGCAGCTTGTGCGTTGTGTGTGGGGCGTACAGTCAGGAAGCAAGAGCGATATTTTATATTCAGAGAATGCGAGATTTCTTGTTTGTAGTTCTGATTCCAAGTGCAATAAAGACCACATGGTTTTAGCAACAATTTTTTTGGTTCCCGATGGCACTAATTAAAGTTTAACTGACAATTAAGTAAGTAATTGGCAATTAATAGTATAATTATTTGGAGTATAATATAAGTGTATAGGAAAGCCTTTAAAGTTCACGAAAGACTTATTACTTGTTTTTAAGATTCTATATTACGTTTTTTCAGAAGCAATCAATCGATGTTAATACAAACTTCAAATTTCGTGGTAGAGAAGCATTTATGACCTTTTCTAATGATTTTCCTAGGTTGTTTCATATAGTGATAACGCGCCTTTATACTATCGTTGATATTTGTCAGTATACAGTTGTAATTATTATATTTTATTATTTAGGAGCGAAACTTGGCAACGGCAAATGGATGCCAGTATAATGTGTAATAAGAAACTTTGCAGCCTACATTTTGACACAACCTGCTACGCACACCCTCAATCAGTACGCCTTAACAGAAATGCAGTGCCGACACGCCATCCCATGAGGCCACCCACGGAGCCTAAGGCCCCCATATCATTGAAAGCCTCAACAGCCTAACAACAATAAATTAATCAATTGCAATTTTAATTTTTTTATTTTCTTCTATAGGCATGTAATTAACATTATTTATTTTTTAAAGCCCAAATTGTCACTCTTTAAATTATGTATTGATGATAAGATGTGTACTAAATTTGTTAGGTGTCTTATGTATCCATATTTTTATTTATATCGCCTTATTATATGTTCATCATTTATGTAATACGAGATTTTGTAAATGTTGGTAGTAAACATGGACTCAACCATTTGTTTTTCTGTTTATCAGGTTTAATTACCTACTTTGTAGTATTTTTTGTAGGTACTTGTGCTTTTTCGACAGTAATTCCATTACTGTTAAAAATATGTTTGTTAGTCGAATATTCAACTTTTGGTAGTTTATGCTATTCTTCGTTAATTTATTTTTGTACTGGTAATTTAACTAAAACATAGGTGTTAGATGTTAGTTATAATTTTGTTGATTATCACTTTTGTGTTGACACACTTGCCAATTATCTAGTAATGGACTTGTGTCGAGTTTCATCATGTTGTTACTTACTAATATTTAACGACTTTAACTATATCTATAATTTTTTATCTACAATCACCTTATAATGATACTTGAATCCACTCTTAGGAACCATATTAACAAGCATTTTATCCCCACATGGGTGAAACTTGGTTTAAACCACGTTGCTAAGGGTGTTACATTAGCAATGTGGAATAAGCAATGATTATAGTGTTGTGATCATGTATTAAACCCTAATATGTAATAAACTTTATTTTGAATTTCGCGCTACCAAATACATTTTGAATCGTCCGCTATTTGTTTACTATTATTGAAAACTCTAATTTTTTGATGTCAACGCCATCTATATTCGCCTGCAGACGATACAAAACACGGATAATAGTATTACCTGAGCCATGTCAACTTATCTGTGCAAAGAGTCCATAGTTTCTGGATATGCGTAGTATTTATCATCTCTTGTAAATACCAAATAATATCTTAATTTAACAAAAAACTAGTTTTTCCTCTTTCATTAAGACCCATTTTCTGAAAAGCTTAAGAGATGGAAAACAGTGTTTAAGTTATATTTAAAATCAGCAATAACAAAGCAAAAGTATTTACGACAACGTTCAAGAAGTTAATTTATGCAGACTTGCATTCTATGTTTTGTATTTGTCAAGAGTAGATTATTACTATTCCCAGTGAAGTATTGCACAATAAATCTAAATTTTTGTACATATAATTAGGCGATTATAAATTTTACTCTGGGTATTTTCCAACTAAATAATTAAATGTAAACGGAAAAAGAATCTGTTACAATTTAAGCGGTTCTTTCCCATAAAAGTCACTAAAAATAAGTTTAATAACACATGTATTAACGTCACATTAATGTAACAACGTTGAAAATTCACAATGAATTTACTACATTGGCGGACCAATTAAAAATAATTGATCGTTAACTTTTCGCATTGACATTCTCGAGATCGTTTAGCCGGCGACTAAAGTTAGGTGCTAAAATACGAAGAGAAGTTATCCAGAACAATTACTTTACAATCGTATCGTTAAAACTGCGGATAAGTACATGTTTTCTGATACTTTTAATAATTTGCACTAACAAAAGCGACTACGAATTGTATCCGACAGTCGATGAAATTTGACGTTAACATAAATTAATAGATTATTTTGCGAAGTTATTCACATATATGAAAACATGATGATAAATTACTATTTATGGTCTATGTTTATGTTTATAAAAGTACTTATTTAATCACTTAAACGTTTAGGGTCCGATGTTCTTGTTTAATCTTCCTAATTAAATGTTCTTATACTTACAGTAGTACAGCTAGCTAGATCTAATTGCGTTGGGCAATCACAGTACTCGCAGTTGTTTTATATGATGGCTTCAGACTTGCTTCTGAAGCGGGTTGATTTTCACTAATTATTTACAGGTAAAAATATAATTAATCTCCGAGTTAGTTGATTAATATGTCCATCGAACAATATGCTCCATGTATTAGAGAATATTATAATAGGTAACTATCGGCCCCTCGAGTTTTCTAACATATACAGCATGCGGCATACCATCAAGCATCATTCGAACTGGAAGCACAATTCAGTAACCCAGTGCTTACTTAGTCCGTCATGTTGGTACAAGTGGTTAACTTATTCTTAGTGCTAATAGTGTAGTGGCTATAATAATACCAAAAACCTTCATTGTACCAAACTGTTATCAAGCTATTTTCCAACATATACCAAGTTTGTCTAAAATCGAATTGAGAATTATTAACACGTTCCTTTCTAGGTTATATCAGTCAATAAAATATCTCTCGTAACTTTGCATGCGAACCAATAATACTCAATTAATATTCAACGAAATGCTATATCCGCCTCATGTAGTCCTCTTTTTAAAATCGCTTAGTAGGCAAGAACTTGCTCGTAACAAGGAATGAGGTGGGATAACCTCGGAGATGAAAGCAACAATCAGAGACCATGTTATTATAACGTATTCGGTTTTTATTATCTAGGATTTTCAATGTGGATTGCTTCTTATGTTGTCTTATTGACATTTGATCATGACAATCATTAACTATTCATCCATTGATTTTCTTAATTTATGAACCTCTTAAATCCGACTTGCATAACAAAACATCAAATATTATTAGTAATGGTTATACATCCAGATCATTTGCTGCCACTTCGGGAGTACTACAGGGCTATTATTTAGGACCTTTATTATTCATGTAAATTGTTAATGATCTTCTGGATATGGTTACTTGCAATCGATGCACATATGCTGATGACTGAAACTATTTTCAAATATTAACGCTAGAGGCGAATCTGTCTGTCTTTAAATCAACAGTGTGGACCTAATGACTTAGCTATTAATGTGAGGTGAGGAATGAAGTTATTTGGATTCGTTATTTTTATATCCTTGGCGCTATAAAATATTTTATATGTATCTGTATCTGAGCTAACCTTGAATACGCTTCATTACTATGCCCGCATAAGCAGGTTTTTTTCATATAAAGTAGACGCCATCTTCCTCAAAGAGTAATCGGTAATGCCGAGGCTATATAGATGATCATAGTATGCGATCTTTAGAAGCTAGACCGTCGAACATGGAAAAATATATTAAACAACAGATAACAAATAAATTTATTTGCAGCAGTCGGAATACCCTAGAGACAAGTACTGGGACTGTTACTGTTTATATATATTATTCATTCTCTACAATATTAGCACTTACACGATATTTTGCGCACCTAGGCAATATTTGGAGCATTATCAGATATTGCGTATGTAAAGAGGATACATATTTCTACTACTATTTTACCAAAGAATTTTTTTAACGATCGTATTAAAAGACGATATCACACAAAAGAAATGTCAGAAGATCTAAAATTAATTATAGAAAACTTACATGGATTTAAACTATTAATACAAGCTGAAAGATCAGGAACTACGAGGATCTACAAAAATGTCACCAATATGGTCAGAACATCTGTAAAAACCATTCGAAAACATCTATTACATATCAAGAAGAATAAAGTGTCTTTGATAAAGTCTAAGAGATGCAGATGCGATGTCAGAATTTTTATGCATAATGCTAATTCAAAGTCTTTTTACACGTATTAAAATCAGAATTTAGTAAATCCAAAATGGAAACATATTTTTTATATTTTAGCACTTTCTTAACACTTGTAATATTTAATTTTTTTGTTTACTTCTTAAAAAATTTAGAGTTATTGCTTTAAGTAATAGAATTACCAAAACTAAAACGTAGTACTATAAGAACAAAAAAAAAAGAAAAAGTAAATTATGGAGTATCAAATCAAAACTGTAGTACTTGAGAATTAAAAGTTTTATTTCGGAAGTAATTTTTTTCGTAGACCAGCTGTTTGAAAATTTCACGTAAGCAAAAAATATAAAAATATCATTATTTATAAGCAATATTATTATGAGACGATTCAAAATTTGCTGTAATAATTCAATATAAATCTACTAAGATTATATTTATAATACAATTGCTAATTTTGTAGTCGCTGCTATTTATATAGTAGCAACGATATATACAGGTTGATTACGTAGCATGCTCATTCGAAAGTATTCGAATACATCTAAAATGGTGGTACTTCCAGAAATATCGAAAATTGGCGTTATTTTTGTTTCTTCAAATGGAGAAACTCTACTTCAACTTCATATATGGCATTTATTGAAATATAAGTTTAGGAATCACCAGACAATTTAACATTTGTCGTGTTTTCTAAGGTATACCAACTTAAAAAAAAAACAATAATTTATCTCTCAAATCATGCAAGTAACTAAAAAAAAACAATTAAATTTTACATTGCTTTCGGCAGTAGAAATGAGAAAATTAAGTTGATATTTTGTATTTGTCAAATATAAAAATTCGTAATAGGCGCATGAACATATTGGTCAAAACTTTAGGAATGAAATAAAATTCAATGGTTCAGAAGTTATACATTTTATAACGGACCCTGCAACACTGACTTTAGGGAAAAATGTGACGTACGATCGTGAAAACTAACCAGTTTATTAGTTACAGTGTAAGTAAGGCTGTAAGAGAAAATCATATTCTTTAATGCTCTTGTGAAGTCGTTTCATATAAAATAAATAGGACAGTTTTTATTTCTATATATGTAAATATTTACATAACATATAATGAATGGAGATGTTTAACTTGCTCAGCTGGTATTTCGTCTGTCTCAACGCTTGCTATATATGTTTGAGATAGAATATGTTTTTAAAGCTGTCGTATGTAATATTTTCTTTTCTTGTGCGAAAAGACGAATACATGCTACTTGATTCCTCACTGAATATTTATTGTATGTTACAAACTAATTAAAACAAATTTGTTATCAAGTAGAATTTTCAAACCAATTTTTAAATTCGAATAAATATAATTTAACGATAAGACCAAAATTTAAAACTTCAAAATTATAATTTTTTACATGTTTCTAATATTTATTCATTATAAACTCTACAAGACTATAATTAAAGATCATGAAAGGGGAAGAAAATTTTTATTATTACTTCCTACCCAGAAAACACAAAAGTTTGTTACTTAATTTAATGTTGTTTTTTTCCCAATATTTCAACTATACAGATGTTGATGCAAAGCACTTTTCTTAGAAATCTCATTTTAGGTTGCATTTAAAGTATTTATCCTACTCTTGTAGGCATAGAAATCTAATTATTTTTAAAATTATCTCATATTAAAATGTATGAGAAGTGTGCGGTTGAAGTCAAGGAAAGAGCGATATAACATAAATATAGCATATTTATTTAACAATTTTAAATAATAAAATTAATTTTTGGCTTTGAAGAAGTGACTAGCTACAAATTAAGTTAAGAGTTGAATTTGTAATGTCTTTTTTGTCATTTTTGGACAACTTTCAAGAAATCATAAAAAGTATATCCGTGTCCGAGCTGTTTACACAATGCAGTTCAAATAATTTTCTTACGCGTCATTTTCCTAAAGGTCATATTAACGAACCTGCAGGGAATTCAGATGAGTCTCACTTTCGATTAATGCAACGGGGAGGAGGTATAGGAGCCTCTTAAGGAAGATGGACTAGAGAGAGAGCATGCCACTCCGTATTTTTATGAAGTCCGTAACAATCTAGCGTAAATATCGCAAAACAGTTTCGGTACTATACCTGTCTCAGAATAAGAAGGAGTGATTCAAATATGGCGCCAAAATGGTGTATATTTTTAAGGTATCTTATTAGTTCTGGCGTAGGCAAGTTTAACATGGGAAAATAAGTTTGGCAAAACGTCATTTTATATTTATAACCAAGCCATAACCTAACCTAGTCTCTTACATTTTTACTTTGGTTTATTATACTTTATTGTGTTATTAAGTAAAATCCGTACCTTTATGTAAAACATGAGTGATCAGACGGCTTAAGACCTAAGGAACAACTGATCAGGCATATGAAACTGAATTTGATAAATCTGTCAATAACACTGTACAGCAGTGCACAGTTTCTTTTTAAAATCGAACGTCCTACACTTAATATCATTACAAAAATAACTACAGATGAGTCCATACTAAAAATGAACTGAGCAGTTCTACACAGATTCTTGAAACTCACTAATTTCAAGTTAGTGTTAATACTAATTATATCACCACATGCTTATATACATGGTATATTTCGGATATGTTATACATAATAAGAAACCAGTACTAACAGAAAAAGGGGAAAATATCTGGGAATAATAAAACAGTACAGATTATGATGGTCGTCCAATATTTAATTTGATGAAACATGCTTGAATGAAAGACACACAAAGAGAAAAGTTTGGATTACTGGAAGTATAATGAGTGCATGACAAGCTTTTGTTGAAAGCCTATCGATAGGATTAAAAAGAGAATTAATATATTATGAAATGAAAGGTAAATTTTTTAAGGATGTTATAATAAATATTACCCAAGTTGCAAAGGGCAGCTGCACAGGTTACCTCCATATTATTGCGAGCGCAATCCGATTGAAATGATTTGGGCCCAAACAGAAGGTGAAGTTACTTCAAAATATTCCCCTTTCAAAATATCACTTGTACGAGAACTTTTAACAGAAGCAATTACAAATGTTACAATACGTAATTGGAAAAATGTGCCGACCATGTAATTAAATTAGCAAAGAGAATGTGAGAAATAGATGGATTAATGGATGATTGTGAAACTATTTATTACTTTTATCTGAAACAGTGATGGTGTGTGACTTATTAATGTCCAGCACAAGAGAATCAGACTAATTTATGCGGGAATTTTTGTTTTGTAATTATAGTCCCAATTGTTGTATTTTTAATCTTTTTAACATGATGTGAACACTAAATTATTGTTAATTTCCAATATATAATAGAAATAAAAATTTGTTATACTTTATAAGAGTATAAGTGTAAAGTATTCAACTAAAATTTTTCAAAATACATAAGTAGAGAATAATAATTGGTAATGTGTATATATATGTAATTATCTTTGCAGGTCGTGTAAGCACCTTCAGCTGATATATTTTTTTATATTTATTACTGTTGTATGTAAGATTCACATTTCCAAGAATGGTTGCTTGAATTTACCTGCTCAAGCTTTGCAACAGTAATACGAATGCTGTTCTTTATTGATATTTAAAATAGAAACTAATAAGCAAAACATCTTTTGCTAGTTCTTAAGGACGTCTTGATAAAAGGTTTGATTCATTCTTGCTCTCAAGTACAAATATTTAATTAATAATAAATGGACTTGATACATAATTTTCATGTTGGTATAACACACTTACTAAAATGCATAGTAATTATACAGGGTGTCCAGAAACTCTCCTGACAAACGAAGACTGGAGATTCCTCAGATAATTCTAAGACAATTTAACCCAATTCACCATAGTCCGAAAATGCTTCCTAAGGGAACTAGAGCTCTTTGAAGATGGCGCCTTGTAATTATTTTTTTTTAATATGTCCCGAACGCTTCTATTTGGAAAAACAAAAACTGGTATGCTTATTTATCCTCCAGAGATGAATCGATTCCATCAATTGCGAATTTCTAGTACCGGTCATAGGCGTCTGTTTTGGGTAGGTAAACGGCTATTTTAACGCATAACTTTTTTGTCTTTAACTTTTAAGCATTTGTGACACTAGATTATTAAATTTTCAGGTATTCTAGTACTAAAAGGCACTCTTACTTTAAGTCGGTAGGATACACCGTTTTCTAGAAAAATCGATTTGAAATTTTTTCGTTTTTTCGTCATTAAAATTCAATTTATTATGTACCTACTTATTTAATTAATTTCTGGATTTTCCTCAACTTCCATTAAAAGAACATCTTCATGTTCTGCTGTTACATCATTATGTCTCCGTGTTTCTTTTTTTTTTTTTTTGGGACCACTGAACCTGTTTCTCTTAATGTTGAGTGAGTGGGATGCTGACGATTGGGAAATTTTTCAGCGTATCTACGTTGCGCTGCTCGAGCGTTACACCTCATTTCGCCATAAACTAAATGCATATCGGCGTATTCTTCATTAGTAAAAACCATTTTTTTTAAATTGAAATTGTTGTGTTTGAATGCTATAAAGTAAAAAATTAAAAGATAAACTTCGCGAACTGACAACAATTTGACAATTAAAAACGTAGGTTTTATTTCTGTTGGCAGTTCAGAGCGAACTAGTGAAAAAAATAATAAATTGAATTTTAATGAGGATAAAACAAAAAATTTTCTAATCGATTTTTCTAGAAAACGGTGTATCCTACCGACTTAAAGTAAGAGTACCTTTTAGTACTGGAATACCTGAAAATTTAATAATCTAGTGTCACATATGCTTAAAAGTTAAAGATAAAAAAGTTATGCGTTAAAATAACCGTTAACCTACCCAAAACGGACGCCTATGACCGGTACTAGAAATTCGCAATTGATGGAATCGATTTATCACGGGAGGATAAATAAGCATACCAGTTTTTGTTTTTCTAAATAGAAGCGTTCGGGAGATATTAAAAAAAACTAATTACAAGGCGCCATCTTCAAAGAGCTCTAGCTCCCTTAGGAAGCATTTTCGGACTAGGGTGAATTGGGTTAAATTGTCTTAAAATTATCTGAGGAATCTCCGGTCTTCGTTTGTCAGGAGAGTTTCTGGACAGCCTGTATAATGTCAATCCTCCTCAAAACGCCCAGAACAAAGTCTACTACTTTCATTTAGTAAATGAAACACAAAACAGTTAAATTCTTAGTTAAAAATAATACAGTTCTCCTAACCTCAATTGTCATGATGTCATATCAAATTGTCTACTACATTTTAAGCTGTGTGTTCCATGTTTTGGCGGGATATTTGAATCACTCCTTCTTATTCTGAGACAGGGTATAGTTTACTTTTTAATGTTCATGACTGTACCTATGTCAAAAACTCTGACAGAGAAATGTTGACAATCGGAGTGTTCTGATATCACAATTCATTGTAGAATTCAAAAACGAAATCGCAAACGGGTCTGATTTTCCATTTGAAATAACAAGATGGCGTTAATTTCTCGTACTTCCGAAAGTGTCGCATTTTGTATGTATTTTATTTAGAGTTACAGCAATCGATAATGGCCGACTACCGAGATTCGTATGGATAATACACCGTGTAATCGAATATTTTCTAACAAATGTGCAACTTGAGTCAGCCCGTATACATACACTGTTCGCCTAATAGTGACCATATCCGGGATCTGTCTATCATGACGGTTTGCCTGAAATAGTTAAGTTTACACGAACAAAATATCTATCTCTACGGACTGATAAACGCAGTAATGGGGCCCCGCTGAAAATACGTGAAAGTCCTCTCCCCACGCCCAAGAACGCCGAAACCATATTTAGACTCCCCCGTGTTCGTCGATGTTCGGCATCACTGTCAACGTATCGGGTGACCATCGTGCTCCCATCTTCGAGTGTGCTATGTTTAGCCGGGTTTATATTTGCAATCCAACTATCCAATTCTACATATACACAGACACGCTACCATCCACCTTAACCTTAACTTATCCAGTCATCCCGTTCCTGGTGCGTCTGATCCTCGTCCAGTTACTTAGGGTTGTCTATGTACGTGTCTGGTAGTTCGTAATTAGACCGTCCTATTGACACCATGATAGATCCTTTTCGCGTGGCGACTGCAACGTCGCGGATATAGGAAATCGAAGCCCGTCTATCTGAATAGTCGATCATTGTGCGGCCGAACACGTACGAATCACGAAATGGTTAAAATTAAACAGGAATACACGTATATATAGTATTTCAAATTCCGCGCATACAGACGAGCATATTATGTACAATCACTTATGCGAGTGGTTCTATTTTAGACCAGGGCGTTTCTTGTACACCTATTATGAATGAAGTGTTGTAATTCTAGATGTTTGGTTTTATGACGCCGCGCGTGAATGCGTAGTGCTTTGTAAGGATGGAAGGTTTTGAGCAATAAATTAAGTACATTTTGTTTATATTACCCATGGTACAAATAAATTAGGTATGTGACGCAGCTTTTGGATAACGTAAATAATATCAACAATAGATATTAAAAAAGAAGTAGATTCCTGATGGACAGCCACAACGCAATAGAATATCAAGTAGCATTTGAAGAATAATAGTATAAAACATAATACGTACAAATACAACACAATTCTTTCCGAATGAGTAAATGAAACGATTTTTCTTTTCAAATTTTCTGTTTATGAACTCATAAAGAAAAGTGACACAACTGTGCTTATAAAAAGGTAAAGCCCAACTTTTTTTTTAACAAATTCCTTTCTTTGTTTTCTGTTAATAACTTGCAATTAGTTTACTGAGTAAATAATTCGCTAAAATTAAGAAATACAGAAAAACCCCTCTTAACGGGCACCTCTTATTAACGGGCACTTTTTTAGGAACTTTTTGTATTATACAGAGTGTTCCAAAACTTAGTGGCTGACCATAGTTATAGTTTCTTTTTAAATAGAACATCCTATATATTATTACACTTTTGTATTTCCCGTATAATTTTTAGGCAAAAAGTAATAGTATAGGCATAAAATCTAAGGTTTTTGACTTATTTCAATTTTTCTGAAAAATTCAATGTTTTTATAAAATTATATTTCTCGAAAACGACGTACTAGATGGACACAATTTTTTGTAGTATTGTTCATAGTAAGAGGTCTTAATAGAAGCATATTTTATTCTTTTCTCAGTTACTAATTACATGTGCAGAAAATTACATTAAAGTTACATGGCAAGTTTTTGTATAAAAGTCAATTTTTTCAATTAGTACACCTGATATACAAGTTCATTTTTGAATAGCCTTTTGAATTTAACATCAAAAACATGTAAGACATTTTGCCAACTTCATGCTTTTTATTTTAATACGGTATAGTGAGTTCGAACCAATACACTTAAATCGTTTTGACAGCTACATGCCAATGGCGATGTCCCAAATTGTTTGTTATTAAAATTTTACAAGTTTGTTGCACACCTACTTGGGTAAGTATATCTTATTTTTTTCTTGTTCAGTATAATCCTTCATTGTATTTGTATCTGTATGCATTACCTTTTTCATTTTTTGTTACATATTTCCGTTTACCATGTTTTAATTATATCCTTATTTTTCTTTTAGAAACCCTTCTCTCCGGCAGCAACGAAAACACATTACATACCACAGGAATTTCCTTTGTCGAGCTCACACTGCACATAACGGTGGTTTTCGTTACATCTTCCCTAATCTCGAACCAATGCTCTTTCTTCTGGTAACATGTCAATTAGTAAAGTGCTATAACAACATTAACATTGTATTTTTTTTCTTTTGAAGGTTTTTAAACCACACATGACCATTTCCATTGTCTTTGAAGCCCTTGAGTTATACATACAAGAAATAACAAGTGTATTTTTAATTCATACTACTATTATTAACACAAAATGTTCTTATTTACGATCTGACATTTCCCATTGGAAATGTTTTTGATTTAAATCCTTTTTTTATATAACGTGTACGTATCTAATATATCTAGTTTTATTATTACTATTTTTTCTTATGAATTGGCAGCATTTTCATATTCAAATTCCTATTTTATTTGTTCAATTTATTTCTTTCAACACTGCATCATTTTTCTCGAGCACGTCTTGTTTTGTTTACATTCATGTGGCATTTATGTGTCTTTTGGACAGAATAAAGCCTATTGATTTATTTTGTGTTTGTATTGTACTTAATGTTTATGCTTATTTTAACTAAAATATTGTAACGTTTTCGGGTTCGCAATAAACAACTCGTGCAATTATTTATTTAAAACAGTCTGTATATTTATATAACTTAAAATTGTTTACAATATAAAATATACAACTAAAGTATCACACTTAAACTACTATTAATAAATTAAAATTAACACTTGTATTTATTTCTATTACTAATGTCCCTGTCCGTATTTATGTAACACTTCTATTTATATAACACGAACCACTATATTTATTTCTACCGTACGACTTATATTTATTTCTTATATTTATTTCTAGGCGCGTCGGATACTTCTTATGGACCTTCTTAATCACGAATTACTCCGCGATTACTCATCCATCGGTGCAACTGCCTTTTTATATATGTGTTCGAAACATCTGGAACACACCAGATAAACGCCAGTGTTCTTCTCGATTTATGCAGAACATTCCACAGACATTCTGTCTCCTTGCAGTACGACGCAAACGGATGATTTATTGCTTTTTATTGCTTTATGATGTTTACCAGTCGTGTCGAGATGATTTACAACCTCTTTTTATTGTCGCTCGGATGTCTGCCTGGATGTCTACTGGTTTCGTTACAATATATTAACAATTCATGTTTATTTTCATAAAGAAGTTTGTCTTTAAATATAGGCAACCCATTATACTTGCATTTACTTGTCTTGAACTTATATCCTAAATTTAAATAAACGATTTTTAGAATACTTGTGTGAATAGTGGTCTTTTTCAATAACTATACTAATTCTTAAAATTTTTATTTTTGATAATGTGAAGATCACAGCAATATGTACATAAAAGTAAAATTGAGAACAATTTTATTTAAATAGTTTTCGAAATTCCTACCGGAAGTACTAGGTCTTTTACTCCTATCGAAAATCAGTTTTTTGCGAATATTTCGCAATTCATGCTTTTTAGACAGATACATTACGGGTATAAAAGTATTTAGAACTTAATTTTCAATACCTTTACCACTTCTACTCTTATCGAATAGCGATTTTTTGAAAATATGTCGTAAATTATGCATTAATCCTATATTTCTCAAGAGTACAAAAGTATTTAGAGCTTGATTTTGCAATACTGTTTGTATACATGAAATTTCAAAATTCGGACCGGAAGTAACACTTTTACTCTTAGGGAAGTAGCATTTTTTCGAATATCTTGCAAAGTATGCATTCTATAGCGATTTATTAAGAGAATGGAAGTACTTACAATAGGATTTTGAATAATTTTGGTATAAAAAAATTCTTAAAAGTGTATAGTTTGAAACGCTCATACGTATAAGAAAGTCATGTGGTGGCCACACCTAATTTTTGAGCTAGTATATAACCGAGTTGCAATTTCTAATGGAGTAAAAGAATTGTTCTCATCTAGAACTAGGCCGATTCTTACTACATTACCTTACGGGCTACGCACACAAAAGGTTCATCTTTCAGTTACATTAATGAGAGAAGGAATTAGTAATAAAAGAAATGAGTAACATCAATCGATTTCATTTTCTAGTTTAATGTGACTAAAGATAAGTGGAAATTTTGAACCTAGTATAAGCTCTGATTTCTGAGAAACTCATCCTATTTTTTGTGTCTCAGCAAAAGTGGGAAAACATGCAATCTAGTGACGGACAGGAGATGTACAGCACGTTCCATAAATACTTTATGAACATCTTCAATTATTGCTTACCGCTAAAAGAAACAAGAATAAATATAAATAATGCGAACCGAATAAAATGGAATACCAAAGAGTTACAAAGAATGAAGGAAGAATTGGATGCATTAAATACCATTTATAAAGTAACAAAGGCGCCAAACATTTTGCAAATGTACAAGAGTATAAAACAAGATTATGTAGATCTAATTAACAATAGCAAGAAGACGAATTATGAGGAATACATTTCAAAATCAAGTAACAAACAACGAGCAATTTGGAACATTATTAAGAGGGAAACTGGAAGGCAAAAAAATAATACAGATACTACCAGGATTAATATTGGTGAAGAGGAATTCAATGAATATTTCGTCACTATAGGGCAAAATCTAACAAGAGATCTTCCACAACAGGGCGTTAGTGCGGCCTCCCTGTTAAACATAAATGGACCAAGCTGCACCGCGTCATGCTTTTTCACGAACACATACCCTGAAGAAATAACTAAAATAATCAAGTCTCTAAAAAACAAAAGAACTACTGATATATATGGTATGTCGACAACCATACTGAAAGAACTGGCTGTAGAATTGTCTATCCCACTAACTTATATTATAAATGCGTGTCTGAATGGGGGAGTCTTTCCTGACGAACTAAAATTGGCTAAAGTTATCCCAATACACAAAAAAAATTGCAAAGAGGACGTGAATAACTATCGTCCTATTTCCATCTTACCAGTGTTCTCAAAAATCTTTGAGACTATAATAAAAAATAGAATCATGAACTTCTTCGAAAAGAACAACTTATTCTCGGACTCACAGCATGGATTTAGAAGCGAGAGATCCACGGTAACGGCCCTAACATCGATTGTTGATGGTGTATTGGGTGCAGTGGATGATGGGGATTCTGCTGAATTGTTGGCGTGCGACCTTAGCAAGGCTTTCGACTGCGTCTCGCATGAGATACTTCTTCAGAAGTTGTGGTTCTATGGTATCAGGGGAATTCCACATAGTTTGTTGCACTCTTATTTAAGGAATCGTAGACAAACAGTGCTGTGGCAGGAGAGGCTCTCTGCACAAAGAGAAATTGATACAGGGGTACCCCAGGGATCCATTTTAGGACCTATACTTTTTATTATATATATAAATGACTTGCCGAAAAATATCGGAAGTAGCATCGCAAAGAGTAAGGTGTGTATATACGCGGATGATACATCCATACTTATACGAGGTGCACAGGAAGAGGTTTCATCAAATAAAATAGCTGCTATGAGAACAGCAGAAACGTGGTTCGAGGTAAATAAACTCAAATTGAACACCGAGAAAACACAGTCAATGGTGTTTACTGCTAGATGCGGTCGAGACACTATTAACTTGTTGGGTTTAATGGTTGACGGTGCTTTGAGTTGGTCTGAGAACATAAACTCCCTCTGTAATAACCTTGGCAGATCCATATATTCTATTCGAAGAACAAAGGATATATCTACTCATCAAGCAGCTAAATGTGCTTACTATGCCAACTTTCACAGTGCAGCTACCTACGGAATCGCTTTGTGGGGGATGTCTGCCGAGGCCGAGAGGGTGCTGATCATGCAAAAAAAAGCTGTAAGAGTATTGTGTGGACTCGGGTTTCAGGACACTTGTCGAAGTGCTTTCAAGCGGGAGAAGATTTTTACAATCACGAGTGTATATATTTTAACAATATTAAAGTTTATGCATGAAAATTCATTACGTTTCACCAAGAACATGGATCTCCATAAATATGAAACAAGACACAAAGAAGAATTTGTTATTCCCCACCATAGGCTGAGGATGACACAACAGAGTATAAATTACTGGGGTGCTACACTCTATAATTGCCTCACAGACACTTACAAGCGGATGAGTCATCAAAAATTCAAGAGGGCTGTGAAGGAAATGTTGATGGAAGAAACTATTTACAGTGTACAGGAATTTCTAGCAAAAAAACTCTAGCATCTGCCAGCGATTATTACATATATAATTTAGAAATTTTTCATAATAGATTCTACCTATTTTTATAAACTTTGTATGGTAAATTCCGAAATTTAATATTGTATTGGATGTCTATCCTTAAGTATTTTGTTCTATGTTGTTTGTCTTAATGTATCAGTGGCTTTGCACTGTTGTTTGATTTGTTATTTACTATCTTACTTTTTTACCGACATGTCATGTAAGCTTTTGATGACAAATAAATATGAAATATGAAATATGAAATATTTAATCGATAGTGTAGCTTGTTTGGTAGTAAATATATGACTGTAAGATGAAGAGGTTTTCGTTACTAAATTTAACTTAAATAGAGTATTTGTAGGTTTTCTAGCGAAGCCATGAGCATTCACAGACACTACAAAGAGAAATACACTTTCACAAAATTACCTCGGACAGAGTCTGTCAGCGTACTCGGCATTACCACAAACCGTAGACTTTAAAGCGACTTCACGTCATATCCATCAATCCCGGTAATCCTCGCTCAGTCTCGGATCGTGTGACAGGAAGATTTATATCGGGCGCGTAAACAAAAAGACAAACAAACGTTTCGCGAACACACGGAACAGAGTGATAAGGAAAAAAAATAGAGAGCGCGGAGAGCTTCCCAGTGCACACGCGTCGTCATGTTTCATGTTTCATGCACCGAAAGCTAAATGCCAGCTTAAGTTCAGTTTGTTTATTTGGCGGTAACAAAATCCGACTCGCAGAACTGGGAGCTTGGATCTAATGTCTGTGCGGTTTTGGGAGAGAAAATTCGGTGGCAATTCCCTCGTATACGAACTCGTAAACAAGGTGAAAATTTACATAAAATACATAGCTTTCTGTGAAAGAAGCATTCATTTCGCATATTATAATATATGTATGTGCTTCATTTTCGACCTAATATTTTACATATACTAACATAGAAGTTTTAATACGGATACTACATCATTAGCAAATTTTGCTGGCTTAACGTATATGAGCGAACATTCTAATTGTAAAATTTACCATGCTAATACTTATAACTATAGTCGCGTGAATCTACAAAATTTGCTGGCGTTTGTCAGTAAATATTAAGCTTAAGTCATTGAAATTTGCTATTGAAACGAGAGAATCACTTTAAGACTTTGTCTAACTATGAATATAACTCGGTACACATATCAATAAAGTAAGGTAAAACTCGCAAGACTTGATCCGTCTGTAAAATCTACAAGCACGTTTTACATGATAAGATCTATGATCAGGTTAGGTCCAGACTTTGTGATGAAAGGTAGTTCTATAGAATCGAATTTGTTAGTTTTTTCTAGTGATATTTTGGTATGATGGAGAGCAAATCTTAGATGGATATTATTTACATGAACTTCTATAAAGCATTTGACCGGGTGATTCATGACGTCCTTCTTTTAAAGTAACATCGATTTAGCTTTTCTCGTGAGTTGATTGTGTTGTTCTAGTTATATTAATTGTGTAACAGGAGGCAATATGTATGGTACAATGGTTCTTACGCTCAATCGTTTATCGTAATTTCCGAAGTTCCCCAGGGTAGTAATCTCGCCCCGCTATTATTTCTTAGTTTCTTAATACCCTATCTACAATTTAATTTATCGAAATGCTTACTCTTTGCCGTTGATTGTAAAATCTATGTTAAAGTAAAATATTATTTGAATTATATGCAATTACAGGATTACTTGAATAATATTTGTGTGTGGTGTCAAAACAATAAGTTTGCGCTAAATGTTCTCACAGTGGTACGCTTTTCCATAAAAAAGTGATCATGTCTTCATAACTATATAAACGTAATGGCTTACCTTCTTGACATGTTGTAACCTATGAGTCACAACCTATGTGCTTGACTAAAAGAGAGTAAAAAAATAACTTTTGGGAGGGAAATTACAAGGAGGATATGGAAACTAAAAGAGTTATGACAAAAATACAAATAGTTATATATTATTCGAATACATATATTCACTGCAACTGTTTTGCACTTTTGAGAAATACATTTTTTCTCACTATAGATGGATAGTTTCAAGAAGGACGATTTTTCAAATTTGTGGCTACAGGTGCCAAGGCTAACAAAAATAATTTTTAATTACGTAAGGCCGAGGATGACGGAGAAACTAATTCAACTAATGAGCAAACTATTATAGATAAAATACTTTGGTTATGCCGAGATTTTTTATGGAAACAGAAGAACCGACACCATCGACATCATTACGCTGGCCGTGACTCATAATTTCAGAAAAGATGAAATGGTCCAAGAGGAGGGAAGCTTCAAAATTGTCACAAGAAAAAGAGCATCAATTAGCCTTTATAGTTTAAGCTTTCTTCCCTAAAAAGAATGGATTATGCATCCGGAGGAGGCACTGGAACAAATTTTTGCTCAAGTTAAAAATCACAAATCGACGATGTTGTTTGACCTAAAACCAAGTATTATAAATATGCAATATGGTGTAAACTCCTTGCTAGCACGCATGGATCCAGATTTTTGAGTATATTCTCCATATATATTATATGTATAAGAGGTAGGCGCCATAAATTATCGGCCTGATATAGAAAAAAGAAACTTGGAACAACATAAGAATTTCTATTTTTCAATGTAATCTTCCCTAACTTCTATACATTTATTACAACGATTAATTAATAATTCGATACCCATGTACAAATAATCTGAAGATTTTCCGTCAAAATGTTCTATAACAGCCGCTAGCAACTCACTGTCATCCTTAAAACTACGTCACCTAAGGTCTTTTTCTAAATTAGAAAACAAGAAAAGTCACAAAGAGCCATATCCGGACTATACGGTAGATGTTCCAATTCTTGAAAGCCGCATTCGCGAATGGCAGCTTGTGAAATGGCAGCAGTATGGACGGGAGCATTGTCGTGCAATAATCGCATACCTTTTGTCAATTTTCCACGACGTTTTGCACGAATATTGTCTCTTAATTTATGCAATAACGACGCATGATATGTGGCGTCCACACTTGTATTGCGCTCTTTAAAGTTACTTAGCAAAATGCCTCCACAATCCCAGAATATTGTGGCCATCACCTTTTCGTTGATTGAACGACTTTCGCCTTTCTGGGACGAGGTTCATCAGGTCACCGCCATTCCATGGACTCCTTTTTCGACAGGGGATCGTAAAACAGAACCATTGTTTCATACCCTGTGACAATGAACTCCAAAATCGGTTTTGGGCCGTCTCCACACATGTTTAAAAAGGACGCCGAGAATTTATGGCGCCTACCTCGTACATATCGATATGATTTATGTCAGCGGCAAGTCAGATGTACAGAAAATCGTAAAAACTTCTATGACAAAAAAATATTTGCATGTAGATAAACGAAAACCCAATGGATTTGGCAATTACGAACGACGGTAATACTACCCACACTTTCAATATCCTGAAAATGTTCTCAGACGTTATCGATGTGGATGAAACCTTAATTGTGAAACTTACAGTAATTTTAATTTGCCTTTCGTGCCTATATAAAGTAGATGTGCAAAAATTTGAATAGTTTTATTTCGAAATAGCTAAGTTGTACATGATGAAGTACTTTCGGTAACCAGTGCCCCAAACATTACATAAAATTCTTGCACATGGCAAACGAACGAACAAAGTCGGCTATTTTGGAGAAGAAGGGTCTGAAGGCATAAGCAAAAGGTACAAACACGACCAACATTCCATGCAAGAAAAACAATACGGCAAAGTTATATATTCAACCGAGCAATGGACACGTTAGATCCTCTAATTTCCAGCGTTTGGCAGAGTACAAATAGCCGACATCATAGATATACTCCAGGAAAACAAGATACCCGTACGTTATTACATTAACGTAATAAAAGAGCTCAATAAAAATAACACCACAAAGATCAAAACATCACAGGGATTCACAGAGCAAGTACCAATACTAACTGGAATCCGCCAAGCAGATAGTTGGAGCGGAATATTGTTCAACCTCATTATGAGATATAATAATTCATAGTGTAAAAGAAGTTGATGGGGGATACAGAATGCGACAAGAATCGATAAAGATACTATACTACGCTGACGACGCAATTTTGATGACGGATAACGAAGACGATCTACAGCGACTACTACATAGGTTCCAAACAAGAGCGGAGAACCTTAATATGAAGATATCTATAGAAAAAACACAATCAATGGTCATAGCAAAGGAGCCCATAAGACGTAAACTGGCTGTAAACGACAAACCCATCCACCAATGTATGCAATGTACGTACTTAGGAGCTGAGATAACGAACTCCAAAAACTTACAGTAGGAAGTCAGAACCCAAGTGAACAAAGCCTCAAGAATCTCTGGCTATCTGAGGGACCTCATATGGAGCAACAATTACATGTCCACTGAAAGCAAAGTCCGCATATATAAAATTGCCGTGAGACCTGTACTCACATATGCAGTGGTAACTCGAGCGGATACAACCAAAGCGAAGAGCATGATGAGGGCAGCAGAGATGAAGACATTGAGGAATATTAAGGGAGTATAAAGCTTGAGAGACCAAATAAGAAGCAGAGATATAAGAGCAGATCTCAAAATTATGTGGTGCAGTTCACGAGATCGAGACGACGGTATTGGAGAGACTACGTCGATAGAATGACAGAGGATCGATGGGCAAAATAGGTAAAGGACGAAAAGCCGAGTACAAGGAGACCCCCCGATCGACCTCCCAAAAGATGGTGCGAGAACTGGACATCTGCTTCCCAAGAGGCTTAAAGAGAGCAAGAGTAGAACAAACAAGACTGAGTCTTAAGGAAAAAGAAAGAAGAAGAAGACGAAGTATAAGGCACTAACACAAGCTGAATATTCCGTCTGAGGTTATTTCAATGGTGACAAAATAGAAATTATAAGAAGAAAGTCATGAAAGACCAGCTGAAGAAGAAAAAGATGACGAGCAAGAGGATAACGACGATGATTAACAAGACTAAGTAGATAAAGAGGGAGACGTTTTAGAAAAAAATACTTCCCACACATTTATTAGGTGATGTAGAATTTGAAAATGAATTGTAAAACGTATGTAAATAAAAGTTTATAGTAAATATGTTGATTATTATTGTAATTTATATACGTAAAGGCACAGAATTAGTTTAGTTTTATTACTAAGTACCATAGACAATGTACTGATTAGTTTTTCTATTGTGCGATGTTCATAACTTTGGCCAAGAAGATAGGACAGAGAAACTATAGTGCAGTGTAGTGACCATACACACTAAAATGATCAATAGGACTCGATGAAATGTGTGGCTACTTTACCAGAATCTGTATGCTCATCTATACGTATTATGAAAAATCCAATTCTTTTTAAGTTCCAGGTAACTCAGGTAAAATTCCAGGTCCAAAACTAACTCGTACTAGTTCCAAAATATGAATTCCTTTTTAATTTATATGTAAATTCTTGGAAAAATGATTGAAAATAATATTTATAACGTTAATATAGAGTTTTCACTATTAAATTCCTCTTTTAAAAATAAATCTTCTCTTTATTCCCATAAACTTGTTGTTATTTTCAAAATTCAATCCATAATTATCTTTTTTTTCTCGGTATCTAAGGATATCTCATTAAATACCAACATAGTCGATATAAAGTTTCATAAATTATTCATGCAGTAAGATAAGTTGCCTATTTTTATAATATCTTGTTTACTGTGACTTTAAGATGTATACTATTTTGTTGAATTTTCTACTCTTTCATTAAATTTGAGATTACAATATAAATTCGTTTAGCAATTAACAAACTTTTTACATATCTATAATATTTAAATAAGCTATTCCATTTTATATGAGATAAATAATATTTCTAACGCACTATATAATCAAATTTGAGAACTGTTAATTTTAGATTATACCTTAAATGTGATGCATTTTAAACATTTCAATGTATATAGTGCTCGACCAAATTTAGTTTAGTGTACTGATGTTGTATACCATTATGTGTGAAACTTACTACCGGGAAATGGTAGAATTAGGGCTTAAGTAAAAGTAAAACTACTTTACCAGAATCTGTATGTTCATCTATACATATTTCTAAATACTTTCACAGTCCAGAACTCCAAAAAACTCTTTATTTTACCTACGTCATGAGTAATTTGATAACGCCAGTATTATAAGATATCCCATCCATACTTAAAATTGTATATTGCTGTATTCACAGGACACGTTTTTTGAATTTTCTGTCTTATAAGATGGATACAGATTTTCCAACAATTCGAGACAGGCAGAATGAACTGTTATCAAGACACATTTCTCACAATTCTTATTATCCAACTTGATATGACTGGTTCGCACAAAATTTAAAATGCTAATAGAAAAGACCAGCAGGTCAAGGAGTACCTAAGTATTGATGTCGGTTTACACACGATCCAGACGAAATAAACTAATTAGAATTTTTATTGCAACATATTCATTTGATATTTAATTGTTAGTCTGTGGTACTTCCATCACAAATGGGGCCAGTAAACATTTTTAATGACTGTGCGTTCTCGTAAACTTCTCTCTCGCCGTCCATTTATCCATAAAAACCTGACAATACACCATGAACAATAGGAAAATAGTTTTTTCCCCCCTGTTTAACGTTGTACTTTTCCGCTGCGAGTGGTAGGTACGTGTACGCGCCCAGTTGTGTAACCGCCTACGTTATATCGGCGAAACCCGTAAAACTCGTAAAAAAAAGTATAACTCAGCAAGGGTACACATAATCAGCGGTAATGACGCTATTAAATGCTCCTTAATGTTTCTAGTAATCCTAGAAAATCAATAAGGTTATTCAGTGTTGAGCACCAGTGTATTTCGCGAAGGCACGTTTCTTCTTCTATCTGTCGGTCTCTTTCGTTCGCATTGTCTGCGTTCTTCATTCCTATCTTTGCGCCTTTATACTCTCTTTTTCTATTTTCCCGGCTCGAATGCTATCTCTGGGTCATTTAATTTCGCGTTAGGAAAAGAGGTGGAACAACTGTAGACATTGGCGTGTTGCATTCTTCTTCTGCAGTTTGGACTACTGGCATGTGAAATTAAATTAAAATACGAACTACTGTTACACACAAAAGAACTTCAGTTTCTTTTTTCAACTTTTTCACAATGTTGATTTGACAGAAAAGAAGTGAAGTGTTGGTATCAGGAAATATTTTATTATGTAACAAATGAAGTACCGGGTGACAATAAAGGATTGAAAGTTTTATTAAAATTTTTGTTGCTAATTAAAATATTTTAATTAATTGATCAAGATAATAAATTAAACTAAATTAATTCCTATATTGTATAAGTTTATCAACAGCCGCTAAAGCAAGAAAAGGAATCAGGGTCTAAAAAAGGAACGTATTTATATATTACTTTATATATTATATAGTCAGTATTATTTGTGTGATGAGATTAGATGTTTGTCTAAGATGAATCTAGACCTTCTAATTATTATGATATATATATATTGTACCGTTATGCGTTGCCAGAATGATAAACAATCTATCAAATACGATAATGAGGCTTTAAATATGTATCTTCTTTAAATACTTAACAAAAATTATTTAATTCTCCGGTTTTTACTTTAATAATCAATTTAATTATACTTAGTCGGTTTTAAAATATTTAATAATGAGCATGAATAACAATAAAACTTATTAATCTCAAAATTTGGGTCCTGAAATATAAAAAGTTACTTTAATCTTTCTTTAATGTAAATTTAATGCATGTGAAACGTTCTTTTACATGATATGTTTATTAGGCAATGTGAATCGTACTCAAGGAAATATGTGATGTGTCATCAAGATTCTGTCAAATTAAAGTAAATACAAGTTAGATAGGATATATATATGTATTTCATTGAATCGTTAATAATAACAATATCATATTATTTTGAGAAAATATATAGGTAAGTGATTATTTTAAATTGTTATAACATATAATCTTTAAATTACATATAAAACTCAATCCTCAAAATTAATTAAATTTAAATAATTTTCATGTCAAAAAAAATCAATCAATTGTCAAATTTATAATTGTAATATATTCGTAAACAACGTAATCATCATCTCGGTATTTTATCTCCCTCCGCTTCGCGTCGGGAGATAAATCTTACCTCGAGCTAAAATCTAATACTTTTTTCCCTTGTATAATAAATAAATATTAAAGTACTTATATGTATTTTTTCTCTTTGTTGCACCTAGTTAATCAAGTTCAAGTCTGGGCTGATGTTTTTTTTGTTTCCTTCCTTTTTGGAACTAACGTGCGGAGGGCTTGAGCCTTCGAAGATCCCTTTCGCACAGCTTTTGTTTTAGGTGAAATCAACAGGGAACAAGAAATCTGATTACCAGAAATAAGCATCGTGGCTCAGGGAACAGAAAATCGGATTACCAACAATAAGGACAAGGCTCAGGCAACTGGACGTGAGATATAAAGTAGGAGGAGATTCCTCATTTTTATTTTGGTCAGTAATTCTTTGCAATTTATATACATATCGTTATCATAAATCATTGCTGCTTTATCTATCACAATTTCAAATAAATTTGCATCTAAATTTATGATATGTATTCACAATGGCACAGATTCTAAATAGAATTGTATAGAATCTTATTTTTTTCTCAATATACTCTTTTGTAAATACAGGGTTGTTATAAAGTAAGGGATATACTTTAACTTATTATAACTTTTTAACAAATTAAGTTAATATCAAAAACTAAACGAAATTTAATTGTTTAAATAATGGGATTTTGTATGCCCAAACCCAGTTACCGCAAATGTTCAATATGTCCTCCATTTTGATCTTGTAAAATCAGCAACCGTTCCTCTAAATTGTACACTGCATTTCTTAACATTTCTGGTTGAATTGCACCAATTTGCTCCGTAATATTGTCTTTTAATTCTTGTAGCGTTGTTGGTCTTCTTCTAAACACTAAATTTTTTAAATGACCCCACAGCCAGTAGTCCGCTGGGTTAAGATCAGGTGATCTTGGTGGCCACGAATTTGCAAAATGTCTGCTTAAAACGCGATCTTGAAAAACGTTAGTTAAAAATTCTTTAGCTGGTCGGAAAATGTGCGGAGGTGCTCCATCCTGCATAAAAGTCATGTTTTCAATTCTGTGGTGCTCGTCTTGCAGCTGTGGAATAACATAATCTCTTAACATTTGCAAGTATCGTTCACCGTTAACAGTTACAGATACGGCTTCTCCATTCTGTAGCTCTTCTAAGAAATACGGACCAATGATAAAATCAGCTGTAAAACCGCACCAAACGGTGACTTTCTTGTCATGAAGACCTTCTTGAACAATTACTTGTGGATCTTCTGCAGACCAGATTCTACAGTTTTGAGTATTGACTCCACCATTCAGAGAAAAATGTGCCTCATCTGTCCATAAAATACGGGATAACCATTCGGGTTCAATTTCCATCTGAGCCAATAATCGCAAAGAAAAATCGTACCTACTAGCCAAATCTGCCTCCTTTAATTCACACAGCATTTTGAGTTTATATAGATACATTTTTAGAATTTTGCGTAAAATTTTCCAGACCGTGGTGTACGGCATTTGCAATCGCTTGGATATCGCATTTGCACTGCTGATTGCTAGTGGATTACCTCTGGCTATGTCCTGATTTTCGTGAAGAACCTCTCCAACTTGGACATCACTAATGCTTGGTCTTCCTGATCTCGGAAGGTCAATTACCGAACCTGTTCTTTCAAATTTTTGTATCAAATTGCGGTACGCTTTCATACGACAGGGCCCCGCTCTCAAACCCATTCTCGTGCGAAACCTTCGTAATCCAGCTGTGTAATTTCTGCCGCATTCATAATAACACTGAACTAAACCAATTCTTGTTCGTAGGTCCATGCTATTACAGTTTGAGTCGTTAAAACTTTACGTTTACTTGAGTTTTAATTTGAAAATAAACTCCAAATTGAATGATTTACTTTTAACACTTGTGTCAACAACTGTCATGACAACGCTTTTGTTTTTCATAGATACAACAAATCCCATTCCTTAGGCAACTAGATTTCGTTTACTTTTTGTTGTTAGCTTGATTTGCTAAAAAGTTATAATAAGTTAAAGTATATCCCTTACTTTATGGTAACCCCATATATAAACGACTTGTTTGTGTGTCTCCAACTTGTTCCTTGTCTTCTGTTAATAAGTTTGTCGCTTCTTTTTTTTTTTGAAAAAGCAACTGGCGCACATATTTTTTTATCATCTTAAAGACATTTGTCAGAACCAGTACGTCATTCGCCAACCACCTTTGGAGACCCGACCCTGTGAGTTTCAGGCTCGTGTGTCCTACTTTGAAGAATCAAGAAGAGGTTACAAATTAAAGCAAATTATATAAAACGAAAATATCAAAATGAGGTTAGCATTTATTTTTTATTATAATATCAATTAAGCAGTGTTGAAAATATACTGTTAACAGGGATCTCTACTGGATGGGCCAGTCCATTTCACATTGTACAAAAATCATGAACATTATCACTGCAGTGGTTACGATTTCCCCTTAAAATTAAGATCAAATTTTAACCAATGCTAAAAATAATTACACCAATTTGTAGAGAAAACTCAAATTTACGTACGCTTAGTAGTAAAATTTTGAATTTCTTTTTATTTATTTCAAAATAAATTCGACAAAATGTCTAATATTGACCTACTTCTGCTGCTAATTATGGCAACTTCTAAAATATTTTTAGAAAAAATATTACTAGGCGTACATAGATATTCGAATTCTCTTTCATTTGGTATAAAAAAAATTGAAAATTGATTAATATTTACTGTTAATTTTATGGGGAAATCAAACTGTCTACAGTGGCCTCAGCGGCTGGGAGTAGAGATCCCTCTTAATATTATAAAATAACAGAAAAATGTTCAACATTCATGGAAATATTGACATTTACTATCGGTTCGTTAATACTCACGCAACAAAAGTGTTCTTTAACCTTATTGCCTAGGTGGCGTGGAAGATACCCGATTGCTATTTAAATTCATCATCCTCATAAACTATCCTATAAGGAGTCGTTAGCAGAGTTGTATGAAATTCCACCTGAATTTGTTCGAAGTATGACACTTGTCAGACGTGACATTTATGGTGACATTCCAAAATGAATTGAGAAACATACCAAGCGTACCAAATCACTCCGGTAAGAAGTAATTATGTCAGAATTATTCGTGGCAAACCTCGGATTCTAAATTAGAGCACATTAACTGGCCAATTGATTCATTCGACTTTTTCATATTAACTGTCCTAATTTGGGGTATTTTCAAAGTTTCATTTCGTAATTTTTCTTCCATACCACCGCGTTCGTTCGATGGATAAAAATCCTTTTCATCGTATCTACATTTCTGTACGAAAATCACCCAGTAAAATTGATTAATTATAAAAAAAGTTATTTAGTAGCTTGTATTGTTGACGGCTGTTCTCCAACTTCAATGGAAAATTAATGAGGGACTTCCTTCCATCTCCCCTCCGTTCTTCCACCCTGTACGAAAGCAATGAAAGGTTATATGGGAACTGCTCGTTATACAGAGACAAGGACGCGGAAGAAGAAGAATCGAAGTAAGAAAGAAGAGACGACGTGAAAGAAGGGGTGGATTGGAGCAAAGGGGGGAGTCCTGCGAAAACACTGCGAGCAGGGAAATTTCGTTATCGATGCCCGAATGTCTGTTTCGCAAAAAGATTTACCGTGATAAATGTAAATGTTTTAGGACGGGAAAGTTTTGAATGTTATCTTAATGGATATTCCCGATTAGCAATGTTAATGAGTTGGTGAAATTCATCTCTGTCTTTCTTTCTTTATCGGTCTTCCCACTCTTATTGCAGACAGATTTTTAATGGAAGGAACATATTTAATACGATAATATTTATGATAGAGGAATATACCGCGTCCGTCATGACATTTGCACTAAGTGGAAACGAATAAATTATTCTATATTGTCACAAAAAGAAAATATATTAATAAACCTCCTGTATATTATACTCTTATAATATTAAATTTCATTTATTGTATACCGGACTTTAACAAGTAATTCTAATTCCTTATCAAGACGATTAGTTTTAGTCGTACAATTATTAGTACATTTTAATTGAAACACCCAAATGATAACGTTAAGAAGCGGAAATTGCTTTTGGTTCTTGTTAATAAGAAATCTAGGGTTCACCTTGACACGCGCTGACTCCACACACACGTGGAGCCACGCGCGGTCTTCAGGAAGCTAGCCAACACCCTTCAACCACAAAGACGTGTGCAAAATAAGTTTCTTTGCGCACATAGAGCTTTAAGTAAATAGAGTACCAAATTCTATTTGCGCATAAGAAATAACAAGAGTAAGAAAGGTATGATAAGAAACGCATCCGATCATATAAAAGGTCCGGGAGCATACAATAACTTCACTTGCAACAGTCATTCTTTTAAAAAGTGTCTAAGCTCAGTGAGTGCCTAGTGTCCACCAGAAATATATAAGTCTTTATAAATGTTTAATGTATTAATGTCAGTAATGTAAATTAATGTGTTTTGTAACTCGCTTGTTTATGTGTGTATCGTTCTGTACAATTAATTTGTCTTCTTGTTATAAATGTCTATTTTCTGTTAAATATATTTAGTTGTTAAATGTTGTTCTTTGTTTAATTTCAACATCCTTATACAAACCTAAGTGTTAAGCTGGAGTCGTAAGCCGTTAGCCAAGCGAACTTATTGAATTATATAAAGAGAGTTTAGTAGAGTCAGTAGGATTATTAAAATCATAAATCATCACAAAAACACTAAAACACCTTACCACACTAAAGCACAAAAATGGCTAAATACGTATTTCAACAACTAAGTTGTCATCATCAGTAGCACTGATCAAAAATCGCGCTGTCTACACACCGTAGCGTACAGAGCAACACTGATTTCCAATTTACGGGGATGGTTTATTCTTTTACCTAGGCTATTAACAAATTTACGGGGATGGTTTAAATATTTTTACCTAAACTATTAACTACGTCATTAACAGTACCTGATCGCTGTATCGTTAAATTAGTCTTGCTTAATACTATAATTCTATCATTTAATTCTAATGTACTATGAAAAACTAACGGTATCTAAAAGGTATTGTTTACACCACAAACTTATATAAACAAGATTGGGGAATTGGCCCGTTATCTGAATTCATTAATTTATTTTTATTTTTCTGAATGTATATACTCTCGTAACTGTCAAGTTCTCTATAATTGCGCACTTGTTTTATAAGTTTGAGGCCACTTGCTGGAATATCATGACCTGTGTCCGAAACATGTCGAGCTACACTAGACTTCTCTGTCCTATTAAACCGAAAATGAGCAATGTGCTCTTTATAGCGAGTTGCAATCGAACGTCTAGTTTGGCCGATATATATTTTTTTTTTCTCGCATTTATTACAATTAATTTCATAAATTCCAGATTTTTGTTCTACCTCAATTTTATCTTTAGTACTACTCAAAAGACTTTTCAACGACTTACATGATTTAAACGCGACTTGCAAACCAACATTTTTAAAAATATTATTTAAGTTTCTCGAAATATTATGAAAAGGTAGGACAACAAATTTCTTAGAGGTAGCAAAGTTGTGGAATTTAGAATTACATTCTTACGTTTCATTTTTCTTAAGATATTGTCAACTACGTCTGTCTGGAAACCATTGTATTCAGCGATACCTCTTATAAGGCGTAATTCTTTCTCGTATCTATCTCTTGTAAGTGGGAAGTTTAACAAGCGATGGATTAGAAAATTGAATGATGACAATTTTTGTTGCAAACAATGATTAGAATCTGCTGTAATGAATCTGTTTACATTGGTTTCCTTTCTATAAATATCTATTTCTATATTGCAACCTGCTTTAATTACTAATGTATCTAGAAAAGCTAATTGTCCATTGTTTTCCTTCTCAAGAGTGAATTTAATCGTGGGGAATTTTGAGTTTAATTCATTAAGAAACATTTCGGTATCATACATTTTAGTGTCAAAAATCGCGAAAATATCGTCAATTATAGAGAACTTGACAGTTACGAGAGTATATACATTCAGAAAAATAAAAATAAATTAATGAATTCAGATAACGGGCCAATTCCCCAATCTTGTTTATATAAGTTTGTGGTGTAAACAATACCTTTTAGATACCGTTAGTTTTTCATAGTACATTAGAATTAAATGATAGAATTATAGTATTAAGCAAGACTAATTTAACGATACAGCGATCAGGTACTGTTAATGACGTAGTTAATAGTTTAGGTAAAAATATTTAAACCATCCCCGTAAATAGGAAATTATATTGTTGGTTTTCTTAGAATATTAGAATTAAAGGATAGGATTAGAATAGTAAGTATGACGTATTTAACGGTACAACGATCAGGTATTTTTAATGAAGTTGTTAATAGCCTAGGTAAAAGAATAAACCATCCCCGTAAATTGGAAATCAGTGTTGCTCTGTACGCTACGGTGTGTAGACAGCGCGATTTTTGATCAGTGCTACTGATGATGACAACTTAGTTGTTGAAATACGTATTTAGCCATTTTTGTGCTTTAGTGTGGTAAGGTGTTTTAGTGTTTTTGTGTAGTTTCAAGCCACAGACTCCAAGTTTAGTTTCATAAATCATCAAATTAGTCTTGCGACAATATTTATCAGAAATCGTTTTTGTTCAAAAATTTATTCACACTTAAAGATTTGAAATTTCATATCATGAAATAAGCTACACGTTATATGTGTTTTTCGATCTAACCAAGACATTTAAGACCTAGCATAAGCACTTATAACTTACAAGGAGCATTTACCTATCGAAAACTATGGGACATCGCCGTTTGGCGTTTTACTTTCTTATACGTGTAGTATAAGGAAGAATTGTGATGATGAAAATTTTCGACCTCGAAATTTTTGCAGATGTCCACGTTTTGAAGTCCCCTGATACCAAAAAAAGTGGTTTTTAAACATGTCTGTCTGTCTGCCTGTCTGTCTGTGTGTCTGTGTGTGACCACGATAGTGGTCAAACCGCTATAGCTATCTATTTCAAATTTTGCATGTAGTAGTATAATCTCCCTCTTGAGAACTAATTAGATTTTCAGCAAATAGGCAGACCGGAAGTAGTCGTTTACTTCAGTGAAAAAATCGAATTTTGCCGATGTTTTGTCAACTACTAAGTTTAGATACATTTATAAAGAATTCATATCTACTTAAAATTGAAATTGTGAACAATTTTATTAAAACATTCCTACCGGAAGTAGGTCTTTTATCGAAAATCAGTGTTTTGCAAATATTTTGCGTTATGCTTTTTAGACAGGTACGTTACGAGTATAAAAGCATTTTTAGAACTTAATTTTCAATACCTTTTGTATAAAAAAAAAAATCAAAATTCGGACCGGAACTAACACTTTTACTCTTACCGAATAACGATTTTTTGCAAATATGTCGTAAATTATGCATTCTATATATATTTATGAAGAGTACAAAAGTATTTAGAGTTGGATTTGGAATATTTTTTGTATAAATGAAATTTCAAAATTCGGACCGGAAGTAACACTTTCATACCTATAAGAAAGTCGTGTGGTGGCCACACCTCACTTTTTTAAATTAATTTTGTAATTTTAGAATCTCAAATTTGGGTTAGCGATGCAAAAGGAAAATTTATAATGTCAACGTCAGTTTTTGTATTAAGTAATTTTCTTAAAAAAGTTATGTGTTTTGGAAATAACCACAAAAATGCAAACATTTGATTAATGTCTGCTAACTAAGGCTGGTATACAAAAGAAAAAAAACAACCTCTACGCGCCAGCAGCACATTTGATGAACGATACAAAAGAAATTAAATTTATGTAATTATAATTGAAGATAAAAAATAATTTTAATTAGTAAACATTGTCACATACATTTCAAGCAAGTGTTTTTCGAAGCGATCGCATCGTCTATCCCCACTTTACGGTATCGCTACCGGGCCTAGCGAAGACAATAATCTATCGGAATCGGTCGGCTATTGCAGGGCTGTTTGCGAACAACAGACAGCTTTTGCAATTAGAAAGAAATGCAGTACCTATAATATTGGAGTCTATCAGATGGGCAAGCGGAAATCGAATTATTATAACAAATCGACAAAACAAAAGAAGTAGATATGCAAGTCGAATGAAAAATCAAAATACCACGTAAGTAATTTTTAGTCTACAATTTTATTTAATTTGTTTGGACTGGTTCTGAGTCTACCACCCCACAAATCATACAAGTTGCATAAGTTTAGATTTGTCCAGATGCGGTCGGTAAATGCCCCTCTTAAGGACGAACTTTAGTAAGAATTGTAGATAAAAATTAGCTAATTATCAATAAATTATGTGCGCTTATTCCATTGAAAATCACTTGGAAATAGCAGTGGTGTAATTCACCAGCAGCTTACTGAATAAAGAAATCCACGTGATTTTCGAAGAAATTGAAAATATAAAATTAGAAACATTTAAATAGCAGCGACGATTTTGGGAAGCAGCAAGCATAGTCGAAGGGATCATTTCACGGGAGACAGCGAAGATATCGGATAACAGCGTCCATTCAACTAAAGGTATTCCAAACCTTTTTTTATAACAGCATTTCTGTCGAAGTTATATGATCATTCTGAAACATTAGAAAAAACTATATTAACACAAAATATTTAGGTAAGAATGCGGAATCATTTAGCGAGCTGAAACAAGAAAACCAACAATTAAAAATGACAATCTGGAAACCTGGAGAAAGAATGGAAAAAGGGAGATAGGAAAAGATAATGTCACAATACAAGGAATATCAGATATAGAGGAGAAAAAACATTAGGAGTTAAAGGAGAAGGTAGTGGGAATATTTAGAAAAACTGGGGTAGAAATTAATTCAGAGGTAGGCATCAATGAAAACATGAAATTGGGAACCTTCAAGCCGAAGAGGAAAAGAGCAATCCTTGTCAAGCTGTAAACGTGGAATAAAAAAAGAATGGAAATATATGAACAGACAAAAAAAGCTAAGGAGTTCAAGAGGATAGAAAACGTTGATACCCACGCCACTTAAAACTGGCAGAGTCTCAGTGAGATATAATAAGTTGATTGTAGGTGGACCCAACCCAACCCAACCAGTGCAAGATCCTCAGAGAGTACCATCCGTACAAAGTGACACCAGTTCATAAACTAAACGAAGATGATTGTGATCGTAGACTTGATTTTTGAGAAGGGATGAATGTGAAACTGAATAATCAACCAGATTTTCTTAACTATCTGATCCTTAGTGATGAGCTACGTTTTGTTCAAATGGGCAAGTACACAGGCAAAACTGTAGATACTGGGCCACTGAAAATCCCCACTGGATGCAAGAAATCCACAAAAATTGAATGTTTGGGCAGGTTTTACCAGGGGTCATGTTTTGGGTCCTTATTTTTTCGATGATTCATTAAATGGGGAGATGTATTTAGAGTTCCTTAGATAGGATTTAATACCGGCTCTAGCGATATTATTTCTAAATAACGAGGACCCAGATTTACAGAGTGTTAATGTCTCGTATCAACAAGATGTTGCACCAGCACGTTATTCACTTCGTGTTAAAGAATACCTAGAGGAAGTCTTTCCTAATAGATGGATAGGAAGACGTGGACCTATGGAATGGCCAGATCAGGAGATCTTCCTGATCTCACCCCACTTGATTTTTTTCTATGGGATTATTTAAAATCATGTGTGTATCAGACAAAACCTCGACATCTTGAAGAACTGCGGGAAAGAATAATGTCAGAGTGCAGAAATATCGACCAAGAGATGAGAGATAATGTTTTGGGAAAAACTCAACTCTGACTTTATCATTGCCAGGAAACAAATGGGTGGCAATTTGAACATTTATTAATGTAAAATTTCTATTGCTTTAATCGTTCCAAGAATAAATTATTACTATTTGCTCTTTTGATTTTCAAGTTTAACTATTGTTGTCATTTTAATACCTATGATCCTCCGTATCTCTAAAATTACTAATTTTAAGTACCACATATGCGGTATTGCTGAATTCAGAAAAAATCTACTATTTATTTCTGGTCTAAAATTAATGAAGTTCCATTAAAAAAAAATGATGACGTCATAAGTCCCAGAGTAGTAAGTGACAAAAAAGAAAAGTAACGTACATAAAGTCCGGAAGAACAAAATAAAATGAACCTGTCCGAGCTTTTGTTCCAAACACCGATAACAAACAAAATAGGAATATTATTCCTTACTTGTACACACTGTATACTAACTTCAAGCAGGCATTTGATGGACTGAACCGAGAGCAGATAATAAAAGCGATAAGGGAGATAAAAATACCAAGAATGCTAGTGGAATTGACAGAAATAATGATAAAACAGTCGAGCGCAGCTGTAATGACGAACGAAGGTGCAACTGAAGACTTCGAAATTAACCTAGGAGTAAGGCAGGGTGGCGGACTAGCAACCATCTTGTTTATTTTAGCACTGGATGCAGTGGTCAAGGAATGCAATTTCCAGGGAACAATAACCAATAATCTATACGAATTTGAAACATCATCAAACCAATTTTTGTATTATAATATTCATCACCTGATGAAGCCCTAGTAGGGTGAAACAATTGTAGTAAATTGAATAAAACTGTTTTGAACTCAATTTGAATTTATTTCAATTTTTACTTGTATATCATCAAACCAACTGCACACACTGAGTTAAAAAGAATCCGAATAATTTGATTATAAATAACCATCAAACGTTAAAGATTAGTTACTATGTATTAATAAAGAGTACACATGTGTAAGAGCTGACGCGGCAAATTTAAAATAAAGATAATCCCTTTTTTCCCCCGATTCAATCATTAAACATATCATTTATTAATTTTAATAATTATTGTTTACAATCAATTATTATTCATGTTATAAGTCAGTAGGAGATTAACAGTACATACGGTATTCTTTTTTGACAAGGTCCTCATTTAATCGTCAAGGGCAGCCATTAATTCCAACGGATTTCCTCTAATTTTGTAATACCTATCAAATCTTTTTAATATAAATTGGATAGGGAGGATTACTGAAAAATTCAATAAACCATATTAATTACGTATTAATCCTACGTTGAAGCAGATAAATTTCATCGCTAAATCTTTTTTGTCAAGTCTCGAAATTCGTTCGGGTAATTATCGTAAATTAGGAGGTAGCTGGATTTTTCAAAAAAACAACTCGTCAAAACAGGTTTTTCTTTATTAGGCGCAACCCTGTGTAAAAAACATACGCTTTTTGCTGCGGCATTAAACGTATATCGGTATAATGATGTTTACTTCGCATCAGGCTATATGTATTAATATCTCTGGTTACATTTAGTTAATTAAATGTGATATTGAATGTCATCAAGTCTATCGTGTTTTGTACAGCTTATTATGAAATGATACCGTGTTAAGAATTACTCGTCTGTAATAATTTGCAATAATGTTTTTTGTACATTATTTGTATTAGTATTTTCTTCTTGTCCTTAGCTGAAAAACGTACAAAACTCCAGTATCCATGTCCACAGATACCGAATGATACCGATGTCTGGCAGCCAGACAACCAAGGAAAACCGTCTTGCGTTTTTCTTTTTTAATAATCCATACAATCCCTCGCTTTTCATGATTTACTTCTATGTTCGTTCATATTCCTTTTTGCTATCGTTTATTTATAGGGTGTCCCACCGGGAACCAAATCGATCTATATATGGAAAACCACACATAGGAAAATTTTTAAAATTTGGGGGCGTGCGAAAGTCGATGGGGGCAACTCGGCTAAAATATTTTCAAGATGGCGGCACTTCCGGTTATACAGGAAGTAGATGTCAACTTTCTTATTTCAAATGGAACACCCTGTGTATTATTGCATTTTTGGAATCTACACAAGATTCTAGGCTAATTTTATGTATCACGTCCTATACCTAAGTCTAACTGTTTTTGACTTATTTAATTTTTTACGTGAAAAATGACGTTTGCAGCATCTAAAATAATTAATATTTTTTCCCATAAGGAAGCCCTTATTATTCAATTTGGACTAGAGTCCTTGTTGAGAAAGACCTACTGAAATAGTTTTTTTATAATATTTTGAAAACTTTTAGTACAGGGTGTTTAAAAAATATGATTAAAAATGAAATTGAAAAAAATGCCAAAAATCAATTTTTTCAAATGGAAACCCCCAATTTTTATAATTTTATTTAATTTAGCATTAAAAAATAGTGTAAGTTTGTGTAAGGTTATCTATGCAAAAAATTTTTAGTTTTCGAAATATTGCCAATTTAATATTTCTATTCGGAAATTTTGCTGCGTGAATTTTAAATTCAGTTTCTCTTAGTTGGCTTTGGCGGCATTGACAATCAAATGCTAAAGAAATGTATGACGCTGTCATTATTTGAGAAGTATTATTAATTATTGTGCCAGGGCGCTTAAATTACACAAACGAAGATTATTTAAACCTAATTATTATTTATGGAGAATGTAACAAAGTTATATCAAGAACATGTGACACATTTTCTATTCGATATCCGCAAAAACAGAAGCCATCACAATGTACCGTTAAACAAATTATAGAAAATTTCAAGAACTTTGGATCCGTCAAAGCAATGGTGCAAAGAAATAAACCTCTCGTTAATAATGAAAATATCGAAATTGCTATTTTGGGATATTTCGTCGCTAATCCAACAATGTCTGTAAGACAAGCTGCATTGGAGTCAGGATTATCAAAATCAACAGTTCACAGAATATTACGCAAACATAAATTTCGTCCATATGCATTTTCCATAGTCCACCATCTAAAAGAAACTGATTTTCCAAGAAGAGTGGCGTTCTGTGAGTTTATTACAACTTGGGCGCAAGGAAACAATTTTTTTTTGGACAATATCATTTGGACAGACGAAGCGAAATTTACAAAAAACGGTGCATTTAATCGACATAATTCCCATTATTGGAGTGATTCGAATATACACGTGTTTAGAGAGCAGAATTTTCAAGATTCCTGGCAATTTAATGTTTATTGTGCGATAAGAAACGATGGCGTCGTGGCACTACACTTTTATCAAGAAAATTTAAATGGTAAGTTAGAAATTTTAGAATATTTCTAGGTAAAAATGTGCTTATTAACTTACAGGTGAGGGCTACTTGAACATTTTACAGAATTTAGAAACCGACTATTTGGACAATTTGCCGCTCGCCGTTCGTAGAAACCTCTTTTACCAACATGATGGCGCACCTCCACATGGCAGCTACCTCATTGACAATTTTTTGCAAAATGCTTTTGTTGATCGATGGATAGCCAACAACGGTCCTTTCCTTTGGCCAGCCCGCTCCCCAGATCTTGCAGTGCTCGATTTTTTTATTTGGGGTACAATCAAAAATCGAGTGTATAACACTCCCATAACAACCATGGAAGATTGTATGCAGCGCGTGAGGCATGAATTTGCAAGTTTAACACCCGAGTCAATAAGGAAAGCGACTCATGAACAACTGTTGCTTAGATGCCAAAAGTGTCTGGAAGTTCAAGGACGTCAGTTTGAACATTTATTGAAAAAATAATTATGCTGTTCTCTTTAAATTAAACAATAATAATATTCTGTGAACTGTTGATTTTGATAATCCTGACTTCAATGCAGCTTGTCTTACAGACATTGTTGGATTAGCGACGAAATATCCCAAAATAGCAATTTCGATATTTTCATTATTAACGAGAGGTTTATTTCTTTGCACCATTGCTTTGACGGATCCAAAGTTCTTGAAATTTTCTATAATTTGTTTAACGGTACATTGTGATGGCTTCTGTTTTTGCGGATATCGAATAGAAAATGTGTCACATGTTCTTGATATAACTTTGTTACATTCTCCATAAATAATAATTAGGTTTAAATAATCTTCGTTTGTGTAATTTAAGCGCCCTGGCATAATAATTAATAATACTTCTCAAATAATGACAGCGTCATACATTTCTTTAGCATTTGATTGTCAATGCCGCCAAAGCCAACTAAGAGAAACTGAATTTAAAATTCACGCAGCAAAATTTCCGAATAGAAATATTAAATTGGCAATATTTCGAAAACTAAAATTTTTTTGCATAGATAACCTTACACAAACTTACACTATTTTTTAATGCTAAATTAAATAAAATTATAAAAATTGGGGGTTTCCATTTGAAAAAATTGATTTTTGGCATTTTTTTCAATTTCATTTTTAATCATATTTTTTAAACACCCTGTACTAAAAGTTTTCAAAATATTATAAAAAAACTATTTCAGTAGGTCTTTCTCAACAAGGACTCTAGTCCAAATTGAATAATAAGGGCTTCCTTATTAATTAAATATTAATTATTTTAGATGCTGCAAACGTCATTTTTCACGTAAAAAATTAAATAAGTCAAAAACAGTTAGACTTAGGTATAGGACGTGATACATAAAATTAGCCTAGAATCTTGTGTAGATTCCAAAAATGCAATAATACACAGGGTGTTCCATTTGAAATAAGAAAGTTGACATCTACTTCCTGTATAACCGGAAGTGCCGCCATCTTGAAAATATTTTAGCCGAGTTGCCCCCATCGACTTTCGCATGCCCCCAAATTTTAAAAATTTTCCTATGTGTGGTTTTCCATATATAGATCGATTTGGTTCCCGGTGGGACACCCTGTATATAAATATATTTTTTAATCAAGTATTATAAAAATAAAGAAAACTCTTATTAAACTTTTATATCAACAGCTTTACGCCAGGTACATTGGGGCAGGGACTGCCATAAGTCGCTACTACACCAGTTCCTGTCTTGTGAATTAAGTTGGTGCCTCTCTGTATTTGCCAAGAAGCATCAAACCATACTGCGAACCTAAGACTAATGACTCATAGGGGACGTAGCTGGGCGCGAATCCTAAAATTTCGAATTATGTTATATTGCGAAACCTATTAAATTACAAGCAAATGTTTTACGGCTTTTTGGTAGAGGGTCGTGTTCAAATTATTGGATGAGAGACAGTATACACTGGTAGTGTTTCTTGTGATCTCAACAGGGTTTTTGATTGTGTGACCACGACTTATTAAAATAAATACAGAAAATATATCTATTGTAACAAAACTAGACCGTGACCTTTATAATAAACTGTAACACTAATATAATAAACTGTAACGCTGTTACTAAATTAAAGATGTCATTAGAATTAGGTAATTTAAGTTTATTTAAAGTTTAATAAGTATTTAAAAAATTCTAAACAATATTTTATGTAAAAGAAAGTGAATGTATGTATAGAGGACACGCGTTATATTCAATTGCAAGTCATTGATGACATTTACATGTTGTCATAACAGTATTAGTGAAATTAAAAAAGTTATATATATATAATCTAATAATCCCCTCTACCATATTAATGGTGTGGGGAGTTTATCCTCTTCTAACTTTTTATGAATCTTTTCCATTCATTTCTATTCCTCGCCATGCTCGTCGCCTCTGTCCAAGTTTTGCCCTTCCTCCTCAAAATCTCTGCTATGACATCATTCCATGTCGTCCTTGGCCTTCCTCTTCTTTTATTTTTCATTATTCTTGCTTCCCATATCCTTCTTGTCTGTCTCGTATTTTCCATTCTATATAGATGTCCCCACCATCCCAACTGTCTTTGCTCAATATGTTCCAACACTGACTGTATATTTAGATCTTTTCTTATTTCCGAATTTCTTATTCTTTCCATCTTTGTAACTCCTCTGACTCTTCTTAAATATTTCATTTCTACTGCTTGTATTTTACTTTTCTGTCTTGTATTTAATATCCAGGATTCGCATCCATATACTAATATCGGTCGGTATATTGCCTTATATACTTTTAATTTTGTTTCGCGGGATATCTCTTTTTTGTTAATGAACTTATTCCTCATACTATAATACAGCTTTGTTGCTTTTCCTATTCGTTGGTTAATATCGGCGTCCTGGGTCCCTTTTCCATCAATTCTCACTCCCAAGTACTGGAACGTTCTCACTTCTTCTATTTCAATTCCTTCTATTTCGATTTTCATATCTATCTCTTCATCTCCCACTACCATTACTTTGGTTTTATTCTTATTCATCATCATTCCACTGTTATTTAGTGTCCTATTCCATATTATTAAATTCCGTTGTAGATCTTCCGCACTGTCAGCTGTAATTATTATGTCCTCTGCGAATGCTCCCTGTGAAACTTCGACTAGCTTTAAGTTAATGTGTCCAACTCTGATCTTTTTACTTTCTTTTGTACACCTTTTGATAATGTCGTCCATATAAACTATAAACAGCATTGGGCTCAGGCTTCCTCCCTGTCGGAGTCCCTCCTTTGTTCAGAAGGTTTCTGATTCTAAATTATTAGCTATTACAGCGTTGGTGTTATTATCATATATTTTCTGTATTAATCGTCTTATTTTTCCATTGACCCCTCTCTCTTTTAATATATTCCACAGTCTTTCTCTTGGTACCTTATCGAATGCTTTTTCTAGATCTATAAATGCTAAAAATACTTTCTTCTGCTCTCTATAGGCTTTTTGTATTATTTGATTCACGGAAAATATTTGGTCTTGTGTGCTCCTTCCTTTTCTAAACCCACTTTGTGATTCGTGTAGCGTATTTTCGAGTTTTGCTCTTAGTCTTTTATCTATTATTTGCTCAAGAATCTTCATTGCAGTGCTTAGAAGGGTTATTCCTCTGTAGTTATTGCATTCTTTTTTGTTTCCTTTATTCTTGTATATTGGTACTATTAATGCCTTCCTCCAATCGTTTGGTATCTCCTCTTCTCTCCATATTCTGTTATATATTTTCAACATTACTTCTCTTCCTTTTTGTCCTATATTTTTAATAATTTCTGCCGTAATCTTGTCGCAGCCTGGTGCTTTCCCATCTCTCTGTTTATGTATTGCTTCTTCCAATTCGTCCATGGTAATTATTTCTTCCGTCTCTTCTTCTTCTATTGTTTGTTGTTCATCGGTATTCTCATTTTCCACTCCTTCGTTTAGCAATTCTTGGAAGTATTCTTTCCATCTTTCTATGACATTTTTTTATCGCTTAGTATATCTCCCTTCTTATTTTGTATATTATTATGGTGTGTAGATTGAGACATTTCTTCATTCCTTACTGACTTTAAAACTCTATAAAATAGTTTTTGGTTTTCTTTACTATTTTTTTCCATCTTTTCACCAAATTCTTGCCATGTCTCTTTTTTGGCTTCTGCCACTAACTGTTTTATTTTTTTTCTTTCTTCTTTGTATATATTGTATTTTTCCGCTGTTTGTTCTGCTAAATATATTTTCCATGCCTTTTTTTTTGACTTTACTTGATAGCTTATTTCATTTGTCCACCACGTTGTTTGTCTTTTGTTTTTCTTCTTGCTTACTCCACATATCTCTTTAGTTGTAGTTATTATAATTTCTTTGAACATATTCCAAGTTTCTTCAATATTTCTATTCATTTCTACATTTTCTACTCTTCCAGTTATCCTTTTCTGGTAACTTTCAGCGATATCTTTACTTCTTAGTTTGTATGTTCTAAGTAATTCCTTTTGGTTTTCTTTCTGTTTGTATATATATTTCATTTCTTTATTTTGAACTTTTTCCTTTATTTTTGATATAACGACAAAGTGATCGCTCCCTATTTCCGGTCCTCTTCTTACTTTTGTATCAGTTACGATTCTTCTATTCTTTTTGTCAACTAATATATAATCAATTATGGACTTCTCTCCCCTGCTCTTAACTTCCCTGGTATACGTGTGTATATTTTTGTGTTGGAAAAGACTATTAGTTATTACCAAGTTGTGTATCATGCAAAAGTCTAGCATTCTTCTTCCATTGTTATTTCTAACCGTCTCTCCGTTTGTTCCTAATACTTCAGTGTATTCATCGTCTCTTATACCAACTCTACTGTTGAAGTCTCCCATTACAAAAATTATTCCTTTCGCATCTTCTACCACCACTGTTAATTCTTCCCAAAACTTATTAAAAAAGTTATTTTGTTAAATTATATTTGAGGGGTTTTATTTCATTAGTTTAGATAGAAAATATATACATCGATGGTAATATACGCATTCATGGCAAATAAACACATAATTTCCGTTTAAATATTAAATTTCTGTCTTACATATTTTTAATAGACTAATAGTTCAGTTCGGTGTTGTCAGATAAACCATATCTGTCAAAAAGGCGTATATTTTGCCTGTCAAATTTGCGTGTTTATTTTTGCTTTGATATAAATTGTATAAAAACAATTCTTCTTAGAACTGTACATCCTGTTTATTATCTATTTGCGTCCTCTGAATATAATGCCGAAAGGTTTCTGTAAACAGTCGAAGCTTTTTACATACTTTTCTATAATCATCTGATTAAAGAGAATAGCGTAAGTATTGGTTATTTTAAATTTTATTATGGATAAGTTATGACACATTTATGGTTTTGACACAATCTAAATCAGTATAATAAATAAGTTGAGAAAGGCTGAAGTTTTAGAGCATTTGAATTACAAAATATATTACGTTAAAGTTATTGTATTGTGAATAAGTATTTTCTTTGATTATATGAAATATCACTGACAGAAATAAAAACAGATCCGGCAACATAAACAAGACGAGATGTCATGGACCTAGTATGACGTACAATTAAATGTAAGGCATTTCCTCTATAACTAAGTGTATCAATAAGAAAAATATGTTACATAAGCACTCTATGCGAGAAACAACATCGCATATTCATGATTCAAAAAATATCCGGATGTTGCATTATAGAAGATATACATGGAAACATGGTTACTTAGAGTTTAATAAGTATTTAAAAAATTTTAAGCAATACTTTAATAATAAATAAATATGTAATCAAATAATTTCATGTTTATTCTAATTTCGTTACATACTATCTGTTCATTTGCAAGTAGTTCACGCATTAATTATTTTATTAGATATATTGTAATTGTTTTAAGTACATATTTTCATTGTTAGATATTATTTGTCAACAAGAAATACAAAGGTTTACATAACCATATAGATAACCAACATACCTTTTCTTTAACAACAATTTATTCAGCTTATACATTTAACAAACTGTTAAGTATTTTTGATTTCACATTCATTTATATAAAGACATGTATCAAGAATGCACTTAAATTCATAATCGGACCACGACACACGAACTCTGTGTTAGGAGCATTTTTTTGACAAATATATTGGCGGCAAAAATATGATACAGAAAAAATAATGTTGATAACCCAGCAATTATACGTATATGTAGCAGACCTAATATACTTGTCAAATGTATTTTAGATTTCTTTAAGGATGTTTATTCATTTTTTGTAGTATATAAAAAGGTGAATGTAGGAATTGTAAGTGTTCTTTAATAAAAAAAAAAAAATTACATCATACAAAAGCACTTAGTTAGCAAAGCATGTGCATTTCAACAATAAGGCTACCTTCTTCTAATTGCAGAACACATTTTCTATAACAATTGAATAGGAAGAAGAGAAGAATCCTGCAATTTTTGATTTTAGTTTTTTTAGTGATTGCTGTTTTCATTAACATTGATTATAATTTTAATACTATTCGTTTGAAAAGTGTATTTTAAATGGAATTTTATCCTGAAGAAGTTTGAAGTATAAAGCGAAATAATGAGAATTTAGTAAGAGAGTTTTATATGATCTCCATGACGTTATTTACTTTCATTAAGTAATTAGAAAGAAATTATAAAAGTGTATGCATTTTTGCGTAAATTATATTCTCTTTAAGACTTTCTTTTAAAAAAATCTAATAAAAATAGGGTTTAGGGACGAAGTTATAGACATTATTAAAAGTATTAAATTAGGGAAGGTCCTGCGGCCTCTAATTTTTCACTTACGTGCGTCACATCGAGTGACATAAGCCGACTTGATGAAATTACGGGTGGTCTCCCGGAGTTTCCGGACTTCACCGTTTTGCAAGCAAACCGTTCATATAATAATGCCCTTTGGCACGGTAAATTACCGCCATTGGGGAGGTCAAATACGTTCCTCTCGACCTTCTTCAGTAAATCACCCCAATCCCGAAGAAAATACACTTTATGTGTCGCAACCTGCGTATGACATTTCCTATAGTAGAAGTGTTTTCATATCTCACAAAACATTCTTAATTCTTTTTGGAAAAAGTATCAACACAACAAATGGTTTAAATGCATACGCATCTTTAAAACGAGTTCTTTTATAAATTTACATATACAGAGCGATGGAAGTAGAATATTTCAAATAATAATAATAACAACAATAATAATATTATTGCTTTTGTCTGGCGATATACGGTGCTAATATAACTTCGGATTTTCCCAAAATATTTTTTTCCGAAATTTTTGTTTGTTGTGAGCTCAAATTAAAGCTTAATAAATGTATTACTCGTTATTTGTTGCTGGACAAGCACTTTTACAGAAATGTTTTTATCTTTTCGGAAAAAGTAGGCACTTTTTGATAAGTTATTTCTGTGGAAGTTCTGGATATAACTATTAATTAGGTAAAGATCGATGCAATTGTTTTAGAAAAGAGAAGGAGAAGTTTTCTGTAGGATGCATACTTCAGAAGACATTGAGTAAACACTTAAGCATGTGCAAAAAAATTGCTGTTTTTTTTCTGCATTGCAAGTTCGCGCAGATCTTTCGCAGCTTCAAACTCGGTTTCATACTCAAAATTTCGACCCCATATGACATATTTACGAAACAAAAGATCGACTAACATTATTCGATTAAACATCACACTTCCAACATATATAAGCAATCACCGAATTATTATTTTGCCAAAATTTTTAATAATCTTGCCAAGAATATCAGAAATGCGGTTCCGAAATGAAAGGGCACCCTAAAAATATCCGGAAATTACCACTAGATGGTACTTGGAGTATATTTGAATCAAGGCCAACTGTATAAATATCGCTGCGCGATATAAGGTCGTCACATAACAAGCTTTTTATGATTCTTATAACCTCAAAATATTGATCCTTATGTGGCTATCTATCCAAAGCACAATACACTGCTAGGTAATTGCTGAGCATTTTTAAAATCACGTGATAAAATTATGCAATATGATTGGATCATATCAAATCTACTGTTATTGACATTTGATTGATTTGACATTTATTTTGTCTATTCCATATTCTTTCCTACTTAAATTATTCTAATACTACACATATTCAGTCGTTTAATGTGTACTACATATTTACTATAATATAAACCAGCAAACATTCAAGCGACAATAAAAAAAAGGTTGTAAATCATCTCGACGCGACTGGTAAACATCATAAAGTAATAAATCACATGTACTGCGAAGACAGAATGTCTATGGAATGTTCTACAAACATCGAGTGGGAGATGGAGTTTACGCGAATGCTCCAGATGTTTCGTATGTGTATATAAGGCGGCTGGGTCACCGATGCAGGAATAATTCGGGATTAAAAAATTCGGTAGGAAGTCGACGCGCGTAGAAATAAATAGTTCTTAAGTGGTAGTGCAATAAAGACATAAATAATACCGTGTCATAAAAATAGAAATGATATAAATATACGGACATTAAATATTAGTAATAGAAATAAATACATGTGTTAATTTAAATCGAAGTAGTTTAAGTGTGATACGTTAATTTTACATTTTTATATTGTAATTAATTTTAAGTGGATAAATATACAGACTATTTTAAATAAATAATTGCACGAGTTGCGAACCCTAATACGTTACAATATTTTGGAAATTACGTCGAGTACCAATAGAAAACACAGAAAAAAGAGTTTAGTGAATATTAATTACCTTTTTAACCAGTGTCATTTGAAAATAGTTTATATTTCTTTTAATAAGTGTACATGCATACAGTTTATTGTAATATTTGAGTATACTGAACAACAAAGTTATTTTGTCTTAACAAGATCATTTAGTTTTGATTCTGTAGACCACATGTTGGCTTAAAGGAGGTGCAAAGTATACTACCGATGCCAGAGTGCCTGAATATTTTATGAGGCAAGTATTGCGATGTGGAATAGTAGAGATTCAAAATCTTCCAATACAGTTGAAAGCGGCGATTACGTTAAACAAACACTTTACAACGTAATTGAACCCTAATGAGTGTTGCCCTTTGAATTGTTATAAAATATTAGAGAATTGTAATTCTTGACACTACCCAACAACTTTATTATCAGCAACACTTTTTTAATTATATTAAAATTATTAATATTAATTACCCATTGTAAAATTAATGTTTAAAGTGTTATTTTAAAGTTTATTTCAATAAAAATTCAGAAATCATTTCTTTTGGGAACCACTAGATGGCGCCACATAAGAATCAATATTTTGAGGTTACAAGAGTCAAAATCATCAATGTAAGTCGAAGTTATCTGACAGCCTTATATATCAGATACAGTTGGCCTTGATTTGAATATGATTGTCTTAAACTTTGACATTTAGTATGATAAACACAATTGACAGAAAGCAGTCGACTGCGTAATTTAGTATTAATAGCGTTTCAAAGAAATCAATATGGCCAAAATCAAAAACAATCATCGATCGACTTCATTCTGCTTTTGGTGATGAAGCTCCATACTAAACCACAGTTTATGTGTCTGGTTTGCAAAATTGTAGGGTGGACGTTGTCAGTGACGAATTTCGTGAAGATCGTCCATCAACTGCTGGCAAACATTGAAATGGATCGACAGGTGACATACTGAGATATAGAGTCATCCTTGGGTATTGGTGAAATTCAAACACAAACGATTTTATATGAGTCTTCAGTAGTGAAAAAACTTTGCAGTCGTTGGATTTGAATTAATGATTGATTGTCCATATTCGCCCCACGGTTTTCGCCACGATACTTACTTCAGATTGGGATAAATAATAAATGGCTTTTTCGAATGCAAAAGTGGTTCAAACGTAAAGACAAATATTTTAAGAAACAATCACGTGTTTCTTTTCAATAAAATATCTGTTTCTTTTCTTTATCCGGAAATTTTTAGGGTACACCTCGTACAGCGTGGGCCAATATCTATATTATAATTTCATTTTATCCCTTGAATATTCTACGGTTTAGCAGTACCCTTGCAGCTGGTAGTGTTTGCGTTGCCTTTATGGAGAGATTCAAAAACCTGTAAGTGGAATGGAATCAAGGCTCTCGGAACTGTTACAGTTTTCGGTAAATTTAGAAAGAATTGAAAAATCTTTGAACTTTAAGCGATTGGACACAATAATCGCGAAGTGTACATTCCTTTTATGGATCAAATAATTCAAATGAACATGCCCCCCCCCCCAAAAAAAAAACCAAAAAGAAAAAGGGAGTATATATATATATACTGGCTGTCCCAGAAATAAAAGGACGGAGTAGCAGGTATGTAAAGTCCGAACAGAAACAGGCCCAAATATACCGCAATAACGAAGAAATTATAAATTTAATTTTCTATGTTGTTTTTTAGATAAAAAAATTACATTACGGACCTGGCACAGAATGTATGTTTATAAATACACGTAAGAATGCTCATTTGTAAATAGAAACGAACACGCATTCTTAGAAAAATACGCTTTTATTTGTATAAAACGGGAAAAAAACGTTAAATCGTACTCATTCATATAAAACATATTTTTTGCCCGATGCGTCTAGATAACGCAGTTATGTAGTCGATTGTTGACTCAGATGGGCGACTCACTTTATTGCAGACAATAAAAGATTGTTTTTATTTTTAAAATAGGAAGGTTGTTGCTCTTTAATGTGTTTGTAGTCGGAAACAGCTGATTATTATTATTTTAGAATATTCAATAAATCGCAGTTTTTCTTGCCTTTATTACAGTAAATATCAAGAATGTAATTCTTTTTTTCTAGCAGGTGTAAAATTAAAGTAATTAATGGTTTGATGTTTATTTTGAAGTATCTATTCCTCCTCCCTTTTTTTAAAACAAGTAATATGGTGGACCGATTGTGAAAGTGAAACAGGTGGATATTTATCGTCCAGGATCGGCGTAAGGCCAATTGAATTCTTTATTAGTTTTTTTCTGCCGTCTGCGCACGAATAAAGACTTGATATTTTGAGGGTACGTTTTTAGGCAATCTAGCTTCCGATTTCTGCTACTCTTTTTATTTCTGGGACATCCTGTATATATATAATTGTATAATATTCGAAAATCGCGTCTTTTTCAATTTACACATTTTTTCATCATATCAAATATAATCTTTCGATAATATTTTATGTTGTCCTTGTTTTCAAGAGCCATACAATAATCACAAATTTCCTTTCTTTCAGATCTACATTCATTAAATTTCTAGAACGCATTTCCGCCTTCTGTAATTTGACTCTCGAGACTTCGATTAGATAAAATCCACCTCGCGTTCATTCCTCTGTCGACCATTTGCGATTTTATCTGTGAAATTTCTCTCTCTAACTATCTCACTCTCCCGCTAAAACGTTAAATAACGGAAATGATACATTTTTACCGTCGTTCCTAGAGTATAACATGCACGACGATCGCGTCGTCGCCACCTTTCAGTTAAAAGCGTGAATAAAATAGGACGGTTTACGCCTAAAATCACATTAAAATGGCAGAAGAGAACGCAGCAGGATAAAAGTGGCAGCAGTTCACAAATACAGCATTGCCAGCAATACCAGCAGTACTAACTAGCAGCAGGTGAATAAACACGAACGTATTTAAACTTAAAATCCCATTCTGAAAACATTCAAAAGAAGGGGATCCCCCGCGAAGGAAGTGAACTTAATTCAAATAATTATCTTTATATTACGGGTAGCGTTAGCGATAAGAGATCAGATAAGAATCCCAATTTCGCGAGTGCGTTAAGGAAGGCCTGTCATCGCGAAAGCACGTTCTTCCTTCGGAAAGAATTAAGATTCTACCCGGCCGGCTGTGGATCAATAAAAGACGTCTAAAAATACATATCGCCGCTGGCACAGATTTTTCATTCAGCACCTCAACAACACACACTCCACGGATCCATCTTGGATACTCAACGTACCACTCTGAAAATATAATTTCGAAAAGTAATAATAAAATTTCAGCCCGAGGATTCATTCCCAATTAGAATTTTTTTTATTAATTGGTCTGCACGTTCGATTTTCAAAATTAATATCGTACGTTAAATAAAATATAAAGTTAAATGTATATACATACATGATGCCATATTAAGTGTATGGTGGAATTAAATAACAGTAATAAGTTAACATAAGGGGTTTAAGTTTTCATTATTCTAAAGGCAAGATTGCCGGTATAGTGTGTTACTGCTATAGCAGTGATTGCAAAAGTGTTGATCGCCACGTTGAGAAACTGGCGGGAGAAGTATTTGCAAAATAAAACAAAAACAATTTATTTTGAAGTGTATTTTTGTCTTTGGCACCGTAAATACAATCTAATTTAATATATTAGGTTACTTAATTATTAAGTAAGAAATACTAATACGACTATGTTCCTCACACATTATCGAATCTGAGTTTTGTATTTGGTACACAAGCAATGATATCAATTTCAAGTTGTAAGCGATTTCTCACTTTCGTTTTAATAGTAGTCATCTATAAGAAACTTAAGGGTCCTATATAGTGGATATATGAATAGTTGAAAAATAGGAGATTTTTGATGCAATATATTTTTGTTGATTTTAAATTTGGAGAAAACATTTCAACGTCAACTTATGAAGAATTTAGTAGAAAAATGATCTGATTAAAGAAAATTAATTAATATGTCAAAATATTAAAAACAAGTTTTCTCAAAAATCCTTTGTAGCAGACTTGTTTGCTTTAGTTCACTTTATAAATTGAATAAAAAGCTACCCCGCTCTGCACTTATTTTTCGTTTAACTATTCTTTAATTTGTTTTAAATGAATATAAAATAAATTAAAATCAGGCAACCCACATTACAATGAATTGTTATTCTGGTAAAAAATTTGGTCATAAATGAATTTTTATTCGCTTAGATATTGAGTTATTATTTCAAATATTTATTATATATTCCCTGTGTGTAATAAGTACTCGGACATCCTTGGCTTATTAAATTATGTGCTATGCAACCAATATTACATTTCCGATCCACTATATAGGACCCTTAAGGTTATACGCCTGGCCTCGAAATCAAATTTTCCATTTCGTAATCTTATTCTTTATAGAAACGTAACCAAATTTACCCGAAAATTTCAGAAAAAGATAGTTTTCAAGAGTAAAACCGTTATTTTTCGAAATTGTTCAAAGCGGCCTAAATAAAAATAAAAATTAAAAAATTCCAAAAAATCAAGCCTCTATTAAAAACTTTTTTCATAAAACCTTGCTAGAAATACCTTTTTAGTACTTTTGTATTTTTTAGAAGTTCGTCTGAACTTAATAGTTGAAGAGATACTGGTAAATTCTGATTTTTATCTGAAGTAAATTCTACTTCAAGTCTACCTATTTCGCTGAAATGTAATCAGTTCTCGAGAAAGAGATTATTTTCGTAAATTTGAAGTTTTCTTCTGATAAGTTTGCTATCGTGGTCATAGATACACATACACACAGGGAGAGCGAGAGGAACATTGTTCAAAAACCACTTTTTGACTATCTAGGGACTAGAAACCGAGAACACTTGCAAAAATCTCGAAGTCGCCTTATACTACGTACAATGAGATCAATCTCAAGTGAAGTGTGGTGGTATCTTAAAAATCCCTAGATTAGAGTATTTTCTTGTTAGACAGATACGTACAGGTGAAATGTTTGATCTGTCAAAACCATACGTGCACATTGTTCGCATAACCTACACACAAGTGTTTCTCAATATTACCAACTAGTCATCGTTGCCAACTTAAAAATGTAGGCCGCGCAACCTTCACTTGAGATTGGTCACATTGTATATGAAAGTAAAACAATATCTCGTGGCGTAGTTAGCAGCATACCTGCTCCAAGTGCTTGGTATAACAAACATGGCTTGCGCACATGGAGTACTTATTATATTTGACTCGTCATAACTTGTTTCAGAAAGGACCGAGAAATTTAGTTCTTACGCAAAAAATAATTTCGGAAAGTTGGCTTTATTTTGTTTCACACATATATGGGTAAATTCCGCAAAAAAAAAGATTAGTTACATGATACCTAAATACCTTACATAAATTGGTGGTGTAATAAAGATTACTTTTTATTTTTGCATATAATTTACATAAATAAAAATCGAAAATACTAGGATCATCCAGATACTGTGATGTGTAACCTTAAAACAGATCCCCAGCTCTCTTCATTGCTGAGATATCACGAGATAAGTATAAAAAAATGAAGAAAAACTTTTGCTTGAAAATCAGCGTCAGTTTTTTGTATGTGTTCGAGTTGGATATAGGTTGTCGAATTTCAGAGGATTGTTATCCGAGTACTAAACAATATATGGGCCAACCGGCGAATATCTGATGCCACAACAGAGCCGTAAATTACAGACGGATTAGGTTATCCGACACATTGTTTTCTCTATCTTTTTCCTTAATTAGTTTTATTTATTTATAATATATTGTCTGATGTTCCTGTAAAGTTAATTTAACTATTAATATTATTATTATTATTATTATTATTATTACCATACGATAAAGAACTCGGACCATTAAAAATTGTCTTTTATTACATTTGCATGAAAATCAGTGGCCTACTTCAAATCGAACTCCCTGGTTGAAATGGGCCTAACTCGCATAAATATGATGCTGCGAATGAAACAAAACTTTTAATGGCGTCGTTTGCCACTTCGGAGTATTTTTGTATTCTTTTGATACCAAAATTATTCGATTTTCTTTGAACATACCATTATATGATAATTCAGTAAGTTTTTCTTACTCTGTCGGAATTTTAGCATGCTGAACGGAATTGTCCAAAAAGGGATATCAACTCATATGTAATTTTCATAACTGGTTTGATTTAATTTGGCGAATATTCACAAATGTATCATATTGTACATCTTCAGCTTATAAACGCTCTGAAATGAATCAACAAATTTTCTGAATAGACATTTTCCATATGTCACTTTTTTTTTAATCAAACCCTGCTTTGTTCACTATACTTGCCGCAGTATGAGTTATTGCATAAATACACTCAAATATGTGTTCGGTTACAGAATGTGCAACTAACAACACTTGCTGATATAGGTGACATGAAAAGCAAGGTCTATTTACATATCGAATAAACATAATGCATCTAACTGTGTCGCCCATGTTAACAATAATAATAATAATAATAATAATAATAATAATAATAATGTTTATTACCCAACAGGAAAAGCCCAAACAGGGTTACAAACAATGCCACAGGTGATGAATGACGTCGCTCACCGGTGGATTCTTATATTATCCGACAGTCAAGCGGCTCTAAAGGCGTTATCAAGCCAAGAGGTGTCGTCAAGACTGGTCTGGGAATGCCTCGAAGAACTCAAACTGCTGGCAATCCGGAATAATAACTTGAGTCCAGAACGTTCACACCATGAAGACAATAAATAAAATTTCTCTAAAGGCTGGCTGCATCAGCAGCACTGGTAATCACAGAGTAGATCTTAATATCATCAGCATATCCAAGTACAGGACAAATTATCTGTAGGAGAAGATCATTTATAAATAATATGAACAAAAGGGGACCTAGATTTGAACCCTGTGGAACACCGGAAGTTAGTATAAAAGTGCTACAGCCGGAAGAACAAAGCCAAACGAACCCAATCCACACAGAAGCTCATGGTCAATCATGTCAAATGCCCTCGAAAGGTCAGTATATATCACATCAACCAGTCCGCGACCGTCCAAAACCTCAGAAGTACACTGAGTAAGCACTGCTATATTCGTGATTGTAGACCTCTCAGGAAAAAAACCGTGTTGATTAACTGAAATAACGAAACGTATGCTAGTACATAAGGAATATAGATCTCGCTCGAATAATTTGGAGAAGTTAGATATTATAGAAGTTAGAATTATAGCAACAACGTAGGTTTAGGACAGTGTTGAACTCATATCCACATGTACTTTATTTAATGATAATTTTATAATACTACCATATACCGCTACGACCAAATACGTACTTCACATCAACAAAATGTAAGTGTTGAATTTCATCACCGTCCAGCCTCCGACAATCATCATCATCGTGGGTAGAAAGAACAATAAAACACTTACAACATTACGTACTATTCAAAATATTTAGGTGTTCAAAAGTATCAGCCAGTTTAAGAAGCCAACAGAATTGGAAAGAAAGCTTTCATATTTTGATTTCTCATCTTGTAAGTACCTCGAAAGTTCTGCTTCTAAATGAAACACTGTTTAAAAAAATTACCCCGGGAAAGCCAATTTACGTCGTGGGATAAATACGTCATGTCTTCATACATTTTCTAAAAATTCGAGTCTATAATATTTCTCCTTTGATAGAATTTACAGCCACAATGATACTTTTCATAACACAATCCCTTTCGGAAAGTAAACACTTTTAGGCAACACCTTTTCGATGTAAAAAAAACTCGAAATATCTTTTCCTTGCTCAACATGGTCGTAGGTGTAGCATCGTTTTCTCGTGCATCTTTACACAGTTATAGAGTTGTAATTCCAAATTCTCCGGTGATTAGATTTTCATTTTCCGAGATACGTTCGAACCTAATGACATCGAGAGTCGCTTAAACATGTGCTACAATGTCTGGCCCTCTTATCCACTGGTCACTTATTCGTTTCATTTAATTATTAACTTTATTTCACATGTTTGCTTTGATATTGTATTGATTCACATTACTTATTTATATAAGTAGCATTATTATTATTATTACTGATCCAAGTTCCCATAGTAATCGTCATTTGAATATTTTCAAAAGAGCGGGTCACCTAATTACATTTTGATTTTTATTTAATGAATCGTAAATGAGACCATAAAATTTGATACCATTCCTTGGAGACCTCCGCTTGGGCGCTAGCGAGAGGACCGATGAAGACCGACTGGGGTCACACATTAGAATAATCATCTTCGAATCATCATCAGTAGAAGCTGTAATGTCGCCGTTTCAGGCTGGAAAGGAACGTTCGTCGGTACGAAGTGGATGTCTGCACTCATTAATTGTGGCAATCAACGGTCGTCTGGATGATTGGCGTGCGCTCACAAATTGATTCGGAGATAGTCTGCTGGCCGCCGCACCGACAGGCGAAAATTTACATACTTTGTCGATTAACACGTTCGACAATTTTTGCCGAGTCGACCGTTCGTTTACTTCTCCTTCTCTCGTTCCGCCATCCTTCCGTAAGTTCCGTTTTTTTTTTAATTACTCATTCCGACCTACTAATTTGACCACGTATGCTATTGGTACTGGTGCTGTTTGTTTGAAAAATTAAACATCACACGATTTAAATTGGACATGTGTATGACTTTTTTGCGTTCATCAAAGCCAAAAATAAGAATCTTGATTGAAGACCCGTTTTTCTACGAAATCAACAAGCTATCTTTTTATTTGAATCGTTAGTTTTGAATAAATCAGCTTAACGAAGACTTCGCTGGGCAAACAGATATTAGTAATTAAGGTACTGCAATCATAAACATTATTAACAATCACCATCGTTTGTACTTCTCCCAAATGGATGCTGATAAGTCGAGATTAATAGTGAAATTAGTGAGTATACACCTAGATCTTCTGGTATGGAAAAAATGTGATTTAAAAAAAATGCACTAATATCTTTAACAAATTTATTCGAAGACAGTGTTTTGACACTAAAAAGATACTAAAAACGCCGTTTCCGTAGTATTGCATAAAAAGTTAAATGTATTTCAACAACTATATTGCCATCATCAGTAACGCTGATGTACGCTATGGTGTGCAGACAACGGGGCTTTTATTAATCAGTGCTGCTGATGATGACGACATAGTTGTCGAAATATGTTATCAGTTTTGTTTTTAATAGTGTGGTAATGGAATTTTCTATGTGTATTTTGTTTTTGACTAACATTTTTATTGAACTACTTTGGTACATAATTGATATGATATTACTGATCATTACTTTATATATGATACAGTTTGGTTAGATGGATTATTTTTAAAATTATATAATGTGTTGCCTGATGGTAATTTAATCAAACTTATGGAAAATATGTTTACAAATCGTAAATTTAGAGTTTTTATCAATGGAGAAAGTAGTAAATTTAAAATATTATATAATGGTTTACCTCAAGGACCGTTATTATCTCCCTTTTACTTTAATCTGGTAGATCATTTGTATGATCTACCAGATACGACTTCTAGAAGATCATCTACGCTGATGACATAGAAAATTGCTTATCAACACAATAATTTCAATCAAATTGAAGTTAATTTAAACGAAGATCTATTGATTCTGAGTGATTATTTTAGAAAATGGAGGTTATGCGCTAACCCATTTAAGTCAGAAGTTTCTTGTTTCCATCTTAAGAATAACGGAAAACATAAAAAACATGTAGTACTTTTTAATGGTACTGTTCTAAGACATAATTTTAATCCAACATACCTAGGCGTTACTTTGGATACATCGTTAACATATATAAATCATATTGATAAATTGCGTATGAAGATTAAAACAAGAAATAATATCTTACAGAAGTTGGCTGGTTCAAATTGGGGAGCTCATGCAGACGTTTTACGTATGTCCACTCTTTCATTGGTGCATTCTGCTGCTGAATATTGTAGTGCAGTTTAGACAAATAGCGTACATGTTGGTAAAGTAGATATTGTACAATTCGAATTATTACGGTCACAGTCAAATTCCTAGTTAACATTTATCCTCATGAGTTAAGAAGAAAATTGGCTTTAAAACGTTGTTGGGATAAATATCAAAATTGTCCAAATTTATATATAATTACTCAAGATCTTCAGAATTTACAATCTTATAGATTGAAATCACGTAATCCAATTTGGAAGGAAGATTTTCTAAATCAACAATTTTCGATTAATGACCTCTGGAAATCAATTTCGTTAGAATGTGAAGTGTTTAATAAACACTTAATCAGATGATCCTTTGATAAAAGTGTCTGGCTACACAACCAAGAAAAATTTGGTGTAAGTTGAATCGTCTTAGGACGGATCATGGAAGGTGCAATAGTATGTTATTCAAATGGAATGTGATTGCGAGTCCAGCTTGTGATTGCGGAGATGAGATAACAGTTAAACATATTGTTGAAGAATGCCCTCTAGCTAAGTTTGAATTTGGATACACCGACTTACATAATTTAACTCCAGAGGCTGTTGATTGGATCTTAACAACTAAAGACTTTAAGTTTTGTGGCGCTGTGATGGAGGTTTTTTTTATTCTGTAGGTTTTTTCCTACATCCTTGACCAAATGGTGTAGTGTTTTAAAGGGCCCCTGCAGTTATGGCCCTTCTAAATATATTTCTATTTTTGTAATAGAATTTATATATGTTTCTTTTCTTGTACCTGTCATGTAGTTTCATACAAATATATATATACTTTATATATTGCGTGATATCTGGGATAGTGTCGTTACTTTACGAATATGGCCACACATATATGGACTACACCCCCCTGGCACGTTGCTCTTGCATGACAGAGGTCGCTGTGATTTTCTCATAGGCATCGTTATGCAAGTAGACGTATATGCGGAGGGTCTCGAACTTAATGAGCATTGCAGCAAGCAAATCGCACACTGGAAGAGTCATAGTAGACTGAAACACTGTGTATGTGCGTTGGTTGCTGTAATGCCGGCACTAGGGCAGATTGTGCATCCATTTCATGCATGCATGTATGAATTTTTAATTCGTATATGTATGTATATGGCGTTCGTTATCTTTTAGAGATTTTTCCATGTATTGATAATCATTGTTGATATTGGTCCGCTACCTGTTGGCGAGATACTGGATGCACAGATATATGCAGTGGTCTAAAATACGATAACATAGATATCAATGGATCACACGAGATTTTCTCATAGGCATCGTTATGCGAAGAGACGGATATGCGGGGGGACTCGAGCTCAATGAGCATTGCAGCAAGTATTTTTTTAACAAATAAAGGAAATTTTGAATAGACGTTCCAAACATTTTGCAATTGAGGGTTCACTCGACCAACTTTTCTATTTAAAATTTTTAAGTTGATATAGCCTACAGAGCCGCCTGTCAAGCTTTAAAATGAGACATTGTCATCTAGTTAGTATTTTTATAGTGGTTTTGTTTAATTTTTGTTTCAACGTTTTATTTACTTAAAAGCTAATGGAGGGGGGGTGGATGACTTTAAACGCGCACTGTATATGCCCATCTGCCTGATTTTAACAATTCGCAATTTCGAACAGACTTGCAATTCCAACGAGGCAGTTATTGGCAGGCAGCAAGTCATCAACTGTGCAAGTCCAACGGCTGCCGTATTATGCAAATGTCGTCCGCCTCCCTTTAAAGGTACAAGCGGAGTAAAAGAAACGCAGCCAAGAAGTATAATATTGATTTTAGATAAAATCGTTCAAGTAGAAGAATCGTTACGGACAAGTGTGATTGTAATTTTAAGTTCGTTTTAAATTGGGGAAGTTTTGCGGAGGCCCTCATCTCTCTCTCTTTCTCCCTCTCTCCCCTTCTCTTTAGAACGCGCGATAGCGGCAAGTTAATAGGTGTGTTCCGGGGCATATAAATTAAAGTTTCTTTTCTGTCAGTTCGTAGTAAGGGTCGAGAGATAGGAGAAAAGCGCGAAGGGAAAAAAATCAAAAAGTGGAAACAAATCTCCGGATTTCGGTCGTATATCAGCACTAAATTTCTGCGTGTGTGCGATCAGGATATTTTCCTGAGACTGTTAACGTTAATATCATAACAACTATAATCGAAATGTTCATCGCTAATAAAAAAAAATAATAAAACTGATTCATGTATCAATATGTATAGAAGACGTAGAAAAAGTAAGAAATAATTTTGGTGTTTACCAAAGTTTTATTTAATGTCTTGTTCGAATCAAATCAAATCCATTATTTTGTTTGCAAGACAATATACTATACTATTGTCTTTCTAGCTAAACTCAGTCGGTAGAAAATATAATCAAGTATGAAAATAAATAATACTCTCAGGATTGAATTCTTTGGTAAAAGTTATTTTACTATTTATTTCAAAATAATATTTTGTTTAAACCACAATATAATGTATGTTGGGTAAATAATTTACGTAATAATGTAAAACTCTTTTTAACAACTAAACAACAATTCAATTTCAAAATTAACTTCTCCTTCTTAATGAAAATTATTAATTTAACAATATAAATATGACTTATTCAGATAATATAAAATAGAATCATTTGATAGATCAATTCTGTTATTCTCTTTATCTCTTCAAAATTTTACTTCATTGTTTGATTTTAACGATTATTAAATGATTCACTTTTAATAATGTTTAAAATTTTACTTTACGATTTTTCTGTTTTCATCATAGGACTGATCCTCTTCATAAAATGCATCTATCCTGGATTGCAGGTACAGTTTCTTAAGGTCCTGATAATACGTCACATAAGGTCCAAGTTACTGCATCCAATATCCTCGTATTTGTACACTCGTTATGGGATTCTTCTATTTCAGTAAAATGTCTTCTATATGTATTTTACTTTCTTATACGTAGTATAAGGAAGTATTGTGATGATGAAAATTTTCGACCTCGAGATTTTTGCAAATGTCCACGTTTTGAGGTCCCCTGATACCAAAAAAGTGGTTTTAAAAAAATGTCTGTGTGTCTGTGTGTGTGTGTGTCTGTGTCTGTGTGTGTCTGTGTGTGTGTGTGTGTGTGTGTGTGTGACCACGATAGCGGTCAAACCGCTGTAGATATCAATTCCAACTTTTGTATTTACGAATATAATCTCCCTCTTGAGAACTGATTAGATTTTGAACAAAATCGCCAGACCGGAAGTAGTAGTTTACTTCAGTGAAAAAATCGAATTTTGCCAATATTTCGTCAACTACTAAGTTTAAACAAATTTATAAAGGATTCAAATGTACTCAAAATTAAATTTGAGAAAAATTGTATTAATAAAGTTTTTCGAAATTCCTACCGGAAGTAGGTCTTTTACTCTTATCGAAAATCAGTTTTTTGCGAATATCTCGCAAGTCATGCTTTCTAGGCAGGTACATTACGAGTATAAAAGTATTTAGAATGTACTTTTAAATATCTTTTGTATAAAAAAAATTTCAAAATTCAGACCGGAAGTACCACTTTTACTCTTATCGAATAGCGATTTTTTGCAAATATGTCGTAAATTATGCATTCTATATATATTTATGAAGAGTACAAAAGTATTTAGAGTTAGATTTGGAATATTTTTTGTATAAATGAAATTTCAAAATTCGGACCGGAAGTAACACTTTCATACGTATAAGAAAGTGGTGTGGTGGCCACACCTCATTTTTTTACTTTCTTATACGTAGTATAAGGAAGTATTGTGATGATGAAAATTTTCGACCTCGAGATTTTTGCAGATGTCCACGTTTTGATGTCCCCTCATACCGAAAAAGTGGTTTTTAAAAAATGTCTGTGTGTCTCTCTCTCTCTCTGTGTGTGTGTGTGTGACCACGATAGCGGTCAAACCGCTATAGGTATCAATTCCAAATTTTATATTTACAAATATAATCTCCCTCTTGAGATCTGATTAGATTTTCAGTAAAATCGGCAGACCGGAAGTAGTAGTTTACTTCAGTGAAAAAATCGAATTTCGGCAATTATTCGTCAACTACTAAGTTTAAACAAATTTATAAAGAATTCATATGTACTTAAAATTAAGTTTGAGACAAATTGTCTTAAAAAAGTTTTTCGAAATTCCAACCGGAAGTAGGTCTTTTACTCTTATCGAAAATCAGTTTTTTGCGAATATCTCGCAAGTCATGCTTTTTAGAGAAGTATGTTACGAGTATAAAAGTATTTAGAACATAATTTTCAATATCTTTTGTATAAAAAAAATTTCGAAATTCAGACCGGAAGTACCACTTTTACTCTTATCGAATAGCGATTTTTTGCAAATATGTCGTAAATTATGCATTCTATATATATTTATCAAGAGTACAAAAGTATTTAGAACCGGATTTTCAATATTTTTTGTATATATGAAATTTCAAAATTCGGACCGGAAGTAGCACTTTTACTCTTAGCGAGTAGCACTTTTTTGATAATATCTTGCAAAGTATGCATTCTATAGCGATTTATTAAGAGAATGAAAGTACTTAGAATAGGATTTTGAATAAGTTTTGTATACAAAAAATCTTAAAATTGTATAGTTTCAAACGCTCATACGTATAAGAAAGTCGTGTGGTGGCCACACCTCATTTTTAGTTTATAAATCCAATTCCATTTATTTTTAAGAACAACATCAAGGTAATTCCGGCTCAGTAATCAATTTGATCCAATATATGAGTTTCACAAGTTTTACGACTTCTCAAACATGTAGATGATGATAATCAAGTTGTAAAATTAAGTATTTATTATTTTGATATCGAATTTTCTATATAAATTCTTCTTTATTCCAAAATTCTCGTGTCATTCAATATTTTTCTACCTTTCATGTCAAAGTTCACAAATCATCTATATTTGTTTACAAGTAACCAGGATATTTTTCTTAGTTTCCATATACGTATTTGATTTTTCATAATAATGACATTTTTTTTATAGTAATTTAAATTGCCTATCTTATCTTGACAATGTTTCTAACATTGTAAATTTTTTAAAATCTTTCATTAAGAAGTGAGATTACAATAAATTTAGATCCTATCTAACATTTTATACATTTCACTACTATACTAATAAAATTCTTCTATTTTATATACGAATGATCCCTTATATGTATAACATAAATTAATTTTCTTGAGACATTAATTGTTTTTATACTATTTATATTGACAATTTAAATCATTATAATACATTGAGTATACGTCAATTAATAACTAATTTATGTAAGCAAGTACACTTATATACCGTGTGTTTAGATAAATGAATACACTTAAATTAACTGTTTATTAATAACGCCATTAGTATAAAACATTTACTATTTATAGAGACTGTTACGATTAACATTTTGGTAGGAATGGTTCTACTTTTAATCTAAATCTGGCCAACAACGATTAACATAAAAACTAGAGTTGTAACATACAGTAGGCAAACAGTAGTACAAAATATCGAAATTTATAGAAACTAGTGGGTTCAGAATAAGTAAATAAATCAATTTTTTTTTGCAGTTGTTTAACAGAATTAGATAATGCTGCCCATGCCACCCCGAGTAGCTCGACCAGTAATGAGAAACTACCAATAATTCATACAAATGGATGCGATCTTAACATACAACATTTCAATACTGCATGGGTACCCGCTCTAACCATTGCTAACAAAACTTCACCACCGCAGTTGCTCTCAACATTTTTTGATGAAGCAAGTTCGATTTACCTACTTATATGCTTCAAAGCGAAACAGGAAAGCGAGCAAAACTTCTGCATAAATAAAATGCTTTTTGGGAGTTTTATTAATAAGTGGATATTGGACGATTAGTAGAAGACCAATGTACAGGGAAAACTCGGAGGGTTCGCACAACAGTCTTATTCCAAATGCGATAAAGATAAGTCGAATTCGAACGAACATACTATGACCACTGCTGCGATGATGATGATCTAGATGAAAACCAATTTGCTAAAGTTAGAACACTATTTAAGAAAATGAATGTTAATTTATAAAGGGAAAACCTGTTCGCTATGGATACAAACTTTGGGTCGATACGACGTTTTATGGGTACATTATATGGTTTGAACCGTATCAGGGAGCAAAGTCTGAAATGAAAAAGTATAACAACCTAGGATTGGGTCCGTCAGTCTTTCAAAATTGCGCCGACGTGATTTCCTCAAATATGCACCACAATTTTTTTTTCGATAAATGCAACATCCATACATTTTGTATTGCCGAATCTAAAAAACTTGTGCAGCAACCAACGAGAGGTAGGTACCACTTTTTACCCTGACAGCAGTTCCGTATAAACTTATGTTTTGGTTCCTCAAAACATTCTAATTTAGAAAAAGCCGATTCAAGATTTGATAGATTTGTTAACTTCGTCAGCAAAAATCAACACGTTGTAGAGGGTGTGCAACAAAGCAGTTTCAGTTATTTGCATCAAGTGCATATTTGCATTAAACATACGATGCTTTACTGCCTATCACACACTCATATCAATCTAAATACTGATTATCCTTATATTTTCAATAATGTCAATAATACATACTGCTTATAATAAAAATTTTGCAAAAGTGTTTTTTATTACTATCTTTGATTACTAAATGCTTAGTGTTCGTTTAAAGAAACACCCATTTTTAAGTGATAAAAGCAATTTTCTTTTAAATTAACCATTAGGCTTTAAAACTATTGTCTTTAGTACCAACATATCCTAAATTTAAATAAATCTTGAAAAAAAATTTCAGGCATATCTGGGTTAAGCCCCAAAAACTATTCTCAGAATAGTTAGTATAATATCACAATCAATCAATAATAAAACCGTAACAAAAATCAGAACAACCAACCAAATCGAACAGTCAACCATAATTCCAAAAAAGCGGTCTCTTTAACACTTATAATAGAGATCATGATTAGTCAATTTCCAAACTTGATGTGTTGGAAGTAAGTTCTTTTTAACGTTCTAATTTGGATTAGTTGACAAAAATAAAATGTGCAAATGGGATTTTTCTAATCTGTTCTAAGTTGTGGTATTGTGCTTTGATATAAACTATCAATAGCAATTGTGCCAAATAACTTAGATTTTTCACTATCCAGACCCATACTTATTAGAATATTTATCAAAATATATGCATGATGGCGTTTATTTGGCTTTCTATATTCCCCTGGCGAATGCATTTTCAATTCAATGCAATTTCAATTTTTCAAAGCTGTTCATAGACGTTGAACTATGAATGGGTAAAATAGTTACTATTTAACACAAAAGCATTATATTGTGGGAATCAATATTAATGTAACGACATTCAGTCCACCACGTTTGAAAATAAATCTAAAGTTTCACATCTACATATCAACTCCAAGAGTAACTCGGCATCAGTGATTTTAATTCTAATTCAAGGCTGAGATCGCACGCATGTGTGAATAATTTAATTTTCTGCGACAATGTTCGACACATTCGTTACGTACATTTCGTATACAAACGGCTCAACATAAATTAAAATCAATTGCCCAAATAGTCCATTGTCTAATTTATTCTGGCTTAAACACGCATTCTTGTAAATCTCTTTTAATGCGCAGTTATTCTTTCCTAATGGACAATCCGGGATTTTTAAACGTTCTCCACAAAAAAAGTTGTAATATATCGGCTGGTATTTAGGAGTATACCCTTGAAAATGTACTAACAGGGATTAATTTATGCGTCTATTTACGTCGTGGTTCTTATAATGAAAGACATACACACTTACGAGGTAGGCGCCATAAATTCTCGGCCTGACAAGCTTATACAGGTTCAAACGTGTTCAAACTCCGTTACGTTATGCATGCACATACGCGAGGTGTACACTATAAATATGACGGCTCGAAGCCTTGTAGTTTTTAGTAACCAGCCAACCAACGTGACTAGCGCACGAAAATGTCTGAAGTAACGAGAATTGAATACATTAAATTTTTAACAAAAGAAGGGAATAGACCTTATCACATTAAACAACGTTTAAACGGCGTTTACGGTGATTCATCTCCTTCGTATTCAACTGTAAAAAATGTTTCCGTTTGGGACAAGAATCCCTGGAACATCTGATCCGACGGGTCGACCAATTGAAGTGATAACGCCTCAACAAATTTTAATTACTGAACATTTAGTGCTAGAAGATCGCCGTTTGAAAGTGAAGGAATTAGCAGTGATAATAAACATTTCCGAAACAAGTGTTCGCCGAATTCTCCATGACCATTTGGGTATGAATAATATTAGTGCTAGATGGGTACCGCGACTTCTTTCTTCTCTCCAAAGTGAACGTCGAGTTGAATGTGCGCAGTCGTTTTTAAACATGTCTGGAGACAATCCAAAACTGATTTTGGGGTCTATTTTCACAGGGGATGAAACAATGGTTCTGTTTTACGATTCTTTATGGCAAAGGGAGTCCATGGAATGGCGGCGACTTGATGAACTTCGTTCCAGAAAGGCGAAAGTCGTTCAATCAACGAAAAAGATGCCACAATATCAGGAAGACATATACTACTATTAATAATAACTGATACAACACCCTTTAAAAATTTAGCAACTAATATTTTGCCAGGCTATTGCAAAAGCCAAAAAGTGTTTGGATGAATTCCATTTTGTTTAAGAACAGGGTTTTTGCAGAAATGGCACCCAAACTTATAACTTTTCTTCATAAAGTAATTTTCTCAGAAAAGCTCCCTTACTAATGGACAATGCACCTTCTCACCCAGACGTTACGTGTTGAAATGATCTAAAAGTCATGTTCCTGTCAGCAAATGTCACATCGCTCCTTCAAAGGAGTTCTTGAAAATTAGGAACGCAATAATCATCGTGGTCTTCTGTAACAAACATTACAGCAAACAGGCGATAATAACCATCTTGCATGCTGCTTAAAAAAAATAAATTTGATTAATGTAGCCTCCTACTAAAGTGTAGTTGCATGCAATAGTGTTAAAGACACTACGCTTCAAAAATCTTGATCGAAAATTATTAGACGAGATGCAATAATACGTAACACCGTGGAAGAAACTGGCGAAGCTTTAAATGAAATTATTACAAAAAATTGAAGAATGTGAAGACGTGATATTACAGGAAGTTTGGATTACTGATGACGATTTGGAACAAGAATAAACAAATAAGGAGCTTATTCAAATTTTGGACAACCAGAGCGAAAATACGGCAGAAGTGGTGAAAGATTTGGAAGAAATCGAATATGAATCTTCAGTAATTTCCTACATTGAATGAATGATTGCTGTCGAAAAATCTCTAGCTTATATTGAACAACAACCTAATGCAACTGCAAGTGATATCTTACTGATCAACTGGTGGAGAGATTTTGTGGCCAAAAATAGGGGAAATTTGATGAACAAAACAGTTATTATTATTATTATACTTTGAAAACCAAAACATTTTGAAATCAAGAAGAATCATAATGATAAAAATTAGTAAAAATATATAACGCTGCGACATCCACCGAATAAGATATTTTTCGTATACTTTAAAAAGCCATTTCTAACATAACACCTGAAAAATTGAGAAAAATTCCAAAGAGAGATATTACAGACTTCAACTTTATGAGGCACAACCATCAGCGCAAAATAAATTGATAATCATTTATAAAACGTCAGAATATGCATCCATGATCGATAAACTCATATGAAAATTTGTCGGCCCATCGTCCCAGTTGATTTCCTATCGGATAGATTGCAACGACAGTTATATATTGGGTTTATGCGCGCGAGAATTTGTGCTGAACATGCAGCATTCGCCTGTCAAGATGCGTTCATTTTCGATGTGGATCGTCGGTCCGATGATCCGCGAACAGCCGGGCAATTTATTAGAGGCGGACGAACCCACCTCACCGAACACGCTCCCTTGAAACCTCCAAAATAAATCTGTCCTTTAGAAATGGCAAAACTCCGAAGGCAGGAACGTACTTAAATTACTCTAAATGGAATAGTTTAGTTATCAGTTTTTGGAAATTTAGAGATGTAGTCATCTAAATGCGACAGCACCTGGCTTATGTGACAGAAGATGTAGTTTGTAATAGATAGATTATCTGGGAAAAAAATGGTACAAATTTTAGAACGTTATAGTATAAATAAAAAACCAAAAAGATAATACAAGGAATCGACACAATATTTTCGAATCGGTTTCGCCTTTATTAGTGCTCGTCAGGATGGCTCACGTCACAATGAAAAAAACTGGCATTTCTTCAACTATCACGCGTGCATATAAAGATTTTCTTAATTAATGAATATCTAAAGCACACAATGCTCTAAACACAAAAAATCATTTGCATTAAAGTCACTAGCGATGAAGCATAAGAAACAAACTGCAAAGCATATTGCGTTACAAAAGCCAGTTATGTTATATTTTAATTGTTTTGATTTTTGTCAGAACGCATGCATAACGAATAAACTAAAAAATCTGACAGATGGCGCTGCAGGCTATATAAACTTAAAAAATTTCCAATTAAAATTTTTAAATTGATATAGCGAGAGATCCCTCATTTGAAAGATGTAGCGAATAAAAAAAACTACTAGAATTAAAAAAAAAATAATCCTAAAAATGTTCAAAATGAGCACCCTCAACCTCTTGGCAACAGAACAACCGAATGAAAAACAATTATGTAATTATCTTGCCCGTAAAATTCGGCGTTTTTTTAACAGATATAGGAAATTTAAAAAAAGACAAATTCTGAATAAATCTGTCAAACACCTTTCATATGAGGGGTAACTCCCCCTTTCCCATTCAAAATTTTTAAGGTCATATTCATGTCTATAAGATGGTTGTCGTATATGTTTTTTGTTTTTTTTTTTGATTTAGTGTAGCTATGTTTGACGACTCTGTTCTTCTGAAATCAATAAATATTATTATTATTATTATTATTATTATTATTATTATCATTATTATTATTATTATTATTATTATTATTATTATTATTATTATTATTACTATAGCGTATAGCGGCATCTGGCAAAATTTTAAAGTGAGACTGGTCATCAAGTAGTATTTTTATAGTGGTTTTGTTTTATTTTTGTTTCAATGTTATATTCTACTTCGTAGATAGTGCTATATACGCACTGTATTTATATTTATAATATTTTATTTATTGATGTTTCAGAACTAACAGGAAACCGCCAATAGCTTATATAAAAATCACGTTTAAGGTACTTATATTTGATAATATAAAATAAATGTTTATTTTAACAAAAGAAAAACAATAAATAGAAAGGTGGTTGCCTAATAGGATACACTAAAACCGAAGCGTCTTTAAGTTTGAATATTAATTGTGTGATAGCGATTATCATCCGACCAAGTAAGCTCATATGCCGATTAAAAATCTTCGTGCTACCAATATATACGTCATCCATCAATAATTATTTTAAAGAACAAAAGATCCTGCGAAATTTTTTAGAGGTACCGATACAAATTCCAGTCCTCAAGAGCTGACTAGTTGATTGAAGTTGATGTTATTTTCTTATTTTATAAGGTCTAAATCTGTTTTTTTCCAAAAATAATATACCAGAGTCTACTTCAATTTTACAGCTTGAAACTGAAGATTTTGAAAATGTTATTCCAATAACAATTAAGGCAATTTCCAATATTTTGCTAAAGTTTTTGAGTCGAACATCTGTCGAACGAACTGCCATCAAGTCAGTAGCCTTATTGCTCTGGAACAGCATGGATTCGTTGGCAGACGATATACTATGACTAATATTTGCATATTTTCTTAGTACGCCACATAGGTCATCGATAGGCAGGGCCAAGTAGGCGTCATTTATGCAGATCTAACTAAGGCATTTGATCGTATTGATCATGGAATTATGTTGGATAAGTTGGAGAGATTGGGTTTTAGTGAGTCACTAGTAAGTTTCTTTAGATCCTACTTGCAACAACGGCAGTTTTTGTGTATTACAATGGTTTTGTTTCTAACACTTGTCCAATTACTTCTGGTGTGCCGCAGGGGTCCAATCTTGGGCTTATCCTATTTTTATTATAATCAATGATCTTGCGGAGCAAATAGATTGCAATATCTTAATGTTCGCCGACGACGTCAAGTTATATAAATCTACAAATACATTGAAATATTGTGACGAACTTCAGTCTAACTTGCTTTCTGTCAATAATTGGTGCACTACTAATAGATTGGACCTCAACACTTCAAAATGTAAAGTCGTCTCCTATACTCGGAAACTGTCACCTCTATATTTTAACTACACTGCCAACTGCATTCGTATTTCCAAATGTGATGGCATTCGTGACTTGGGTGTTTATTACGACTCTTCTTTGACATTCAGTAAACATGTTCAGGATGTGGTGGCTGCGGCTAGTGGGATGTTTGGTTTTGTCTTCCGCAATACCAAATCTTTTACTAATCTCTCAACGCTTTCAAGACCTTATATTTCCTCTGGTACGCTCTAAAATGGAGTATGCTGTACCATGTATGAAGTCCGAAGTATGAAACCCATAAACTTTCATTGGAGAATGTTCAGAGATTCTTAAAGTACTTATGGTATAAAGAGCACGACGTCTATCCATATAGATGGCTTCCACATGACATCTCATTGAAGGAATTTTCAGTTACTTCTCTTGAGACTCGTCGTAACAACATAGGTCTCATCTTTTTGCATAAATTACTACATAATCAGATTGACGCTAGTCCGGTTGTTTCAAAACTTAAATTTTGTGTACCTCGTCAATCTTCACGTGATTCCGATACATTTTATATCAACCAGGCCATAAGTAATCTGTTATCTCACTCACCGATTTCATTTATATGTTCACTGTATAACTAAATTAGCTCAGAATGCGATATTTTTATTGTTCTCTTAAGCAGCTTTTACGGGTGAATTTAGAAAAATGCTTTGAACTATATAGCTGCAGATCTATAACTTTATTTTTTCTTGCATGATAATCCTGCGTTTTATCCTTATATTAATTGTGCATTTATATTATGTTCACATGTTATTGTATTATATTGTACTGTCCTGTTATTTAAGTATTATTATGTATTACGTATTGTATTAAGTTGCCCTATTATTGAGATAAACTGTTGGGCAATAAACATTTATTTATTTATTTATTTCAGGTTTCTGAAATAACTCATAATTAAAGAGTTTTTTTTATAAATTTGTAAAAATGATTCCCTTCTTTCTGGGTAACGATCAAACCTATTTGCATCTTCGTAATTCTCATAAACCATTTTGGACTTTTTAAATAAAACAATCAAGCTGTAAACAACTCAATGTGATTCAGGCAATAAAAAAAGTTATAATATGATTTCTTATATATTTTAAAGAATAATATGTAATATATTACAATTAAACAAATTTCGTCATATATATAGGTTTTTTTTTACTTAAGTAATATCTCAGGTCCATGAACACTCGTTTTAATACGGCCCTGATTATTCGAGAGTCCTTCTGGAAAAGGCGGACAGCCAGCTAAACCAAGCAAAACCAGCAGAAGCAGCAGCATCCAGTAAGCACAAAGAATGATAAAGAGAGCGGACGAAATGCCCGTGTCAGGTGAATTAGCGCAGTAAATTATGAAGCGTTCGCCTCCTAGGAGACATTGAAGGATTACCGAAGAATTCCAGAAAATTATTTTAACTGATGGTGCTGTTCCAGCTTACCCTCATGTTTCCTCCCATCACGTCCGTACCAACCTACCTACCCCAGGGAACAAAAAGGAAAGCAATTCTCTTTCTATTGTGTGTGTGTCTTCCTATTGTGTGTGTGTGTGCCTGTGTGTGTGTTTGTGTTGGTGAGTGTTTTTCTCTTTTTACGGTGAACGCCAGAATATTTTCCGGAATCAGCACAACAACACCCAGGGGGTGTACAAATAGTTTTAAAGTTTCACTTTCACTTCATTCGCAATGAGGTTTATTTTCAATTTGTGTTGGTGAAAGGATTTTAAATGAGCATCATTTTTAGCAATTCTCTTCATTGAAATTGAAGTATACGCGAAAGTTGTTCTAACAAGACACCAATACTAAGTTTCTTAGTTAAGTTAATATTACATACCAAGGTAAGCTACTAATATCTATTGCATGTATTCATTAACTTTTAGTAATAATATTAATTATATATTTTGTACGAAAGAAGTACGCTTATAGAAAACATCAATTTATTCAATTTGTGTTAATCCATCCATATATTAACATAAATAATAATGTTAAAATCCAAAACAAAAAATCAATAACATAATAAGAATTACAATTTTATAAAATAAGGTGCGGGTACCACATGACCTTCCTATGCTTTCGTGCGTTTGTAATTCTTTATACAACAGTTTTTCTGAAATAAGTTTTAAATACTTTTATCTTAACAAAATTTTATTTTTGTACTCACCGCCTGTAAAGACATTTGGCGCTTGTGTAGCTCGACTGGGAAATACGTTTTCCCGGTTGAGGCGACTGTAAAAATTGAAAAAAAAGTGGCACTTTGGGACATTTAAAAAAAAATCTAACTTGGTAGTAATAAAATTTAGTCTATAAAATACTACTTCCCTCCACTATTCTTCACTAAAAGTTGGGGAAATAGGAGTAATAATTAAAAATTCTTCGAAAAAAATTGTGGCGCCATCTATTTGACGATATTTTAAGCGACATCTTAAGCAAGATTCACGCGCCATCTATTTGTACCACATCGACATTCATATTAGCAGTTCGGAATTGTTTGTATTTAAACCAAAAAACGCAATAAATGTACTATAAATTTATAAATATAAGAATAAATACTTCATGTTTGCATTGTGTAAGAATATAATAACTTAATTTTAGGGAAAGGTGAGTAATAGTTACGTACATGAAATGCTTAAATTAATTAGGTAATCTATCTTAGGTTAGGTATGATACCAATGACATTAATCAATAATATTTTTTTAATTTAATGTTCGTACAAAAAATATTGTACAAACCACTTGCGTGAAGACATCTTCCACGCATTCGCGCAATTATAAGGCACGAGCGACCCGCGGTCGCTCGTGCTTACAATGTGCGCTCATGCGGGAAAATAGTCTTCCTGCACTTGGTTCGTAAATACCGAAGTAAACTAGTGCTTCTGATCCACTCACTTCACTGAAAATCTAGTCAGATCTTAAAAGCAAGATTACATTCGTAAATATAAAGTTTGGTATTGATAGTTTTAGCCGTTTAGTCGCTGTCGTTGTTCAGATGGAGGGGGAAAAAGGACAAAAGGGAAAATTTTCAAAAACACTTTATTGGTGTCAGGGACCTTTAAACACTTGGACATCTGCAAATATTTCTAGGCCAAAAATTTTCATAATCGCATTATTATATAAAGTAAAAACGGTGGATATGAATACCCATTGCTTTAAAATAGTTACGTTTATTTAGTTTAAGAACGGTCTAATAAACATCCTTTAATTCATGTTTCCTATGAATTAGCTTCTGATTAAATGTTGATAAGCATTAGATGTCATTTTGGGTAAGTTTGATTAAATTTCAAAATTTGATGAATGTGCGTAAGAGTATAATAATAATAAGAAGCGCTCTCAATCGGTATTATACCAGTACGTGCTTTTCCAAAACTTCCCGATTTTGTATTTCTAGATTTTGATTAATTTCTTGATGATGGTTATATGCTGTGGAACTTCATAGCAGATGTATTAATTTAAATGCCAAATTCTTTTTCAGTAACATTCATAACACCAGCCACACTTTTTCACGATAAATGGTGTCTTAACCGAAATAGCCATTTTCGCTGCATTTGGAAAAACTTACGAAACGACCTTAATAGGAAGCCTAATAGTATAGAAAATTGAAGCCGACTAGTAGATTATTAATATGCATTTTACCAATACTTGGTAATTGTCTAATGAGAGGTTTTGAGCAATTGTGAGCACTGGTGGTAATATATTCAATGCTGATAAGATTTAAAAGCAAAATCATAAAAAATATAGCAATTTTGAAATCGTATTAGCTATTAGTACCAGTCGGAACAATTATTCACGGTCATTGGTGACGAGAATTGCCATTTTCTCTTAATAAAATGTGAAAAAATTCAAATGTTGGCCAAAAATCTAAATTCTTCAATATGAGCTTAATAGTACAGATATCAGAGGTTCTTATCCAGTAGATTACGAGTAGAGATACCTTACCAAAACTTCGCAATCTTTTGTTTCGCGTTTTTTAAGCAATTTTGAGCATTAGGTGGTGTTTCCTTCACTCTTTATAAGCTTTGATAGGAAATGCATAATGGATCTACCAATTATACACCAATTTAAATGTCAATTTCGGTTTCGGCACCATTGAAACATTTAAAAAGCGACATCTCAACCAAGAATATATGCAGTCTTAGTGAAATTGGAAGTCACCACTCGTGTTTGGAATGTTACCAACACGCTAACATCCCAAGACATCCTCACCTTTTATGACACATATGTGAAGTTTGCAGTTAATTATTAGAAATAGACAAACGAATAATTGATGAAATAATAGCAGAAATGGACGATGATATATACTAAATTGGATAATTACTTGGATAAATTACTGCAGCGATAAGTAAGTGAAATAGCTGTAAAAAGAAAAATGAAAATAAACACATCAAGATCGAGATCTACCCAATGTACATCGAAACGTGGGGAAATATAACTATGGACCAACAGATGGCGCATCAGGTCAGAAATGGTCACAAATTAAAAAGAACTAATCAAGATTAATGAACCCAAAATTCAAATTCTTAATTAGGAATATCACGTGCTACATAGGCAATATACAGACTAGCCAAAAATATAAAACATTCAAAATAACTAAACATTAATAAACGTATTCCAAAATATTCGGACGCATAAATAACTCAATTAAATTAAAATGTAAAAAATAAGATAAAATAAATTTCAAGCCGACAGAAATTCTCACCCAGTAGATTACGAATAAGTACTTCTGCAATACTTTTCAATCGTTAAGTTCGAAATATTAGGTAATTTTGAGCATATGGTGTTATTTACTTCAACGTTGGCAAGCGTTAGAAGGAAAGGCGCAGGAGATATACCAATAACATACCATTTACATTTCATAAATTTCTTTTCGACACCACTCTCTCAAAACATTCATAAACATTTTTCCAAAACAATTGGTGAGTTCCCAATATTGTAATTTTTGATTTGAAAAGATTCAAAACCTTGCCAAAATTCGAAATTCTTCAATACAAGACTACAAGGCAGAAGTTCTCAACTAGAAAAATATGTGGTGGTGTTTTCTGCAGCACTGATAAGATTTAGAAGCAAATTCGTAGTATATATACCAATGATATACCGATTTAAATGCCAGATTCGTCTTCAGGATCATTCCGAACGTTAATAAACATTTTTCCAAGACAACTGTTGACCAAATTTTCCATTTTCGTTGAGTAAATTTAGAGGAAAAATTCAGTGCTAGGTTTTGATTATATAGGCTGTGGGTATAAAATCATGACCTTCATAAAATCCCAATACCAATTCTAATTACAAAATAAATTTATGTATATATTTATGAATGTTTCGATTTTGTTTAGAATCTTCTTAAAATAGTTATGATTAAGTGATTTCATCTCTAAAAACCCCTTTACTCTGACACAAATTGAAATCTAATATCAGTGTAAAAGGAACAAACAGGAGGCTATATCGCTGTCAGATTATTTAAATTATTTTCGATCGACCGGTATATTATATTTAGTATTTATTATTGTCTATTAATTGTAGCATCACCTATTTTTTCAAGTACTTTTCTAAAATAGCATTTAGTATTCATAAAATATTTAATGCGAGCTTTTAGATGTTTTTTTTTTGTTTCTTCTCAAAGATAATTAAATAATTTATAACGTTCTTCCTGTCATACTCTGGATGTATTAATGAGAAATACTTACTTGTTACCCATGACCTCGTCGGTAGAAATAGGTGTTAGTTTCAAAGATGAAAGCTTACCTGCAAAGAAAGAATAAACAGTTATTTCAAATGGCTCACAAATTTGAATAGGACTTTTAGTTGTTTGTAAATTATTAGTAGGTATTATATTGCTCTCTATTAATAGAAGTAGGGAATTTATTAAGTTATCTTTTCAATCATATCAAGTATAAAAGTAATCCTGAAAAAGTCGGTTATGAAAATGCACTATTCGACATCAGAAATATTAATAAGAAATGTTTCAGAAGTTTAAATAAAATACTTCTCTTGATCCGTAAACAAAGTCCGTAATTGCGAAGGCTTTAAATTTAAAAAATATATACAGAACCTTTCACAAATATCGTTCATTATCAGTTTTTGAAATTCTAAAGCATTGATTAATCATTTGTGGACAGGCTATATAAGATTTATTGAGATTTATGACATTTGTCAAAAACATTATCCTATTACTCTATGCTGTTTTTCTTGAATGTATACTGAATATTTGATTTTATTCAATATTATACATACATATTTTTTTAAATAGAACTGCAAAATAAATATCTCGTAAACAACTAAATTTAGGGGTTAGGAATGCTACAGTAATATGTTTTCTAATTTGGGGCACAGGCCAGTTACCGTATACTTTCGGTCAGCTGGAAATGCTTTACATGTTCCAGTTACACTAATATTCAAGAATTTCAAAAACTCATAATGAACGGTACTCGTGAAACAGCCTGTACACTATAAAATTATAAATATTTCAGTAACTATTGCAATAAGGAAACATATATTTTTGTAATTCATACATTAAGATCAGTTCCACTCAAATTATTTTATTTATTTAATTATGACCGTGAGGATCTTGGGGATCTTGTACGGCCTTCCAAGTGATGGTTACTATGGACAACATTATATTCTCCATTTTGGACCATCGCAAAGATGGTTACCATCAACCAAAATCAAATAAAATTAAATAAATATAGATTAAAACATAAAAATAACTAGGAAAAATAGGAACTTAAAAGTGACACTAACAAGATGTCAAAATAATAGGTAAAGGCCATAGATCGCACAATACCAGATCCAGCAATCCACGTAATAGGCCTTTGCGGTCTATGAAGTGTAAATGGATTATTTCATTACAACCCGAGCTTTAAGTGTTACGTAACGACAGTCAAACATTATTTATTTTAGCCCTTCTTATGTACTATTGTTTAGGCCATTTCATATAGTGGGTCATTACAAATTTGACAGTAGCAACTGCTTAATTTAGGTGGAAATTTATTTTTCTTAGAAATGTTTTTTCAGTTAAAATTTTACGAGAAAGTAACGTCCGAACTATCTGCATAATATGCTTTGAAAGCCTTATTGCTTAAATAAGTATTATGGCAATACTTCGAGCATTTCTAATTAACCCAACCCACACACTTGTAATCTCTATCGTTGGTGTACATTAATTAGCGGTTACGTTATATCTGTCATTTCCTTCATTATATCTCAAAGACACAACGTACAGAAGCAGTCTCGAAATGCTAATCATATAAAAACCTGGTGTGCACTTATCGAAATGAAAGATATCAATGCAGATAAGGCCACCCATTTCTTCTTTTTTTTTTTTTGTAGCTAAAACTCCAATGCTCATAAGGATAATCGACATCAGGATCACAATTAGGTAATTACGTGTTGAGGAAAAAAGGGCCATTTTCACACCGCATAACTAACCACAATGACGACACCATCTACTGCCGAGAAGACATACATTCATCTCTAAGCCGGGCGTTGCCTGGTAACCCGAAGGGGATGATTTGCATAATGTGGCCCCAGCGCAGGCTAATTGCTCGCGCTAATGAACTTGTGTGTATGAGACGGTATGAATTGGCAATAATTTATAGAATATGAGATAATGGCCAATCTAGTAAGTGACTTATTAAGCAGTCTGGGTATTTGCTCGCCGGCTAATGTGACCGCTGTATATGCGGTCTATTCCTGTGTTTAGAAGGGATATTAAGTGTACGTCTGCTTTTTTGTTTTCACACAAGCACACGTGTATAAAAGTATTCATCTTACGTCGATAATGTATCGATTCGCAACTCAAAAGAAGCGAAAGAAGTTGAATATTGCTAATACACAATAAATAGGTCCACATGATAGGTCCTGAATTTTCATGGGATGTAAAAATATATAAACCAATGACTATTTTAAGAGGTATTCTGCAGGGTCAAAAGTTGGGCCCATGGTGGTTTGTCTATTATGTCCGACGATCAAAAAATCAAAAAAAAATGGTTTTGATAGTGAACATCTATTTCATCAACAGTTGTATACATATTTAAATGACATATCATCAACAATAGCTACAATATGTGATATAACTGACACAGCAAGCGATGGAGTTGAAAATCAACCTTAAAATACTACAAATTTAAGTAAATACCTAGTTTATTCTTTCTTCAGTTGTACTGAATATTCATATCTTAAATAATTTCAAGTTAATAGTAATAACAGAACAAAACATATTTCAACAGCTTTGCAGTAATTACTGAAAGAAAGATATATCCAAGTAACGAAAACGGAAGTCCAAGCAGGTGTGCCGCAGGGCTCAGTTCTGGGTCCTACATTATGGAATCTTTTGTGCAATGATTAATGGAGATTGCACTGCAGAAGCGGGCAAAGAGCATTGCGTTTGCCGAAGATCTGGCGCTGATAGTGACAGCGGGCACCAAAGCAGATCTAACAAGGATTACAAATGAAAACCTTAAACGAATACACACCTGGATGAAAGAAAACGAATTAAAGCTTGCACCAGAACAAAAACAGAGGCGATTATTATGACTAAGAAAAGAAAACGGGAAGGGTTAACATTCAAAGTAGGCACTGTGAATGTTGTTCCAAAGAACAGCAATCAAAATTTGGAGATCTTCTTTGATGCAAAATGTAGCTTTGGTAAACACTTGGGAAGAGTGGTCAAAAGGATCGAAGTTAAAATGGTCAAACTTGTGGGGCTGATGCTAAATATTGAAGAACCCGTGAGCTCCAAGATGGCAGTTCTTGCCGCGGTGGTCCACACCATACTACTGTACGGAACACCGATATGGGTTGAAGCGCTGAGTATTAGGAAGATCTAGCTACTGTTACAAAAGGCGCAGAGAATTGAATTGAATAGAGTCGCTGTTGCATACAGGACCGCATCAGCTTTTGCTCTTCAGGTTATTACGGGGACTCCATCGATAGATTTAATGGCGCAGGAGAAGAAACATATCTATGGAGAAAAAAGAAAAGAAACAGGTTAAGATGCAAAAGGTAGAACTCTGGATACACGGCAGGATAGGTGGAATGAAAACACACTTAAAGGGCAGTGGACCAAGGACCTAATACCAAACTTGAAGAAGTGGATCGATAGTAAACATAGAAGTGTGGACTACTATCTCACACGGGTTTTGACAGTGCATGGAGTATTCAGAGCATATGCAAAGAGGATAGGTAAAGTTACAGGAAAAGATTATGTGTACTGCAGCTGCACTGACACTGCAGAACATACAATATTCAAATATAAAATTACGCATGTTTTCGTGCATAATTAGTTGCATATACATAATAGGCAATCAACTACATCTATACACATTTTAAATTAAAAAATAACGTGACCTGTGATTTGTAAGGGAATTTTTGATGAAGAAAAAGAAAGGGATTACTAATATTTTTACTAAAATAACCAATAATAGCAAATATAATGTCTCTTTAGAAACGAGATTCAATAAAACTGTTTAATTGTCATCAAAGAGGAGCCGGTATTTAAAAATAGTTATTTGCGTAATAAGGCAGTACAGCGTTATTTTTCATCACGAATGTGGATATTATTAGCCGATGCGAAAGCCGAGACTAATTACCACTATGGGCGATGAAAAGTAACTTTACTGCCTTGTTGCACATTAAATTTTATCTTATTTAATAGTTAATTGATGAGGCTGATACATGTTGAAATTCTATATTTAACTGAATAAATAAAATACGTAAACTTGGTTTCAAAAATTAGTTAATAATATCACTACAATATCGTTTCGCCAAACTTTGGCTTCATCAGGTGATGAGTAACTGAATATACAAAATTATTACAACATAATATATAGTGTCACAAAAGCATGGGATATGAGTGGGGGTATTTTATAAACTATAGCATTGTAACAACGGGGAATAATTGAACTGAGTCTTATCGTTTAAAGAACGACCTAGTTTACTGTATCTATTAATTTCTAAGCATCAGCTGATGAAGCCAAAGTTTGGCGAAACGATATTGTAGTGATATTATTAAATAATTTTTGAAACCAAGTTTACGTATTTTATTTATTCAGTTTATCTTATTTTACTTTTGAATGTTGATTGTGATGGTACAATTATTATCAAATTCCGCTTTCAGCTGTCAACTAATGACAATATACACCACAATCGTACAATAAATATTTACTTTATTGCCGATTTCAGATAATAATTATTTACACCACAATGGAGGTAAGCAGTTTAACTAATCGGGGATGATTTTGTGCCCCAGCGGAGCGATTGCTGGCCAAAGATTACGAGATTGGTCAATATACTTACCTCCTGTGATTATGTATAACGTTTTATCTGTCTCCACAGCTATGGTTCACGAAATAAAAAATCAGATTTTACATTTTCTGATTAATCTATTTCGACAGTGACACTTTTTTTTTTTTACGTTAATGAATTGTATTATATAATAACAATTAGGATTTTCGCAGTAAAATTAACTTATTTGCTTGAAAAGAATTTAACAATAATCTACAGTAAACGCGAAATAAGATGGCGAGCGGCGGGAATGCGCTGTAGTCATACTTGAAAACGCGTCCGCCCACTTACTGAAGACTATCCAATAATGTCAGACTTTATTTGTCCCACTATTGCTAATGCTGTACTTAGCTTTGTGGGAGCAGATAAAAGACAATTAGTATCCCTGCATTATAGTTATCTCTATTGTGTTACATATACAGGGTCGGGCAAAAAGAGCGGAACACCGAATTTATGGCTTAACTAGCACTTTTTCGAAAATTTAACCTAAATTAAAGTTTTTGTATACTTTATGTATTATTTATTGGTGTTTGCAGATTTTCCGTTTTTGTCACATTTTTGGAGATATGATGTCACCGGATAGTATTTTAAATGAATCACCCTGTATTTATATTTTTTTTTTGAGTAGATATTTTTTTCCTGAATTCACTAATACCAGGTTTAGTGGGTCTCTGACTTATGGTTTCATAAGAAAAAAATAAAATGTAATGGCACCTAAATATTTATTTAATAAAAAACGAACGACAATAACTAAAGATTCTAAAAAAAGTTAATGCTGCATTAAAAGTTCATGTCACCTTTAAGCGAGAAATGAATTTCATAATCATTTGTTAAAGTTAATGGACGTTAATGAATAGAATCTTTAGTTATTGTCGTTCGTTTTTTATTAAATAAATATTTAGGTGCCATTACATTTTATTTTTTTCTTATGAAACCATAAGTCAGAGACCCACTAAACCTGGTATTAGTGAATTCAGGAAAAAAATATCTACTCAAAAAAAATATAAATACAGGGTGATTCATTTAAAATACTATCCGGTGACATCATATCTTCAAAAATGTGACAAAAACGGAAAATCTGCAAACACCAATAAATAATACATAAAGTATACAAAAACTTTAATTTAGGTTAAATTTTCGAAAAAGTGCTAGTTAAGCCATAAATTCGGTGTTCCGCTCTTTTTGCCCGACCCTGTATATGTAACCGTATATACAGCATGTCCCCGAATTGAGTTTACAAGAGAGAAAAAATTCTTATTTTTGATTTTACAATAAAATGCTAAGGGAATTAAATTTTATGTTTCATTTCAAGTGATCAAATCTGTGATTAGAATTTTAATTCCACTTATGTATGTATGTTCCAAAAATGTTGTTTTCATTTTCTTCATCGCATTTCATCTATTATTTTTTGTGGTAGAAGGCTCTGACTTCAAAACGTCAAACACCAATTTATGTGTCAAAAATAACTTCAAACTGTAATTCTGTAATTTTTGATGAAAATGTTAATGTTATCACAAAAAATATATTCAATACAATGTTATGCATCTAGAGTTTTAATTTTGGATTTGGTGGAAGATAATCCTAAACTTTCATTACGGAGACGGGCGCTTCAACTAAATATGAGCAAATCCCATATTCAAAGAGTTTTGAAGGAACGTAAACTATACCCCTTGTTAAAGTTCAACTATTGACTCTAACAATATTATTTTAGAAATTATTTATATGAAAATTTAATTAGTTATTGAAGAAGTTAATGATAATAATATGGACTAATGTAATTGAATTTAATGTGAGAATTTATTAAGTTATTGTACAATGATATTTGTTGAGTATGGTACGTTACTTGGTGGACCGACCGGTATATTCACATGTTGACTATTTTCATTTTTTATTAGAATTTACCATAATCTGTAAAGAAGAGATTTAAAAGTTAATTATTGTACTATAAGAAATATTATTATTTTGTAAAAACTCGTTTAAGTGATGTTAAAGAGGTGAAAGATGATTAAAATTGAATATTGAAAGATAAATAATTAAAATTGAGTTAAAAGTACATTTTAAATATCATACAACCGGATGGAGAGTAAAATGTCAAAATTGACATCTGGTATATAAAATTTCTACAAATGCATTTTTTGGAATACTAAAAGTATAGGAAAGCTTAATTCAAATTTGAAAGAGTTGAAATAATGAAATTTATAAAGTTTAGTTAGTCTAAAATAGTCAAACAAATTTAAAAACTATATTGTTTGGAAAAAGTATGTAAAAAATATCGAGTGGTTGATTTGAAAAATTATTAAGATCGTCAAGGAGATTTATTGAAACAGAGGATACAGAGAGAATTTTATGAATTCTTAAGAGAGGCGTGTGCGTTTGTAAAATAAATATAAATATTTATGAATATTAATGGTAAAATAAATCAGAATTATTTGAAAAGTGTATGAATTAAATAATCATATATGTAAGAAAATAGTAAAGTGATATAAAAAGTGATTGGTAAAAATTTTTAAAAGAAATTGAAGCTTGTTAATTGTAATATTTGAAAGAATACTTATTATTTTGAAGGATAATATTCAATAATTGAAGAGTTCGTTAAAAGAATATTGTATGTCCAGAAGTTTACAATAGTACAATTGAAAATCCAGTGTCCACAAATACAGGAAACAGTGATTTATTTCAGCCTTAATAATCAAGTTTGAAGAATATCCAATATAAATATTTATTGCGAGACACAGGAGTTCCATTAGCCGATCCAGAGTAATTTATTATATCAATTGAAAATCGAGTGTCCATAAATCCAGGGAAATTACAAGAATTAAGAAAGTTCCAGTAGTACCAGTTAATAAAGTTATTGTCCTGTGAGTAATAGCAGTTATAGGTATAAATTCCGTTGTTTGTCATCATTCCGAAGAAATTAACCATATTCCAAACGAAGTATCCAGTAGAACAGCTAGTTCGAGAATACCATCCAAAATAGGAGATTTCTAGTATCAAAAGGATTATAATAAAATTATTGGAAATCAAGAAATATACATGAATTAATTTGGCCAAGGTTGTATATTTTATTGTCTTAATAAGGAATTTATTGAAGATAATAGAAGCTCATAATTGTTGTTAAAGTTGTCTAATTTATGATTTAAATAAGGTTGAATAACTTTATAATACAAACATTTAAATTTCACATTGATAGAGCTATTGAATTTTAATTTCCAAATTTCCATATTATTATCATCTCGAACGTCAATTAAATTGGTTTATGATATTTACGAAACTGAAATTTATTTTATGACATATAGACGTTTATATTGGTATTTATCATGTTTATTAAATAGTATGAGATTTGAATAGTTTTTGATTTCATTTTTGTAATTGCATCTCAGAAGATTTATGGTTAAATTGTCAATTGACACAATCGATAACCTTGAAAAGAAAACAGAAACATAATATGTAAAATTATCAGATAATATTGAGAGTTAATTGATTACTTACCTAATTCATATAAAGATGGAAATATTAAAAAGTATTAATAAATATTATGCTTTAAACGGACCTTTTCTACGCGATTCTGAGAGTATCTATAATATCCAATAAAAAGTAATTAGTAGATATGAACATTCATAAATGTTGAAGTGTAGATTTTAGTACCAACTTCTAATAAGAAATTACCAAAATTGATGTATGTTTGGTAGTATAAGTAACAGGGAAGTATTTGAGATGGTTTAATATAAATAAAAGACAGATAATTATAAATAATTATTGTATTAAGGGAGTCTCATGTTCTTAATTATTAAAAGTTAAAATGAATAAGCATTTATAATTTAGATTTGGAGCTAGTTGGGAAAATTATTTAAAACATTGTAATAATGCAATAAAAATTAGATATCTATAAACATTTAAAATTATTACATCAAAAATAAGAATTGTTTTCCTTATGTAAACTCAATCCGGGGACATATTGTAGAGGAGATTTTTGTGCAAAGAAAAGAAAATGAGGACGTTGAACTGTATTTTGCCAAACAACTAAAACGAGTGAATGTATCGCCAACACTGTTTACGTGCAGAAAATGAACTGAAAACAATGTGACATCAGTAATAAACATTAATTGCTGAACTTCTGCCAAATATATAATATGTAATAAATAAATATTTCAAATGTTGAAAATATCATTTCCTAAATTACTAATGAACTAGTGACGGGCAATTTAGTTCATTTTGAATATTTTCTACTAATTTATTTGATTAATATCTATGACAACAGCATAAATATAATGGCAATTAAATTCTACAAATGAGTGGAACGCAATGCCTATTGTGTCAAGAGTTATTCTACAATAAAAATCCAATCTGTTTCATTTATTGCTAGATTAAATCCGGAAATTTAACAACTAGAAAATTAGCAGAGGTCGTAGCACGGAATAATGTCCCCAATTTCGATTCAAACATAACGCAACACCTGCAACATATCGGTTAACACAATGGATAACTCTGTTATGTAATTTGCAAAAAAAAAAAATTGCGAAACTTATTAAATATGATATTCAGGTAGGTGGATATGTATTTTTTATAATTAATAATTAAAATATATGTACACATATATATAATAAAAGGAATTATCGCGGATACATAGAAGGATAATGAGCAAATTCCGCTGCAGAGCAATCGCAGACACGTGGTCCAGCCTCGTTAGTCGTCGTCAGTATTGTGTTGCCAAGGAATAAAGTGGGATATCCTTGACGATAGATACAATAAACGGAAGACCATCAGGTTACATATACATGTAGAAGATTCTTGACGTAACGGCCAATTTGAAAATTGATAATTACTTGCCATATTCCCATTAATTCCTACGCTCCGTCAAAAATTTTTCGCATATATACGGGGTGGCGTTCACATTCCCGTCCGGTTTATATAGAAAGTGGCAAAATATATTAAAATTTTTTTTATGAACTGTTGTGTAAGTTCATTAGGAACACGTTTTAAAATTATTTCGAAATATACAGTGATTCAAAAAAAATTTGCGCACCAAAGTTATAAAAACTTAAATGGAATACCTTATATATTATAGCATATTTTGATACTATACGCTAAATAAAAGCCACTTACCGTTATATTCCCTATACCTAACTCAAGTTCAGTTCGAGATATTTTACTCTTTTTGAAAATGTAGATCAAAATTTAAGAGACATTTCTGTCTTACATATTTGAACGAATTATTTTAAATTGTATTTATCTTTACTCAAAGCAACAGATTTTTAACTAAGTTAAAGTTGATATCTAAAAATTATACAGGCTGTTTAAAAACAAAATTTTTGTTTTGATTAACATTAAAGACAAATAACTTTCTTATTTTAAATGGAACACCCTATATTTATTGATATATTTAAATGCTAATTTTAATTGTTTTATACCTATCTCCTATAGTGTTTTAGTAATTTAGGGAATATAACAGTAAGTGGCCTTCAGTTAGCTTATAGTATCAAAATATGTCATAATAAACAAAGTGTTAGTGCTCAACATTTTTTTGAATCGCTCTGTATATTCCCAAATAATTTTAAAACGTGCCCCTAATAAACCTACACAACGCTTAATAAAAAGATTTTTAATGTATTTTGAAACTTTTTGTATATAAACCAACGGGAATGTGGGACGCCACCTGTATATATACATGTATGTATTTAGTATGTATTAAGTCTTATAAAAATGGCTAACTCAATTCGATGTCAGTTTAATCATTTCTTCAGGACTATCAAAAAGTTTGCATCTAAAAAAAGTTTATGTTGTTTCATCGTTGTCCAACTCTGCATATATGAAAATATTGTTAAATTGTAGAGCTTATGATTATCTGCAATGTTTTTATTCGCTATCTACATTATTAGATACCAATAACTGACTTTACCGTTTCCCTGATGAAGAAATTTTAAAATTAGTTTCAGCATCAGGATGAAAGAATGTATAATAAAAAAAAATACCGGTGTTGTTAATGTAAATCAGATCTAAAAATGAACAGAATTTAATTTGAAAAAAAAAAAACTAAGTCAATTGAAAACCACATTTTTCCTGTCTGGTGGATAAATTATCGGCAATTTGACTTTTTTCTTTATTACAAAACCGAAAGATGAAATGGTAAACATGTTTTCTTGGCAGAAAAGTGTAATATCGAAATTTAATTTCTACCTCGGGAAAATTATCGGATTCGACTTTCGCTTTCCCCGTTCGCATAAATTCGACGTAGGTTAGACAGGGTTATTATCGGCTCGGAATTTATAAGAGGCAGGTATTGATAATGCCACATGTCAGCGCGTGTGTCTGTTCAGGGAAAAAAATATTAAAAATCCACCATTTATTCTTGCTCTCTCTCTCTCTCTCTCTCTCTTTTTCTGCACAATAAATATCTCCTTCTTTCCCTCTCGATGGATATTAAAGTATCTTTAAGTTGGGAGCTGGAGAATCCTAACACACCCATAAGTGCTGACACTTTTTTTTGTCAGCGGTAAAACTGGGAACGGTCTAATATTTATAACGGAGATAGAGGGGAATTGATGTAAATTGTACGGACAGAAGAAAAAGGGAAAAGAAAACTAGGACGTCGTGATTTCGTTAAGAAATGGGGGGATTTTTATACAAATGCAGGGAACCGACAAACAAATCTATGAAAGTGGGTTAGTTGTGCGCGTATATACCGAAAAAGATGTTCTTAGAGATAGCTGTTGACGGACTGAATATTATCACGTAAGTAACTAATATTAATATTGTGAACAAAAACGTTATAAAACAAACCTTATTATTGGTATAATTGTAAGAATCAGTTAAGATGGCTCTATAGTGACTCTGTAAAAAAGAAGTGACAACAATAGAGGCAAAATCAGCCATCTTGCAGATATCATAAATTAGGTATGTTACTTTCTTATACAATACTATAAAGAAGTACGAACATTTTCGACCTGGAGATTTTTGCAGATGATGTCCATGTTTTGAACCCCGAAAAAGTGGTTTTTGCAAATACAGTTCTCCCTCCATGTCTCTCTCTCTGACGATAGCGGCCAAACGGCTACAGTTATCAATTCCATACCTTATATTTACCAGTATAATTAATAATTAAAATATATGTACACAGATATATATATATATATAATAAACGGAATTATTGCGGATACATAGACAGATAATGAGGAAATTCCACTACAAAGCAACCGCAGATACGTGTTTCAGCCTTATTAGTCGTCGTCAGTATTATGTAGCCAAGGAAAATAGACACAATAAACGGAAGACCATCAGGATACATATACATATAGAAGATTCTTGACGTAACGGCCTATATGAAAATTGGTAATTACATCTAATATTCCCATTAATTACTACGCTACGTCAAGAATTTTTCACATATATGCGGGATGGCGCACCACATTTCCGTCCCGTTTATAAAATTTTCGACCTCGAGATTTTTACAGATGAGGTCCATGTTCTGAATACCGAAAAAGTGGTTTTTGCAAACACAGTTCTCCCCCTCTCTCTCTCTCTCTGACCACGATAGCGGCGAAACGGCTACAGCTATCAATTCCATACCTTATATTTACGAGTATAATCTTTCTCTTGAAATCTGGTTAGATTATCAATAAAATCGGGAAACCGGAAGTAGTAGTTTACTTCTGTTTCAGTAAAAAAATCAAAATTTACTCTCGGCAACTGCTAGGTTAACACTTATTTCTAAAGAGTACAAAAGTGTAAAAATAGTTATTTACGAATCAAGTGCGGGAAGACTATTTTCCCGCATGAGCGCACTTTAAAAGCACGAGCGACCGAAGGAAGCGACTGCTTTTAAATGCGCGAATGCATAGAAGATGTCTTCACGCAATTAGTTTGTACAATATTTTTTGTACGAGCATTAAATTAATAGAATATTATTGATTAAAGTGATTTGTATCATATACCTAACCTAAAATAGATTACCTAATTAATTTAAGCATTTCTTGTACGTACCTATTACTCACATTTAAATTTAGTTTAAGTTATTATATTCTTGCTTATGACGTTTTCATTCTACTATTTACAGTGAATTCATCACTTTTTGGGTTGATTACAATTTACTGTCAATGTGAATGTAACTTGAGAAATAGTCAAATAGATGGCGACAACAAATTTATTGGAAGAATTTTTAATTCTTACTTCTATTTCCCCAACTTTTAGTGAAGAATAGTCGAGGGAAGTAGAATTTTACAGACTAAATTTTATTATTATCAAGTTCGATTTTTTTTTAAATGTCCCAAAGAGCCTGTTTCATGCAATTTTTACAATCGTGTCGACCGGGAATTACTCCTTGCTGGTCGAGCGATGCATGCGCCAAATGTCACTTTACCGGCGGTGAGTACAAAAAGTGTATTTTAAAAAGATTTTATAAAAAAGTTTTTAAAAATGTCTACCGGAAGTAGATCTTATTGTGTTTAAAAAAAATTACTAATATCTCGGCAACTGCTACGTAAGTTTACACAAATTTCTAAACAATACAAAAGTAATAAACAGTAAAGATTTTATAAAGAAAGTTTTTAGAAATTTCTACCGGAAGTAGGTCTAATTGTATTTAAAAAATTACTAATATCTCGGCTACTGCTAGGTAAGTTTGCACAATAATAAAAAGTAAATTCTAGTAAGATTTTATAAAAAAAAGTTCTTCGAAATTCCTAGCAGGTATTTTGTCTTAGTGAGCAACAGTTTTTTGCAAGTATCATGCAAATTATGTTAGGCTATAAATATTTATCTAGAGTACAATGGAACCCGAAAGAAATTTTGTTTATAAAAACTTAAAAAATTCGAATCGCAACTAACACTTTTACTCTCATCTAATAGTAGTTTTTGAGAATATCTCGCATATTATGCATTCTATATAAAATTATTATATGAAAAGTATTTAGAGCTACATTTGGATCAATTTTTGTATAAAAGAAATTCGAATATTTGAATACGAAGTAATACTTCTACTCTTATCAAATAGCAGTTTTTTCAAACATTCTATACAGATTTATTAAGGACACAAAAGTATGTACTGCACTGGAATAATTTTTGCATAAAAAAAATCAAAATTTGAACCGGTAGTAACACATCTATCAAATAGATAGATATCTATAAAGATTTATTAAGAGAATAAAAGTAATGCGGCATAATTTCTGTATAAAAAGGTTTTCAACATTCGGACGGGATGTACCTAACATTTTTACTTAGAGGTTTATTTTTATTAATACCCAGTTTTTCAATGGTGGTTTAGCTTCAACTGATTCGTAAAATTGTACTTAAAGGTTGGACTTTGTATAACTGTATTTCAGTGCATCCATTGAACTAGTTCAGTTGAACCTAAAAAATTATAAACATGTCGTGGTTGGTAACGTAAAAAATAGGGGTATGCAGTTTTGTAATGTTGGTGGTATTGAAACTTTTAGAAATTTCTCAAATTCATACATCTGGTCTGCATCTATGATTATTAGAGAAACCTCTATAAACTTCACGTAAAATGATGAAGAGTTCACTTATATATAATTCATCTTCGAGTGTTAAATATCTCTAAAATTGTATGCTTGCTATATCAATATTTTATATACTTACAGTAGCAGTGGGGATGCGCTATAGTCGTTTTTAAAAACGCGTTCGCCCACTTACTGAAGTAGCAGTCAGATTATCCAATACTGTCACACTATATTTGTCCCACTATTTCTAATACTGCGCACTTACTCCCACCGCTCGTCATCTAATTTGGCGTTTACAGTACTACATAAATAGAAAATATGGCAGAAGAAGGCAATAGAAGATCATCTAATTTTTCCTAAGAAAAAGCAGATTTGCTTATAGCTATTATTAAAAGTGTGCAGAAATGTTAATAAAAGCAAAAAAAAAAAACAGATCGTGTGTTATAGAAGGGAAAGGATGGGACGTGGTGGAAAATTGTAATACAATTTTACATGCGACGTGGACAGTTTTATGGATCAGCGCACTAAATAAAATACGCAGACAATAAGTGTGAAGTATTTTCCACTGGTGGAGGACCACCAGCCAACATGGTATTTAAGTACCTCAATAGATGAGGAAATAAAAGATTTGATAGGTGTTCGCCAAGATGGATTGCCCAGTGCAGTTGATAGCGATGTTGATAGACCTCTTTTAAAACCATAGTAAATTGTGATTCGAAAGTGCTCTCTGGTTAACTCCATTTTCTTTTACTTTTAAACTGAGTTATAACTAGGGCGCGGGCATGACCGGTTTAAACTACGACGAAGTTACAACGGAGCAAAGAAATAATGTAAACAACACACGCTTACTGAATAGCACTAATTCATATGGTGAACTGCAACATCTGTTTACGCCCGAGAAGTGCCCGAGAATGAGAGCAAAAAATGCCCATAAAATAAGGAATTTATTAGTAAAATTCATTTTTCATCGGCGTAGGTAGGAGCGTGAGGGGTTTTTAAAATTTATTATATTTACCTTATATTTCGCAAGAGATATAAAATTTTCATTCATACTTACGTTAGTTTCGTTTTTTCATTGTTTCGACTGTTAATTACGTACTTCGTAATTTTTGTAATAGTCTGTTTAATACCGGTTTATTGAATCGACTTCTCCCAATTATCTAGACATAAGTGTGCACTGGATTTCGTTTAGTTTCAATAACATACGCGTACATTTTTAGTTATCATTTATTAACCTTGTTTATGTTACTTTTTCTGATATGAAAATGAATTATTAGTGATTCCGAAATTTATTACAGTCTGTAAAATATCGTTGCAGAATGCCAAAATATCGCACGTTCGTCACTTAGCTTTGCTAAAACATACACAGAAATAGTTTGTATGTAGAGAATTTTGATAGTTTACAAAATTTCGTTACATGTTTGAATGACGATGCTCGAAGTATTTCTGAGTGCAAGGAACTAACACAAATCCCAAATTTAAAAAATCAGTTGTTATTCCTTCAGGAACACTTTGGAAATTTGTCTAAACTATCACATATTTTGATAATCGAAATCTCAAATTAAAAGATGGAATAACCACATTAGACGTGGGCTATTAATAGTTTCAAAAGAGTTCCAAGTGACTTCGGATGGGCCTTCGGCAAAAGTTAGACGCAGTTTTTATTAGAAATCCAGATTTAATAACATTGCGGCAATTGTGTATGCTAAATACGCTGAAATAAAAGAATATTTCCAGTACGCATCTATAACCAGTTGCGATGTAGAAAGCACGTTTTCTATCTACAAGGATGTACTTAATTCAAAGAGAACACGACTTACAGAAGAGAAAATGAACAAATAATAAGGTATTTTGTATTTTGTAGATCACCGGTCACTTGCTATCCAATTATATAAATAAAATTAAAACCTCTTTAAAAATACAACATTTCAATAGTGCGCCCATGGGCGATGAGTCATCGACCGTACGTGTCCGCGCCCTAGTTATAACTAACGTATAGTCAGCAACTAACCGTCAAATGACAGATAAACAGTTGCTCTAAATAAACACTATGTGATTGTTTTTCACAGTTTACTAGACTTTTTTATTCTCAATAAATTCTGCTTACTCCTCGTATGTAGTTGAAATTGTTACATTTAAATCTACATTACACTTTCATTAATTCCTTGAACATCAAGCATTTGGAAATCTATTTGTCCCTTGTAACATCAACTCCTAATCACATGAAGGTCTTTAATTATTTATTATAGAAGGTGTAGTGAATTACGTTAAGCGAAAACTTTTCTCATCTGCTCGTTCTGATTTATAAAAGAAAAGCGCGCTTACATAATAGATATATTCAGAATAGAAGAAAAATAGATGAGTTAGAAAATTTATGCTTATTCTCCTGAGGACATATTTAACGGCCTCTCGTGCATGTCCTGTCATTTATAAAACACGTTAGTAATAAAGGAATCTGCGACAACAAAACTTTCAGGTTCGGGCAACACGTGCTATTAATACCGCTGGGAATGGCGGTAACAGGAAAAGAGAACATGCGGATATTGCTAGTTAACTGTTAGATGAGTAACTGGAAGCTGGGCGTTTAAACTTTAACTGGGTTGCTGCATATTTTATGGCCGCCGTGTATGACCGGGAGACTATCCTGATATTAGCATGAAAACGATTATGGAGGAATTGGCGATTTGCCTCTGACAATACACTACCACTGACGCATGTATAATATCGTGTTGCAGGTACTACGTACGTACTATTATTGCTACTGGTGCTGCTGTGTCGGGATATATCGTAAAATGCGGAAAATTAAATAAAGACGACGGATGATATTGCGGGTTTTATTGTTTGATCACCCCTCGGATGGATGCTTAAATTTAACAAGGAAATTTCCATAAAATTAGACAAGTGTGTAATATCAGCAATTAAGAGGACCTTTATTGATATCGTTGTACAGTGTGGACCAATAAAACAGTTATGAGAGACATAATATAAGAATAATAAAGTATTTTTTACGAAGACAATCATTTAATAAAAGTGTACTAATAAATACGCTTAATATGTTTCATAACAATAATGATCGATTCATATTTTAACATTTCCCAACTATTTTATGCTTATTATAGTGGGGTTCTGCGGAAAGCAGTCATTATTCCGTCAGTGCCTAGGGTACGACATAAGTTAGTGCGTCTCTATATTCGATTAGAACTGCAAGAAACAGTAAACAAGCAACACTTAGAGAGAAGAAATACAGCATCCAACCATGATCTTCCAGATGATGGATCATAATTTGTTTTTTGTACTCACCGCCTGTAAAGTGACATTTGGCGCATGTGTAGCTCGACTGGGAAATACGTTTTCCCGGTTGAGGCGACTGTAAAAATTGAAAAAAGCACTGGCACTTTGGGACATTTAAAAAAAAATCTAACTTGGTGGTAATAAAATTTAGTCTATAAAATACTACTTCCCTCCACTATTCTTCACTAAAAGTTGGGGAAATAGGAGTAATAATTAAAAGTTCTTCCAAAAAAATTGTGGCGCCACCTATTTGACGACATTTTAAGCGACATCATAAGCAAGATTCAAGCGCCATCTATTTGAACCACATCGACATTCATATTGGCAGTTCGGAATTGTTTGTATTTACTATAAATTTATAAATATAAGAATAAATACCTCATGTTTGCCATGTGTAAGAATATAATAACTTAATTTTAGGGAAAGGTGAGTAATAGTTACGTACATGAAATGCTTATATTAATTAGGTAATCTATCTTATGATGTATGATACCATTGACATTAATCAATAATATTTTTTTAATTTAATGTTCGTACAAAAAATATTGTACAAACCACTTGCGTGAAGACATCTTCCACGCATTCGCGCAATTATAAGGTACGAGCGACCCGCTTCCTGCGGTCGCTCGTGCTTACAATGTGTGCTCATGCGGGAAAATAGTCTTCCCGCACTTGGTTCGTAAATAACTATAGAAACATTGCTATTGATAAGTATCCTGCTCCAGAATAACTATAAATTTCATGTAAAACATAGAAACCTAATAATAATGTTTCCTTTGTGCCTGTCAATATTTCTTTTGCAATACATTACGCATACCGGGTGTCAACGAGATCATGTATCAGCCCGGCATTTCTTTTATACCTAAAGGACAACTTTGAAACTTTAACCGTATGTATGAGCGGCTTCTTCCGGTGCACTCAGTTTTTTTTTATAGCACTTTCGATCAAAGCGGAAGTGACATTAATTTTTAATTTTCAAATACAACATTCTGTTTCTACTGAAAATTTACTATCCATTACATGTTAAATTTTGACATTTATGTCAAAGATGGCGGTATCTATCAAATTTATCCATTAAAATGAAACCGCTTTCTAACAATTGCTGAACCATAAAAACCACCAAAGTTGACGTTGAAAACAATTCTAAATAATTTTGTACTCTTGATAAGTTTGTATAGAACCCATAATTTGTGAAATATTTGCCAAAAAGTGCTATTAGATAAGAGTGAAAGTGCTATTTCCGGTTCAAATTTTGACAGTTTTTTTCACAAGAATTATTGAAAATCAAGCTCTAAATACTTATATAATCCTAATATATTTGTCTGGATGGCATAATTTGCATGATATTCGCAAAAAAAAGAGTAAAATACCTACTTCCGGTGGGAATTTCGAAAACCTCTTCTAAATAGAGTTTTTTCAAATTAACTTTTGAGTACATTTGAATTCTTCATGATTTGTTTAAAGCTGGTAGTTGACGAAATAATGGTAAAATTAGATATTTTAACTGAAGTAAACAACTACTTCCGATCTATCGATTTTACTAAAACTCAGATATCAAGAGGAAGATTATACTCGTGAATGTAAAGTTTGGTGGCAGCATTAGCCGTTTGGGTGCTATCGTAGTCAGACACACTCACACACAGAGAGAGAGGGAAGGGGGGGGGAGAAAGAGAGAGAAGTGTGTGTGTGAGAGAGAGAGAGAGACGGAGAGGGACTGACACACAGACATTTTTTAAAAATCACTTCTTTGGTATCAGGGGACTACGAACGTGAAATTCTAATTTCTATTTAATTAAAAATGTAACATCTCGTTTTTTTTAAATGTTAATTTAGAAAACACCTTTCCTCACCAATTCACATTTCAAAATTAGTTAATTCAGCATTTTTATTTCATTTGATTTAATTTAAATACTACAGATACCAAATGCATTTCTGTATAATTTCGACAGTTCAACCCGTTTTCATTTTTGTAAATAGGTACAACTATTTCGAATTCTCGCTTTCCTTTAGCTAGAGATCTGAGCTGAGCTAAAGTGATGTGAGTGTCTCTGTTCACGTCAAGTAAGCTTCTCTCACTGGGTTAGAAGATTTTGACAAGTAAGATTTTAAGCTTGTCTTACTTGTCATTATATCATAATTGTGTCAAACTCTGTAAATTATTGCATAATAAAATAACCAATTATAAAATTAATTGTAATTGTGTTATATTAGGTACGTAATCACCCAACCAAAGCAATTAGAATGCCTAGCATACCCAAATTTCAGAGTATATAAATATTAAATGCATTGTGTTACCATCACCACCAAGTGATATTTAAATCTCAGTAGTGAGGATAGTTCTGACCTACCTCAGATTCGGTAAGAGGGGAGGTAAAAATCTCACTTTGTCTCAGTCAGCTGAATACAAAAGGAACGCGCCAAATATAATATCAGTTAAAGTGAGGTGATATTACCTGAGATTTATGTTAAAAGGAAAGCAGCCAATCTCTCACAGTTTAATAATATTGGAATTGTTTTAATTGGCATAATACAAGTCACTAAGATATATCTCAATAATATTGCATCACAATTATAAATTGTCCAGCCTAGATGAATATAAAAACAGCCGGTCATAACTTAGACATCGTGCAACTACGAGACGTCTGGCATCTTGAAAAATATGCATTTCTACAAGCACGGATCGTTACAAGCTGCATCAAAGTTTACATACATTTATTAAGCGTCTAACTTTCTAATTTACTTACCGTAATTAGTATAACGACCCTAATATACAAGCAATAGGTAGCAAGTTAACTTCTCAATTTTTGATCTTGTTTCTCTTTCTTTTTCACTCACCCGCCGCAAAAAGTTTGTTTACAAAGTGCACGTAATACGCTAACCGCTGGATTTAACCTGCCTGTACTTGCTAATAAATTTACCTTAGCTCGCTCTTTGAAAAGTCTATTAAATTTTTAATAATTAGCGGAGTCTAGTTTGAAATGTAAGTTTCTGTACGTCGTCTGCAAGGTTGTCATCTTCGTCATTCTTTCGCAGAAAACCTCAAGCAGTTTGTTTTCAGTACGCGAATTTAAATAAATTTAAGAATGTATTAAATAGCATTTTCAGCAAGTAATGTGCTATTCATTAAATGTATATAAACTGTTTATAAGTATATTTGATTGATTACTATTTATTATTACATTGTTTTTTCATAAATAACGGCTAATAATCCGTGGTTCTTTGACACAGAACTGATGAAAATTGCTAACACCTAATCCCACAAGAATAGCCACCAAAAAGCTACTCGAATTAAATTTGTCAATTTTTGTTGTGTTCTACTACTGATAACTGAATTCACTAATGTTCGCGCCTCCCTCAAAAGAAAGATAAAGTCATTATCGATATGAATAAGGCATAAAACGCTTTGAAAAGTAAATAGAAACGATTTGAAAAATTTTCCAGCTTTGAAAGCAAATTTCCTCAGTTAAATTATGATATTTAGCAGATATCATTAAAATATATTTTGAGTGAAGTACTGCAGTCCTTTCATTGATCCTTATGTTACATATCTTGTAAATTGTTGTATTGAAAGATGTTATTTTCCTACTATGTGGAAGTCTATATTGGGAACCCCCTTGCTTAAAAAAACTAATCCTCTTCCATTTTCTTTGATATAAGAATAATGAGTATATTGTCAGTTCTTCCTAAAATATTAGAGAGAGTTCTTTATAATCAGACTTACAATTTTTTTACTGCCAATTATTGCCTTTCCCAAATTGGTTTTCAGAAGGGCTTCAGTACAGCTACAGCGTTGGCTTATGTGTCGAATGACATAATGGCGTCAAATGATAAAGGACTGAATTGTGTGTGCATTTCAAAGCGGTCGACTTTGACAGTTTTCGAGCTCCTAAGCCCAACACGGTAGTTACAGAAAAAAATATTGCTCTTGTTCGGTACATGATTCTAGAAGACCGGCATACTATAGTCAGAAGCATTCCAACAACTTTAAAGATTGGTGTGAAAGCAATTAACATTATTTTACACAAGCATTTGAACGCCAGTAACCTTTTTTCTCGGTGGATTCCCCACAACTTGACTTCAATTCAAAAAGAAGTCTGTGCGCTCGATGTCATTAAAAATGAAATAAACAAAGTAGGACCTGAATATTGGAGAAAATGTTTTCAAGACTGGTTTTCACGGATGCAAAAATGCATTGACCGTGGAGGGGAATAATTTGAAAATGTAGAAATAAATGTGTTTTGAAAATAAATTGTGTTTTACTTTACCAAGCTCAGCGGAAAGAGAACAGCCCTCGTATATGTTAGATACTAGTGAATAAATAATAGCAAGTTCGAATTTCATTATTTTTTTCTTTCATTTTATCACCTACATGTAATGCTTCCATTCATTCTGATAAATCCGGATATGATCTCAGAGCCAGAATCTATATATCGACGATTATAATTCCCATACACCTGTTAGACTTAACCCCATTCATTTTTTAAATGAGGCCGTAGAAATTTAATTGGACGACCTTGTGAATCTGAACGGGAATTTTTAGTTTTTAATTTCCAGCGAATACGGTCCATTAAAGGGGCAGGTAATGACCGCTGTTACAAAGTACCGTACCACATAATAAAAAAAAAAACAGAGAGGAACAGAACAATTGAAATTTAATAGGAATGTGAACAGAAAAAGGAACGGGAACATGGAGAGGTATAATATGTACGTATGACTTTGCATAAAAACACCTGTAAATTCCCTTTTTACCATGCAGCGTACGATTTTCAATGTCTGTATAGTGCAGTGTAGGTATCGATTATGTTTTAAAATTTCATTTGCACTCTTTTTACACACTCCTATTGAAACTCACGTCGAATTTAAAAGTATTATTCGAGGAAAAACCACTAATCGCATTAAATATCGTGTGATATATCGACTTGCGCTTTAATGATGCATTGTAAATGAAAAAATATATAAAAAATATTAATAGAATTTTGGTGCCTTTACGTTAAAATTTTATAATACTTTTTTTTGGTCGTGAAAAGTTTTTAGATAAATGTTATTTTGGAACACTTTTCACTTTCAGATAGTATTATTTCAGAGATATTAGCAAAAAACGCTTGCGATAAGTTTGAATAAAGTGATCGGCGTTTTCAAAATGTTTATATACAAAAACTGTTCAAACTTACTTTTGCAAAATTTGTAAATTTTCATAAAGCTTACATTTAATTTGCATATTAAAATTATAAATTAAATTAACACTTCGGTACTATAATTTTTTTTTAAGTTTATTTGAACTTGAAGCTCTGTAAAATTTAAATCTAAATTTACAAAAATAGCTGCGTCCAGTAATGAAGCAAAAACCGGAGATTACACTCTCAATTGAAAGTTAATCAAATAATTCAATATTAAATATTCTCCGGACCATCGAGCACGCATTTTTAAAAGTAGAACACGGATATAGCGTCATCATCGGAACCGACACTTTTTGACGTTATAAGCGAGTGACTTTATTCAAGAGATAGGCGAGTTTCGAAAAACTGTAATTTAACAAATTTCTGCATAACTATTCCGACACGTAACATGCTTTATTACCTATTTTACATTACAACAAACGCAAAACTGCGCAAAAATCACATTAAGAATTTCTTTGGCAGCGGTTTATGAATCGCATATTCATTCAAACTGTAAGTTACATAGTCCTGTATTGTTAATTCCCCGTTGTTATTGCCTACATATGTATTTCAATTGACGTTAAACCCGAGGTTCGCCAGAATTTGATGCCGCTATATGCAATGTTTTTTTAGGTTGTCTACTATAGATAACTCCAGGGACCAAGACCACTATGACGCTATTCCCGAGTTGCCGCTATAACCGATGACGTTATACACAAGTTGTGATGTATTTTATTTTTCCGGGGTTTTTCAGAAGGGATGTTGGAAGGAAGCTGGTTACTTTACAATATAATACTAATTATAGGGATTTTAGAGTTTTATTCTAACAAATGGTTCAAAAGAGAACTCTCTAATTTCTTATATTTGAAAGATCTTATCTAGTTTTATAAAATTTTCCAGTGCAAACCCGAAGAAATTGCGAAAAAATTCTTGTTAAGCAAGTCAGTATTTAGCAGAACTTTAATAAATTCTAATAAACACTTCCAGATTTTCAGAAGAAAAGAAACTTAATGGAAGAACATTTGAAAATCTTATCTTTTAGATTTTTTTATCAAAATAATAAAACTTTATTGTCATTAATCACTAATATGATATCGATATTGTCAGTAACATGTATGAACAACTGTCAAAGATACATATACATATTACACACAGGAAGATTGAAAAAGATTCACATGAATCACATTAAAACATTCACAGAGAATTGTCAAAATAATCTTGAAGCGAATATAAGGTTTTTTTCAAAAAAAAGTTCTTTAAGCATTTTTTTAAACATTTCAGAATCACAATCGTGTGCAAAACAAGAAACATAATTTAAAATAAAATGATGTATTTCCCAAAAACTTTAAAATGAAATAATTATCAAATGATCTATTTAATCTATTCCAAATGTGACAATATAAAGTGTAGTAAAAGACTTTTCAATTAGAAAAAGATATATTTGACAATAATGAGATATTTTCAATTTTGTAACGAACCTGTAGCGTTAATTTAATAAAAAATCATTAATGTACATATTTGTCATACTGAAAATAATCATTCAAGATATGTGTGACTTTTTTATTATTTTTCTATTAATGATTGTGTGTAACCAAATCTATTTCTGTATATTTCTGGGTATTTTTGATAATTGTTTAAAATAATATTTAAATTGTTAAAACTTTCCGTATGCAGAGTGGAAAATTACATATTTTGCACAAGGAACAGTCGTTTTCACTTTCTATACTTGAAGGTGGGAGATTTTAGCGCGCTCGCCGCCTATATAAGTTGATAGAATTGTATGCAAAAGACACTTGTTTTCTTCGAGTGAACCAGGTCGTCCCTTAGAGGTAGACTTGTTTACTTCAAGCCTTTCAGAAGCGTCCCCTAGTAGAAGGTTCTTTCCTGTCCCGTTTAAACCGCTTGTCCAAGCACAAGAGGTGAAATTTCCGAATACCGTACCGATTTAGGTCTAAGAACCTGAGTATGCTAAATATTTCCGCATGTTAATCAAGCCTTGGAACTCGATTATCAATTTCCTGACATTAAAAAACAAAGCACGAGGAAACCAGTCACTAATTTAACCGCAGATTTTTCAGAAATAAATAATTTTGCGAGCCGAATAAAATATAACACTTTTTACATACGAAATTTCAAACATGTAATTTTGTATCATTTAAATTTTTAAAATCTGAGGTTATGCATACCGTAGAACCAAATAAATGCATAAGTCAAACCAGTTAAATATGCATCGATGTTCATGTGGATTGATATCACGGGTGGTGAAACGCCATGTGCTATAAGCAACTAAATGTGCATACTTGGTTTGTCAAAATAAATTTCTATAAAGTACATGACCCTTGGTTAATTAAATAATTGTTGAAAAACAATTATTCCGTACTAGTCCGCATACAGAGCAAGTATTTTATAATTTCAATTTTCAAAACCCAAATCAAAATCAAAATTCAACTAACATTGTTCAGGATATTATTCCTAATACAAGACACTAAATAAAAAAACAATTACTAATGAATCCCCGAGATTATAAGTCCAACTTAATTATATTTAAGATGTCCCGGTCATTGAGAAAAGACGGTTTGTGGGTTAATGACTCCAGATGTTGTGGAGTGCCCTCTTTACTTACAGCAACTACCCAAAAATCAGAAAGCATTACGAAAAAATTCAAAGTAACTTAATCAAAATTTAATCTAAAAAAAATCGCTACAAATTAAAAAAAAAATTAATGATACAGACATTAAAAAGCGTGAAATACTCAAAACTAATTAAACTAACTAATTAAATCAATAGCAACTTTAGGTAAACAACCAAACACTCCCAGGCGCAAGAGAGAAAGAGAACTATTAGGCGTAAAATCAGTCACAGAATTAATTAAATTCTGAATATCCACTTAAAATAATGCAAAATAGTGTATTGCTTAAGCAATTACTGCATTTATTTTATACAGTTCGGGAAGTCCTTACTATTAGAACATTTTCAACTATGTTGTTTTCAATTTTTTTCTTATTCAGAATAGGATTCTGAAACGAATCAACTTATCAAAGAAAATGATTATTTACACGGAAACTCTCACGTTTGAGTGTATATAATATTATATTTAAATAATCAACTCTGTATGATTTGTAAAATCGAATACTTTTAAAACTTATTTTCCATGGTGCGGAACAACATTCAATATTGAAATATTTGATTAACTTTCCAATAAGTGATTAATCCTCTATCGCCGCTTTGTTGTGCAACCCTGTACATTTATATTCTGTCGAAGTTGATATTCTTTTCTTGTCATATTTTCGATTTTAAAAAGTTTTTTTTATCAAAAATTAACAACAAAAAATGAAAGAATATGTTGGGATTTTCGAGCAATCATGAAACTTTACAAACATCAGCATGCGCTTCCGTTTCCGCTGTTCTAATCTAGATGAGAAATCAAAAAAAAACACACACAGAGAAAGAGGGAAAACTAGGATTGCATTTTCACAAAATGACAGTTTGAACCCATCTGATATTAAGGCAGGATATAAAAGTCTTTAACTCACTCACCAGCGACGACTGAAAGAAACACGGGAAGGAGGCACATGAAGGCAGAAGACGGAAGAAGAAGTATTGCAGAATTTGGCGGCGAGACGCATAGCGCATAGATATTGTGAAATCAATACAAAAGCGAAGTTGAGCCCGCATCATCATCGTATTCCGATCCATCCAGAGATTCACTCCGGGGGACTTCGAACGGAGAATCTACAATGAGCCCCAGCGAGTTTCTTTCCACCATTCTTCCTGCGAATATATTACCGGTTCCGGAAGGAAGACATACGTATGCTTTCTCGCAAAGTGCCCGTGTGTGTGTGTCCTCCTTAAGCGACTCAGAGCTCAAGTCCGGGATAATCGCCTTAACTTCAGTTTTCCTAATGTTACAAAATTCGTTTATATAGCAGTAATGTTACACGACGTTGTTTCATTTACACGGCAAAAAGAAAACTGCAACAAATCTGTGATAAGGTAGCACTACGACTAGAGATATTGATTGTGGATTTTATTTCTTTACAAATACGCGCTAACTTTTATACCTGTTAGTTTAGGGAATTGACGCAATATACTAGAATCGAGTTAGATATAAACAAATCTTCATATTAGATATGTATTATTATTATTATCAATTATTACTGCATCGGTTTTTTCTATACGTATATGTTCAATGCCGCTGGCACATGACTAAATATCTATCTCTCATCCTTCCTTGCGTATTATTATAAATTGTTAATAAAATTGAAATATATTATCATATATAAGTCTAATAATAACAATAACGAGTTTTTTATATTATTAAAATGTGTTGGGAAAGCAAAAAAATATTGATAGAACTGCCACTAGGGGTAATGCACTTCATTTACTACACCTTATCAGTGTTTTGGTTAACTGAGCGAATCATAGAGGGCACCACTTTATACAGGATTGAAAACATAACTCTCAATATAGTTGGCTGCGTTGGTGAATTTTGTTAGAGTTGTTGTTGTCATGTGCTTTTTCTCCGCCATTTGCAAGTATTGCGAGTAACTCCATAAGTGCAGTTTTTAATAATTTTTGAGTTTCTTTGAATATTGTTAATTAAAAATGAGACGTTCTCGAATGTAATGATAAAATTAGTAGCAGGTAAGTTAAGCAAATTTTAACAAACTTTCAACTTTTACGTCTCCTGTCGTTATCATTAATTATTCAATTACAATTAATATTATAATTGTTGACGGTGGTTGTAGAGGAAATAACAGTAAAACTCAATCCAAAAGAGGTACTTTATTTTTCCGTTTTTATGTAGCACTGGATTGTATATGTTTTCTTTCTTACAAATTTCCAACAAAAAATTCACAAATAGTAATTAGTTACTAATTGTTGCTTATATCAACACTAATGTTGTACCAATTACTTGCCTACAAGTTGCGGATGCATTTACTATGTGATAAAACGACGACACCGAAAGTTTCTATGAGTTAGTACGAAAAAGCAATATACAAACTGTTCTTTTGGTCGAGTATAGTGGGGGATTCTAGTCCATTTTCACGGAGGCTAGAGTGACTCGCGTTTAATCAGTGCAACAAGGACAGCAGCTGTACTTGCGCATTTCATCTGAATTTTGTTAACGGTCGATGTCTAGTCGACTAGGACATTTTTATATCGCGTTTCGTCCATCTAATTTAATGCGCGCGAAAATTATTGAATTTTCGAAACATGTTACCCCGAAAATGTTAACAAATGTCCGTCGAAATTTTTATAATCGGCTGGGTTACTGCTCAGCTCAAGAAGGAGGCTTAATTGAGCATTTAATAAATAATTAAGTACTTGTAGAAATTAATTTTCTTTAATAATTCCATTCTTAACTTCCAATTAAATTCATTGTTTCTGCGTTTATACTTACTGAAACATTTTGTTTAGGTTCATACAAATTTATTGTTTACTTTCAGAATTTTTCTTTGTTTTCTTTTCTATTTTATAATACTACGGAATTATTTATTTTTTATCTTAATAAGAGTTTTGCTATTATTACGTTTTCGTTTTTTATATCAGCTATATTTGTAGTTTCATACAAATTTATTGTTTACTTTCAGAATTTTTCTTTGTTTCCTTTTCTATTTTGTAATACTACGGAATTATTTATTTTTTATCTTAATAAGAGTTTTGCTATTGTTACGTTTTCGTTTTTTAGCTATATTTCTTATCTTTGATATTTTAAGAAAAAAATTATTTTTAAGTTTTTAGAATTGATGATCATTTCTTTTATTTACTCATAAAATTTGGGAAGCTGTGATTAAATCCGTTACTAAAATTATTTAGTGCGATTATCTGATTCTTCAACAAGTCTCTACTTATAAATTATCTAGGTAGTGATTTTTATTGTTTAATATTATTTCCATCTTGTCTAAAGCAGTACTGTAAATGACTTTATTCTTGGTTAAAGAATTTGTTATGAACAGTAACAGTAGGAATTTTTACGGACTAACGTAGTAACGATTTCTGCTGTGTCGACGTTAACGTAGCTCTAATGTTAGTAACAGAGGCTACCCTCTTATTCTCCCACTTATAGTCGACCAGTTTGTCTAGTATAGTCATCCGCAGGTAGATCGCGTGCACACTGTATACTATGTAGGTTTTCTATACCTGTTGACGAAAGGTTGAAGAAGATATGGATTGACTGAATTGGCAAATCGTCTGCTTAAATCATTTTGATCCTGAAACTAAACTTGGAGTCTGTGGCTTGAAACTACACAAAAACACTAAAACACCTTACCACACTAAAGCACAAAAATGGCTAAATACGTATTTCAACAACTAAGTTGTCATCATCAGTAGCACTGATTACATTACATTACATTTTTGTGCTTTAGTGTGGTAAGGTGTTTTAGTGTTTTTGTGTATTTTGATCCTGTATGTATGTATAGATACAAATGGACGACTTCTGCGGTATGCATTGCCGACACTAAATTTAATTTAATTTAATTTTTTAAATCTCCTAAAAACTAAATACGTATATATTATTTCATCCTTACTATTACTTCACCTTAAACATTTTAAGCAAAATATATTGTAATTACAAGATATAGTGTTATTTTTTGTAAATGATTTACTAAATATATAATACTTATAGATAAAAATACATTTCTTTTAATCTGTTTCACCAGTAGCACTTAGATACAGAAAAGATTTTACGATACTTCACCATCACTACGTATACTAATTTGTTTTTCATGTAAAATTAGCATCAACTATTTTGACGTTTAATGTTGCAGACAGATGTTAATGTTCCAGCAAATATAACGTCAAAAAATATTGATGCTAATTTTCACATGAATTTCATACTGTAATAATTAGCGAACAAGAAATTTCAAAGTTCCCGCTCGTTAGAGAGTTATCATTCTCTATAGATTCCTACGATGAATTCTACCAAATACCCGTGAGGGAATTCCAGATGGTGCTGACATTTGGTTCACTTTTTAGTAAGAGAGTAAGCCATTTACTCTCTCTCTCTTTTATCTATGACTGCCACATTTACTTATGTCAACAAATACACTTAATTTGACAATTCGTTCTCTGGATTTGAAGTTTACGTAAACGAATAAACGTCACAGAACTGTAGTCTCGATGACAGCTTCCAAGAAAATTTGAAATAAGCTGTTTTATCGTAAAGCTTTACATAAAGAGAGGCAGAGAAATTGAAGCATGAATGGATAAAAATTAATCGCTGAACAATCTGATCACACTGTTGACGTTCAACTTAGACTAGATGCACAGGAATTATAAAAGAACTGAATGTCAACGACATATCGCTATCGATATATTTGATTTATCAAAAGAAGTTGATCCAATATCGCAGGAGTCATTACTTGTCTATTGCTACCTTGCTTTTGGTGGAACCCTTGTCTTAAGTTTATTAGCTGTATATTCATCAAATACAACTAGTTATATCTGTTGAATAATCAAATATACTTTTTGATAATTATGACATAAACTTAGCCTCCTAAAGTTATACATTTGAATATTTCAAAGAACCACGATAACATATTGAATGAAGCATATCTCGTGCATAAACATAGGGTTTGTGTTTATGTACGAGATTGTATATTAATTATATTTAAGTGAAAAGTTAAAATACCGTTATACTTTAGTCTTCATGGAGGCATTTGTGTGTCAATGGTGTCCTGCATATGCAACCAACATCTCTCATAAATGTATCGCATGACTACAACTGGGTATGCAACCCACATAAACAACGAAAAATATGATCTTAATATCTACAATATATATACAGGGTATGGAAAAGATATGGATACAACTAAATATTTTGAAAACGGTTTATTGGTACTCGCTAAAATCAGACACACTGTCAGAAGGGTTTAGACTCCATCATTTGAGGTTTTCTTCAGTTTTAGACCTGTTGTTCCTTGTTTTCGAGATTCAAGGCTAAATTGATGTTTTTTAAATAGTATGGGGTCAATTCTAAAATTTTTGAAAATCGTATTCTTGCTTGCGTTAATTTGCATAAAAACCACAAATATTTCTTTTACGAATCAACTTTGGAGAAATGTTATTTTGAGTTAGCTTTTGAAATAACGTTTTCAACCTGTCATAAATTATTTGACAACCTCACTTCGACGAAAAATTATTAAAAAAAAAGGCATTTTATTAAAATTGAGTTCTTGTATATTTTAAGAACAATAAAAAAATCTTTAAATTGTATAAATCTTTTGTATTACAAACTATGCTCAAAATGCTCTCCTTTAACTTCTTGACAGTAGCGAATGCGTTGAACATATTTCTGAAAGGAATCAATCAAAGTATGAGGAGAAATCATGACAATCTCATTTCCTAAATGTTCTTGCAAATCTGCGATATTTAATGGTCTGTCTAAATAAACTCGATTTTTAAATGACCCTACGGGAAAAAATCAAGTGGAGTCAAATCGGGTGCTCTAGCTGGCCATTCAAATTTTTGCTTGCGTCCTATCCATCTATCAGGAAACATTTGGTTTTGATATTGGCGTACTACACGACCAAAATGGGGAGGTGCTCCGTCTTGCTGTCACCATATGGTTTCCTTTGGTATATTTCGGTTATTGTAGTTCGGGAAGATATCTCTGAGCCGGGGAGCAATATTTTGTTATAAAAGTTGTAGGTATCTTTCAGAAGTTAAATTACCATTGATGAAAAAAGAAACAATAATATTCCGAACAATGTTTTTCACTAAATATTAATTTTTTGGGGATACTGCGTATGAATTTGCTTCATCCAGTGCGGGTTCTATCAGACCAATACCTACAGTTATAGCGGTTAACATTCCTATTTAAACAAAAAGTTGATTCATCAAAGAAGAGATCGCGATTGATAACTGATTTACTTTATTCATCGTTGTTTCGCAAAATTTGATTCTGAGGTCAAAATCATCTTCACTCACTTCTTGTAACAGGTGGATTTTGCAAGGATGGTATTTTAGACGTTTCATTATATTGTAGAATAGACCTACTTATATTATGATTTAGAACCAACTAATGTAGAGAAGTTTTTGGATTTTTTGAACATTTAACATGACATTCAAAGAATCTTCTTCCTTTGTAACAGCTTTCGGTCGTCCGGGTTTTACACGATTTTTGCCTGCTTGGATTCTCATAAAATCTTCTTAAAGTTTTTGAAACCGATGTTCTGGAGATCGACTATACATTCGGATGTACTTCATTAAAAAGTGTTACTTCGTCTTCTATCGGCATATCCAACCATCAGCAGGATTTCTATACGCTCCCTTTCACTTAAATGCACAATTTTTGAACTAATTATTTCATATAAGTTTAATTTTTGTATAATATGCAGATGACAGAAGGCTTATAGCAGCATTTTCAAAACTAACTTTTTTTCTTCAAAATTGAATTCGTAAAAAAAAATATTTCTGTTTTCTATACAAATGAAGGTAGGCATGTATTACGTGACTCAATAAAGAAAAGAATACTTTTTTAAAAAAATGTTACATTTGTGCATTGGTGCAATTTAAAAAACAACAAGTTAGCCTTGTATCTCGAAAAAAAATGACAGTGAAAAACTGAAGAAAATCTCAAATGATGGACTCCAAATCCTTCTGACAGATTTCGGAATTCCTGTTTCTCGAGCCACTCGACGTACTGATGTACTTGGATTGTTCATAATATATTGTAAAATATTATTTTGAAGTATATCAGCATTGTTAACTTGATAGATCTTTTTTGTTCGAAGCTTCCATAATTCACTAAATTTCCGATTATTCTGCTAAAAATTGTCCGGTGTGGTTGTGGTCTTTCCGGAAAACGCTGAGCGTAACTTGTGCAAGCATTTTCAGAGATTCTATTTACTTTGAAATAAACTTACAACATATCAACCTTTTCTTCATTTGAAAATGTGTGTGCCAATATCAATTCTTATTAATCTCCATGTTTAAAGGTAATTACTTACACAAAGTTCTAAATCTCCCACCAATTTCACTGCACTTTTACATGTCAATAATGAATGACAGAGCTTATTTATCGTCTGTACATTATTGAAAAGCTACTTTTGAGGACTATCTAACTAATTAAAAATCCAATATGGCCGCCATAAGAAAAGCAAAAGATAGCACCAAGAAATTGGAAACAAATGAAAATCAATGTTACAGTTTCAAAGCGATCGGCAAATATTGGTTTTCTCAAAATATCTCAAAATTGTAAAAAGTCCGAAAGAATTTGAAATGAGATTTCGGACATTGAAGTCTGCAAAACATTCCACATTTAACCGTTCTTTATGTCTTCTAATAACCGATATACCAAAGGTGAGCATCGAAATTTGGACACACTGTATAAATCTGTTAATATCGGTTTCTTGTATGAAAATTTCAAATTATATACTACTGCCGTTCTTATTAACAACCGTGCATAAAAATGGTAACTTGGCATCATTGTTCTCGTCTACAACCTTAGACTTAATATCGGAATTTAGACGATGAAGACTTTATGATGAATTTCAAGAGAACTGTATACGGGAAGTAAACAATTTTTAAGTCCATGCATTATTTTGTAGAGTTTCGCACTTCTAGAATGAAACAGCCAGTAATGAAAACATAATTCTCTCTGCTTATTTTGCCAACAATTTACGTGAAAAACAACGCTACGAACTCTTAAAACAAATATGAAATTCTAATTAGGCCGAATAAACATGCGAATTAACTAAAAGATTACGATGATGTAAAAGTTGTGGTGGAAGTCGTGCGAACGTGTTTCCAGTGTAACGTGTAAACTAATGTTTTATAATGCGTATTTCATATAGCTACCGCTGAAAAATTGTTAATTAAATTTTACATATGCCGGTGCAAACAAGCAACACATCTACAAATATTATTTAGTCAACCGTTCTCGTTGTCCATTTTTAGGTTGTAACTGGATATACTATACAGCTGCAGTATACACGGTTTGACGTTGTAGTTGCAGTTGCATGTTTCAAGTACTGAATTTTTATATTTTTTAAATCGCTTTTAAACTAATCCTGAACTCAGTATTAGTATACGGCCGCCTTACAGTGCATTTCGTTTTGCCGTTTCTTTTTATTGTATATACAGCGCGTGTATAAAATGTCGCAAAAGCTACACGAAGCGATATTCTTCGTTCGGTTCCGAATAAAAAATCTTAATATTAAAATGTCGAATCATGCTTCGTATGTGTTCAGGAACCATTTGAAAGAAACATATATTTGGCAACACTGTAGCCGCATACTATTGTAATTGTAGATACCGCAATAATATCTGCATTTCGAAAACATTTTACTCGTTATTAGTATGATCAGATGAGTAAATCTGACGTTTTAAATTCTACACATTACGCAAAGTATGATTTGATCGTCAAATTTTTATTGTCAAAATAATACATATTGAAAAATGTTTAATTGTAGGAAATGAAAACCATCTGTCTCTAAGTATAGTTGCAATCTATCGTCAGTACTAAATATTCGAGTCTTTCTGGTCTAATTTCCAATACTATCGCGTTAATTCTGTTTCTGACTTAGTCAGCCTCTTGATGAGCCGTTACATAAACTTTCTCCATAATGAAAACCCAAACAAAAAAGTCTAAAGGATTGAGATCGGACGATCTCGCAGGTCATAAGGTAGGACCGCCGCGACCAATCCATATGTTTGAAAACTGACCATCCAACCATTTTCTTACATTACGAGCATAGTGTGCAGGAGCTCCATCATCCATGTAAATAACTTGTACCAATACAATGGGATACCCATTGGCATCAAAACGATTTGGTAGATAAATTGGCTCAACAACCCAGAGATTTATTATACCAAACGATAATGGAAAACCTCCTCTAATGAGACCATATTCTCGAAAAGCTAACTGTCGGGTACTAATAAAAACAATACAAATAACCACGAAGAAGAAGAGTTTACACAAAATGAAACATGATAGTCGAATTAAATACGCAGGTAAACGTCAACATTTCACAGTAATCATATTCATTGAAATCACTTTGAAATACAAACTCATTGTTCTACAACGTTGTCAAATGAGTTTTGCGTGAAAGTACGTTAATGAAGAAATGTTAAAAACAAACATGTTAATCAAAACAAAATAACTGCTTCCCAGATGCTGTGAACAGATACCAAGGTGCTTTAAACAGGTTTGAACAGCTTTGAACAGATATCGAAGTGATCTGCACAGCTGTTCAAACCTGTTCAAAAGCAAGCTATCTGTCCACAACAGCTGGGAAGCAGTTCAAGAACTGTTCAAAAGCTGTTCAGGTCACATCGGAATCTGGTCAAACTAGTTGGAAAGCTGTTTGATAGCTATTCAGGTCACACTGCTATCTGCTTCGGGGGATCTCTGAAGTTTGCCACACATACTATAAAAGCTGAATATTGTTAAATAGTTTTATGAGAGGTATAATACATATACACAATCCGATCCGCAACACAGCTCTGAAGTTTGCCACACTTGCCACGTGCACGAAAGTGATTACACCCTGTATAAATCTCAAACGATCTCGAAATGCAAAATGACCCTCCATAAGAAAATATATGGGATTTTGTGCTCGTACCCACATAGCTATCTTACTCATAGAATCTTGTCTGGACTCAGGTTTATAATGATAAGCCCCAGTACCAATTTGATTCAATACACCATCATATCTGCTTTCATTACATAGGTTCAAAAACGCACGAGAATATTTCACGGGCTCTTGTTTTTGCGGCGGCTTGAGCACACTCAGGACCCATCCTGAGCTGACCTTAATTATGCCAAGATGATTACGAAGAATTTCAAAATTGGTTGTATCAGATACTCCTGCGAGTTGTGTCTTCTTTAGAGGAGCATCTTCTATTATTAAATTTTCGACTTTTTTACAAGTTCCGGAATGTCACCCCGACCGTGGGTGGGGATTACATTTCTTCGAGTAGGGAATGAACGGATTTCCCCTGATTAGTAAGGAAATTGATAATGGGGCGATATTTGATTTCCTCCATATTTCACACTTCCTACCCCAGTAAGGTGCTTAGCCGATGATAGTTTATAGAATACTGACGCGATTGTGTTAAAATTTTATATTTATATTAATAATGAGTTACTTACAAAAGAACTCTACCACTAACATCCAGTCTATCGTACATCTCGCAGCACGATATTGGCAGACAGTTTCAAAAAAGCCTACTATCCCTCGACAAAATATCTATAAATTCTAGCAGTGAAATTACTAGTAGTCCCTAAAGAGCTTCATTAAAAGAAAAATACAATAACGCAAAATTTTTCATTAACTAGATTAACATGAAAGGGTTGACAGTTAAATGAAGACGTAAAAATAATGACCGTTCAATTCACTCCGACAACAACACAACAAGCATAAAGTAACTACGTACGTGAATGAAAAACAAACAATCCGAATTACCCCATTCAACTTTAATCTTATTTGACAGGTAGATTTGGCGTATCTTGTTCCGGTAGTATTTCGGCGCATTCATGTTTTACTAATTTATCTGTAACGATGTGATAAAAGGGGTCGATGGCGGTTCTCGGGGGGTGTCTGCGCGAAAGTACCCATATCTATCTAACGTAAAAAATGCGTCACAGTCATTTACTCCCGTAAAGCACTCACGCGAACGGAAAAATTAAATTACGGTCGGCGGTCGTGGAGTAGTAAACCCGGTTAAAGCCGCTGCTTGTGTTGTTTGTTGCTGGTGTTACTGTCGTTGTTGTTCCACGAACATCAGAGCCAACGTTAGCCAAGCAATAGTAGCTTGGCAACGGTATTACGCCGTAGTGTATATTTCACAATTAAAATGTCGAGACGACTTATTCTAAACGAGAAAAAATGTACGGCGCATACGAGTGTCTGCATGTGAAGTTTAAAAAACTGCAAAATAATGTTGAGAGCTTTTTGATTTATTTTACTATGTAATAAAAAAAAATATTACCTTTATTATTTTTCCAAATTTAATAAAGTTGAACTGATATGCAAAAGTATAAATCAAGAACGACTTTCCCTTTATTTATTTATAAGTTTAGAAAAAAAATACTGCAGTGGCCCCAAACGGATGGGAGACAAATAACTATGCTAAGTGGCCCCACGTTGACTTGCTTATTAAATATTGATATAGGGATTTTAAAGGACAGTTCTGAATAATAACAATTAGTGCTGAACTATTTTCATAAGTGTGTTGGTTTAGTTCTTCTTCAGCGATAAAGAATGTTGATATATTAAATAAACATGATATAATCAATATAAATGTATTTAAATGAAAAGTAATAAACATCAATACACTTTTAAATTTGAAATAAATTTATATACGTTAGTGTCAATTATATAGATCTGCGTTAGTCGAAATGAAATTGGTGTACTCCACGGCTCAATCCTGGGTACAGTAGTATTAATATTATATATAGAGAGATCGCAAATGGTTGACCGTGCCGCTTCATAGACATGGTGTATTTGCCGCATATATCATATTCTCAATTGTATTTCGCCCGTGCGATATCTATTATTTTACGAATGAACTACTTTCAAGAATTTTTGTTGAATTTACTTGTTTTAATTACTCAAGAAATATATTCAATAATTGAAAACATCTTTATTAAAAATAATTTAACACAAAAATCAATATTACATATAACAAATTATTTAATACAAAGATCGATATTGCATATAACATTACATATTTAGAAATATTCTAACATATGTTCAAAATGAGATCCTTCATTTTGTAGAATTGAATTGTCTTTTGAAAGAAATGAAAACATTTCGAAGTATTTCTTCTGTTACACTCTCAACAGCATTTGTGATAGTATCTTGTAGTTCGGGTAATGTATATAGTGGTGTTCTTTAAATACCCAAAAAGGAAAAAATCCAGAGGGGCCATCTATTTCTGCTGATCAGTTGGTTATTATTAAAATATCTTTGGAGGAATTCAAGTGTAGCACCATCCCTAAATGGTTCTAAAAGAAGTGTCCTATATCGTTCTGCATTTATTGTATCATGGATGAAAATTGGACCTACTATCCTTCTTCGTGATATTGCATACCAAATGCCTATTTTAAGGGGATATTAAAGCTGTCGAGAAAGCAGGATATCGAATTTATCAATTTTTTTTTACTATTGTTCAAGATAGAAATGTGAAATTTTCTGTACAACTCCAATATACCGGGCTCTTTTTTTATCATTACACATAGCATTTTCCCTATGTGTAATGATAAAAAAAAATTGTCAATGCATTAGCGATATAGTCACTGTATAGTAGACAACCAGTTATACACCAATGAAGAATTTACGTATAGCATACCTTAATTTTCAAATCAGGTTGCCATGACGGGAAAAACTTATAATATTTCTGAATTTTTATTCAAACATAAGTCATAAATTAAATACATTTTATTAAAAAATAGATAATTTATTTATAAATCATGGATAAATACAACAGAAATGAAAAGGTGACAATAGTAATGTGGTACCAGAAAAATAATAGTTTAAGGCAAGTTAGAGACATGTTTTCCGTCAATTATCCAGACAGGCCTTTACTTTGTGCAAAAACAATTCTGAACTTTTTTAAAAAATTTCAAGAAGATGGTTGTGTTCTAAATTCTCACAAAAAAAGAAATAGAACCAATCATGTTCGAACAGAAGACATGAAATTAAATATCCTGTGTTACGTATAGGAACGGTATGTAGGATCGCTTTTAGATGTAGCTAAACATTTTGGAGTATCGTACAGTTCGGTATACAAAACTCTGAAAGAATTTAAATGTAGGCCATACAAAATATCAAATCATCAAGAGCTTTTCGAAGAGGATAAGATAAAACGAACTGAGTTTTGTGAAATAATGTTTAACATGTTAAATGAAAACCCAAAATTTTAAATAAAATAATTTTTACTGATGAGGCTACATTTACCGTAAACGGTGAAGTCAACTCTCAGAACTTTCGGTTTGTACCCTACATTTATCCATGAAAAATTATTTAATTTCCTATCCATTAATCCATTAGGTACTGGTCCCGTACAAATCCTCACGCTCAAAACCTGACCCGAACACAGAACCCTCAAAAAGTTAATGTCTGGATTGGAATAATAAGCGATAGACTTATTGGCCCATTTTTTATTGACGGTAACCTCACTGCAGTGAAATATTTGAATTTGCTGAGAGACCATATCATTCCATCAATTGAGATGATGAATGTTGATGAACCCTGGTTCCAAATGGATGGGGCCCCGCCACATTCTACTAACGCTATCAGGAATTTTTTAAATAACTTATTTCAAAGACGGTGGACTGGTAGATTTGGTTCCATACTATGGCCTCCAAGATCAGCTGATTTATCTCCAAATGACTATTTTCTTTGGGGTTACCTAAAAAGTAAAATTTACAACAATGTACGAATACGCAACTTGAATGAACTAAAAGAGCGTATACGTACTGTATGTAATGGAATAAGGCCAGAATTTATTAGCCTTGCTTATTGCCTTGAAAGACAAGGTGAACATTGCGAGAACTTGTTATGATATTAGACTTCACATTTAAGTTCGTTTAATTGTTATAATAAACTAATTATTTTGTTCCAAGTGATATTCTGCATTTTCTTTATTAAAAACATAACCTAATTCTTCTAAGCTTTATTTTGCTCTGTATCGCCCAGTGTTACCAGTACAAGTATTATTGCCGAATCGAATACTTTCGCGCTAAATTTTAAAAGTTTCGTAATAAATGTAAAAGGTTTTATGTACGCTGCAAAATTTAATTTTTCCGTACAAATAATTTATGGTAAAAGTAAGAGAAACGGATTTCCAGAATATTATTTTATTTGTATCAACGTTACGCGGCCAGTGGGAAATGGCGGGAAATCCTTAATGTAGCAATTATGGTGTTGACGACGTGATATATTTCGAATTTTAAAATTGTAAGAAAAATTGTACAAAATTAGTTATTTACGATATAATTGTTAAAAGTGCTATTTTATTTTGCGAGTAAGATTTGCGACACGAGTGTGATTAGGAACTGGAGCAATTTAAAATAAGCAAAATAAAATAACATTTTAACACGTGTATCGTACAGTGTTTCTGCTACAAACTCAATTTTTATTTTAAAATTTTAATAAAAAGTTTAACGAAAATTGACTGATAAAAATCTTATGACAGCTCACTGTTCCTGTTTGTCAAAATACGAGTGTATAACTGGTTGTCTACTATACAGTGACTATATCGCTAATGCATTGACAATTTTTTTTATCATTACACATAGGGAAAATGCTATGTGCAATGATAAAAAAAGAGCCCGGTATATATGAGTACACGGAAAGGTTGTCAGATTATGTAATTTTTTGTCACAACTATCTATTTTTTTTATTCCAAATTAGAGTAAAATGTACGTGTGTTTCTCGGTCAAAATCTGAAATAATTAAATGAAATTGATCAAAACGGATGTAATTCCCGTGGAGACCAATGTTCTCTTGTGAGATATAGCTTTTTGAATTGTGGAAAAAACTTTAATTTGAGTAATTAAATTAAGAAATTCCGGAATGGTGCGGTACTGAATTATTTGTATTTTAGCAGCGCCTTCAGCTCTTACCTACTTCTTGGCCCCGCCTATGGGACTGTCCGAACTTTTTGCGGTTGTCTGGAGTATTTTATTTCACTTATTCTCTTCTCACTCCAATTTTACCAAATCGACTTTAATATCCCCTTAATAGGATATATGTCAGTTCCAATAAAAACATGTGCGTTTACGGATGACCAGTGTCGATAATTTTGGGAGTTGACATATCCACTTGGATGAAACCAGACCAAGTCTGAGAAAAATGTGATATCCAACAAATTATCATCCGCAAGATTATAATTAAATCAGGCACAAAATTGTATGCGTTTCTCAAAGTCTGTTGGCAACAATTTTTGTACAACAGATACTTTATATGAATGTAAAGTAGCAAAATATCTGGGAGTTGTTATCAATGAAAAGCTTACCCTTGTAGAGCACATAAAGAGAACCACTAGAAAGGATGAAAAGAAGATGGCAGGGAACGCCAACAAACATTTACCAAATTCAGGAGGTCCCAATAGTGACCAAAGGAAAATACTATGTGATATCAATCACACTATAATTTACATGGTGCAGCTGTTTGGCGTGAAGCATTATCAAAAAGACAGTACAGAGACATAATCATATAGGTGATTGTGGGGATACCCATGTTCCCTTGATGGAGAAGAAGAGACACGAGTTGTTCTATGATGAATCTACTCAACTCAAGGCAGATTGGAGAAGGGTAAAAAAATTCACGATGGCTAAATGGCGCGAAAGATAGAGAAATCATACGGGAACTGCAGTGTGGTTAAAAAGGCTAATTCCTCAGACAATACCTTGAGGGAATTATTCCCATACAAAGCTGAATTACAATTTGACCTAATTCTTGACGGGTCATTCAGAGAATATATCAACAGAACGGGAATATCACCAGATGACCGATGAATGTAGTGCTAGGAAATACAATCTTAATATGTGAAGGATAAGAATTAGGGAAGAATGTAAGAGCCGAAAACTGTACAAAGGCTATGGTCAAAGGTGACAGAAACTGGAAACAAGTTATTGGTTTGTTGAAGTTGTTATGAGAGAGAAAAAGTTAGAAGAGAACAAGCATACGGTTAAAAAAGACACACATTTTTAGTGAGTATAAAGAAACCATACAGCCAAGGTCACTCTAGATCAATAGTGCATGACATGCATAAACCACTTGCTATGAAAAAAAAAACAATATCTATATGGTGATCAAGTAATTTATGCACATATTGCATGCTGACGAGGTCCCTTTATGCTTTTACTGTTATGTACACAATACAGTACTTATTTATATTTAGATTGACTTTTAGATATTTCAAATAAGAATGTCATTAAAGACAAGGTATTTTGTGCAGCAGATATGAAGGAACATCGAAGAACTGAGTGATTATGGAGCTTGCGACTGATAAAGTATTGCTATTGTGATTATTTTTTGTCTGACTTATTCATTTATTACTCCATTACATACATTTATACAATAAAATTAAATTAAGTTGAAAATTAGAGCTCAAAACTCTCGGCTTCCAGTACCTAACAAATATCAGGAAATTCATTCGTAGAGAATAATAATAATAGCCGACGACTAGAAACTCGACTATAATAGAACATTTCCCGTTGCCAATGTAGACAAAAGTATTTGATATATTAAATCCCCGGGTTTCTGTAACGGAACAATCATTACTGCGGGTAGAACTGCTAGTAGACACACTCACTAAATTCCTGGCTAAATCGTCGAACTGGTGTTTTCATCTCATTCCTACGTACGCCCGTACATACCCCCTCTTACACACTTAGTCTCCGTTAAATGTTAAAATGAAATTTCGCATCAGTTGCGTATTGTATATAGTGCTACACGCTTCTGGAGTATCCCATTATACCCTCGTTCTCTCTCCTATCTTGCCGCGTACTTACATAGAGGAAGAGAGCAGTAACATAAAACGTGTAACAAATGTTTTAAATGTATTTTATCGATTTTGCCCAGATTAAAAGCTCGCCTAGTTTTCGGTGTCGCTCTCCTCTTAAATATCCCTCCTCCTTTTATCCTTCTTTCAAAGTTTCCCGAACTTACTTCGAAAAACGGGGGGTGGAGTAATGCTACCACCACGTGTTCCAACATTTTGTTATTTATGGTAACACAACTCGATGCCATATCGCGAGGAACTTCGGGGGATCCACACACAGGGTCGATCACGATCATTCTTCTTCTTTGTTTTCCCCGCTATGTTCTTCTTCTGCTCGTCTGCTACTTCCTTTTTCCCGTTCTTTTGTGATTTCGCAGCAGTTATTGTCGCCAAAACTTGTCGAGTCTTCGTTTCTCAATGTATGTACATACATAGTTTGTCCTTTTTCTCTTTCGCAGAAAGAGAAAGACAGGGAGTGGTGAAAAATGGTCAGCGTCTTATATTTGCGCGCTACTTAATAAGGAAGTGCACCGTTTCGAGATTTATGTGTATTTTTGAGCGTGTTGCAGCTCCCTCCTGGGTATTGGATAGTTGTTGCAGTTGAATTAAATTATTTGACGATTTATCGAGTGTTTTCTAGTGTTTCCACAAAGCGTCGAATTTTGGATTTGATATTTTATTTGAAAAGAAAACAAACTTATTCAACGCTATAAATTACAAATAAGTCACGTAAATATTCAATATCAATTTTATAATATAATCTATCAAGACTTCATTTTCGATGGGCTATTGATGTAGTGTCTTTTACGGATGTCTTATAATAAGGACATCGGAGGTACAAACTCCCTGGCTTCGAAATTTGTATATAGACTTAATCACCAGTAAAAGTTTGCTCTTTAAATGTTGTCTGATTCATCAAGTGTCCACCTCTAAACTTCTCCCAATGTGTCTGTGAATGTTTGTACGCCAATTTAGTTGGTATGCCTGCAATTATATCAAGGTTTAGTGGTAACTCTGCCGCTTGAGCTGGGTAATTGCAAAGTATAAGTATTATTTTCATATAATAATAGCGTTTTTAATGTGTCTATTAACAAGTCTGTACAATATAAACTCATTATGTTTTAGTGGTTTCACCAACTTTAGAAAAATAAAATCCTTATTACCAACTTAATTGGCGTACAAACATTTACAGAAAGGAAGTATTATCATAACTTTTTCTATCAAAAATTTACAAATCTGTATGGATAAGATGATATATAATGTACAAACTTTCTCTTTTCAAAAATTAAGAATAAATATTTCTGAATTTTTCACAAAAATTTACTAGTCAATCCACAAACAAAAATGTTGTATTGCATACCAGTTGTAAACAAAAAGTGTTGAGACTAGTTTCGTATTATGCCAACAGGCGACAGCATAAAAACTGCAAACAGATCACGTAAATATTCAGACTTGTTGACAACATTAGGCAAAGGATACACTGACGTTAGCCTTCAATCACGTGGTTATATATTAAATTCGAAAGTGTGAGTTATTAGAACCGTAACTACTTATTATTTTAATAAAATCCTTAAAGAAAATAAAGAAGTGATGGTTTATCCTAATTCTAATTTGAAAATCATTGAATGACCTAAAAAAACATTTCCTTATTTATTACTATATATGTAAATACATACGCTTTCTTGTTCTGCTATGAATATACCTAATTTAAAATAAATTATACAATTTATTTACTTCCTAGTTAAAGGGTATGAAATTAAACACACACACAAAAAGTAATGTTTATTGCTGTTTCTGTTTGCAAACATTTAAAAACATCGTATACATTTAGCGAAGCATTACATTTCTTGTATAGTTTGGCAAAGAATTTATATAATATATAGTAGGTACATATATAATAAAAAAATAGCAACTTGACGTTAAGCTATCATCTAAAAAGTTTCAATGACTAGCAAGATATAATGTACATTAGAAATGTGTAAAAGTAAAAATGTGAACAATTAAGCCATAGAGCCATGACTATTATACACGCAGTTTCATCAAATGGTCTTGATTTATCTAAGACATACATTCAGCTCCACCACACAAATAATATTGGCACAAATTGCACAATTAAAAGAGGAGGTTGGGAGTAGAGTTGTCGTATACCATTCATATGGATCAATTACAAGGCTTAGATCTATCTTAAGCGAACATCAATGCCGTTTGATGAAATTGATCACATTTTCACTTTCACACATTTCTAGTTTACATTATATCTCGCTAGACATTGAAACTTTTGGATGACAGCTTGCTTACAAATTGTCATTTTGTTATTATTATTTGTCTTTATATTGCCGCTGCGCCAAAGTAACTCACTGCTTTTAATACATTATTATAGGTATATAAATATATTAAATTCTTTGCCAAAATATACAAGAAATATATTTAAATTAATCAGTTATCTTGACGTAGTGGTATACATTATTTGACAGTAACCAATAACAAGAAAATTACAATAGGAAAGCAAGTTGTCATCCAAAGAGTTTCATTATAGTAAACATTAATTAAAATTAGCAAAGAACAACAAAAAATGATTATTAGGAAAGCTACTCAATTAAATAGAATATTTGGAAAATCTTTGATTTATCAAAAACGACATCCAATCACATTAAAAAGTAACAATACCATTCTCTGTGTTTAATGACTAATATAGAATGATGCAAATGCGAAATGTGTAATTAAAAGTGACAATCTAAACAATTAATTAATTAAAAGATATAGATTCATCTCAGACAACATTCAATTCATCTACTCAAATATTATCGACGTAAATTATGTGATTATTAAAAGAGTAATTGTAAAAGTTAGGATTAGAGCTGTCGCATACTTTTCATGTAAGTTGACAGAGCGGTCCAGATTTATCTTAGACGAACATCTTCTCTCATCACATAAATAATACTATGTGTCAAAGGTATAATGTAGAATTGTGCAAACCGAACATGAAAGTGTTTATTATGTGTTAGTAGCAAAGTAAGATAAAAACGTTCTACTGTTCTATTCCTTTAGTAAAATATGTTCTGAATTCAAGTTTAATACTACCGCATCATACAAGCGCATATTTGTATCGACTTTATTACAAGAGTTCATAAGCAAGCACAGGCGTGCTATTCCACTTAAATTTACACACCCCGCCAACTTTAACATTAATAATATCGGTCCTTCCATATTTCACGTTTTATTGGCGTGTGTTGGTGGCTTTCTCGCTATGTTCGCGTTTTGTTGTTGTTCGTGGTGGTCTTTTTTTTCCCTCATCGTTTTCGTTGTTAGCAGTGCCGGGTGTTGTTTAATACATCCGATATAATTAAGTTTCTGGGCCACAGAACTCCCCCACCTAATGACTCCAATTATTCCTATTCGTTTCCGAAACATAAAATTGCCAATTCGGAAGCTTCATTTTTCTTGCGTCTTCTTTTTTTACCGCGCAGCTCTCTCTCTCCATCTCTGCCATCCCCTGTTTCCTCTCTCGTTATTTTTTCCTTCACTCCCTCATACCCCCAATTCCTCCGTTTCATCCGTTTCTTTAATTGCGACGATTGTTTATGCTAATTAGACCCCGAACTTTTTCTAGATTCCGGCCGGCCATGTATTTTTATCACGAGCGCACATTGATGGACAAAAAGGAACCGGCCCTTTTCTTTCTTTCTTTTTGTGTTTTTTTTTGAGTGGAATGTGCGGCTTTGAATTTGTTAAAAGGGACTTAACAATAATTGTTTTATGGGGCATAATTACCTTTTTATGCTCCGCTAACAGGATTATAATCGAATTTGGAGGTTGGTTTTTGTATAATTTTTAATATTCCCAGTGATTACAATAAGATAAGAATATAACGTTATTACTAAGGGGTATTCTTGTTGTTTTGTTTTTCGCTATCTTAAATTCATACTACATAATTCAAGTAGAAACACAAGACGTTTTACAGGAAGGGCTCCTAAAAAAATTTTGTTCTCGTTATTATATTTTCCGATATTTTAAGAAATTAATTTCACTATTCTATATCTCGATCTTAAACAGTAACAAATAACATAATCGACATTTTCTAGAAAAACACCATCATACTATTCCACAGATCTTCCAATATTGGTATGACGTTTACCCGTACGGTATCCGACAAATCATGTTTCTAAGGTCGATAAAGCCAATAAAATCAGGAGATGACGATTGTATATCAACATTTGTATCAATATTTACAAAGTTTTCTGCACAAATATAGGCATTATATGTTAAAAATAAGTGATGTTTGGATAACAATTTCTCATTCCATAGGCGATTTTGTAGCACAGTATAAAAATTTTCATCCATAAAGCATAGTACGTAGAGTGGCATCCAGTTTAATGTTGCAGTGTGTAAATTGAGAAAATATTCCATCGACCAACCGAAGCTCAAGACGGTTTTAGGATAGGAAAATCGACCTTGACAGCAATCACAGATATGGAAGAGACTATCCAATAAACAAAAATCAAAAGTGGAGGGTCTACAATCGTACCTTGTGATATAAGCAAAGTATTTGGCTGCAATTCAAGTGATACTTTGCTGCGAAAATTTGGGAATATGGGTTAAGAAGTGCAGCTCATGAATTATTGGCATCTTACTTGAACAACGAAAAACGAACGGTATGATGCCAAGATATTTTGATACTGGACTGCCGCAAAGGTCTATTTTATAACCCCTACTGTTTATTATTTATGTAAACGATATACAACCAAATATACATATTCTCAATAATATTATAGTACAGGAAAGGTCCGAGAAAATCAAAACCGTGCAGAGAAGGTTACGGAGGAACAGTGGTTCAAAGTCAATAAATTGAAGTTAAATTAAGAGATAACGCAAATAATACACTTCAAATGAAATGAAGAAAGAGAAAGCGTAGTTAAATTCCTGGGTAATGGTATAGACAGCAAGCTGACTTTGAGTAGTCATACAGAAATACTATATAAAAGATTAAATATGACCATATTTACAATAAGAATAATAAAAAAAAGTGTCTATACACACCAACCAGTAAAAATACACAGAAAAAATGTAACGAGATGCGTTAAATACTTAGAATACTAAATTATTGTTAATTTCCAGTACATAATCGAAATAAAAACTACCAATACATCCTATGACTGAACTTAATTTCTATAAACTGCATTTGTTTCTGAAGAAGCAATATAACATTGCGAAAGCTTGAGCTACGTAAAAAAGAATTATTTTTTTTTTACAATTCGACTGCGTCATAGTTTGTCACTTACTGAATCAGTCCTACTATTTTAAACTTTAATTCCAAAAGAAATACGTTTAGCATAAAATACATCGACGTCTATAAAAATGGATTTAAAGCAAGTATCAATATAGTGATTTCTTTTCGATCGCAAAATATACATTGGCGGTAATGATTATATATATCTTGAGGATTTCTCTCTGTAAATCAATGGGTGAGTGTGAATCTTATTCTAATTCCTAATTCTAATAATATCTAATATCGTCATAGCTGCAGAGAATTTAAGTGTAAGTACTTCTATTCACATTACTAACGTTTTGAAACATTGCTAATATTTGTAACTGCCACAATGAACAGTATCTTTCCTTTATATTTGCTATTTTAAACATTGTATTTTTGAAATGGCATTTCTTGTCAATAATACGTCCAAGCACGATCAGCGTGTGGTTATTTATGTGCTGAGTTTGTCATCTTTTGTCTGAGGACCAAAATACTTCCAAATGAGCTTGTCTTTGCAACACAACATTCGAATTCACTACCAGCAGAGAAGTTTCGACAGACAAGATGTTGTTGTCTTTTTCGAACATGGACTCTTGCTGATAAAGTTTAAAGAAGCTAGAGTGCATATAAATTCAAGATTCATTAAGCATGTATTTATATATTCTATTCTTATAATGAACATTGTTGCCCTGTTCGTTGATGTACTTACTTATTGAAATCACTGTGTATGTTTTGTTAGTTAATAGTTAGTTTGTTGTATATATATATATATATATATATATATATATATATATATATATATATATATTTCTATCTGTATATTTTATCTGTATTTTTGTTCTTATTTTATTTCTATTCTGACAGTTGCTCGTGTTCTGTATGAATCTATAGCAAATAAACGATATTATTAATATGACGACAACGTCCAGCGAAGCTATCACGTGGTGACATTTTGTTTGAGAACAATGCTCGACCTCATGTTGTCGACGTAGTAAAAGAAAATCTGCAACAAAATATCTCGACGATTTGAGAATATGCACTACACAGCCTTGCAGAGTCTTGCGAATTCCATATCTTTCAGTACACTGAAAAAAGCGTTAAAAAGTATCCGCTTCTAGACGGACGCAAAAGTACCGGGTGTCCCAAGTTTCACCTCCATCGCCAATATCTAAAGTGTACCTATTGATACAGTCACTTACGAAATATGAAGAATTTCATTTTATAAATAAGGGTTATTTTACCAGTGGCGGTAAAACTTGAGTAGCGGGTGAAAGTCGGCTTGGATCCTAGGGCATGGCCCGCTGGAGTAGGTGTGGAGAGTGGCGGTATCTCCACCACAGATCTTAACCATTTCGTTGAGAATGTTTGTTAATAAACGACCATAAATAACCAAACTTTACTGTGTCAGTTAGCGCAGGCAGGTTTTAAATTATAAATGGAGTTTAGATGCTTTCCACCAAACTTCAAATGTAAGAAAAACTAAGCCAAAATTTTTATTTTAATTTAGATTACAAAAATTAATTTTTTTTTTTTGCTGCCACTGACACATTTTAAACCTTTTGCAGATTTTTTTTAAATAAGTTGTAGTGTTCGTTTCAATCTAACTTTACACAAAATTTGATTTGTTTTTCTTTATAGATAAGGTCCATTTTGGAGGTGGCAGTAAAACCCGGTAGAATTACATGTTTTGTAAGAATTTTCAATCAACAACAACAACAACAAGGGTTCCATGAGCAGGGTATTAATCAATCAGTGAAATAACAGGATATGCGTCTTGATTATGAATTATTTGAAAAAGATTTCGTATTAAATTTATGGACAAAAGATGTGTTTCATTTGAACACCCATCATGTTCTTACATTATGTAAAGAGCCATTATTCTCTTTTATACCCTCGTATGTGCTTTTATTTCTTCAAGAATGTACAAGAGAAACATTTCAAAGTCAGAAATAAAGATGATTTTATCGAAGGTGAAATATTTCAGACAGGAGCAAACATAAAAAATTTAAAATCACGATACTTGAACCGACGCGAAGATAAACCGTAACGAACGAAAAATTCAGCGGCTAATCAGAAAATGGAGAAATGTGAGGCGGCATTATTTATGTGTCAACAAAAATAAAAGATGGCGAGGGAACACCTAGAGGAACGCGGGCACGTAAGGCAATAAACCGTGGGCACGTACGGCTTCACAAAGAGACGGGAAATTTCGTAAAGGGAAGTAGTAGTGAGTGGCAGTAGTAACAAAGGGCGAGGTATATATATGTGAGTGTCTTTATGTGTGTGTGTGTGTGTTGTGTGTAAGCGAGAAGGGAAATGGAAGGATAGGTAGTCGTCACGTCTGCACTCCATTACTGTCGAACTAATCAATCCGTCAGCAGGTTAGGGTCATAAACTACTATTTCTACAGCAGAATGAATGAGTGACAGTTGTAGTGAACCCTGTTTCGCTTTCGATACAAGAATACCGCCACCCATCTGAAATTGAGTGGAGATGGGGAAGAGAAACTGTATGCTAATTCATCACCTTGCGATATCAACGAGGTTGTCGCTAATTCGCAAAGCGCAGAGCTGATGCTCGACGTGATTTTGACGTGAAAAAATCGTTTCGGTGTTTTTTTCACAAAAGCAAGGAAGCAGGAATGAAAGAAAGGGGAACGCACTGGAAGAACACCTTTAAAAAACGCTGAAATTAAGCACTTATCCGTTATTCGTTTAAATATTTTACTGCTAGTGGCTGTTAAAAGGAAAAGCGCTTCTCGAATGTATAGCGATGGAAAACTAACTGGGTGCAAAAAATATTTTTCTACAGACAAAAAATGCATAACCAAACAAGACTATATAGCTATTTTCTAACTAAATTTTGTACAATTGTTGACTGTGTTGACAATAATAAAACATAAAATGAGGTGTGGGAACCAAACGGTTTCTTATACGTATTACCATGAATTCGTTGAGTTATAATTTTCCATCCTATAACTTACAAAAGAGAATAATCTAGAAGAAAAAAGTTCTACTCCTGAAAGTATAGAATCCAGTATAATAAGTAAGAGAAACAATTTTTGAAAGGTAAGAAAGAAATTATACACACTGTTCAATCCGCAATTAAAAGAAACATGCTGTATGAGATATAGCATTATACAAATTAGAATTAAGTTCTAAGCAAAGGTTATAGCAAATATTTATGGCGCCCAACGTGGGGCCATATGTTTAATTACTACAGCAGTATGTGCATTCTGTATTGTAATAAAATAAACCTTTGAGTAGAAGCGTTACTTCTGGTCCAAATTAAGAAATTTTGTTTATACAAAAATTATTCCAAATATAGCACTAAATACTTCTTAATAAACTTGTATGAAATGAAAAAATTGCAAGATATTAATAAAAATAGCTTTGGAGAGAGAGGGGGGAGAGGGGGTGCGAGGGGGGGTGGATTTGAAAAAACCACTTCTGCGGTATAAGAGGACTTGGAAATGTGGAAATCTCGAGGTCGAAATTTTTCATCATAATACTTTGGTGTGACCTAAATTTTTAAGTTTGAAACATCTACTAGTCGGTAATATTGAGAAACACTCATGTATATGCGTTGTATAGAGCATTAACAATGGACACATATGGTTTTGGCAGATATTTTATGTTATATCAGCACAGAGAATGAAAAGAAATTATATTTTCTATGTTTATAATACAAAAAAATCATTTATAGATCACAATGACAGAGTAGATACTGTATGTATCTGTCTAACAAGAAAATGCCCTAATCGAGGGCTCTATAAGATATCATTGATCTCATTGTACTACGTATAAGAAAGTATAATACTGTAATATCCAATCCATCTTCGTTTTGCCTTTTCAGCGTGTAAACATGTAACTTAACCCGAAACACAAATGCATTTATGTCTCTGGTAATAAAAAAAATGTACAATTTACAAAAAAAAACCGGTCCGGGCATTATAAATGACGGATAAAGTATTTATTTCTCCCAAAAACGGAGTGGTATGATAGCACAAACATTTATTGTACTACAATAAATACAACAATGTCAAATAACAACTTGAATGACTGTAATCTACTCATTCAAAATTCTAATTCTTGCATATATTTCCGGTGCCGACATCTGTTTCAGAATCAGTGAACTATAAATTAAGGTGTGGGGGCTTTCAAATACTGCAAATCAATTAATCTTAGACGCATTCGTTTAAACAACTACATTTAAAAAATGTTCAATCGTTATCAAATTTTCTTTCACTATTATTATCTATAATACATTTTCTGGTATACCTACTACTTTATTTGGTTATACATGAGTATGAAAATATAATTTTAGAATAAACAAAGTGTTACTTTTTTTTTTTAAATAGCAGGTGTAATACATTTAACAATTCTGCATACATTGGTAACAATCATTTATTCCTAACTTGCAATAATGGGTGGAGACTGTGGCTAAAAATGTGAAATAAAATGCAAAAGGAAAATCCCTTACCACAAAAAATATATATCAAAAAATCTAAATACGTATTTCGGCAACTAAGTTGCCATCTTCAGTAGATATCTGTATAAAACAAAAAAGAGTGTTAAACGTGGTATTTTTGGCTAAGGTGTAACCTTAGAAGATATGCTCTTCACCAAATCACCAGTGGGATAACACTGACTTCTCAAGAAACGACATCCCTATATATACTACTCTAATCTAAAAACTAACGGACTATAACAGTACTCTCAACCGTGACAGACTAAACCACTAAATTACAATAATCCGTACAAGCTGGACTCGGGTAACGGTCCATTGTCAGAATTCATTAACTTACCTCTATTTCTATGTATGTAAATACTTTCGTAACTGTCTAATTCTCTAAAATTATTTACACTTTTAATTAATCTAAGACTATCTGTAGGCATGCCCTGGCCTGTATCGAAAATATGTCGAGCAACACTAGATTTTTCCGGTCTGTTGTATCTGAAATGTGCAATGTGTTCTTTGTAACGAGTTGAAATTGAACGCCTAGTTTGACCTACATATTTTTGATTACAGTCTTTACAGGTTATTTCATAAATACCAGATTTTTGATCTACCTCAATTTTATCTTTAATGCTCCCTAAAAGTGATTTTAATGAATTGCCCGATTTAAACGCGATTTGAAGTTCCTGTTCTTTAAAAATGCTGTTCAAATTTCGTGTGACTGAATGATACGGTAAAGAAACAAACTTATTACAAAGAGTTTTTTGAGGTAGCAAACATGTAGTATCCCGAATTTGTTTCTTAAATTGATGTTTCCTAATAAGCTTAGTTACTATTTCTGAATCGAAACCATTGTACTTCGCGATCTTTTTAATTAAACTAAGTTCTTTTTCATATCTATCTTTTGTAAGTGGAAAACTTAACAACCGATGGATAAGAAAATTAAAAGAAGCCATCTTTTGCTGAAAACTATGATTTGAATCCGCTGTTATAAACTTGTTGACATTGGTTTCTTTTCGGAAGATATCTATTTCTAAGTTGTTATTATTTTTTATAACCAAAACATCTAAAAATGGTAGTTGATCATTGTTTTCCCTTTCTAGTGTGAAATTAATTGTAGTGAATTTCGAGTTTAATTCAAATAAGACATCATCCAAATCACAAAAGTTAGTATTAAAAATCGCGAAAATATCGTCAACGTACCTAATCCATACTTTAGGGAAATACTTAGAGTTTCTTTCAAATTCAGTTTCAAAGTGACTCATGAATAAATTCGCTATAAATGGAGACAAGCTGTTGCCCATTGCTGTACCCTGTCGCTGTTCGTAGAAGTTACCTTCAAACTGAAAGCAGTTCTGGGACATGCAAAGAGTTGTCAACTTCAAGTATTCATCTATTTTTACGCGTTCAATTTTATTCTTAATCAACAAATCCTCTAAATATTTCAATGTTTCTGGAATCGGTACTGAGGGAAACAATGAACTTACATCAAATGAAACTAAAATTTCACCCTGTTCCAGCTTATGACCTTTGACTTTTGCAATAAATTCTAATGAATTTTCAACTGAGAAACTATCTGGTTTTTCGGGCAAATTTGTAAATTCATTCACTAACCATTTCGAAATCTGGTATGTCGGTGAGTTGATACCTGAAACAATAGGTCTCATCGAATTGCCTGGCTTATGAATTTTAGGTAAACAATACAGTCTAGGTACAAATGGATTGCTTACATTTAAGCGAAATTTAAGGGAAGAAGTTATTAAATGTGGACAACTTTTTAACGCGTCTTTAGTTTGTTTAATCATCTTCGGAAGGGGGGTTTTATTTAATTGAACGTAAGGTCCATTCGATATTAAATGATTAACCCGGTTAAAATAATCGGTTTTGTCCATAATTACTAACTTGTTGCCTTTATCAGCTTTTACGTAAAAACAGTCTTTGGTTCTGAGATTTTTAATCGTATTCCATTCATCGCTGACTGCAATTTGTTTGTGCTGCTGTAAGTTTTCCCGGATTTGAACCTTACAGGCCCCTCTTATAAAAGATTTCACAGGATCTGCAAAACCTTTGATAGAGGTCTCAATGCCTGCAATAATCTCCTCCATAGGAACCCTACTGCTTGGCAAACAATATTTTGCCAAGCAGTAGGGTTCCTATGGAGGAGATTATTGCAGGCATTGAGACCTCTATCAAAGGTTTTGCAGATCCTGTGAAATCTTTTATAAGAGGGGCCTGTAAGGTTCAAATCCGGGAAAACTTACAGCAGCACAAACAAATTGCAGTCAGCGATGAATGGAATACGATTAAAAATCTCAGAACCAAAGACTGTTTTTACGTAAAAGCTGATAAAGGCAACAAGTTAGTAATTATGGACAAAACCGATTATTTTAACCGGGTTAATCATTTAATATCGAATGGACCTTACGTTCAATTAAATAAAACCCCCCTTCCGAAGATGATTAAACAAACTAAAGACGCGTTAAAAAGTTGTCCACATTTAATAACTTCTTCCCTTAAATTTCGCTTAAATGTAAGCAATCCATTTGTACCTAGACTGTATTGTTTACCTAAAATTCATAAGCCAGGCAATTCGATGAGACCTATTGTTTCAGGTATCAACTCACCGACATACCAGATTTCGAAATGGTTAGTGAATGAATTTACAAATTTGCCCGAAAAACCAGATAGTTTCTCAGTTGAAAATTCATTAGAATTTATTGCAAAAGTCAAAGGTCATAAGCTGGAACAGGGTGAAATTTTAGTTTCATTTGATGTAAGTTCATTGTTTCCCTCAGTACCGATTCCAGAAACATTGAAATATTTAGAGGATTTGTTGATTAAGAATAAAATTGAACGCGTAAAAATAGATGAATACTTGAAGTTGACAACTCTTTGCATGTCCCAGAACTGCTTTCAGTTTGAAGGTAACTTCTACGAACAGCGACAGGGTACAGCAATGGGCAACAGCTTGTCTCCATTTATAGCGAATTTATTCATGAGTCACTTTGAAACTGAATTTGAAAGAAACTCTAAGTATTTCCCTAAAGTATGGATTAGGTACGTTGACGATATTTTCGCGATTTTTAATACTAACTTTTGTGATTTGGATGATGTCTTATTTGAATTAAACTCGAAATTCACTACAATTAATTTCACACTAGAAAGGGAAAACAATGATCAACTACCATTTTTAGATGTTTTGGTTATAAAAAATAATAACAACTTAGAAATAGATATCTTCCGAAAAGAAACCAATGTCAACAAGTTTATAACAGCGGATTCAAATCATAGTTTTCAGCAAAAGATGGCTTCTTTTAATTTTCTTATCCATCGGTTGTTAAGTTTTCCACTTACAAAAGATAGATATGAAAAAGAACTTAGTTTAATTAAAAAGATCGCGAAGTACAATGGTTTCGATTCAGAAATAGTAACTAAGCTTATTAGGAAACATCAATTTAAGAAACAAATTCGGGATACTACATGTTTGCTACCTCAAAAAACTCTTTGTAATAAGTTTGTTTCTTTACCGTATCATTCAGTCACACGAAATTTGAACAGCATTTTTAAAGAACAGGAACTTCAAATCGCGTTTAAATCGGGCAATTCATTAAAATCACTTTTAGGGAGCACTAAAGATAAAATTGAGGTAGATCAAAAATCTGGTATTTATGAAATAACCTGTAAAGACTGTAATCAAAAATATGTAGGTCAAACTAGGCGTTCAATTTCAACTCGTTACAAAGAACACATTGCACATTTCAGATACAACAGACCGGAAAAATCTAGTGTTGCTCGACATATTTTCGATACAGGCCATGGCATGCCTACAGATAGTCTTAGATTAATTAAAAGTGTAAATAATTTTAGAGAATTAGACAGTTACGAAAGTATTTACATACATAGAAATAGAGGTAAGTTAATGAATTCTGACAATGGACCGTTACCCGAGTCCAGCTTGTACGGATTATTGTAATTTAGTGGTTTAGTCTGTCACGGTTGAGAGTACTGTTATAGTCCGTTAGTTTTTAGATTAGAGTAGTATATATAGGAATGTCGTTTCTTGAGAAGTCAGTGTTATCCCACTGGTGATTTGGTGAAGAGCATATCTTCTAAGGTTACACCTTAGCCAAAAATACCACGTTTAACACTCTTTTTTGTTTTATACAGATATCTACTGAAGATGGCAACTTAGTTGCCGAAATACGTATTTAGATTTTTTGATATATATTTTTTGTGGTAAGAGATTTTCCTTTTGCATTTTATTTCATATTCCTAACTTGTACCAATTTTTTTTGTAATAAGTTAAACTTTTACGCTACCGAATTTCCCGGCCTTAAACAAGAAACGTACGCATAATACAAGTACAAAGCAATTTAATTGTCAACAAAATATTTGAAATATATCGGTGTTCATTCCATTATATGGAAATGTTTGAAGGTGATGTACACCAGTAAAAAAAATAGCGTTTTAAACACTTTATTGGCAAATTCTTAATTAAAAAATATATACACCACTAATTATAAACGTTATTAGTGCAGTGTGTGTCAAAAGTTTAGAAACAACCGACAATATCCTTAAAAGGCGTTATAGAATAAAGCATAATCTAAGAAGTAAATGTAATAAATACAGCGTGCGTCAGATTTTTATATTATGATCCGATTCTATCCTGTGAATATTCTACGATTACAGAGTACTAGAGTACCTTTGGGACTGCAGTGGTCGCGTTGCCAAAGAAAGGCTTTTATGAAGATGTAAGTGGATGCGAAGAAACGATTCAAGCTTGAAGAGATTCTTGGAAGCTAGTTAGTTATCCGTAATAATTATAATATTGTGAATATATCTGATAAAGGAACTATAATAGACCATTTTTGCACTCCGACTTCCATATGAATAATTTTAATAGTATGTTGTCCTATATGTACGTTTTATTTGACTAAATTTCTCACATTCACTTACAATAAGGTAAGAATGATGTATATATATAAACTTTAATTAAATTAATTTTATTCATTAAAATCACACGATCTGATGTATGAAACCTATCGCGTTTGATAGACTTTATCATTCCAGATTTAAGGTCGTCCGACCAAGAAAACGGAAAAAAAGGGACAAGGGAAAATTAATCCTAGGTAGAGTCCCCAGTATTGAATATAATTCCGAATGCCATGCGAGTAGGCCTGGCATTCGTCATGTTTGCATATATTCCTCCAATCAGCATAACATTGTAACGAACGTTGAGTTCGTAATACCGTAAAATGCGATGACAGAAGCAGCATATTGATTTTATAATTAGAAAACGTAATCACCTTACGCTATCATCGTATTTCCAGTAGAATGAAGTGTTGATTGCAAAGACAATTTATGTACATTTTATGTATGTGAGGTGTGTATAGGTATAATCGATCAACGATCGTCACACATTTATTCCATCTTTTTTGTGATAAGTCTATAATATATATTTTAATAAATTTTCGAAAAATTATCCCACTACTTCTTTAAGGTATCCATCCGACGAAAACCTCCATCCTCTTAAGCGCTTTCTGGGATGCAGAATATATATTCCATCTCTACAAAGCAGCATTAATCGATTACGTCATGGGATTAGGCAGTTTTATGAACTGTGCATTTATCATAAAGCAGCATAACCTTCTAATTACACTTGTGGGACCTTTTTTGATGTATGATAGTTTACAACTTTCTGATTGCTTCCTTATAAAATTCTCCTGATATTGCAGAAATTTTTTCATGAATTCCGTGATTAAGATTCCTTCCATACTCTAAAGCATCATGGTGATCAGCTTTCCTGATGAATTCCACGTTCTTGCCTTCTTTGACTTTGGAGATCCCTTGTGAGCCCATTGCATGGATTCTTGTTTTGTCAGTGGATCCAGATGATATATCAATGTTTTATCTCCTATTATAATTTTCAAAAAAACCTCTTCGGCGTCAACCAATGCCACCCTTTCTATTTTACTCCATACATTTCTCGTCTTCTATTAATTCCCTGTCCCAATGCAATTATTTGAACCAAAATTTTATCATGAAATATGACTGGGCATATTCCCCATATAAATGAATCATTGTCTGGTCAAAATGTTTATGTTCATTTCCTTCCCTCTTCAGGAATTTAATTACGATTCTATGTCTAGCTGTATTTGACTCAATTGTTGCTAGTTTAGGTTTACAAAAACAATAAAACACTTTGGACGTGATGAACTAAATATAATCAATAAATATCGAAATCACACAGTAACTTGAATTTGCTATTGTTATCTAAGCTAGACATGCATTTTATTTGTATGAGCACAAATTTACTTGTAAAATCGTTTCTGAAACCAATCCAAGGCGAAAATTTCATTGAAATCGGTACTATATTTATTAGTATTCTTTTTCAAAACTGCATTTTTAGTGCGAGAGGGCTTTAGAGTAACACTCTTTACGTACTGCAATAACCTATGATGTCCACGTAGTTTTTAAGGTAAATATAAATTTGTTAATTCTAAAAAAATAACCCCTAATAAAGAGTTAAGATAGTGTTAAGGCTGGACGCCCGCTTCAAGCTGAGTTCGATTTGAAAGAGGCGTACCACTGTTTTTCGTGCAACTGTAATAAAAGACAAATGTTTAAGGGTCCGCGTGCTCTGTCTTATGCTGAGGAAAAAGATAGAGAAAAGAACTTGTCACCTAATCTAATCCGCCTGTAATTTATGGCTGCGTTATGGTCTCAGATAATCGCCGGTTGGCGCACATGTTTAGCAGTCGGGAAGCAACCGCCCCTAAATTATACAATCTATATTTTCTCAAACACCCAAAAAGGTGAAGCTGGATATGTAAAATCACCTGCCGGATTCAAATTTTGAGTTGGAAAATAAAATCGAAATCGCAAAAAGGTCGAAAAATCGTTTTTTTGTGTAAATTTTAAAATTTTCATTTTCTTCAATTATTAATACTTATCTCGTGATATCTCAGCAATGCAGAGAGCTAGGGATCTGTTTTTTTTAAGGTTATACCCTAAAGTATTTGGATGATACTAGTGTTTTCGATTTTTCTTTATGGTGTGTAAATTTTATAAAAAAAAAAAGTTTTAGTAGACCACCAATTTGTGTAATATATTTTTCAGCTATCGAGTAACTAATCTTATTTTTCAGAATTTACCCATATATATGTGAAACAAAATAAAGCCAACATTCCAAACTTATTTTTTGTGCAAGAAATAAATTTCTAGATCGTTTCAGAAGCAAATTATTGCGAGTCAAATATAATAATTATTATACTCCCTGCCCGCAAGCCGTGTGAGTCCTAGCATGCGCTTCTAGCAGGTATAGCGTTAGGGACGGGAAGAGATATTGCTTTTACTTTCTGATACGTAGTATAAGGAAGTATTGTGACGCTGACACTGTATATGTACACTATATTGTAAAGAAAATATCAACGGTTTCGATAAAATAATGTCCGAGTAACGATTACTTTCTTAACATACACCGATCTCAGAAGTATTTTACAAACTGCGTAGAAACTGCCCGACATGGTAGGCGGAGCCAGCTCTCGACACAATGTGCGAGCGTACCACATACTCTATTTGATTTCAGTGAATTTCGCCCAAATTTCAGAATTTTGTTTTCCGTTTCGTGACCTTATTTTTAAAAATTAAGAAAAAATAAAATTTATGTATTGCTGTTGAGTGTTACATAATTTTAAATAAAGGCTTGTTTTTTGAAATTTCTTACATTTTTATTTTTATTTAGGGCCCTTTGGACAATTTCGAAGAAATTACGATTTATCCATTGAAAGGCATTTTTTTCTTAAATTAGCGTGTAAATTCGGTAAGGTTTTCATGAAAAATACGATTAGGAAATGGGAAAAACGATTTCGAGGCCGGGCGTATAGCCTTAATATGACAATATATGTGAGATCTAGAGTTTAGAGTTGGTTTGATGAAAGAAAGAATATTAAATGAAAATAATAAAATGTAGATGTAAATTAATAACAATAACATAAAAATAGTAAATAATTATTATTACATGCATATGTACCTACTAGCTACGATCCTACACATTCGTCACGGATTGTTTCCTAGACGGTACATTCATCCCGGACTACTGGTATTGAGGACTCCTATCCGTTCTAACTCTGGTTACCTTTCACGGTTGCTATATCTCTTTATTTAAGAGCATTTTTTCTATTGCTTTTATGAGTTGAAGATATTTTAAGATTTTTATTTCTTTAGGTAATTTGTTATATTGTGTTACATCGTTTAGTGTAGGTACTTTTTCATATTTTAATTGTTGAACACTGCCAATTCGTATGTTTGATCTTCTTCTAGTCGCGTGAGACTATAAATGTTCGTTTCTGGTGATTTTGTATACATTAAGTATTTATTTTTTTAGTTTTACTATTTATCGTATACTTCTTCAATAGATGATTGCTGATGAATTCCGAGTTCTTGCCTTCATTGGTATTGGAGATTCCTTGTGCTCCAGTTGTATGGATTCTTGTTTTGTCGATGGATCCCCATGTTATATCACCTATAACAATTTTCAAGAAAAACTCTTCGACGTCAACCACTACCACTCTCCCCTTTTCGCGCGGACTTTCCGCATCTTGAGTCATCTTCTATTACTTCCCTGCCCCAATGAAATTTTTTGGATCAAAATTTTATGGTCAAATATGCATCTTCCCCATACAAACGAATCATTTCTTTGTGTTTTTGATTCCATTTCCTTCCCTTGTAAAGAATTATTTTACTCAATTTTCGTTGGATAAAGTTACCAAAAACAACAAAACTCTTTGGATGTGAACCAAATATATTCAGCAAATATAGAAATCTCACAGTAACTTGATAGCAAAAATTTGTAGTATTCGTGTACAACGTAAAACCAGAGTTATAAATAAATTTTCACTTTTATTGCTGTCAAATTTTTCTTTACTAGATTGCTTAAGTGTTGATCCCGTTTTAAATTCAGAGTTTCTTTGCTATTTGCGTTTAATTGTTTTGATGTTAAGTTCCATGTTGTTGATGATTCTTTTTTACATCTTTCAAATTGTCCCACACAGATTTTTTTTTACTTTTTTCACCATGTAAGCAGTGTACTTACTGCTTTTGTTGACCATACGTTATTTGACATTTTGGTCCCTGAAGTTAACAGCTATAACAATATTGAGACGAAAATAATCAATCTATATCCCATCCAGCACCAAACAAACATTAAAAATATCGAATCTATGTGGACGATTCAAAAGTATTCCATCAAAGAATATCTAAACAGCACTCAACACAAATCATGTTTTTATTATCTCCGAGGGAAATTTTGTCTCTGTGTGTGGGTGCGAGTATATGTACGTACGAAACGTCAGCATTACAGCGATACGGAAAAATACAAATGTCACTGGTGGAAAACTCAAACTTCATTTCTGTATAAATAAACCCGCCGGCATCGAATCTCCATTTACGGTTTATTTTTCATGATACGGCTTAAAATTAAACAATTCTTGTAACATCAAATCGCTCGCGGAGCATCACAGAGTGGAGGATATGTATGAGGGAAGAGGGCGAGAGCCTCAAACACTAAAGGGAAAATTGCGAACGTTCTGTTTACATAGGCAATTGCGATGTCCCTCGAGTGCCAGACGACAAGTGGAAAGAAAGCAACGCCCAACTGTGACAAGTGGAAGAAAGACGAATCTAAAGGGTTCAGGACCGTAACGTTTTGCGATAAATTCGGAAACGGAGGAAAGACTTAATCATGCGATAGTGATATTTAATATGTATAATTATTTAAAATAATATTTTATTCATTCATTTTAAAGTATGCATGGACACAGAAGGAGTTAAATAAGTCAAACAAAAGGTGATTATTATGAAACCAGCCATAAAAAATATTGATTTTAAGGAAATTTTCAAATATGTCGGGATTTTGTTGCCGCACGTCATTGGTCGTCAAATGTTAAACAGATGCCAAGTGATGTAAATTTTATTGAACGTCAAAGAGTAATAATTTGTAAAAGTTATGTTTTGGTTGAAGTTTACCTCTTCTTTAAAAAGGAACATTACAACCAATATTTTGTCATAGTTTTTCACATTCGTCATTAGCAAAGATAAACATTTATAAGAATAGACATTTTCGATTATCCATATAAAGGTCAAGTTACATAAAGTGGTGTAAAATGGTTATTTTAACGTGCATTTTGTATAGGCAGCGCTTTCTTTTTTTTTTCTTCTATTTTTGAGAAACCGAACACCTTTACCACACTAAAATACAAAAAGCTAAACACGTATTTCGACAACTATGTTGTCATCTTCAGTAGCACCGCGTTCTCTATACACCGTAGCATATACAGAACAATACTGTGTTTCTATTTGATTTCGTAGGAGGATCGACCATGAGTGTAAAGCTAATTTTTCGGAACTGGGAGTGTTTTCATTCGGCCGCCATCTTTAAATTAAGGTCGTAATGGTTTTTAAAAATCATCTTCGTAATCGTACACGGAAAGAATGACTCTGTTGAGTCAATTGCATATTTGTCGAATGAAGCATATATGTATGTGCAAACAAGAATTTGAAGTGCGAATGCAAGCTCCCACAGGTTGCTATATCTTTTAAACGGACTATAGATATATAGCCTGTTTCAAGATATAGTGAACAGTGGGAGATTGCATTCGCACTATATCTTTAAACAGACTATAAGCTTATAATGTAAAGGGAAGAGAATGTGCACAGCCTACCTACTACCTCTTTCTTATATGTTACTTTATATAATACCTATATACTGGCATTTTTCTGTAAACAGTTTACTGTTTAAGCTGAGCTACTACTTATATGTATTATAGTAGATGGCAGTTAATCGATAATTTCATTCAATAAAGTTATTTTTTTGCTTTTGTTAAATCAACACCTGTAGTTTTCTTGTGGAGAAGCCTCAGACTTTTTTTAATTTTTTGGGTTATGACAAAAAGAAGAGGCGATAGAACTATTTAAATTCTCAAGTTTAAATAAATCATAAACAAATAACGACGACGTCGACTCAACACGTCTGAGAGCTACAGCGCGCAGCGGTGGGATAATTTTGAACCATATAATAAATAATTCACTTTATGTTTCTAATGTATACGCTTGAGTCTAATTGATTATTTCCTCAAAGTAAAGGGTTCACGTGTGAAATTTCATCATATGGAAATTTTCAAAAAATGTATTTTTAAGCGAAATTCGTTTTCAACCCAATTGAACATAAAACTATACTATGTATGATTCTTCGAGTTTAATAGAACACGCCTCCTAATCTTCATCCCTTTGACGCCCTTTAAGTTGTGTCATGTTATTAATTTCTCTATATTCAAGATTCTAATTTTGCAATCAAAATTTAATTAATTATTATTCTGAACATGCGTACATTATTTTATTAAAGAACGCTTTTTCTGGATGGCTTCTTTCTTTATGTAACTTATTAGTATATGTTTTCACAGCAGTGGAACGTAAAACTAACTATGTGTTTATAATGGAAAGTACATCAAATACATAGATGCTATCTCACATCAACACCTGCCAATGTCAGGATCAATTTTAAGTTTCTATTTTCCTAGTGTGACAGACTTTATTCCTACAATTACTAATTATAAATACAAAATCCCAATTTTTAATCAAATTAAACACCTATCTGTAAGTAATGTGGTCATCAGTTGGTAACAACAGCAAACAACAAGAAAACTCAGCTGACTGCCAAGATTAATTGGTTTAGGTTTTCAACGGAACAAAAAAAAATACAGAATTATTTTCCAGGGGGCTTTATAGTTAACTCCAATATATAATCGTGGACCTATGTTTCGCAATTATGTCTCACAATTTCAACGTCAAACAATTTGCCTGACTAATGTTCTCCTAAGGTGCATAACAATAATCATACATACTAAAGCATTAGAAAATACCGAAGTCACATGTCGATTAACCAAAAAAATTTCCGGCCTAGCCGATACAGGAAATTGCGCTTCTAAGCAATCCAACAACAAATGCAAAATTTCCAGGTACTGGATTTCATTCATTAACATCCGTCGATAAGACGATGTTGATCGATCTAACATATAACCCAAAATAACAGAATGAAAATCCAAAACTAACCAACACGTGCTTGTTATCAAGACCGTCAAAAAAATGAATGCTCGGACCTGTGCTACAAAGTGACAAGTGACACTTCTCCGGGGAGAAAGCCGGTAAGGATGAACTTAAAAGAACATATTCAAACGGAGCCTAAATTAATTAAATTTTAATACAATTTAAAATGCTACTAAATTATTAAAAAAAGAAATCACAGGTAACTTAAAACAATAATTAAATTTATCGGACATTAACTAATAATAAACAAATTCAAAACAGATACAATAGTAGCTTACTGACGAAAGACTGAACGTACTTAAGCGATTCAGTAGATGACGCTACTATACCCAAAATATGCAAGAGAAAATTATTAATTTTTAAAACAAGTTAAAGTTGTACTAATGAAACCGTGAATAATAATAATTGTTAATTAGAAATAGAAATAATTAAGCCTATGATTTTTGAACCGTTACTATATAAATAACCATGAATTCTAGCGTTCTATACTGACGAAACAATTTTAAAAGAATTGACTTGACAAACACTAAATTTTTATTTTGGATACGGTTCTGATAACGAGTACGGTTCCAGTTACTGGAATGTTTGACGCTCAATATATCGTTTTAAACGTGTCTCAGATCTCGTTCATAATGAAAGGGGTTATGCAACATCTTTTCTTCTCTGTTTCCTTGTCCCATTCATCCATCGGTTTTTTCGGCTTCGCTTAACTGGATGCGTCTTTCACCGTATATACGGTGACTGTGATAAATTTGACTCTATATTTCATGAACGTCGCCTTCTTAGATTTAGTTAACAAGTTCATTCTGCAGAATTAATCCGACGAAAAGGAACGTGCGCGAACGTCGGTTAGAGACAGAGAAAGGGTTATTATTCAAGGGCCCGATAAAAAGAGGGAGCTAGAAACGGGAGAACAAAAAATAACCGATGGAAAAGCATGGAATGGAGAGGCGAACTGTATAGCCCCGACAAACGTAAAATACATATACATTTCGCTTGCCCCGGAGCTGAGGACGTAAATTTATGCAACAAACAAGAAGATAAAAAAAAGTTTTTTTCCTTTTGTAAGTTAGTCGCAAATTACTCTATTGTATGCTATAATGCTGTTTTATTGGCTTCACCAACTGAAGTATACACAATGACGACAGAGAGGAACCCGACTTTGGGAAATGCTCTGTGCTATAAAATTTATCGTTCGGTTTTGTTTACTGAAATCATTGTTTGAAATACTACAAAAAAAAGAGGGTTCTTTGTCTTAGCGATATCAAATAGTAATTTGTTATTGACTACGGTTTATTGTTCGTTACAATCAAAATACAGGAAGAATTAGTTTTAAAAGATCGGAATACACAAAGTTATTGCTTATAAAAGTCAGTGAAAATCACTAAATCAGATATAATAAAATAGGTAAATATAAAGATAAATAATTTGTTAGAGGTAAGGCGACTGGTTGGTTCGCTTCATATCTATCAGATCAATCACAGTATACTGAGGTCACATGTTGTGCAAATCTCTTATAGACATCCAAATAGCAAGAGGGTGTGCCTCAGGGAACAACATTGGGACCCCTTTTGTTTATTATGTTTATTTGGTAGTATTGCAAAAAATGACCTTTGAAACTGCCGGAACTATTTTTTTGGAAAATATTGCTGTTTGAAGCAACACCTGCATTCAAATAATTCTCAAGCTAGCGTAATACTTTTGAGAATTATTCATAACAAGACTTTGTTTAGTCTGGCCCTAGAAGACGTAACACGGAAAAGTGAAGAAGCACTATTCTTTTAGAGTCATTAATATCTTTCCTATGCCGATAACAGTACTGTTGGCAAGAAAAAGAAAGAAACTAATACCATTACAACACAGCTTGCACCAACATGTGAGAAACATGTATTTCGGTACACTGAATGCAGAGAGGAACTCGAGCTACCGATGGCAAAATATTTCTGTGGGTGGTATAAGCAGAATTGTAAAATCCAGAGAAGTACATCGAAATGCCAAATTAAAAATATTCAAGACCATTTTAAGACCAACCATGTCTTATGGATGCTAAGCCCTAAGAAGAATCAAGAAAGGGTGGAGATTAGGGAAAGGAAGTACTAAGGCAGATCTGAGGTGGCTAAAGAACCGAAAATGTCTGTGACAGAGGAACGAACTAGATGGAAAGCCTGAAGGCAAATATGTTAAAAGCAAAAAACTGCAATGGTTAGGACATCTGGAATGAATGTACATGGAAAGCAATATGCAGAAAATTGCTTATAGAACCCCTGATGAGAATAGGAAAAGAGGACGACTGAGGAAGAGGTAGATAAAAGGAGCGCAAGAAATTAGTAATTGGAGAGTGCTAGCCAAGAACTCAACAGAGTGGAAAAAAGTAACACTGTTCCAGACCTAAATGATTTGTCTAAGCTCATGTATATATCATAAATTAATAAGCTTTACAGTCTTTCATCACTAGTGCTGCTGTCGAACAATTTGGAACAATATAATTTTATTCATATTTCTTAAACTAAGGCGGACCATTTTCAATATTTCCGTGCAGGCACGTTTCTTAAAATTAGAATAACATGCAGACAACGTTTCACACAACCTGACTTTAGTTAAATTTCTCTCGTCAAAATTTAAGATGGCTTCTTTTGAATCTGTTTAATAATCGTTACTTTTAAATATAATTAATATATCAAATAGACATTTTTAAAAGACGCCCTAAAGTTTCGCATACACACGTAGAGAATATTAACCCCGGTAAGTGCAAGATTATAGCGTGCATGTAACTTAAGATGAAGATTATTAACTTTTGTAGTACGTACATAGTGCACGTAAAGTTGGTTGATGACTTTCAGCTTCGAGTTCATAAACGTGTACAGCTGGTATTATCGGGATGTTGTAATGAATGTAGGAGTGTAGTTTGTCATGAAAAACTTTTCAAAGTACATTATTATACGTTTGGATTAATTTACTTTATGCCAGCGGTAAATTCCAGTATGACTCTTGTAAATAATAAGTTCCTTTTCAGCAGTACGGTTGCGATATATAAAATTAAAATAAATTATTTGGCCGGCTCATTATTATATTATTCCTTTCCTATTTATTTTTCTAAACGAACAGTATTTTATTATTAATATTAAGCAATATTTTATTAAATATTAATAGATACAACATAATATAAAGTATACGAAACTCCTGTAAATGACATTTCTAATTTTAATATAATCTATAGTTTACGACCGTGAATGGTGCTGACAAACAAAAACAGACATTCATTTTACAACGTTATTAAAAAATATATCTAAAATTAGATGTGTTCTTAATGAATTAAGAAAACATTAAAATCTTTCAAGAAAGAAGTTTCATTATTTTTCATTTAAGAGAAAATATTTATAGCGCAAAGTCGTTTGTTCTCCAAAACAAAGCTGGCATTTAAATTTAAGATTTATACTTTCTTACACTTAGTCTCAGATTTTTTATGCTAAAATCTTACAAAAAAATTTTCAAGCAGCTCTTTTTTAATGATAATAATAATTTTTACTCGTCTCGATTAATTAATATATTACATTTAGTTAATGTATTCTCGTCTTTTAATTGTAATATTAAAACATTTTATAGGACAACGCCTGAAGTAAACTCAGATGTTGTAAACGTGATATGTATATGGGTTAATATAAAGTACTTGAAAAGATTTCTTTTTTTTTTGTAATTTAGTATGAAATCAAGATCTTTGCACTTAGAAGTAAATTTAAAATAGGTACTTATGTTTCAAAGCCTTAAATTTACAAATAAATCTAAAATAGAGAATTATCTTTCAAAATCCCAATCTTACAAAGACATCTAAAATAGACACTTTCAAAACCTGAAATTAACAAATAAATGTGAAAGAGATGCAATGGGGTTTGTGAAGCTGTCCCTCTAGAAACCCCCTTGTTGGATGACGCCAGAAGGAAGAAAACAAGATAGAACGGGATTAGATCGTTCACTTGTTTTCGAACACTCTGTATATGGTTTCATATAATCTGATCATGATGTTAATGGTAAAAGTAGTATTACCATTTGAATTAGTGCTAGAGGAATTATTCAACTAACATCATGACCAGATTATATGAAATCATATACAGAGTGTTCGAAAACGAGTGAACGATCGAATCCCGTTTTATCTTGTTTTTTCCTTCTGTATTGGGAAAATTCAACCTTTAGAATAAAATGTTTACGATCTTCTTACGTACTGATGTTGCATATAAAACATCAATGCTTCCAAATCCGATCAACTATCGAAATAAAGAAACAGCGGCTTCTAGCAAAAATTACAATAAGTATAAATAAACAGTTCGAGTAATTAATTCATTGCAACCAAGGCTTCCACACTCATGTGTTACCACGACAAGTAAATTGAAAATATAAATTCCACAAAAATGATTGCAACTGATTTAGCAAGGGTCAAACTGCAGCACAATTAAAACTCAAAACGAGAAGTTCCAGTAACGAGGAAAACAAAAGTGAAACAAAATGTTGATAAAACGGCTAAATCAACCTGGTAAAAGAAGGATATGTGTGAGCCGGATGGATAATAAACACTTAAAAAGGCAAAATGACATCTCGACCGTAGATTTAGCAAAAAATTCATAAAAAATTATTACCGAATTTTTTACAATTATTAACAATAAAGAGTCTATTCACCAGTACCGAAAAAGAGAGTTCAATTTAAAAATAAATAAGAACCTTTACAATAACTCTCAGATTGCACCAGAAGCACAAATCGATGGAGAAATTCTTATTTAAATATTCAAAACCCAGCTAAATAAAATACACTTAGTGTTACAAATAGAGAAGGTTATTAAATAATAATTAACAAAAATTCTTGTAATGCAATTTATTAAAAATAATTTCAGACTAATTAACGGCAAAATACTAACAATACAACTAATAATAAAAATAGGCAACCAAAAGGGCAATAACAATATGATATAAATCATTAATCAGATCTTGAAAAACACAATATACCATAAAATTCCTCAGCTATAGTCCGTACCAACTTTCATGACCTAAAATTCGTGGCAGACCGCTACGTCACTTTCTTGGAATCGACCCGACCCTCGAGTAGAATAAGGCACGCATAGGCGGCGGTCTTTCACCGTACAATTATTATAGCAAATATATAACACTTTCGGCTGTTACTTTGTGAAGAACCATGATACTGGATACAAGTAAAATAAAACACTCAATTAAGCTTTAAATACCTTCACTTTATTTTTAATCACTATGTGACTGCAGTTTCAACATTTTACATGCACACAATTTATCAGATTAAGGGGCTGTGGAGGTTATCCAAATAAGTATGTATTTGTTTATCCCTTCTTTTTTATGCTAACGTGTATATTATTAAATTGTATCATCACATTTATCTTTTATTATTATTATTATTATATTTATCTTTCTGTCAAATAAATAAAAATATATAATTTGAAATTAGTTTTATTACAAAAAGTCGACGCTGGCCTACCCGCTTTATTTATCGTGATTTAATTTCTTACAACAAACAAAACTTGCTGAAGATCCATTCTATACTTTCTGAATATTCGTCAAAAACAAAATACCAAGAAAAAACAAGGCACGCCACTGCTTGCAAATATCTAGTCGAGGTAGAGCCTTCCGTCGGCTTTATTCCAAGAAATGACGCAGCGGTCTTCCACGAATTTTAGCTCATGAAAGTTGGTACGGACTATATTTGTCGTTATGATTGCTGAAGATGAGTTGGTCGATTTTTAAATACTTGACTTCAGAGTGGTCACACTAGAAAAAACCAGTAGCCAGTACAATGGAGAACGGGCTGATCAATCAACTGCTTACGTAAGCCTAATAAAACGAGCAGGAAATATTTCAAACAAATTACAAACATCTTGTGGGAACTAAATATTCTTGCTACTTGGATTGAAAAGTACCGGCATTATCTTGTTCCTTTATTCAGTTCCTTTATTCAGTCTCCATTGAACTTTTCTCTTATAATATTGTTACCGGCCACACATTAAAATTTTTGAGGATGCTGTGTATGGGCTTCCCCAATCCAATGACGATTTTCAGTAACGACATTGTGCTTAATTGCATCTGGATCAGATTCAGACGATTCATTTAGAAAATGCCATTTGTATGATTTAAGTTTAGAATATGGTAGGCTGATTTTTTTGGAGTGTTGTGAATGTTTCATTTCCGTAGTAGACACATGCCGATTTGCTTGAACTGCCAATAAAAACAGTCAAATTGGTACTTTCATCGGTTGCTGTTCTTCGGTAAATTTCTTACTCAGCGAAATGTTTCATACCTCTGTATTGTCCGATAAACGGTACTTTTACTAAATTAACGACTTAGACGGACAGTAAAATAAAGTACGATTTCTTCAAATGAACATAGACGATCACAGGCATCTACGCATTTTCAAATTATCAATTTGCTCAGATGCCGTAAGTTGCACTCCCATATTTGACATTTTTAAATAAATGATAGGAGCAAAACATATTGACAAATATTTTATGACAAGAATATGACAGGTGACAGTAAAGCGCCTTATCTTCATATTGAGCTACCAGTATTTTTTTCAAAGTTATGCATTATATCTAATGAATTACAAAATACATTAATTTTTGAAAGTAGTTTATTATCCTTCATCCAAACATGTCAATCTATACAGGTATCAGAAGTAAATCATAAAACAAAATTATTTTATGATATCAGGACTTTATATTAAGCTTGTACAGTGAAAGCTTCTCTACATGTTTTTCCCCATTTTATGCTACAGAAATTTAATTTAATTAATATTATGTACTTACTCATAAGAAGCGACTTTGTCTACAAAGATTGGTGCTAAGTTAATAGATGGCGGCTTACCTGTAAAAAAAGAATAGACAGTTAATGCATTTAATTTATCAGTTTGAACAAGTATTTGTCATGTGTTATTCGATTATATTGATTTAGGCATGCCACTTAAAAATTCTCAGACTAGAAATTTGACAACTTGAAGAAACTTTCTTCATTTCTTGTACCACCAGATCAGTGTTGCGCCTATATTTACAAAATAATCTTCATTGTATAATCATGCGATAATGCATATGTACAACTATAAGCTTGCCAGTATGATGAACTGTTATGAAATAAGTGTGCCTTTTTTGTAACGGTAAACTAATGTTAAGGTTCCTAAAATAAAACTGAATATCAATGCATTACTGTTTCCATACCAATAGAGCTTACAACCATACTGAGTGCTATAATTTTTTATAATTATTTGGGCGGAACTAGAAAACATGTTTGGACCAAATTATCCACCGATTCACAACTATTACAAAATGCTTGTCTCTTTAGTTTCACGATAAACTATTGTTAACATTTCATCAACATGTTTTTGCAGGGTTGCCACACAGTTTCATGGGTTGTCATTTTACGGCAACGGAAGCTTACAACCGAGTGACTGCGCCAATCGAGTAAAAAGTTCTCATACGCTGTTACTAAACAGGGCATCAATATCCATCGCATCTATACCTATAATTTTAAATTTTCCATAATTTTTATATAATAATAATAATAATAATAATCTTTATTAGCAATTGCTATTAAAATATACAAATACAGACTTAGAAACTAAAACTTTTTCTATAATATACCTACGGACTAATTGTTCAAATATTCTGATGTTCTTAATACTTAAAAAACTACAATTTAATCATTACTGAGCGAATCAATCCTACATACAATCTAATTGCTACATATATGTAATTTTCGTTTTTTGTTTATCTACTATTCGTTTATAATGTATACAGTCTATGATTAGGGTCAATATCCATTTTAAATTTATCATTTGTTCTTACACAATTTCTACACTTATATATAATTACGCTATCACATTTGTTCGTCAAATGACTACCAGCACAATTACCACATATTTCCGCATTTTTACATTCTTTAGCAAAATGATCATACCCTGCACATTTATAACATCTAACTATTTGTAGGTTACACTTTGCATTTGCTCCATCCTACATTTATTTGTGACCTGTCTATGATGCTGGAATACATCTCCGGTTGAACAGACAATATAATATTTCCATAGTTCTTTTTCTTGTCTAAGTATTTTTCTTTCTATTTTAATTTAGGTGATACGTCCTGGTCTATATATGTTAAGTCATTTTGCCTAATAATCGCGTCTAGCACTTTTTCATTATTTTCTTTAATAACATCTGCTTCAACACCAGTAATTATTATTTTCGGATTTCTTAATTTCGGTTCAGAAACTACATACTTATTTCCAATTTCATTTATGATTTTTTCTCTTAACAGTTTTTATTGTTTCAATTCCAAGTACTAGTTTACTTGGATCCACTTTATTTTTAATATCCTTCTTTGTTTCGTGCGATGCTTGATCATCCTCTTTAGGTTTAACGATTAACACCTTATTTTTCTTTTTCAATAGGTCGCTATATAATGTCATCTTTTCTGCTATATATTCGGTGTTCGAAAAAACTCTAAAATTTTGTGAATACATATTGTTCTGAATTGTTTGGAGACAATCATTAAGTTTTTGATCCAGTTCCTTCATTGCTTGACACACTTTAATTTTACGACAAATATCGCATACATATTGCCGTGATCCCTACATTGGTCAGGCATTATAAGATCAATAAATAATTATGTAATAGAATAAGTAAATAACTTTTAGTAGTAAGTGTAATTATGGAAAAATGTATCATGAGTTGCATAACCGCAACGGCGTAACATTATAATGTTAGGTAGATGACAATTAAAAATTGTAACAAAATTTATTTGAAAGGTATAAAAATAAATACAAAAATAAAGTTCATGTATTCTATATTTGTAGAAACGAGGAGCACAAGATGCAATTTCAATATACAAAGACAGAACCAAATTTTATGCATTGTGTGAGAGTCGCATTAAATATATTGAGCAATAAACCACTATTCAAAATGAATAACGTATTAAAAATAAATAACAGAGAGAGAGTTATGATGAAAGATGGTGTAGTCAAAAGAGTTAGTCATTTGAATGCCGTAAAGTTATATGAAAAAGGTGAAATTAGATATTTACGACATGAAAACATCTTTCATCATGAATAGACGTAAATTTATAAGAGATTGTTATTTGCTCGACATTCTATGGTCACACTTAATAATATGATAAATACCTGACACTTATATCTAAGCATAATTTTAAATGGAATATGTAAAAAGGTATATTTTTATTCGACACAATATAATGTGGAAGGGACTTCAGTGATGGCAGGTTAAATCCAGTTTTATCCAGGAAAAATTTCGGAAATAACACGTTAAAATTGGTTTAATCTCATTAAAATCTACAAAGAAAAACAATGTTCAATATTGTTAACAGCTGCATACAAATCCACCTACATGAAGACGAGGAAAGATGGTTCGAAGATATGGATGAAGTTATCAAGGTCCAGGTTCACAATAATAATTAATGAAAGGAGCATTCCAGTCGTATGAAATGTTTTTCCTATTATTTTCAAAGGAAACGTCTGCAAAAGAAAAATACGAATAGTGTTAAATAGTGGTAAAAGAATGCATTTAAATAATGATGAAAGAAGCAACGAATTCATCTATAAACATAATGAAGGATGGCGTTAATGAAAAGGAATGTACCTACTAAGATAAGAAAATCGCAAATGTGCATAGACATTAACAATAATAAACAATTTGAGTGCGTGTATAATTTGTGTAATTTCTATATGTCAAACAATATGGGTGCAGGTCAGCCTAGGGAGAACGTCAAGAAAATAAATCTGAGCAGGACAATGCCAACATAAACGTTAGTGCGGAGATTGTGGCGCTGCGAACGATGTATGGTTTTTCTGATGACCGAAAATTATAAAAAGCCGGGAAGGAGGCAAGTACGAGAGAAGTGGCAGAGAAGCAGTCGATCTCGAGAAGTGAACAAGTTGCCGATCTCTAGTAACCGAACTTGTAAAAGAAGCGATTGATTTTTCATTTCGTTCGATGATTGCAGGCGTGTAATACACTGTACAAAAAATCATCCTTAGTAAAATGTATTAAGTTATTTTATTTTCAATAAGTATTTTTATTTCATAATTAATTTTTGCCATTTAGTTTAATTTCATTTATTTTTAATTATTACTATGATGGACCAATATAAGGAAGAATTTGATGAAATGTATAAACATCATAAGTAAGTTTCACTTAAAATAAATTATGCTAAAGATGCTATGTGGAAATATTCATCTTTTGCAAAGCGTTTAAAAATTTATTTAATATTTTGGATGCGATTATTATCTTCTTTGTTATAAGTAGACTAATGTAATAAATAGTGGGATTATTGTTAACAATGTGGAGGGGCATCGATGACACAACGTGTGAATGTTTGTTAGCGATGTTATCTATGCATTGTTAACAAGTTAACGTTATCTCTACATTCGTAATAAATTATGCAGCTTTGTATTATCGTAGTTTGATTAAATTATGCCGGTGCAAAATTATTATATTTGATTTGGAAACAAGGCGATAGCATAAACATATATGGTAATAACACATTTATTATAAATAAAGAATAATAAAAATTTATCATCAGATATATGCTATCATAGCAATATGTAATAATATCCGTGTCATTTAACTTCTTAGCTGTTTCGTCACTGACTGCAGCACATTTACCATGTCTCTCTTCCTCACATACGAAATACTTTACCATTCTCTCTGTTCTTCGGAATTCCACTCGGCAAACATAGCATTTATTGTATGACATATTTGTGTTGTTTTATATATATTGACCCACTTGACAAATGCTCAATCATCCATTTCATTCATCGATGCATTTCACCAATAGTTTACATCATCACAATTTCATGTATGTCTGAATAATAAATAACAATATTTTTCTTTTCGGCACTGCACTATATGCAGAGCCGATAAAAATACGTCATCACTCTTTGAATATTAAACTACTACTCAATAATTAAAAACATGAACAAAAAAAAAAGAAAATCTAATGCAGTATTTTCATTCAATTCAACATTGTCGGTTGGTCCTTACTCGCTTACTCCTGTTATAACTGTAAAACTAAATTTATTCATCCCAATTCCGTTATATTAACATTTTACTGCGGCCATAAATATGTAAAAGAGCATTTTCGGAAAATATGAAGGACCCCGTCCCTTCGGATTAAATCAGTAATTTTAACCGATTTTAAAGAGATAGTGAACCCTTTTTGAATATCTTTTCCATATATCAAGATAATGTCCGAACGAGAGCAGAAAAGAGCACACAGCGACTGAGTGGATGTCTTCTTTTTGCATACTTGAAAAGGACCATCGTTCGCGTACGTGTATTGTGTGCCTGTGTGAATGTGTACGTGTGTGTGTGTGTTTGTATGTATATTGTATCTCCTCTCGTTTTAGTCCGCAGTGAGTCAACGAACGAAATGGAACACCGACAGAATGCTCGGAACTTGAAATGCCCATCTGAAGAGCACTAGAAACTTTGAAACCATGGAACAAGAATGTTGTACGCAATTTGTATTATTCGAGGAACGTCGAACATCCTTCCCAGCTATAAATCAATTTTTAAAATATGTATTCTGATTTTTTCCACGTACGCATGAGAAATGCCCACAACTCAAGTTTATTGATTATATTTACGCAAATATTTTCTAATAAATAATGATATACAAAAATATTTTACTACAGCATCTAAATAATAATATTAAAATACACTAATAAAAATGTAAATAATTATCAGTCTATAAAGTGCAATGCCCATTGCGGCAACAATGTATTAGTCTGGAGTTTATTCGCTGTGTCATTGCTAATTGTCAAAGTTGTCAAAAGATGGAGAACTGGAACAATGCAAACATGGCCAACTGTATCTGATATCAGTGCGCGATATAAGGCCGTCATATAACTTCGATTTACATTGATGAATTTGATTCTGGTAACCTCAAAATATTGATCCTTATGTGACGCCATCTTGTAGTACCCAAAAAGAAATGCTTTCTGAATTTTTATTGAAATAAACTTTAAGTTAACACTTAAACATTAACTTTACAATAGGTAATTAATATTAATAATTTTAAAATAATTAAAAAAGTGTTGCTGATAATAAAGTTGTTGGGTAGTGTCAAGAATTACAATTTTACTTACGTTTCTAATTTTTTATAGCATTTCAAGAGGAAACACAAATAGGATTCAATTACTTTATTGTCTAACGTAATCCCGCTTTCAACTCTATTGGAAGAATTTTAAAGCTTTACTATTCCACACCGCAATATTTGCCTCATAAAATATCAGGCATTGGTAGTATAATTTATCAAAGAGAAATTTGAGAGAGTGTTGCTGATTAATAAAGTTGATAAAAAATCAAAATTATAGCTATAGCTGTTATGACAAAATAACATTCTTGTACAGTATACTCAGATATTAAAGGACCTATAGAATATTTCCAAATAACGCGGGTTAAAAAGCTAATATTCACTAAACTCTTTTTTCTGTGTATTTCGGTACATATTTGACGTACTTTTTTCTATTGTGGCACTATTACAATTTGCTACTTTAGTTACTTACAGTGATGCACCCTTTGGTGCTGCCTATACTATCCGTTAATATTTTTACGCACACATTACAAGACAGACCAAATTTGCTTTATAAAACAAATCAGTTTCTTGTTGGCACTTTTCAACCTTACGATGATAACCAAGAGCATTGTTGGTAATAATTAGAGCATTTTAAAATCACTATAGATTCTTTATTTATCCAATGGGTGGAACTCTAGTTACAGAACAAACATTGACAATGTTGAAATATTCATATTAAACCCATTTTTATCCTTTTTAAAATTGTACTAAATCAGCCCCCAAATACCTTAGAGTTTACATATTCAGACTTATTGTTAATATTAGTGACCAAATAACGTCTAGCAAAACTGGTTTACTTCAGCCCAGCAATTTTTCCACTAGAATTTTATACATCTCCAAATATTGAAACATAAATTTAACCTAAAAATGCAAAAAATTATAGCTATTTACCAAGAATTTTCCTTAAATTACATTTCAAATAATCAGTTTTCATTTTCCGAAGTACCATGCGAACTATTTTGGTAAGAAATAAATGACCTAGAACAGCCACTTTTTTCCGTGAGAAAACTGGATAAATAGTTTTCTATTGGTACTCGACCTAACTTCCAAAATATGTAGCACACATTAAATGAAACGACTGAATATGTGTAGTATTAGAATAATTTAAGTAGAAAAGAATATGGAATACACAAAGAAATGTCAAATCAGTCAAATGTAAGTAACAGTAGATTTGCTATAATCCAATCATATTGCATAATTTTATCACGTGATTTTAAAAATGCTCATTGATTACCAAGCAGTTTATTGTGCTTTGAATAGATAGCGCCACATAAGCATCAATATTTTGAGGTTACTAAAATCCGAAAAATCTCATTATGTGACGGCCTTATATCGCGCAGCGATATTGATACAGTTGGCTTTGATGCAAATATCGTTACAGGAGCCTTCGGAATAAATTTAATGGATTATAATCAAGGTTTCTTTGCTGAAACTCGTAAAAATCTTCCTGAAATCTGCTGTTAGGAAACAAGAAACACACCAGTATGTGTTACCTGTATGCTGTTCGAATACAGGTATAGTTATTCTTAATTACTTATTCGTTAAAATCCAGCACTTTTTAATATAAGTCGCTCTCTTTGTTTTTGAAAATTTTCTAATAATTATATGTAATATTCATCACCTGATGAAGCCCTAGTAGGGTGAAACAATTGTAGTGAAGTGAATAAATAAACTGTTTTGAACTCAATTTGAATTTATTTCAATTTTTTACTTGTATTTTCTAATAATTTTATAATTCTTGATAATAATACATTATAAATCTGTTTTTGATGATAATTATTTCTTAATGTTTAAAGTCTTCCAAATAAACCACAGCAAAATTATCAAAGAGAAATTCTTAAAATTTATCAGTAGACGCCTATCTTTTTTATGAATTTATTATATTTTTAAAATATTTTTTTAACGAGCGGAGTTAAGCCATTAACCATTTATATATGTGGAACCTTCATATTTATAAATTAGCCTTTCGTTCAATATTTTAATCTTTTACAGAATCTTAATTTATAAAAACATATTCACAGCATGTATTCCTTCGGTGTTCCGGTAAGTTAATCTTTTTTAAACCCGGTAGGTGGTGCTGGGTTCAAGATATTTCTGGCTATCGGAAGGCTTACAGTTATTGTAAGCTACGAGAAATATGTCAGAAATGCTACCTAGAAACTAGAACGACAATTTGCATTTTTTGTACATAAACTTTATGTTTAACATGCAAACAGACACATCATCTCTTAAATATAGGTATATCAAAATATTTTGAATTAAAAAATTTTTTAACAAAGAAAATTGTTTGAAATATAAATTTAGTGATTGCTAACATATTTTTTTTAAAAGAAAATGTACGGAAAGTTTTGTAATGCCAAGAGAGTATACAGAAAGCACTTGGAAAATTTCAGCAAGAACTGCTACCATTAAGAAAGTTTCAAAGGATGTAGTATCACAGTAGTGTACAGTGAATTTGCAAATAAATTTCTATTTAGGTACATCTATGATGGTAAAAGGTGATTTTTCTATGACGCCAACAAGGACAGTTATTCCTATAAAGTAAACATTGTTTTCTCATAAGAGTACCTAAACACAAAAAATACATACACCCAGCAGACAATATCCGTACAACATAAGGCGTGTGAAAGTTACACAAAATAAATGTTCAAAAAAGTCTGTCATGGTATCGTGTTCACATTTAATGTTTTTCATCAAATTTTCTAATGATAAAACCACATTAAATTAAAAGGATGTTAAACTTTATATTGTGTTGAAGAAGGTAAAAGGAAATTTACCTGTTTAGTCAAGGACTTTCTTTATTTGTAAGTCAAACCACAAAGATTATATCAATGTGTAACATATTGAACAATTCATATTTTAGGCCCCAAAAACGTAACGTCATGTTCTAATAGCATTGGGCAAAGTATATGAATGGTTGAAGTATATAGATTACTTTGTGTTTAGAAAATTGACCAATCTGTGATTACAAGCTTGCACTTGGTTTCAATATTTTTGTTTGCCACAACCATTTTTATTTTACTAGCAGTAGGAATGTATTGTCTGAATAGGAGAAGACTTACACAATAATATATTCGATATTGAGTACACCAAGTCATTCGACATTATCGCAGGATTTCGTTCGTTTCGTTGGAGGTTCTGTTTATTTGCAGTTTTAATAGGAGAGTAATACTTAGTAGGCTGAAATTTGCACTTTTTCAATGCGAAAGAACGATAAGAATGTGAAAATTTATTGTTTAATGGTTTAATAAATGTACCAATTTGTATTATAAAATAATGAAGACATTGGACTTGGATAATTATATTAATACTAGATATGAATTATATGTTTACCTTTAAATCTTAACAATATAGCTCAAAAAAGAGAAGTTAAAATATGTTAAAATAAATAAAGCTAATGGTATAGAAATCGATAATTGCACCACATTTAGACTGTTGGTCGACTCTACTATTTAAATTACATAAAAGTGAAACTCGGCAGTTTCAAAAAATATAAAATAGAGCAACGAGAACTATTCTCAAATGTAACAAACATACACCGATTGCATTTGTGTTAAGCACTTAAAATTAATTAATGTACGACAAAGAATATTATATAGAGACTATGCCTCATGGTTTAAAAAAATTAGTGGTGAGTATAGTTTTGTTCCCTTCTTGGGGAATGCCGAGTAGCAACAACTTAAGTTGCACCACAGGCGCGTAATAGTAATTCATCAATGCAATTATTCCTATAATTAGTATTCAAGCGTCGGGACTTAAATTCTTTCTCAAGTTCTGAAGTTGTGAAATAATTTTGAAAACATTTAGAAAATTAACAGAATATGCGTAATACAAAGCAAGAAAAGTCTTCCTTACCTCCTACATTCCTAAATTTATGGTTCGTAAATATCTAAAAGAGCATTTAGTACTAACATTTTAACTATCTAAAAAGCGGTTCTCTTTTTAAATTTTATTATTCTAAAAACTGACTGTCCCTTCGCGTAGCTTTTGTCCAAGTATAAGGCCGACATGAGCCCTAACAATAACAAAACAAGCAGCAGCAGTCGGCAAACCGTTCGTTCTTTACAAATAATTTCCCATCTTCGTGGCTGAAAAAATACTTTTTCCGTTCAGTTCGTATCATGGTAATGGTATGCGCATAAATCTATGCGCCCAGCGCTATAAGTTTCCCTGACACATAAGAATACGAATTTACTCCTTGAAATTCATGTTCTGATAAAGGTACTTTCAGTAATAACATCGCATGCCTATGGACGCTTATGCAAGTGCTAGTGTTGCGATAGTCGATCTTGATGGTTTATCAAGAACTTGCATTTTATGAATAGTATATGAATATTGCTTGTATGTATGTAATTAATTATACAAGTGTTTCAAGGCATGTTACACTTTTTGCATAAGAATTTTAAGAAATATTACTCAATCAAATCAATATTTATTATTTATCCAGTAAAAACATGCGAATTTTAAGTTTAAAAACTTCAGGCTACTACCGATAAGGATAGAAAAAGTAATATACCACCACAGAAGCTATACCCGGTTTGTAAACGAAATGAATATGATTTCAAAAATGTGTCGTAAGAATAAATGCTTATATTTCGATTTTTTGTTTTATCAGCACCGCGTTTGAAAAAATTAAGCGAGAAAAAATATCCCAAAAACGGCATTTATATTTTAAGTTTTTCAGACACTAGGAAACAAGACATGTAAAACTTTGCCTTGCGCAGAAAGATAAAGGTTTAACGAATTGAACGAATATACTATTAAGAAAATAAGTTAGTGTATAAGCAATAAATAAATTGGAAAGTAAGTTGTGTGGCAAGCACTACAAATAATGGTTAAATTTAAAAAATACACATTACATTTATACGTAACATAGATAGGCAGACGTTTGCACGTTGGTGCTTTAATACTTTTATTTAGTATAAGAAGAAACTGGTGAGAAGTTCGTTTGAATATCTCTGCCGAATGACATTTTGTATTGATTATTGCGCACGAAAGCTTTCGTACTTTTGGGGGGGGGGGCTAATGATATCTAAGCACTGGATGTATTATGTGTGTTTCTTCTTCGGCAATAGAACTTAATTTCAATATAAATATATATATAATTAATATACAAAAGTTATCTTAAAATTTTGAGCATCTAAACAGATCATTACAAGTTTTCATTTTCAACTTAATATAGTCAGTAAACAGAAGGATCTTAAAATTGACACTATTTTATAATTATACGTTGGTACCATTTAATCTTAATGATATCGGATCACCTGCGATTATTCTGTGTTTAGATTAGTACTAACCCATTAAGTTGCACTAATAATCTTATTTAGATTGGATCACCCGTGATTATTATATGGTTAGATTAAAAGTGGATGTATGTGTGTGGGTGGGTGGGTGTGTATGATCCCTATAGACTCCGAAACTGCTAAACCGATTTTAATGGAATTTTCAGAAAAATTCTGTCGTAGTCTGGAGAGTGTTTCTATGAAGTATGGCGCCGATAAAAAAAATGTTTTATTTTTAACATAGCAACGCGCGCCGGGTATGGCTAGTTGCTTATATACCAAATGCTTGCCTGCAAGTTGCGGATGCATTTACTGTGTGATAAAACGATGACACAGAGAGTTTCTATGGGTTACTACGAGAAAGCAATATACAAACTGTTCTTTTGGTCGAGTGTAGTGGGGAATTCTAGTACATTTTCACTGAGGCTAGACTGACTCGCGTTTAATCAGTGCAACAAGGATAGCAGCTGTACTTGCGCATATCATTTGAATTTTGTTAACGGTCGATGTCCACTCGACTAGCACATTTTTAAATCGCGTTTCGTCCATCTAATTTAGAACAATTACGCGCCAAAATTATTGAATTCTGGAATCATGTTACCCCGGAAATGTTAACAAAAGTCCGTCGAAATTTTTATGATCGGCTGGGTTACTGCTCAGCTCAAGAAGGAGGCTTAATTAAGCATTTAATAAATAATTAAGTACTTGTAGAAATTCATTTTCTTTAACAATTCCATTCTTAACTTCCAATTAAATTCATTGTTTCTGCGTTTATACTTACTGAAACATTTTGTTTAGTTTCATACAAATTTATTGTTTACTTTCAGAATTTTAGTTTGTTTCCAGTTCTATTTTATAATACTACGGAATTATTTACTTTTTATCTTAATAAGAGTTTTGCTATTGTTACGTTTTCGTTTTTATATCAGCTATATTTCTTATCTTTGATATTTTAAGAAAAAAATTATTATTTTTAAGTTTTTAGAATTGATGATCATTTCTTTTATTTACTCATACAATTTGGGAAGCTGTGATGAAATCCGTTACTAAAATTATTTGGTGCGATTATCTGATGCTTCAACAAGTCTCTAATTATAAATTATCTAGGTAGTGCTTTTTGTTGTTTAACATTATTTCCATCTTCTCTAAAGCAGTACAGTAAATGCCTTTACTCTTGGTTAAATATTTTGTTATAAACAGTAACAGTAGGAATTTTCACGGACTAACGTAGTAACGATTTCTGCGATGTCGACTTTAAAGTAGCTCTAATGTTAGTAACAGAGGCTACCCCCTTATTCTTCCATTTATAGTCGAACAGCTTGTCTAGCATATTCATCCGCATGTAGATCGCGTGCACACTGTATAGTGGAAAAGCATTTCACGACTCATTCTGTTACATTAATTCATTTTTAATATTTAAACAAATCTCGTCATTGTTGTGATTCAGAATTATTGTTAAACAAAAACTTCCTGACCTACCTCTTGGGTCACAATACCATTAGGGAGCTCCCTAGTCAATTAAGTGAATAAGGGGTGGCACCATTATCGATCGTGTTCTATAGAATAGGTTTGAACCACCCCTTCTCCACATCTGGCATAGCGGCGGCGTGCTATTCTGTATTTTAGATGAACAATAGTGTTTCGACCAGAGTGAGAATTGAGTAGGTTACACGGGCAAGGTATATAGTGATCGCAGCACAAGAGTTTTAGTAAAATAAGACAATCGTACTTGACTTTCAGGATTACAGTACAAAATTTGAGAATAACTTTCAATCCCTTAATTTAAATTAAAATTACATCAGCTTTCATTCCAGGTACTCGACTTAAAACTATTTTTTAATTACCTTCCAATTTAAAACAACTACAGCCTGCTTGTTTCAAATACCAATTGGATCAAATCTTAGTTGTAAATGCCCTTTCTGACCAGCAGGAGTTTTCAGATTAGTGTCTTAAATAATAAATAGTGATAAATCTATATAAATAAAAATGAAATGCTGTTCGTTGGTAAGCGCATCACTTCAGAACGGTTGAACCGATTTGGCTAATTTAGAAAAAAAATGTTCGTAATAGTCTGAATAAGGTTTCTAGGGCAAGAAAAATTGGAAAAGTTGCCCGGAAATTTGGAAAATTCGCGAAAAACTAAGAGTGCTTTTTTCTACAGGAGTTTTGTGTGATCTCAAGACCATAACACACGATTCGAACGATGGATATGCATGCTTATTTTTTTGTTTTGTTCCTTGTGGTCCTGGAAAGTGTTAGGAAAAAAATCCGGACAATTACAAAGGAAAGTCGGAAAATTCGGAAAAACTACAAAAATCGTAATTTTTTATGCACTCTCGATCATAACTGCCGATAGGAACGACATATTTGGTTGATTATTTTTCTGTTTTGCTCGTTATGCTCTCGGGATGTAAATAACAACTAAGTGTTTTCAATTCAATCATTTGTTATAAGATACACAAATAAAAAAATTGTTTCAGTTATTCTTTATTCAATTTTCTGAAAATTGTAGTGCAACAAATCATTATTTCCCACATCGCGAGGCCCCCTTGTGAGCGGAGGCCCCTGGCATGTGCCGGGTGTGCCCATGCCATAAGGCGGCCCTGCCAGTGGGCTTGATTCACAATTTGACAACCAGCTGTCAAGCGATATTAGCGCACGTAGTGAAATAAATTGGAATAGAAATAAAATAACTTTTTTTTACTCCCATACTTTAATTGTTTTATTAGATATGGTGAACCTGTACTTTAATGATCTCCATTAAGATACAGATTTTTCATTAAGATACAAGTTTACATCCAATAGGAATGCGACATTCCAATATTCAATCAATATTCAATATGGCCATGACTACATATCTGACAGATATAAAATTAATTAAATTTGACAGTTCTCTGCAATTTACTAGTTAGTAGTTAAAATTTGTGCATTTTTGAAGATATAAACAGTAGAAATGAGAGATAGTGACACTGAAATGTAAAATTTGACTCCATCAGAAATTATGGAATAAGCCTTAATAGCCACGAACAATTTATTACCAGCTAAATCGGCAAAAATGTACGGAGAATTTTACTCTCAATTTATGAAATGAATGTTCAAAAAATAATGTTTTATTATGGAATCGTAGAAAAAATAGTGTGCGTAATTCGCATTTAATGGCTATTAAGACACGAGTATGAAATTTACGATACGAGCCGAAGGCGAGTGTCGTAGTGAATACGAGTCATCATTAAATGCTCATTGCATAATATACTATTAATAATTTTCTATTTCTATTTCACTAAATTAACATATATTTGTTTTGTCGAGACTATTGTTCATAGCTATGGTAGGATGCGATACGTGGTGCTGTAATTTAGTTATTAACAAATTCTATATTTATGGACTAAATGACTCATATTCAAAATATATGTTGACTCAGTGCTAAAAAGAAAAATCACAAAATCTGTACCCGATAGGTGGCACTATGGTCGATTCATAGCGCCACCTACCGGAAAGGGCAGAACAACGTCTGCCCGGCAGCTAGTAAAAAATAGATAACGATCTACATATATTTTTGTGTTGTGCCAGTGCTTCTTTTTTCAATTAATTGTATTTGGGGTATTTATAAATTCCTGTTCTTTGACGTTTTCAATACTGTAATAGCCCTAGTATTATTATTATTTAACACGAAGGCAAAAGAAATAGTGGCACTGGAAATATTAGTATTCACTTCGTGACAAAAGTTTATTAACCTACACAATAATTTCTAAATCAATGTAACAATATACATTTACAATGTTACATTGATTTGTAATAGGTACGCCACCTATTGCATGTTCATTTGAATGCACGTATATCTACAGATGCCCGATTAGTAGTTGTACTACGGAGGGTAACATTACCTTGCGATGTCGCGCTTGTGTAACAGATGCCGCTGGGAATCTCTCCCAGCATTTGGTACGTAAGTTGACTATATCAGGTAGTCTAAGTTTTTAAGGCATTGTGAACAACACGTTCGTGCACTGATGAGACCAATGTAAGGTCGAAACAGCTGTCTGCATGTTGTTGTTCGCAATGCCAGCTTAGGGTAGATATGCATTCATACATTTACATATGTGCATATACGTTTACGTATAAATGTATATATGTATACTTATAACAATAATTTCTCTTCAAAAAATCTAAAAGGGCATATAAAACAGATTTTCCCTCAGATAACTTGGAACATTATCTGAAGAAATTATTCTTAAGGCGCCTCAGACGAATATTTCAACACTTTCTTTGCTGAGAGAATGCAACGACTGGAAAAATGATGAAATAAATGTATAAATGAATAAAATACAGGTGGAAAATATTCTTCTATATTGTTAAATACGCGTTTGATGACCTTTCCTTCCATTAAGATTCAAAATATTTGAATGTTATATGTCACTAAGCATAATATTTATAATTTAAACTTTTACCGTACCTCTTCAACAATACAATGAATATTAACATTTCATCCCTTCATATATATACTTAACTGTCGAAAAAGTTCTTTACCCGTTGAAAATTAGAACAGGCCCTCATCATATTGTTTATTTAAGTCGGCTGCGAACGCTTTGTTTACTCCGAAATCTCAAAAGGCCCCCACGAAATGAGTTTTATTTGTATTCTCATGAAATATTCAATGGACCAATAACGCGCGCAGATCGGATTTTTGTCCATGTTCATGCATTCAGCTGCTTACTGAATGCCAATCCTTACTGGCAAATACATATACATATATGTATTTATTTTTTCCCTCCTCTCTTTCCTTTACAGGGACTAGTTTTCGTGTTCGAACACCGACGTGACAGATTTACGACCAGAAGGATGCATGTTATAGACGTGAAGAATTTATGGTATACACATACATATATGTATAACAATATTTCGTTTGTTATGGCTGAAATGCATATCAGAACGATGAAAATATAAAGGATGTTTTCTTTTTCCCAAAATCTGCTAAATAATACTTTGCAGAAAGCTGATAAATTCAATAGTCCAAGTATAACACTGCCACTAACATATTTGGTGCAGTCAGTAGTTTGTCAGCTTCTGCATTTATAAAGAGTGTTTCTTGAATATGTTTCTTAAATCAGGGATATTTAATAATTGTTGGGTTTACGTGACGCCAATGTATTTTTGTTACCTATAGACTGCAGAGGCGACTCCACGACAGTTTTCTCAATGATGTTATATCGAAGGACCAAAGATTTGTTTGTAGATTTAAAAAATATTCCAGCACTGTAACACTAATTATTTTATTTAAACTACACCTTAATTGAAACGTTTATTTAATTCTGATTACGTTTTGGCAAATCATTGAATTATGTTGCAATGATTTTACTATGTATATTGAAACGAACTGTTTTGGCTTCCATCAAAAATCGAACTAGTTTATTTTAAGTCTTGAAACAAACTGTTTGATGTTCCATCTGGAATTGTATCTTTTCTTAACAGTAAGAGTCTCTTCAAAGTATGAGTTACTCCCATCAAACGAAATGCTATTGGTAGATCACCTTATTTTCTGACGTCAACCTAACATTTCATTTATTAACAATAATGTCGTGATTTACAAAGTTCTAACAAAAATTCCTGATAACCTCATGTTTTGTATCTTAGTTTCAAATTATGCCCAATAAAATGTGAAAAGAGGCTGTCGCATGGCCAAAGAAAGCAAATCGCAAGCAATGTTCATTTACAAAAGTATGCACGGGAATTACAAACCGACCAAAAGGTTTCGGTACTAAAATAATATGCAAATATTTGCGTCTCATGACAAAGGATCGTAAACTTAAAATTAGTATTTTACCAAAATTCTTAGTTACAAATATATGTACACGTGCGGTCATAAATAGCCGACAAGAAAAGTCGTGGTAAATGTAGCTTGCCGCACAGGTATAGATATGACCAATATACACCTCTTAACTACAAACACAGATATACATGACATACATTATATCAAAATAAAACTTTAATAATAATTAAATTAATCATACGACGGAACAATAATACATATGTCGATTTCGTTTCAAACTGGAAAGCAAGTGCTAAAGAAACGCACTTAATATTACACTTAGTATATTATGATGCTGCAGTAGTATAAGAGACTGTTCACATGTTAGAACGATTTACGAAACTTGATCACTAACCTGTTGGTGTCTGCCTATCTTACGAAATTCCCGTGTGTGTTTTTGTGCAGATGAGATAAAAAATAACGTGATACAAAGAAAGAGAGGCAAAGAGAAAGACCCTAGAACCTGAAGGGAAAAATATTCAAAAGAGAAGCCTAATCCAAAAGAGGTTTTACTTCCACTGCTTCAACATCAGCAATATCTTAAAGCATTGCGAACAGATGGAGATACCTTTTTGAATAATTCCCCGAACTTATTCGAAAGAAAGCTGAAGAAAAACGTTCGAAGGGCCTAATATCAGAAAAGTAGAAATTTTGAAAGAATGTTGCATATAAATTGCGCTTTATGTTTAATTAATAAGTCCTTGCTAATAATTATATTTTCACCATCATTATATTTCCCATTTTCTCTGGTAATCATGTTTTTGTCGTCCTGTACAGTAGTATTCTAGTAACACATTTAATTCCCGTTCGTTATTTTTCTAAATTTTACGATTTACAACTGTATTTCGTCCGTCGGTAAAGCTGATAAAAAGAAGTTTCTCGCACGCGACTTTCAAATATTTATGAAAAACTACTCCCCCACCGATACCTAAGTAACTCATGGGGTGCTAGTAACCTGGATGTCAACCATCTCGTACGAAACTAGTTAACGGCGACGTTAAAATTATTATCTGTTTGAACAAAGAAATTGATTTGGAAATCACCCAAACGTGGGTACTTAATTTCGACAAACTTGTTTTCGACGACTGCAACCATCAATATAACCGCAACTTTTTTAACACCTGCCAATCATCGTTTAACCGACCACACTTTTTCTTTGTTTCTTTTATATACCGGGCTCTTTTTTTATCATTACACATAGCATTTTCCCTATGTGTAATGATAAAAAAAAATTGTCAATGCATTAGCGATATAGTCACTGTATAGTAGACAACCAGTTATACACTCGTATTTTGACAAGCAGGAACAGTGAGCTGTCATAAGATTTTTATCGGTCAATTTTCGTTGAACTTTTTATTAAAATTTTAAAATAAAAATTGAGTTTGTAGCAGAAACACTGTACGATACACGTGTTAAAATGTTATTTTATTTTGCTTATTTTAAATTGCTCCAGTTCCTATTCACCCTCGTGTCGCAAATCTTACTCGCAAAATAAAATAGCACTTTTAACAATTATATCGTAAATAACTAATTTTGTACAATTTTTCTTACAATTTTAAAATTCGAAATATATCACGTCGTCAACATCATAATTGCTACATTAAGGATTTCCCGCCATTTCCCACTGGCCGATACAAATAAAATAATATTCTGGACATCCGTTTCTCTTACTTCTACCATAAATTATTTGTACGGAAAAATTTTGCAGCGTACATAAAACCTTTTACATTTATTACGAAACTGTTAAAATTTAGCGCGAAAGTATTTGATTCGGCAATAATACTTGTACTGGTAACACTGGGCGATACAGAGCAAAATAAAGCTTAGAAGAATTAGGATGGAATTAGGTTATGTTTTTAATAAAGAAAATGCAGAATATCACTTGGAACAAAATAATTAGTTTATTATAACAATTAAACGAACTTAAATGTGAAGTCTAATATCATAACAAGTTCTCGAAATGTCCACCTTGTCTTTCAAGGCAATAAGCAAGGCGATCTTGAAAGCAACGAAGTGTATTTCTAATAAATTCTGGCCTTATTCCATTACATGCAGAACGTATACGCTCTTTTAGTTCATTCAAGTTGCGTATTCGTACATTGTTGTAAATTTTACTTTTTAGGTAACCCCAAAGAAAATAGTCATTTGGAGATAAATCAGCGGATCTTGGAGGCCATAGTATGGGACCAAATCTACCAATCCACCGTCTTTGAAATAAGTTATTTAAAAAATTCCTGATAGCGTTAGTAGAATGTGGCGGGGCCCCATCCATTTGGAACCAGGGTTCATCAACATTCATCATCTCAATTGATGGAATGATATGGTCTCTCAACAAATTCAAATATTTCACTGCAGTGAGGTTACCGTCAATAAAAAATGGGCCAATAAGTCTATCGCTTATTATTCCAATCCAGACATTAACTTTTTGAGGGTACTGTGTTCGGGTCAGGTTTTGAGCGTGAGGATTTGTACGGGACCAGTACCTAATGGATTAATGGATAGGAAATTTAATAATTTTTCATGGATAAATGTAGGGTACAAACCGAAAGTTCTGAGAGTTGACTTCACCGTTTACGGTAAATGTAGCCTCATCAGTAAAAATTATTTTATTTAAAATTTCTTGGTTTTCATTTAACATGTTAAACATTATTTCACAAAACTCAGTTCGTTTTATCTTATCCTCTTCGAAAAGCTCTTGATGATTTGATATTTTGTATGGCCTATATTTAAATTCTTTCAGAGTTTTGTATACCGAACTGTACGATACTCCAAAATGTTTAGCCACATCTAAAAGAGATCCTACAGACCGTTCCTCTACGTAACACAGGATATTTAATTTCATGTCTTCTGTTCGAACATGATTGGTTCTATTTCTTTTTTTGTGAGAATTTAGAACACAACCATCTTCTTGAAATTTTTTAAAAAAGTTCAGAATTGTTTTTGCACAAGGTATAGGCCTGTCTGGATAATTGACGGAAAACATGTCTCTAACTTGCCTTAAACTATTATTTTTCTGGTACCACATTACTATTGCCATTTATAAATAAATTATCTATTTTTTAATAAAATGTATTTAATTTATGACTTATGTTTGAATAAAAATTCAGAAATATTAGACATAAAAAATGTTTTTCCCGTCATGGCAACCTGATTTAAAAATTAAGGTATGCTATACGTAAATTCTTCATTGGTGTATAACTGGTTGTCTACTATACAGTGACTATATCGCTAATGCATTGACAATTTTTTTTTATCATTACACATAGGGAAAATGCTATGTGTAATGATAAAAAAAAAAGGAGTCCGGTATAATGTTAAATTTTTAATTGGCATCACTCTGACGAAATATGTGTTGATGTGTAATTTCATATTGCAAAACTACTTCTGTTACTATTACTCAAGGTTAAATTGTCCATTTCTTTGTAATCTATTGTCAGTTATAATTACAACTATAACATATTATTATATATTATAATAAATAATAACTGGTCTCTATTTGAACTGTTGCGGCAAATATTAATATATATTGTTATTGTTTATGAATCCATGTTTCTTTGAGGGCAAGCCTGCAACCGTTTCACTGATTTTTTATTTATTCGAAAAAAATTGAACGATTACGTGGTTACGTCACAAAAACGGTGGCGCAATTTCGGGCTTACATTTTAAATTCAGTTTACAAGTACATTTTCTCCAACTTCCTGAAAATCAGAGTACATTGAGCGAGAAGCAAAGTGAAAAGTATTATCTAGACGTAAAGAAAATCAAAAAGGGATATCTAGAAAAATGGAATATCACCATAATAGCCGATTATTGTTGGATATTAAAAACAGACAATTTCCGGCAACTCAACAAAAGACACAAGAAATTTTGAGAAAGAGAAAAACGAATTTATAACCATATCCAAAAAGGCATTTTTTTTATTGTTAGCATCACATCCAGTTCTGAAGTGATAAACTAAAAATAAAAATATTAAAATTTTATGATTTTAGGTACTTCTTCCAAAATAATTATACACTCGCTTTGTGAAGAACCCTTATGTGAGAGAAAAATGAAATGAAAATTTAATTTTTTGAATCAGCACATGAGATAATAAACTTGCACAATTTTCAAAAGGTACTGTTTTTTCGTATATCTGTGTTATTTTTGTGTATACCGCATATATCAAATATCATTAGGCATAAGGAATCAATGTATGTAATGCGTGACAACGTGGCACCCCTACTGTCCGTCCCAATGCAGGCGACGACCGATACCACAACGATTATCTCGCTAATACAGGTTAGCAGTAACCATTGGACCACCGACTTGGGTGTTTGTAATGCGTTCAGAAATAATATATACGAGTTGCAAGGATTTGTTTTTCTTTTTCATTTCAGTAGATGCAGAGTATTCTTAAGCTACGTTCACGGTTCACGCTGCATGACATAAACAAAAGCGTAATTCTAATAAAATTAAAAAATTACCATAATAAAATGACCCTACTAAAATAAATAAAAAAGGATTTTGAAAATAATGATAAACTATACAAGGGGCTCAAAAATTCCTCCCTGAACAGCAAGACGACATTGCCCTAGGCGGTCGTAGAAATTTACTCTTACGTTTGCTAACATGTGAGCAGTTACTGACTTAGCAGCCTCAATTATTTTTTCTCTCAAGGCAACTATGTTTTCTGCTCTACCAGCTTCATGGATATAAACAATATTTTTTAGATATTCCCACAAAAAAAAATCATTTGGAGATAGATCAAGAGATCGCGGAGGCCATTTGATGTTTCCCGTTCCAGTAATAACGCGGCCAGGAAAAGTATTCCGTAGAAATTCCTTTACCCTGAGTAGCATTATGTGCTGGACAGCCATCATGTTGAAGCCAAACGATTTCTTGATTTATTCCAGTGTTTTGAATGGTGGGAAGTAGTTGATTTTGCAATAATTCGAGGTACTTGTCCGCATTTAATATACTCGTACCATCAATAAAAAAAAAACGGGCCTATACCTGCCCAAACGTTTACTTTTTGAGGATATTGGGTGCGGTTTGCAAAATGCCGCTGTTCATTTTCCGCAGCCCAATATCGAAGAACAGAGGGATTGTGCTTTCCGTGCAATGGAAAAGTTGACTCATCGGTGAAGCAAATACTTCTAACAAAATTGTCGTCTCCATGTATCTTATCCATAACGCATTAACAAAACTCCATTCTCCGAAAATGGTCCTCGGGGAATATTTCTTGGGTTTTCGAATACTTAAAATATTTCAGACCAAGACGTTTCCAAATACGTGACACATTTTTGTTACTTATACCCAAATCCTCGGCAGCATTTCTAGTTGTTTTTTGTGGGAATATCTCTCTTGGTTTGCATTTCGTGCAGTTATTGAGACAGAAACGTATATATTTATGCACTTCATTGCAGAGTTACTACCATAAAGCCATTTCACTATCTGATGCTTTTCAGCGGGTATATACAGACTCATTATAAATTAATTTACTGAATGCTTTTATTGCACACCGCAACGTGTCCGCAGCTAAACACTGAATGTAAAATCTGGGTCCGTACAATCGGGATCGAAGAAAATCGTTGTGGTATCGCTTGTCGCCGGCATTGGTGACGGACAGTAGGGGTACTACGTTGCCACGTATTACATACATCTACGTATATATCGTACGTATTACACTGATTCCCTATGCCTAATGATATTTGACACATGCTGTATATGTTTTTGAAAGCCACTGTTTCGATGCTTCTAGCAAGTGTTATTTATAGAAGGATCAAATTTTACAGAAATATATAATAATAATATAATATAATATAATATATACATTTTCACGTAGTAGATTCTGAAGTTTAAATACATTTCTTCCTTTTTTCTATCACTAAGCAAAAAAAGTAAATACAAACAATCAGAAACGGGTCAATTTTTTTTTTTATGATTGGTGTAAGATTATATGAATACACGGTGTAACGAAATTCCGTTTCGAATTGTTAATTATAACCATTTTTGTTGGCAGCAATCTTTTTTATTTTTTCTTCATGCATACACAGGCGATGTGGACTAATGCAGTGACCCCGTGCTTTGCCTGCCTATTTTGAAATTCATATATAATCAATATGCTAATTTGGTGAAATTTTCCCGTTTATCTCGAACAACGCCAACCCAATTTGTCTACGGTTGTGGCACGGGACAGGAGAGAGATCTATCAATCCCGTTTCGGGCTGCGGCTAAGTAAAGGGGGCTCTCGACGGCGGCAGCGCTCGTTGGAGGGGGTGGAAGTAAACGCAAGTCGAATTTTCAGACGATATCGATTCCCATTCATTCGTGAAATAAACATAGTAGGCTTCGGAGCGTCGTTTCAGAAATTGGGTCTGCGGAATGGTTTCTTTTTCTTTCTTTCTCGTGCTGCTTTTTTCTTGCGAGTTCTCCGCGCGTTGTTTAAAGTACGCCATTTGCCTGATTATCTTCTAATGGCATTTCAGTTTTATAAAAATTGAGCTATTATTTTATATATATAAAAAAAAACGTCGGCTCAGCTTTAGTGATTGTGTTTCTTTCGTAATAAATTCATAATTTTGTTTTCCACTTTTATCTCGTCTTTTTACTTTCTTATACGTAGTATAAGGAAGTATTGTGATGATGAACATTTTCGACCTCGAGATTTTTGCAGATGTCCACGTTTTGAAGTCCCCTGATACCAAAAAAGTGGTTATTAAAAAATTCTGTGTCTCTCTCTCCCCCTCTCTCTGTCTGTGTGTGTGTGACGATAGCGGTTAAACCGCTGTAGATATCAATAACAAATTTTGTATTTACGTGTGTAATCTCATAAAAATTACACATTTGAGCACTTACACGTTCTTTGTGTAACTTTTACGTAAATATTAGTGTAATTTTCCTAAATTTTTTTACAGTGTAAGATTAGGATGTTGCAATCACGTTCGCGGCGAGCAAATTGAACATCTCCTACATTGACATTAATGGTCTTTTTGTTGTTTTTTACATTATCAAGAAATAACCATTTTACTTATTAGGTTTTGAGTGTATTGTTGGGATTTTCTGTAATCATAGTTATTTATTATACAAGGGAAAAAGTATTAGATTTTAGCTCGAGGTAATGTTTAATGCCGAGAGCTAAAATCTAATTTTTTTCCTGTGTATAATACACTATTTTTTTCTGTGGCGGGAAAAAAGTTTGACATTTTATCTTTCTTGACAGGTAACAAAATGTCGCTTTTTTCCCGGTTAAATTGCGTTGCTATGGAAACCTGCCAATTTAAGCGGGCAAAAAGTAGAACTTTTTTCCCATGGGCAAAAAGTAACACTTTACGCCCGGGTTGATAAAGTGACATTTTATTACCTGCCAAGAAGGATAAAATGTCAACTTTTTTTCCCGTCACAGAAAAAAATAATTTTCTTTCTTCAATGTTAATTTTTGCAATAAATCTGAAAACACTTAATATTTCAGAAACAGTTGAAGATAGGAATAGTAAATTGTACAGAATTTTCTGAAGAATCCAAAAATCGAATAATATGCATTTCAAATAAGAAACTTCGTATTGACCACTGTTACGTGACACACCATGTATAAACAGTTTCTGATGAAAAGAATTTACAACTAAAAATATCAATCGACGTATCCGAGCGTTTTTTCGAACTCGCCCCCCCTTTATTTATTTTCGAATTTATTCCATTTGGTTGATACACAGTGTATAAGAAAATAAAAGATTTAAAAAACGCCCTCAAAGGTCTAAAAATGAAAATACATTAACTTTATTGTTACTATTTGCTACTTACATTCTGGATTTAAGATGAAGAATTATTACTTTTAACAACAATAATTGTTTATAAAAATAATTAATTAATTATATTATTATTAATTATTATTAATTATTATTAATTATTTTGATTTTGAATTAATTAATTTATATAAATAATTGTTTATAAAAGGTATTTGTTGACTGTGAATATTACTTTTATTACAAAGTAAATTCAAAACTGAAATTATAATTTCTCAATCTGTTTTATCACCATCAGTGCTCATAATTCGGTAAAACAATGATATATAACTCCGGACTACTTATGTTACTAGACTCAAAATAAAGGCATTAATGTTTAGAACAAGTGATTTAAATATATCTCTTATGCATAGTGTTATTACACGAACTCTTAAAGGCACACTCATGCAATTTATGAAGTACTTCATTACAAACTATGTATCATTCAAACTTTGAAAGCGAACAAATCTTTTTTGAATCCGAACATCTGGCATCAGTCCACGTACATGAAATATACGAGTCTTGAAATGACAGTTCGTCCAATTAAAATTGTTCAAAATGAATTGTTTAAATGCCTGTCGTATCATAAATTTTTATGTTGACAAAGTTAAATTATCTAATGTTTCATTAAAGAAAACTAACTTCTGAACAAATATATCGCGCGCAAAATAGTTATTCTATTATTGGGAATTATTTTGCTTGATGATGAAAGAAATAGAGTACCTAGAAAATATAACTAAGTGATGTCTTATTAGAGAATTAATCATCAACACGTATTATATGTACAAACGACTTATTACTATATTAATTATACTTCCAGAATACTAATTAAGAAAATAAAAAGCATCTAAGTCCTAAGAAACTATCTTATTTTGATTTTGATCAGTGGTCAAAGTTTAATACAAGATGAATACCTATTTTGACCTGAAAGAAGTAAAAGCCGATTTAGTGCATAGTGCCCTTGGCGCAAATCTTACCGATTTTATATTAGTAACATATCAATGTTAGAAGAAGTAGTTATATAATAATAAAGAACTTTCTTTTATCTAAAAAGATTATTATTTTCCTTAGATTTACTTTAAGCAAAGAATAATTTAATTTTTCGTAAAGTAATACTTTTCGAGCAAAATTAATATTTAATTCGTTTACGAAAACAATTTTACTGTCAATCCTACTAAGATTTTTGACACATTCTTTACCATTCGCTGAAATAAGAAATTCTAAAAATAATTAAATGGAATTGTTTGCTTACGTGGCAGTTTGCATCTGTTTACAATGTTGTAAAAGTTACAGAATATCATATCCGAATAAACCAGGATTTCAAATACGGCAAATAAGTTGTTTTCAGACGCATTTGTTTATATAATAAAAACCGTTTTTTTTTAATAGCAGGTGCAATACATTCAACAATTCTACATAAAGTGCTAACAACTATTTCTTCAAGACTTCAAGCAATCTTTTTATTTGTAGGTTAAATGTGTACGCTACTTAATTTTCCAGCCTTAAGTTGTGCACATGACATTTAAAAACAAGAAAATGGGTGTGCTTAAAACCACACGGCAGAAGTGAAAACTTCATCAAGGCGAGGTTGGTAATACGAAATTCAACTTTTTTTTTCGTTCCATATTACATTAGGGTCATCCTGCATCGACGAATTCAGTTGCTGAGATTTGGTGTGCTTCTTTTGACGATATTTCTTCACGCGCGCATTAGACAATTCCCTTTTTCGTTTTAATTTGTCATCGATTTGATTTTCTTCATCCATCCTGTGTAACAGAAAAGAATTAAATGCTTATAAATTCGTATATAATGAGCAATTAAAGCAATGCTCTATAGTAAATGCGTGTGGACGTTATTTAACACACGGAATATACTGATCAGTTTCCGAGTCATCCATATCATTTTAATAAACATGCTAAAACTTACCTGAGCGCGAAATATTATATTATATTATTATAGAGATAATGTCTCATACACACACAACAAATTTTTTGGTTAGCCGTCCGCGAAGTTACCAATTAGCGAACGCAACACAGTCCGCGAAATACAATTTCATAATCGCGTAGGTGTACGGACAACTTTAAAGGGTTCCTCGACGGAGAGATTTTCCGATTCGCTTTTGAGTCGGCTCGGACGCATGTATATATATATATAAATAGACAATATAAATACTCGCTTACGAGTCCCGCACTGGTCTGATGCTAACGTGTCGGCTTCTTACCCGTGCGGCTCCGGATCGAATCTGCTCGGGGATATGAATTTATTCATTCATTTAAATTTCAATTTAATTGAAATTAAATACCTCTATATGATATATTTCTCTCGTTCCCTTAGTCGACTCGAGCCGACTTTACCCGAACGAGCGTTACATAGGCGAGCGTGACGGCTCAGTCTTGTTCAGTGCCCACAACCAACGCAATGCGCCCAAAGAAGTTTACACTTCAAAAAAAAACCTCTTTCTTTAAATATCGCAAGTAATTTATTATGCAATTTATTCAAAAATCATATCTGCGATAACTATGTATAATTAACAAAATTTTGGATTTAAATGCACACGTTTATTTTATATCTGATAATTAAATTGTAAAAATAAAAACAATTATTTTTAGAAAGAAACCAATTCACCAAAAAATAAAGTTATATGTATACATCCCAAAGCATATAAAATATATAATAAAAATTATAAAAAAGTTCTTAAACTATTTATTTTATACTACAAACTATTAGTTATAATTGTAAGATTGAAAAGAAAAACTAGTTTAAAAGGTAAAGAAGACGTTGCTGGTGATAGTATGACAAGCAGAGTTTTAAAGGACATATGTTTGGTGTCAGCAAATAGAATACTGGACATAAGAAATATGTCATTGCAGTCAGGAGTATTCCCTAAATACTGAAAAATATCATACATGTATGGGACAAAATCTTGTGAGAATACAGACCTATAAATACAGTGCCATTATATGAAAAAGTATTGTAAAAAAACAAATTGATAATTATTGGGTTGCAATGTAATATCATCGAACCAGTCAGGCTTCAAGAAATCACATTCTTGTAAAACAGTTTTGGTCAAAATTTGTGATAACTGATTGAGGTGAAACGAACAATGGCAAAATGTTGTTGGCTGTGTTTTTGGATTTCCGAAGAGCATTTGAGACCATGGACCGAGAATTACTATTGAAGAAATTGGAAGTCATCGGCTTCAAAGGCATCGTTCTGAAATGATGTCGTTCATACTTGACTGACAGATACCAAAGAGTAAAGTTTAATGGGAGAACATAGGTGTGTCTTCTACTAAATGCGATGTACCACAAGGAATAATATTAGGACCGTTACTTTTTAATTTGTAAGTGAATGACATTGCTTAGGACCAAAAGCAGTAAATTACATTTGTTTGCTGATGCTGTATGTTGGTGGAAATGATTTAAATTATATTATGAATAAAGTAAAAGAAGACTTGTCTTCATTATATAAATGGTTATGTGCAAATAGTTTAAGTATTAATACAAGTAAATCTAAATTTATAATCATTGAAAGTGCATATAAATTAAACACAATTAATTATGATAATATTAATATAGAAATAGATAATAACACTGGTCAACAGTGAAATTGCTTCTTAGGTGAAAGTACCCAATCCTGAATGAATTCAACGTGCTGAACACGAATATCACATTGAAAAAAGTTGATTGGCTCACGTTCAAGAGATATTGACGTTTTGTCCATTATATAGATGCTATTGCATAATGTAATGCAATTTAGTGAGAAATTACGAAATTTTGCGTCATATTGCATCACCCCTTCATGCAAAGAAGTTAATGCAGCATTTACTGTAAGTTTCCATTGAGAGTGTTGCGAAATTGATTGCGCAATATCAAGCAATAGCTAATTATAGTTTATTTATAAATGGCCGACGTGACAGTTAACTCGTGCAATGTCCGTTCATTCGCGCATATTTTTCGAAGCTCTAGCATACATAAGTGATTGCTATAGTGTAAAGTAACTAAACAGTAGCAATGCCTCTTAACTGTGTTAATAGTGCAAATAACATCTGTTATATTTGCGGAGAAGTGACATTTGCTGCACAGAAAAAGAACATCAGTGCAACAGTTAAGAAAGCGTATCATTTGTATTTTGGTTGCAAGATAGGCGACCAGGACAAAGACTGGGCCCCACACGTATGCTGCCGCACTTGTGCCGTAAATCTTTCACAGTGGCTTAATGGCAAAAGAAAGGCAATGCCATTTGCTGTGCCCATGATTTGGAGGGAGCCCACCAATCACGTTGACGACTGTTATTTCTGTATGGTACGACCAGCTTCTGGAGGCATCACCAAGAAGAAGAAGTGGACAGTTGAATACCCTAACATACCATCTGCTCTGCGACCTGTCTCTCATGGGGAAGGACTCCCAATTCCAGAACCTCCTACAGATTTTTCTATCAGTTGAGACGATGAGGATGGCCATGCGTCGGCGAGTTCTCCTCAACGTGGCAGTAAGGATGATGACTTTTCGTGCTTTGACGAAACATCTGCACCACATAAAATTACCCAGGATGAAATGAACGATCTTGTTCGCGATTTGGATCTGTCGAAAAGCAAAGCGGAGATACTGGCCTCAAGACTTCGACAGTAGAATCTTCTGGAACAGAATGTCCGAGTGACTTCATTTCGCACTCGCCATCAGCTCTTCGAATCTTTCTTTAAGAAAGAAGAAAGCCTTGTGTTCTGCTGCGATATTGATGGTCTACTACAAGCTCTCGGTATTGCACATGATCCCCACGAATGGCGGCTGTTTATAGACGCTTCAAAACTGAGCCTAAAGGCGGTTTTGTTGAATAATGGGAACCAGCTTCCATCCATACCTATTGCACATGCGGTCTACATGAAGGAGACTTACGGCAATCTAAAGCAGCTACTGGAGACGATTAACTACAGCAAGTATGGCTGGCAGATATGTTCTGACCTGAAGGTAGTATCTCTGTTGATGGGTTTGCAGCAGGGATATACAAAGTACTGCTGTTTTCTTTGTCTGTGGGACAGCAGAGCAATCGATTTGCACCACATCAAGAGAGACTGGCCTCCGAGAGCATTTTTTAAGCCTGGAGAAACGAATGTACAGCACCCACCATTGGCACAGCCACACAAAATCATCATTCCTCCTTTACACATCAAACTCGGTCTTGTCAAAAACTTGGTAAAAGCCATGGATAAGAATGGACCAGCATTCAAGTACCTACATGACAAATTCCCTCGACTCAGTGAAGCCAAAATTAAAGAGGGCATCTTTGTGGGGCCTCAAATTAGACAGCTCTTCCGAGACCCCAAGTTTGAGGAACTTCTTCAAGGTAAAGAAAAACAGGTTTGGGATGCATTCTATCAAGTGGCAGCAAACTTCCTGGGGAATGACAAGGCAGAAAATTACAAGTGTCTGGTTGAGGATATGTTGGCTTTGTTTCATGAATTCGGCTGCAATATGTCCTTAAATATCCACTTTCTTGATTCCCACTTAGATTTCTTTCCTGATAACTGCGGGCAGGTCAGCGATGAGCACGGCGAACGCTTTCATCAGGACATTGCCACCATGGAGCAACGGTACCAAGGCAAATGGTCTACGTCAATGCTAGCCGACTATTGTTGGACAATCAGTAGAGATGCTCCACAAGTCCACTACAAACGGCAGGCCAAAAGAAGTTGAAAGCCGGAAGCAGACTAATGTTTTCTTACCATGTATTATAATATTGACATAAGTACACTTTTTCTGAAATATGCGTACATATAACAGAAAACCCGTAGCCAATTCAGCTTTTTCTTAGTCATTTTCGTGTTCAGCACATTGAATTCATTAAGAAATGACTATTTTCAGCTTGGAAGCATGAACTTTTCGAAAATTTGTTGCCCAGTGTAATTATTTAGAGAGAGTAAATAGTATCAAAAATTTAGGGATAATTATAGTTCAGCATTTAAATTTTAAAGAAAACACAAAGAATATTTTAAATAAAATGTCTAAAAAAAGAAATTATTTAAGCTGACTCTATATAAATCGATATTTGCCGTACAGCTGGAAAACTGCACAACTTTACTATTTAAGTTAACTAATTACGAAACTCAGCTATTGCAAAAAATACTAAATAGGGCGATGAGAACAATTCTAAAGTGTCACAAATATAAACCAGTTGCATTAATGCTGAGTACATTGAAATTAATGAATGTACCACAAAGAATAATATACCAGACTACGTAATTCATTTACAGTAGTAAACAAGGTATTATGACATCGTATATTTGTAAGAAATTAATATATTTACATGACACACATAACTATAATACAAGAATTATCAATGATTTTTTATATAGTTTAAGTAAATAGATCAGCAACGGCTAATAATGTTCTTGTTAATGGTATAAAAATGTTTAACAGGCTACCATATGAAATAAAATTTTGTAATAGCCTAATTATACAGGGTGAATCATTAGTAGCCTCTTCTTCGATTGCTCTTTTGTGTATTAAATAAAAGACAAAACAATTAGTGGAAGACTCATGGCTGCTTGGGACACATACTCTAAAAATATTTTAAGCTCCGACGTACTTCCGGTTTCACAGGAAATGCATGGAACTTTATTTTGTAAATGACACAGCTTATATATTTTTGAATTTTGTAGTGCTGTTTTAAATTGTCTATTCAACTGTTTTTTCTTTTTCAAAATTGGGCCAATAGTTTTTGAGTTATAAATTTTTTTTGGAAATTTTTAAAAGTAAAACCATTAACTTGGTGGTGCTTGTAGCGAACAAAATTCTGTATCATTTGATATAAGTTGCACTCGACAATATCTCAAAGAACTTTGTTTTCTCAAAGCCTACTTCCCGAAATTTACCTACTACCTACCAAAAACTTATTTTTTTTTAAAATGAAACACCCAGTATTTTATTGTGGCATTTCGTTCCATTTTTTTTCTTTTTCATTTTTATTAACAATGTCTTATACCTATCTTTTGTAATTTCTGAGATAATCGTTATAGGAGCAATCAGCGATCAAATAAAGAACTACGAGCGCTGTTGTTCTATGCATCCAAATATTCGTTCATCCAATAAAGGCTGGAATTGGTGCTGAGTCAACTGTTAAAGAACAGACAATAATAAGTTTATGGTACTTGCGAGTGTAGTCGAACACATCCGTACTAGTACTACGAAAATTAGTCGTGAGTTAGATGTAAGTCAAATTTGGGAATCCATAATAATTAGGAAATATGTAATTTATGCATAGCATATCATACGCAGGGTTAGATGAAATAAATTTTCAGAATCGCTTATATTTTTGTCAATGGGCAGCAGATAAAGTCGCTTGACTTTCTCAATTTTTTGTTGTTTACCGACGAGGACACCTTATATTAAAATGGATACGTTAATCGTCACCATTTTCATTATAATAACAAATAAAAACCCTCACTTTATCACATCTGCAAACTTGCAAAATCGTTGGTCATTAAATGTGTGGGGAGAAATAGTGGTTAGTTACATAATTGGACCTTATTTCTTTGATGGAATGTTAATGGAAAAATATCTTCGTTTTCTACGGACGTATTTTCAAAACTTGTTGATGACGTGAAAATAAAAATAAGTAAAGCGTATACAAGAATATGTCGAATCGTTTTACGCAACGTTAGTACATCTCTGGAAAGCAAAATACTCACGTGTATTGCACAAAGTTGTGGTTATGTTGAATATATTATTTAATAAAATATGTTTTTCTTACTTTCAATTGTTTTGCGCTGCTCTATAGTTTTAAGTTATTTAAATTGCGTTTCTATAAATTTTTTTGTTACTATGTTTTTTTTTCTATCAAAGTTTTACAATATCAATTTATAATTTTGAAAAACTGCAGCCATCTCTTATGAAGAGGTTCAACAATGAAAAAATACGAGTAATTTGGCAAATTAAATTAAAGATAACAGGATTGTTTCGTGCACCTTTTAGTGGGCGGCATCTTCAAATAAGTCAGTAAACATGACCTTTATTTCGTTCTTAACCAACAAAAAATGAATACTGCAACTGAACAATGCCGAAATTAAAAAATTGAAATGCGATGCCCTTCACACTTTAAAATTATTACTCTTGGGATAGTTGGATTTAACCTTTACTTTGTTTGACAGTTGACTAAGGTAATTGGGCCCCCATTCCAGCCTTCCATTGGTTGAACGAATATTAGGGTCCATAGAAAAACAACGCTCGTAGTTATTTATTTGACCGGTAATTGCTCCTATAGTGATTATCTCAGAAATTACAAAAGATAGGTATAGGACATTATTAACAAAAATGAAAGAGAATATTAAAAGCGAACAAAACACCAAAAGGAAATACCGAGTGTTCCATTTATAAAAAAATAAGTTTTTGATATGTGAAATTTTCGGGAAGTAGGCTTTGAAAAAACAAAGTTTTTTGAGGTACTGTCGTGTGCAACTTATACAAAATTAAGCAGAATTTTCTTGGATAAAAGCACCACCAAAGTTAATGTTTTCACTTTTAAAAACAATGCGAAAATGATATTTTTCTGAATACGTCTTTTGGTAAAAAATTTCCAAAAAAAAAATTAATAACTCAAAAACAATTGGCTCAATTTTAGATAATTTGAAATAGTACTAGAATATCCAAAAATATATAGGGTGAGTCATTTTAAAAAATTAAGTGCCATGCTCTTCCGGTAAAACCCGAAGTGCATCAGAGCTTAAAGTATTTTTAGAATATGCGCCACCACAAGCAGCCATGAATCTCTCACTAATTGTTTTTTCTTTTATTTAAAACACAAAAGAGCAATCTAAGAAGCGGCAGCTAATGACTCACCCTGTGTATATTAGATAAATGGATGTAAATAATTATAAGAGTATGTAAATACCATATTGCTAAATAAAGATATTATTATTATTATTATTGTTATTGAACAAATAGCGTAAATAATTTTCAATTTCATTTTTATGCAAGTCTAGGGTATGGATGTGAGAGCAAAAATATGTTAGAGACTGGCATAAAATGACAAGGAATTTTTACATAGAATCAGGAATCACTTAAACATATTAAATAACAGTTTCAGAATTACAGTAATATACAGTGCGTTCATAATGAAAGGAACAAATTCGTTTAATATTCAGGTAATTATTTTGCAGAAAAACGCTCGGACAGGTCGATTAGTATTTTTAGTTGTGAATTTTTTGACGTAAGAAAATTATATACAGGGTGTCTAAAGAAGAAGATATACAGCAATCATTGCTTTTTGTTAATGGAACACCCTGTATATTATGCCATTTTTGAAGTGTATGGTAAATTCTCAACACTTTTCGTGTAACATACCATATCCCCAAAATCAGCGGTTTTCGGAATAATGACGTTTGAAATGTGATAAATTAAAATACACACAACTAAGGAAATAAAATATTTAAATTGAACAAAGACGCCTTGAACATTTTTTTAAAAGCCAACAAAAACAACCTGGTATTGAAAATTTTATCGGGGGTAATACCATAAGAGTTTGTGTTTATCCGGACAAACTTTCATTTTGAACGAAAGCTTTGTTGCTTGGTAACTGACGAGAACAAATAACATGGTAAAACCGCGACACCGAAGGTGGAGCGGTTTTACCTTTTGTTATTTGTTCGAGTCGTGTTACCCTTAAGCAACAAAGTTTGAGTTTTGTCAAAATGAAAGTTTGTTCCGGAAATAAACACAAACTCGAATGGTATTTGGTAAGACAATTTAATGAATCATTTAATTAATATTAATAAACCGAAATATTTTTATTTAACATTCCTTTGAATACATATACAAAAGAAAGAGAAAAATATAAATGTTTATGTATGAAATTTATTTGAACGATACTGTCAGAATTGAATTTTCGTTGCCATGGAAAATCAACATGCAGTTTATCCGCTAGCAAACATGCAGTTTATCCGATAGCAAACTAACACAGCGTGTATTAAAATGTCATGTTTTTGACAGATGAATTAAATTGTCTCCAACAAAAAACTCTTCAAATTAATCGATTTTCATTCCTTGACCACTAGACCATTTTCATGTTTTGAATGACATATGGTTGCAACAGGATAGCACACCTGCTCATTTTGCAATTGCAATTATAGCTCGACAATTTCCTGACTTAACTTTCTCTAATAAATGGATTGGACGCAGTGGTCCTATTGAGTGGCCACCAAGGTCACCGGATTTAACACCATTAGATTTTTTTTCTTAAGGGGTTATTTGAAATCTAAAGTTTATGTGAATAGACCAAATAATCTTGATGATCTGAAAAATAGAATACGCCAGGAAATAAGTCTTATTCCACCAGAGGTAATTGAAAACGTTCAAGAGGAAACAATCCGTCGACTACAAAAATGTATTGAAGTAAACGGACAATATATTGAATATTTATAAAGCAAATGTTATTATTTATTTTGTATGTTTTATTATTTAGGGTTCATGTATTTTTCTTTTTAATTTATCGCATTTCAAGCGCCATTTTTCCGAAAACCGATGATTTTGGGGATATGGTATGTTACACAAAAAGTGTTGAAAATTTACCATACAATTCAGAAATGGCATAACATACAGGGTCTTCCATTAAAAAAAAACAATGATTGCTGCATATGTTCTTCTTTAGACACCCTGTATATAATTTCCTTATGTCAAAATTTTCACAACTAAAAATACTAATCGACCTATCCGAACGTTTTTCTGCAAAATTATTATCTGAATTTTAAACGAATTTGTTCCTTTCATCATGAACGAGCAAAAAAAAAAAATTATAAACCGCGACTCTGAAGTACTTGTTTCAACATATTATTTCATTATTCCCCACGTTTGTGTATCACATTCGTGATCGTGTTAAATTTAGAAAAGGTCAACATAGAAATTTCACAATGACATTTACATCAAACAACAGTGTCCTACTAATGATGTTCGAAAATAAAGAGAGCGCAACCCCTGCGTGATCTTCATGGGGAAAATGAGCAAAATTAAATATGAAAGGACGAATCATAACACACAATTGCAACTTTAAACGGACGTGTTTATACAGTAATTTGTATGCGTCGACATAATAAATATTTCTTATTTTCATAAACCATTTACGTATCCAATTATAACGCACTATAAGTAATAATTAGAAAGTTATTTTGGAATGAGACAAACAATACGAAATATTTCTATCGGACATTCCTTAAAATAAAAGGTTTGACAATGAAAATAGCATTGAAAAATAAGTACGCCGGCCACAGCGAAATATAATTTTAGCACTCGGGGGATTTTATGCCAATATTTTGGCCCCACGCGATTCCATTCAATTCTATTTTTACCGTCAGAAAAAGTAAATAAACAATATTACTGGCTGCATGAAATAATAATTTTTCCTCGTCCGATAATGTGAACACACGGAGCACGGCGAGCGTATAAATTGATAAGCGCATAAGCCGTACAATACAAATTAAATTGTGCAATATTAGTTGTATATCTTGTTGAGCTAGATGATTTCAATGCATTTTTCACCTGTTCATTCTTAAATTGTTAATTTCAGGAAGTTTTAGGGATAATCTTAAGTGAATTTTATTTTTGCCCTTACAAAGATATTATTGTGAATTCTGAACGTTATACAATACGTCTCACTAAGTTGGAACCATATGGAAAACTTTTTTATTATTAATTTTAGGAAAAAAGTTATTTTTCATAAAAAATTCTGCATGTTCTAAAATCTAAAATACAATTATCAATACAGTCGTAATAAAAATATTGTGCTCCTTATGGCAGAGAAAACAAATTCGTGGATCGTGACCATAAAGAAAATTCCGTTGAAGACAACGAAGAATAAAGAAGATTTCGCTGGGGATAAACAGCGCCCGAAGAAAGAAGAAAGAAGTTGACAAAAAAGATTTAAAAATAAGTTACTGTTTCAAATGATAAATGATTATTGTAAAATGAATGTATTTTTAATAATAAAGAATTAAAGATTGTAAAATAAATTTCAAACAGAGACGAACTAAATAAATAGAGTTTTTAAATAAACATCGTCTCCAACATATAAAGTATAATGTAACTTGATATGTTTCGCAATTGTCGTATATGTATATAAACATACACAAATCGTATGTAGCCTGCGTAGTAAATTCTTGCGTTATTGTTTACGTTTTAATATAACAAAGAATATACATACATCTTTGTGTTCATCTAATATTTCTAAAAGTGTATTGAAATTGTCTTTTAATGTGTTTTGTCTCTTTTGTTGTTTGTATAGAATATGTCCTTGTCTGCAAAATATACAAAATTCATTGATTTTGAATATAAGTATTATTTAAAGTTTAAAATGGCATTTTTCCTTTTATTAAAGTCAATTAATGTTTAGGAACCGTTTTCATTAATCATTTCTAGTAGTCCGAATCGCCCTGAGAGAATCTGAGTTTAGCTGGCAAAACAATTTATTTAAATTTTATTTTAGAATTAAACTTTACATTAAAATATATAAATTTCAAAGAGAGGTTCCTGTTTAGTATTGAACGAGAAGGTGGATATGTCGAGGCATTAGTGGAATGAGTGAAAAATAAATTTCTATTATTAATATTTTATTAGTTACACAACTTAGTATTTGTTTGTATTTTCTTGTTTGCAAAATTAATGCACATGCATTCATTACGTGTTTAAATTGCGAAATTGTTTTATAGTTTTCTCCCACAATCAAAACAATTTCTATTTTCTACTCACAAGTTAATAACGTTACCATGTTTATGTGTCATATAAATTCTAGCGCGTTCTGACATTCACTGTCAAACATTTCTAGCAAACAACACATCATTTGTATGTCAGTGCATCCTAGATAACATGCAACTACAGTTAAATTTGCATTGTTATTGTAGAAAAAAACAGAAATAATTAATTTTTCCATATAAATGGATGTAATTGCATATTTGAACGTAATTTTTAGTTCCAATCAACATTTTTAATAACATTATTCGATATTGTCAATTATAAAGGTACTTTATTCTTGAGTAAAATTAATATATTTTGACATACCTCGTATACAATTGAAAAAAATTAATATCTGATGATTGTATTTTAGATTTTGAAACATGCAGAATTTTTTATAAAGAACAACTTTTTTTCCTAAAGTTAATAATAAAAAAGTTTTCCATATGATTCCAACTTAGTGAGACATATTGTATAACTAAGCTGTACATACAGCATGTGTCAATTTTCATTAGCCATAGGCGATTAATTCATGCAATACGTGACAACATGGCACCCCTACTTTCCTTTCCAATGCGAGCGCGACCGATACAACCTCAAGTTATAGCAGTAACTGTTGGACCATTGACTTGGGTGTTTGTAATGCGTTTAGAAATAATATTTACGCGTTGGAAGGATTTGCTTTTCTTTTTCCTTTCAGTAAATGCAGAGAATTATTAAGCTGCGTTCACGCTGCATGACACACACAAAAGCGTAATTCTAATAAAATTAAAAATAAGGTAAATAAAAAAGGATTCTGAAAATAATAATAAACTAGTACATTAGGAGATCGCGGCGGCCATTTGATGTTTCCCGTTCCAGTAATAAGACGGCTTTTATGGCAGACTAGATCGCAACGTGTTCGCAGATAAAGATTGAATGTAAAATCTGGTGGGGAGATCGGAGAAAGTCGTTGTAATGTCGATTGTTGCCGAGAGTGGTGACGGAGAGTAGGGTGACACACGTTGCCACATATTATTTGTATACGTATAAATCGCACGTAAACATTGAATCCCTATAGCTAATGAAAATTGACACATACGGTATACTTCAAATCTATTTATTACTATTTAGTAGGGCGCTATACTAGAATCTAAGTTAAACAAGTATCCGGATATCCAAGTACGGATATTCGGATACTTGGATCCGGATCTTGATTCGGATTTTGATTTATAATGAGTAACTAGGATACTCGAATATCCAGATAGTAAGAGCTCTACTACACATGTGTATATAAAAAGTGTAATAAGTACGTAATAGTATGTTTCTAAATTATTTCCATTTTATTTAAGATTTTCCCGAATGTATCATGATCAATACACTCATTTGAAAAGTAATTAACATTTTGGATAACACTAAAAAAGCAAAAGAATGTATATGTTACGGTAAAAGTAGATATTGCGGCAAATGTACACATTTTCCGGTAAATGTGCACATTTGCCTCCTCGTTTGGGTAATGTGCATTCAACTAACATTTACAATTTCAAAGAAGGGAAATGTACATTGAATTCACAATGACCATGTCGTTTTGGTAAATGTGAGCATACAAAATACGAAATCGCAAGTGCTAGTAATGTGGTGCGCATGCGCACTTGTAGTGGTACGCGAACTACCGTTTCGGCTAGTTCAGTAGGCGCTGCTATTTCACGTTACACATTTCGTGCAAGTGCTCTACCTATAATGTTAATGTTATTATGTTTATGTACCCTACAATAACTACATTACAAATTAATGCCATAGTACTGAAGATTTCTGGATATAATTTAAGATATTTAGAGAAATAAGACTCAGGTAAGTTAAAATTATCATAATTATAGATTTAAAATTTTAATTTTTCTACAAAAAAAATATTTTTTTAGTTAGAATTTTTGAAAAACAATGGAACAAAAAGAAAAATTTAAAAACCAACTAGAACAGATTGTATCACAAAAAAACAAAAATAATATTTATTTAAACCAACATCAGTATGAAAAAATATTATTGGAAGTAATGGCAGCAAAATTAAAAGGAAAGAATAAAAGTGATGTAGATTACCGCCGGCTGAAAAGATACGATATAATAGTGGTAGGGAAGGAAGAAAAATTAATAAGTCCATTAAAAGAAGGGGGTAGCATAAAATATTTTGCAAGAATTGAAGAAACTTATGGAATTATACACGATGCTCATTTGGCAACTGGCCATGGTGGCCGAAACAGATTAGTGAAAGAAATTAATAACAAACACAACAACATTACTACTGAAGCAGTTATGTTGTATTTATCTTTATGTGAAGCATGTCAAAAAAAGGCAAAGGGCAAGAAAAAAATGAGGTGTGGCCACCACACGACTTTCTTATACGTATGAAAGTGTTACTTCCGGTCCGAATTTTGAAATTTCATTTATACAAAAAATATTCCAAATCTAACTCTAAATACTTTTGTACTCTTCATAAATATATATAGAATGCATAATTTACGACATATTTGCAAAAAATCGCTATTCGATAAGAGTAAAAGTGGTACTTCCGGTCTGAATTTTGAAATTTTTTTTATACAAAAGATATTTAAAAGTACATTCTAAATACTTTTATACTCGTAATGTACCTGCCTAGAAAGCATGACTTGCGAGATATTCGCAAAAAACTGATTTTCGATAAGAGTAAAAGACCTACTTCCGGTAGGAATTTCGAAAAACTTTATTAATACAATTTTTCTCAAATTTAATTTTGGGTACATTTGAATCCTTTATAAATTTGTTTAAACTTAGTAATTGACGAAATATTTGCAAAATTCGATTTTTTCACTGAAGTAAACTACTACTTCCGGTCTGGCGATTTTGCTCAAAATCTAATCAGTTCTCAAGAGGGAGATTATATTCGTAAATTCAAAAGTTGGAATTGATATCTACAGCGGTTTGACCGCTATCGTGGTCACACACACACACACACACACACACACACACACAGACACACACACACACAGACACACAGACATTTTTTAAAAACCACTTTTTTGGTATCAGGGGACCTCAAAACGTGGACATCTGCAAAAATCTCGAGGTCGAAAATTTTCATCATCACAATACTTCCTTATACTACGTATAAGAAAGTAAAAGGAATTGTGATAAAACCAATTTTGACGAGTGAAATGAATTCTGGGTGTCAAGTGGATCTTATAGATTTACAGACACAACCAGATAATGAATTTAAATTTATTTTAAATTATCAAGATCATTTAACCAAATTTGTTGTGCTGCGCCCACTAAAAACAAAAACTGCGTCAGAAGTAGCAAAACAACTTATGGACATTTTCACTCTTTTGGGAGCCCCATCCATTCTCCAATGTGATAATGGTAGGGAGTTTGCAAATAAAATTATCCAAGAATTAGTAAATATGTGGGATGGTGTGAAAATAATACACGGGAAGCCTCGCCATTCCCAAAGCCAGGGCTCGATAGAGCGAGCGAATCATGATGTTCAAAATATGCTTACAACCTGGCTTATCACTAACCAAACAACCAAGTGGTCAGAAGGTTTAAAATATGTTCAACTGATGAAAAATAGAGCTTTTCATGAGGGTATAAAGCAAACTCCCTATGAAGCTTTATTCGGAACTAGAATGAAATTGGGTTTGAAAACATCAAATTTACCTATGGAATCTGTTGAACAGCTGGAAACAGAAGAAGAGTTAGAGCAATTACTAGAAGGAGTACACACAGCCAATTCACCACATAGCAAAGTCGCAGAAAACGATGAATTTTCCATTGAAACGTTAGACATAATTTTGGATGATGGTTTATTATGCAACCAAATTGAAGATAAAGATTGAAGTTTTGAGTTAAATTCTGTTTTAAACGAGAAGAAAATTTTAATTGATAATGCTCGAAAGAAAGCAAGGGAAAATTTAGAAAACAAGCTATCAAAATGTGTAGTCTTTCGAAAGAAAAATTTCCTGCTGCTGTGATTGGTGACAATGTTAGAGTTTCCATTCCAGACGTTGATGTGGTAAAACGGATCCAAAAAATTTGATTTGCGTAGTTTTGCCTAGAGATAACGATAAAAATTTATATAAATTAGGAACTAAACAGGGAGTTTTAAAACAATCTTATTCTAGGCATGAATTCGCCATTTGCGAACAAAAGTTTATATCATACGAAGATGTTCCTCAAGATGTTGAGAAATCGGTAAGAGAAATTATAGGAATGCAGTCCCTTACTGGTGGACAAGGTTTTAAAAGATGCATCTGTAAAGGAACATGTTCCTCAAAAAAATGCAGTTGTAAAAATGCTGGAATATTATGTAATTCCAAGTGCCACAATAGCAATTCTTGCCCAAATAAATAAAACTTTTTTCATTATGAAATTTCTATATGTTCCTTTATAGTTTTATAAAATTTAACTGTTATAATAAAGAAAAGTATGTTATTATTATTATTTGTTTGATTCCCATCGTATTGGTCCTGAAATTATGTTTATTTAAATAAATATTTTTTTACTGCAACAACATTTTTAATTTATTTGTATTCCAACTTTTCTTAAAACATGAAGGTAAGAGTATACATTTACCAAAACGTGAAGGCAAGAGTACACATTTGCCGGGAAATGTACATATACATTATATTCAGTTCACATATACCTAACTTTTTGGGAAATGTACACATTTTACGGTAAAAGTGTACATTTCCCAAGAGTGTACATTTACCGTAACATATACATTCCTGATAATATTCAAAAAAAGAAAGAAAAAGAAAACAGATGTGCAGGCGTTGTGCGAGTGGAAAATCTTTTGGAGATTTTAATATATATTTTTTAAATTGTAAATAAATGTAGGATCAATTTTAATAACACATGACGTAAGTTATTTTTAGAATTATTTTGCATATAACGTTAGATTAATATACTCATAATTGTTACAGCTTATTATAAAATTGTTTGAGAAATATATATATAATATCGAAACGTAAGAAGAATTTTTTTTGTTATTTTTACACACTAAACTACCTATAATTAAATAATGGCCGCTACCTCCCATGATGCAAGTATAATTATATATATATATATATATATAAAAGAAAGAAAAAAATAATGGGTATATATATATTCTTTTACTAAATATTAAAATAGAAACTAGGACAATCTAAAGAAGCTTGAATAATTGAAAATAATTTAAATATATTAAGAGGATGAAATTTTAATTCAAGATTTTCCTTTAGTAAGTCTCATGTTTGACTCTTCATAGAACTAATTATATGTACCAATATTTGAAAACTGATTTTTAATTTCGTATTCAAGCTCAATTAGGTTATTTTAAAAGAAAATATCCAACGTACATAAACATATTTTCTTCATCTCTTTATCCTTTGATACTCAAAGCAATTATGTGGCCTTTTCAAGATGTAAGTTTCTTTTGGATAGTCTTTCATGTCAATTTTCCTTTATAAAGATAAATAAAAACGTTTCATTTAGAAAAGTACCACCGAAGATTCCGTGTGCACATATTTCCGTTTATTTCTCACTCCTTCCACCACGTTCGTATAATTTAATTCATTTTACCTCAAAGCGCCTTCGGAAACGAAATGTATCAAACGTATCACGATGTTCGCGAATGGTCGAAGGACATAACCTACAAACCTACACGGTATACCGGGGATGGATGAGGCGGCGGTGGCGGTAGTGGTAGTGGCGTGACGCTCTAATAACCCAATGTTCCAGAGATAATAATTCAAAATCGGGGGGAAAAAAGCGACCGGCATCAGCATCAGGATCAGCAGGATCGTCTGATGCGGTGTGCTCCAACGAAAAGCGTTGCCTTACATATGCACAAGCATATTTTATATATTATGTATATATATACACAAATAATACATGCAGATATGTATTATGAGAGCGCGCCCAAAACTGGAACAGGGTGCAACTGAATAGGTAATCGGGGTGTCCGGGGTTAATGTGCAAGAATGCGGTGCGGGTGGGTGTGACCCGAGATGGTGCTCCGACGCGCATGGCGACCGGGCCACGAAGGCGGCGTCGAGCGCGTCGCGATGCTGCGACGCTCAGTTGAGATCTGGACCCGTTCGAGACGCCACGGCGTCTCCCGTAGAATCGTCGTTTCCAGAAATTCCCCATATACATATATATATACATGTATATATATATATAAACATGTATATAGATATAGAGTGCATCGGGAAGTCCCTGCAACATCATATCTCTTTTCAACTTTCCGCTTCTGCATACGCTCGCATAACATGAATTGCGTCACATCGAATTTAGTGTTTTTCGACTCATTCGTAGTGGTACTACTGCCGATTATATATATATCTACATATATTTTATTCTTTTTTTTTTTTTACATTACCAGTGGTGATTTTAATCGTGATCGTGTTTTTTGCAAGGGAAAAATTACGGGAAAAATTCTCATTTCAATTCTTAGGACATACGCGCGTTATTGTGTGGCTTACTGTGAAATTTTCCTGTACTATTTTTTTTTTAATTGGTAAATTTTCGCGACTCAATAAACAATTGATAGCAGACGAAGGAAAAAATCTTGCACCGTAGATGGATCGAGGAACAGACTATGACGAAACCGATACACCAGCTGATGCTCCAGGAAAATTGCCAAGGAAAAAGTGGCGGCCCCCAAAAATAGACACCGGCTTCTATTACAGTGCGTGCGATGTTAGCAAACTAACAATGGAGAGTGGTCCAGAGGAGGTAGAATAAAGAATGAAATGGAATGAATAGGAAAAAACGAACGACTCTTTTTTTATTAAATAGGCAATGTGCAGCTTTAGCTGGTTGAATCCGGGTCAAATTTTTGCATATTGGTTATTTGGTCCCCTTCAACCAGCTGTGGTTGACATTGCACACTACGAAAGGAATACAAACACCTCGCGTAAACGGCACGATTAAAACGGACCAACGATGAAAAAAAAAAGGAAAAAAAAACAGGTAATTCAATAGTTCTAGTTTAGATAAATGTTCGGCATCAGAGTATTTCTTCTAGTGAAGCGCCGCACGCCTTTAGAACTCTCTGTTGGACGTGTCGAGACTGTCTTTGATGGACGGAATCCTCTGTATGACCAGTTTATTAATAGAGAAGTGTGTATGCGCGCGACTAATACCACGTTAAAATTTACTGATGTGATACAAGTTTTATATGTTTCTATGTTTGTGTTATGAAAAAAAAAAAAAAAAAAAACAGGAAAAAAAATTAATTTTATACCCAGGACGACGGTAGAAGTCTTATTATTTAAAGAACATATATAAAGGAACGATTTTAAAGATCTTTAAATTTATGTAATTAGTATGTAATACCATTAAATTGTTAAATTCATCTCTGTACTGTATGAATTCATAATGTAAATCAAGTTATAATTGTTACATTAAAAATATAATAATTTTAATCATTATACGTATAAATAATAATAAAAGTTGATTTTCAACGGGTACAATCCAAGTACATCAAATGTATAGAAAAATAAATGCATGTAAACTAAAGAAGTTAAAATATTATTTTGCATGTTCTATTCTATAATAAATTGATTGGGTATATTGTTTAATTAATTCGGTTTAACATGATGGGTAAAGTAAAGAAATATTATTATTATTATTATTATTATTATATTATTTTATTGTGTATATATACAATAAAAATAAATCAAAAAAGTATGACGAAATTAACACAAATATTGAATTCAAATACATACTGTCTCCAAGATGGGTAAGAATTTTTATTATAGTACAATAATCAAATATGATTGTTGAGTATAGAATTATATCTATTACATGGCTTAGAAGGCACCTCCTTGATATGTTTCTATATATGTTTCACTAAACAACAAATAAAACAGGCTAAAAATGTATGCCGCACGAAATATTAGAAGCTAAAGGGAGCTAATACAGATATTCCTATAGAAAATTTAAAAAAAATTGAATTATTTGCATTTACGTTGTAATGTAATGTTTATAAATTATTCCAATTTGTCTCTATTAATCTGATAATATACACAAAGTATAATTAATTATACGAACAAGATATATAATAACAATTATTTGTATATTTTTAACGAGTACACTCTAAATGCATTTAATTTACACAAAATTAAATCCATACTGGATATATCTATAAAATACGAATACCTATCTCAAAAAATAATAAACATGTTCTGTCCCGAAACTATTCTCCAATATGGGTAAGAAATATAATAAGGATAACACGTATAGTTCTACCAGGAGGAACATAAAAGCTTCAGTGGTGATACACTAAATTGTTTCTGATTCAAACACATTTTGAGCAAGATCAAACTTTCTGATTATTTACAGTGCCAATCATACAAAAAATTGCACTTATTCCTTTGAGCATCAGGTTTAACGATGTTTTATTAACACCATTCAACATCAACGATTCTTGATGGCCACTTTATAGATAAATAGCACTAAAGTGTTTAAAAATAGTTTTTGAAAATGTTCAATTCTTTTGATATGTATTTACTAAATCGGATACCAAATTAGATTGTATAGATGTATTATATAAAGCAATTAAGCATATTACGTGATTAAAATTAGGCCAGTTTTCATAAATAAAGTCGTAAGTACGGTAATCAGAAGCAATCATGATGTGTACAGATAAATTTAAAGTTGAAAGTTGTTACCATCATTTTTGGATGCGTTAACATAGTTCAATCGTTATATTTTGGAATTTATAATCAACTAGTGCAATATAATAATATGAACACATAATAACGGCCTTGATCAAAAATTTTCCAAGTCTTCAGAGAAAAATTCTGTATAATACATATCCTATGTAACGGCGTATATACCAAATGATTTTTCTTAAATGTGTTGCGTATTTTAGAATTACATCAGAAAATACTTGCAGAAAAATTGGTTAAATAATTTACTTATTTTTAGAAAATGGGGTATAATAATTATAAAAACTAATAAAAAGTGATGAAAAATTGTATCAACGAAATTTATGCGTAAAATGCGTGGAATCTTTGAAGACTCGAATAAGTTGAAGCGAGACTAATCTGTATATTAAATTTATTGAGGGAATACTTAATATATTCGTGAAACAGAATACATTGGAAATTTTCTTATCATATTTATTTTGTACAATTGTAGAATGAAATTAGAAATTATAAGGTGACGTTTTGGTGATCATTCAGTGCATACGTAAATTCTTAAAAATGCAACACAAAGACACAAAGGAAAATTTTAGTTTCCATGTTATCATAAACATGGATTACGGCGCTCATAATCAGCTACTGCACGATAAATGGTCCTGCGTCAAATAGTGATTTTCGAGTTAAACAGTCAATAAACAGTCAACTCATTGAAGGACTTTTGTTTCTAAAACATATTTTGATATTTTAGATTATTTTTGATCTATTGAATTTTGTACCAACATTTTAGGAAAATAGCCAACGTACTTATAGAAGGTGTTATACTGAAATATTAATTTTGACTCTTGAGAAGTGAAGAAGATAAATATTTCCGATATACCTAATTGACAGAACACATCTTTTTAAAGAAAATTCCAATTTGTTCTGTAAAAACATTCCGTATGTTTATTGTGAACATATTATACCTTAAAACATAGTCATATTTTCAACGGCAAATTAAAAATTAACAATATTCATAAAGAAAATATATATACAAATAAAATATGAGGTGTGGCCACCACACGACTTTCTTATACGTATGGGTGCTTCAAATTATAGAATTTTAAGAATTTTTTATAGAAAAACTATTCAAAATCCCATTCTGAGTACTTCTATATGTATGGATTCTATAAAAATAAATTTTTATAGAATCCATACTTTGCAAGATATTCGGAAAAAAATGCTACTCGTAAAAGTTTTACTTCCGGTCCGAATTTTGAAATTTCATGTGTACAAAAATCATTACAAATCAAGCTTTAAATACTTCTGTACTCTTGATAAATACATATATAGAATGCATAATTTGCGACATATTTGCAAAAAATCGCTATTCGATAAGAGTAAAAGTGTTACTTCCGGTCCGAATTTTGAATTTTTTTTTATACAAAAGGTATTGAAAATTGCGTTTTGAATACTTTTATACTCGTAATGTACATGTCTAAAAAGAATGATTTGCAAAATATTCGCTAGATCTCATGAGGAGATTATACACGTAAATACAAAATTTGGAATTGATGTCTACAGCGGTTTGACCGCTATAGACAGTGAGATATGGCTGCACACTTTACTTTAAAATAGAAGTTTATTTAAAAAATGAGGTGTGGCCACCACACGACTTTCTTATACGTATGAACGTTTCAAACTATACAATTTTAAGAATTTTTTTATACAAAACTTATTCAAAATCCTATTCTAAGTACTTTCATTCTCTTAATAAATCGCTATAGAATGCATACTTTGCAAGATATTCGAAAAAAAGTACTACTCGCTAAGAGTAAAAGTGCCACTTCCGGTCCGAATTCTGAAATTTCATGTACACAAAAAATATTGAAAATTCAACTCAAAATACTTTTGTACTCTTAATAAATATATATAGAATGCATAATTTACGACATATCTGCAAAAAATCGATATTCGGTAAGAGTAAAAGTGGTACTTCCGGTCCCAATTTTGAAATTTTTTTTATACAAAAGATACTTAAAATTATAATTTAAATACCATTATACTCGTAATGTACCTACCTAGAAAGCATGACTTGCGAGATATTCGCAAAAAACTGATTTTCGATAAGAGTAAAAGACCTACTTCCGGTTGGAATTTCGAAAAACTTTTTTAAGATAATTTTTCTCAAATTTAATTTTGAGTACATTTCAATTCTTTATAAATTTGTATAAACTTAGTAATTGACGAAATATTGGCAACATTCGATTTTTTCACTGAAGTAAACTGCTACTTCCGGTCTACCGATTTTACTGAAAAACTAATCAGATCTCAAGAGGGAGATTGTACACGTAAATTCAAAATTTGGAATTGATATCTACAGCGGTTTGACCGCTATCGTGGTCACACACAGACACACAGACACACAGACAGACAGACACACACACAGACATTTTTTAAAAACCACTTTTTCGGTATCAGGGGACTTCAAAACGTGGACATCTGCAAAAATCTCGAGGTCGAAAATTTTCATCATCACAATACTTCCTTATACTACGTATAAGAAAGTAAAAATTATGTAAATACTTCCGCTTACTCTATCGACTGTAATTTAAATTAGCATATATTTCAGTCTTCGATACAATAAAAATAATTTAACTTTAATAGTATCACAGAAATAAGGTTTTGTTCAGAAAGAACAGTAAATAATAAGAAAGAGGCAAGATATATTTTTTGTTGCTAATTTCTTCATTTTCTTATGGCGTGCTTTCCATGTGTTATATTGTGCTTGGGTTATTTATTACTTCATTTCAACACTGCTGGGAGAAAAACTTGTGATTTGATTTCATAGTTTACTACGTTAAACATTTTCACTTATATGGCACTACAGTTTTCAATGTTTTACCTTTCTTTTTACAAGTATTCACTCGTCATTTCATATGATCAAGATAATAGAAGAGTATATGACTTTTACATCATGTTAAAAACAAAGCAATTTAAAAACTGGACCAAATTTTGTATCTTAGTAATTATCTGTACAAGATGTTACTGCATTTCACTTATCCTGCTGAATTTAACTACGCTTCGTTCAGAATATAAATGTATTAAATGAAACACATAGTCAAATGTCAAATTATCGTTGAGTAATTACAATATCGTATTTGTTTTTTTATTATCTCAAAGCCATAACGCGTAGATGCTGTCTGTCATAAAAATACTTATTAATGACGAAGTAATTCCGAATGTTTGTTTAGTCTGTCACATCATATTGGTTATAACTGAGGTGCGGCAGGATGACCTACATCTACTGACGCTGTATGTTTCTCAAACACGATTTGTGATTCCGTAAAATCCGAATTATAACGCGATTGATATCATTAACCGAATATTTCTGAAGACATAATTCTAGAGTATTTCAATTTTCGTTTTTCATTTCGTTAGTCGTAGCGAACGTAGGGCCACACTTGTCTTTGACAAATGCATAATGACATAACCTCACTTATCGCTTATAACGATGATATTGATATCGAAAATAATATATACAAAAAACCAAATATTGTAGCGAACGCGAGTGATGAATTTGAAATGACAAACATTTAGTGGTTTCCCTAAAATGCTAACTTCATATAAAATGGAAGTAGATATGAATGTCAAGTCCGCTGAAAATAGAATAAAATCATGTAGGTCAATTTCGATTGCATGTTAGCATTGAGGGTCCTATATAGTGGATTGGGAATGTAATATTGGTTGCATAGCACATAATTTAATAAGCCAGGGATGTCCGAGTACTTATTACACATAGGAATATATAATAAATATTTGAAATAATAACGCAATATCTAAGCGAATAAAAATTCATTTATGACCAAATATTTACACATTTGTAACCGCGGGAAAGATTTTTACCAGAATAACAATTCATTGTAATGTGGGTGGCCTAATTTTAATTTATTTTATATTCATTTAAAACAAAGTAAAGAATGGTTGATCGAAAAATAAGTGCAGAGCAGGGTAGCTTTTTATTCAATTTATAACGTGAACTAAAGCAAACAAATCTGCTACAAAGGATTTTTGAGAAAACTTGTTTTTAATATTTTGACATATTAATTAATTTTCTTTAATCAGGTAATTTTTTTTCTAAATTTGATTATTCAGCGGGGTAGATTATTAAATTCTTCATAAATTGACGTTGAAAGGTTTTCTCCAAATTTAAAATCAACAAAAATATCTTGCATCAAAAATCTACTATTTTTCAACTATTCACATATCCACTATTATATAGGATCATTAATGAATAGTTTTGTTGTATATTCAAGATTTGGAAAAAATTGAGCGGAGGACAAGAATATTGGGGGTTTATCATTATAAAGTGCTACAGATCTGCTGTAGGTGACAAAAACTGTTCAATTGTTTGGAAACTGGCTTTTCTATTAGCAAATAGGAACTTTGTCGGGTATGATTTGACTTATGTCATGATACACATTTGATATTTTCTTTAAAAATAAAGTATTTTCGAATAGTAACGAATTATTATTACTGGAAGTCGTAGAAAATATAAAACATGTTTAGTTGACGGTCTTTTGGAATTTGTATATTTCCCATATTTAATTAATGTTTATATTAATCTGTATGTTGGACAATGTAATTAATATTATTATTGTGAATCTAAAGAGATAATAAAGACGTTAAAAGTATTCATTGATATATAGAATACATTTGTTCAGAAGAGTCGATGTTAATAGATTAATTATTCCCTGCATTCTGCCAATAAGAACATAACGTTGCCTAGTAACAATAAACAAGTCACGCCATTTTACTAAGTGTCAAACCGTCAAACGTCATATCGATATAGTTAATCTAATATTTTTGTTTAATTATTTTGATTTTTTTAGTAATCTTCAGTTAGTCATAGATAAAGTATTGTATACTAACTCGCAATAATAACTATTATACCCTCAAGCCGAGTTACTCCTTCGCCGCTTCGCGGTTTATTTCCTAAATTCGGCTCTCGGAAATAATAACTGTCATTATTGACTCGTTGTATAAACTACTATCATAAGTATCCAGACACACATCAATATCTCACCATTGCAAGCTTTATTATGCCTATGACGTGTCAAAAATTTTGGCCATTACATTTATCCATCAGGTTGAGAGTGTGGGACAACCCTGTGGTCCAGCAACGCGGAGATCAGAACTAGTGATTAAAGCTATCAGGAAATCTTGGAATTTAGTCGCGATTAATACCTTGACAAATCGAGAGTTGCACAGATACATAATGGAGATCTAAGTGGAAGTATATGAGGTTAAATATTTAAGTATTGTCATTGACAAAAATTTTAATTTTAATGAATATCACAGATTTTATGTGATAAATAAAATGCCGCAAAAAATAGAGTTTCTAAAGGGCATTGCGAACTATGAAAATATAAACAATTTTTTGGAGTTTTATCAATTTCGATCTCAACAGCAAAAAAAAGAATTACCTATATGTACATTAACCAAATACCATATTCAGAATAAATGTATTGAATTGATTTTATTGTTTATGGTGCTAGATCCTTGAAAATATCTTTAAGTATATGCATGCAAAACATAGATCAGTATTAGATAATGACGCTTGCGTATATGCTCTTCTGAAAATGTAGTTGATGTATTTGTCAATAAGTTTTCATGAACTTACTACCAGAGTATAGTTCTTCTGTTTGCAAGGAATATCCGCGTGCTAATAGCGCAAGTGATTATTTATTCTGTACTTGATTGTGAAGAATCCAAGATATACTTTGACTAGACTGGGGGCCATATTAATAAATTTATCTATTCAGGTTTGTAGTGTCTCAAGTCAAAGGTAATGGGCCAGAGTATCACCAATTTTCAAAGAGGGTGATAAACCCATGTACAAAATTATAGGCCAATATTGATATTATCAAACTTTGCTAAGGTTTCAACGAACGTCATTTGTTCCTGTCTATATTGCCACTCCAAATCTCAGATTCCAGAATATAAGAATGATTTTATATATGGGGGCCAAGTTTATTACAATTCCCGAACGTATTAGAAGAAATTGGATATGTGTGGACTGGTTTGTGTTACGTACATCGGCTTCAGTACATTCGCACATTTAGCGCTATCTAAATCTAATTATATTCTTAGCTACATAATAAATTCAGTTATGTATTTTGTAATGATTACAGGTCCTTTAAATTTTTTGCTACTTTTGGAATACCACAGGGCTCCAACTTACGCCCCCTTCTGATCATCATTAACGTGTCCTGTGTTCGCCCACGCTGATGATATAAAGATATACACGTCTACAAGAACATGAAATTATGTTTCCAGTCTTCATCAAGACTTTCCCATTATTGCTAATGTAATAATATAAATAAACTGGTTTGCTTTTCACACCAAGAAACTTTATTCAATCTTAACAATTTCTTCAGTTATTATTGAATTGTTTTTCAAACTTCATATTGTCACAGGTCTCGATCCACAATTGATCTTTGTTCCGCATATAACTAATGTTTGTAATGCTCCTTCTCGAACATGGGGATGTGTTATGCAAACTGCTAAATATTTTCACAGTGCAGTTCTGTCAAAAGTGTTATTCATTTGTTTTTGTGTATGCAACTAATATGAATATTTCTCATTCAGGATTAATTGAGTGTATCTCAGGGAGGAATATTGCCTACGACTCTCTTTTGAAAAAGCGTAGCCTGCAGTCCCTGAGTCTACGACAGGAGAGGAATGGTGCAGCTTTTAGATGGTAGCTTCTTCATGGTTTAGTGCACAGTTTAATTTCAAGAATCATCCCCCGGTACTACAATGCTTTTTTGCACAATTTTTGACCAAACCTCCTAAGCTCTTCCTTAACAAGAATATTAAACTCATCTTCAAAACAATGAAACATTTAATTCTTCAATTACTGTATAATTAATTGCTTTTCTTAAGTCTTTATTTCCTTATATTTGTGTGTTCACCTGTTTGTATTTTTGTCGTGATATTGAAAATCTGTTGTACAATAAATGAATAATTAGACCCAAAAATCAATCATGTACTAAACAATTTTCAAAATATGTCAAAGAAACACAGTTGCTTTACTATTGAATTGATTAACTTTACTATCTATTAAGAAAAACGTTGTAAACGTGATATCGTTGGATCCTCTAATGTACTATTCATGTATTATAATTTTGTAATTGCCTTCATAATTGGCCACGAATCGATCAAACTAGATTTGATGAGAGCCAATTACGGTATGCAATATTAATTAACAAATTAATAGTCCAAGTGCTATTACACAACAATAGACCAAATTAATAAAAATGTATTGATCAAGCAGTGACTCATAATGTTGCTGTTGGAATATATGCTTGGTCCCAAAGAAAAAGAATATGAAAAATTACACATCATAAATTCTTATGGTATATTGGTATGTATATATTTAGTAGCGATTTGCTTTCAAGTTTATTTTTTTTATTAAACATCCTCAAACTTTGTTTTGTATCCATATATGTATTAATTGCAAATAGATATATTAATAAGTGAGGGTGTTTTAATTGATTGATTGCAAAATTTAATAGTTACTTTTTTTGATAACTAAAATTAATGTATTAGCTTTGGTGTTCAGCTGAAATCAATAATGGATTTTTTATTTTTACCTATAATTCTTCATCAGATACTACAACAGAATGATCACTAGCAATATATGCTTTGAAAAATCATTAATAGATAAAAGTAAACCTAGACGTCTCAAAAAGCTCCCATAAAATGTACCACGACATAAATTTAAATTTAAAATGTGGGTATGTATTTTCATTATTCTATGAATATATTAATATCTATAAACCTTTATGATTTTATCTCTAACAAAAATAGTGGAATGATACAATTATAGCAGGATTTAAAGTATTGTTCCCGATTTCTAATTTCATTCAGGTTCTAATAAATTTGTATAAAATACATAATTTTCTTGGGATGTCAGCCTAGTGCTCTATGTGTGACCGATATATATATGTTACCGGACAAACCCGATTTCAGGCCAAACTAGTTTGTCCTAGGCCAAATCGGTTTATCCTATGCGTGTCAGGATATACTAGTTTAGCCCAGTACAAACTAGTTTGGCCTAGATACTTTAGACTTAACTAGTTTGACCTAGGCCGAACTGATTGAATTAATTAGATGAACAATATTTATTCAAACGTAGTCTACTTAATTATATAAAAAAATTGATTAGAAGTGACATAACACTTGTAGAACACTATAAAATAAAATAAGCTATTCAGTACGTCTCAGTTTTTATTATTTTTTAAGCCATGCACTTTTAAAGGTAATATCTTTCGAAAATATTTAAGAAAATTCAAATGAAATATAAAAATTATTTTTAGAGTCAAACTAATATTAAAAATGAACTTATTTGTGCTTCTTAATGTAACATAAAATATTAAACCTTTTATTTATTTTTACAGGATGTACTATGGTGGCATTTCGAATTACACAAAATCATTTTTTTTTACACTGGCACCTATTTGTAGCACAGCTTTTGCTACAGTTGCATCTTATAAAACCATGACCTGTCCCAACTAAATGGTTGGTAGCTGCAGTCCTTAGAGAGATTTGAACATCTTGATTGACACCACTTTTTTGGAGAAATGTTTGAGTACAAAGGTCGACTTCAGTTCTGTAATAAACAAATATTCAGCAGCTGTTTGTCTTGCCTTTTGGATATCATCACCAATTTTAGAAGTTTCGGCATCATTGCTATTACTAACATCTCCTGTCTGTCCATGGGTTAAACCAGTTTCAATATATTTTCGAAGGTCATCTTCATCTTGAATATACTTTATTATTTCTGGTAGTACTGATGACGCTGAAAGACCAACTTTGGGTTCAACTCCAAACATATCTTTGTACGGCGATTGTTTTATGCCCGAATGATAGGTACTGTTTTTCATAAATTGTACATACCTCAAGCCTTCTGACCATTTATTTAGTCGATTGATTATCTTTTAGCCAACAACAAATCATGTTCTCGACGTCTTGGTTGGCTCTCTCAACGGAGCCCTGACTTTGGCTGTGCCGTGGTTTTCCGTGCACTAGCTTAAGTTTTGGCCAAAAACTCGTCATTTCACATATAATATGGGTGACTCCATTGTCTGACTGCAAAATACATGGGGCACCTATCGTCAAAAATATGTCATATAAATGGTAGGCTACTTCTTCAGCTCGTTTAGATTCCAAAGCAAACTTGGTCAAGCGGTCTTGGTAGACCATGATAAATTTAAAGTTTCCATCAAGTTGAGTCTGAAAATCAATGAGGTCCACTTAGCACCGGCTGTTTATTTCAGAATGCAAAATTGGCATAGAAACTAAACCTCATTAGCATATTTTAAAGATGCCTTAGCCAATAATCTGTCACGTCCGCCGTGTCCGACAGCTCTGTGAGCTGCATCAATAACATCACACAATTCCTCAGCCGAAATATAGTATTTTATGTTATCTTCACTACGGAAAACAAGTTTTTTTATCAGGATCAATGTTTAAAATAGCAAACCTTTTTTATCGCCTTTGATGAAGTGACGTTTTGATTTCAGCTTTTTCAGCCTCTTCCACTTGTAGGATAAGATTTAAGTGTTTATCTGTTGTTAAAACATTAAAATGAGAAGATTATATATTTTCGCTTTCCAACATTTCTATTAAAAATCGTTCTCCATAATAACAATATAAGAATAACAAAAAACTTTTAAAATAACCCGCGTTAACTGGTACCAACATGTTTATTTTGTCACATGCAACGATTCAATCAGTTCGGCCTAGGTCAAACTAGTTAAGCCTAAAAGTATCTAGGCCAAACTAGTTTGTCCTGGGCTAAACTAATATATCCTGACACGCGTAGAATAAACCGGTTTGGCCTAGGACCAACTGGTTTGGCCTAAAATCGGGTTTGTCCGGTAACATATATAAGAACGTTTCATACTCCAGCATATTTCTACGTTCCTATTAGTATTTGTTACGTTATATGCAATCCATTCATCCTTCGTTTCTTATTCGTGGTAGAAACCATTTATTTCGAACTAGCCTTTATTGGTAGAAACTCAACTATCTTAATATATTCGATCTAACACCTTCAACAAGAGATTTAGTTTTCAATTAAATATAAGAATTTTCATTATTGCATAATATATTGAAATTTACCAAATTTTATGATTTTATCACTAAAAAAAATTATATAAGCAAGCGACTTTCAACTTTATTCGGCTTCAAATAAATCTGTATAAAATAAACAAATTTTATTGGAATCCTACCCTCCTTATTTTTGCATGTTAACGATTTTATGTAAACGTATGTGTACCTATATATTGTCTAGAAATAAATAAACTTATAGTTTTGTTAAATCAACACCTGTAGTTTTCTTTTAGAGACCTCCCTCTAAACTAAAAGAATTTCTTGTTTTATTTCTAAGATAGAAAATTAGTTCATTTGAATGCCAAAACTTAATGAGCTAAGCATTTAACAAACAACTAAAAATATATCGCAAATATAGCCGAGAAAACAGGTGGAGGCATCATCAATATCTAGACACACCGTGCTAGAGGGGTCGGCCAACAAGTTTCGAGCATAACCTATAAGTGACTAGTAAGGTAGGTAAACAGATTTACTCGTATATACGGCCTAATATTTAATTAGCTTAAGGTGACGTGGTTAGTTATAAGCGCTACCAGGTGCAGGTTAAAGCTGTAACATATCTTAAAATTGTCAATGTTTTCAGTTGTACATATTGGTAGAATAATATTTACTCTTTTTGCTTCGGTTTTCTTTGCAGATGAAATTCGAAAGATACCAATTCAGTCAAGTGATATGAACACAAATAATCTCAAACTGAGATAGATAAATGCAATATTTATCTATCTAGGTCAATATCCTTCCAATGAAATTTACTTATTCAAAATTTGGGTATACGGGTTAGTTAACTCTTTTTACTTCCTTATACATAGTATAAAGAAGTATTATGTTGAAAATTGTTTACCATTTTTTGAAGTCCCCTGATATCGAAAACGTGGTGTTTGAACATTCTCTTTCTCTCTGTAGGTCTGCTTGCGCGGCTGAAGTTAGCAATACCAATTTTTATATTTGCGATTTGATTAGATTTTCAGTGAAATCGATAGACGGGCAGTAGTAATTTACTAAGAGTAAAAGTGTTACTTCCGGTTCGAATTTTTAAATTTCTTTCATACAAAAGATATTTAAAATTAAGTTCTAAATACTTTTATACCCGTCCCAAAAGCCATGACATTCGAAATATTTGCCAAAAATTGATTTTCGTTAAGAGTAAAAGACCTACTTCCAGTAGGAATTTAATTCTTAGTGCATATGCATTTTTTATAAATTTGTTTAAACTTAGTAGTTGACGAAATTCGATTTTTTACTGAAGTAAACTTCTATTTCCGGTCTGCCGAATTTACTGAAAATCTAATCAGATCTCAAGAGGGAGATTAAACACAAATACAAAATTTGGAATTGATATCCCCAGCGGTTTGACAACTATCGCGATCACACACACAGGCAGACAGACAGACACAGACAGCGTTTAAAAACCATTTTTTTGGTATCACGGGACTTCAAAACGTGGAAATTTGCTAAAATCGCGAGGTCGAAAATTTTTGTCATCACAATACTTCCTTATACTACGTATAAGAGTAATAAAATATACCTATCTATTCTAAATTAGGACCGAAATTAGCACTGTTAACTAATCCAATAGCAGTTTTTATACTACGTATAAGAGTATTGTGGTGACGAAAATTTTCGACCTCGAGATTTTTGCAGATGTCCACGTTTTGAAGTCCCCTGATACCAAAAAAGTGGTTTTTAAAAAATGTCTCTCCCTGTGTGTGTGTCTGTCTCTCTCTGTGTGACCACGATAGCGGTCAAACCGCTGTAGACATCAATTCCAAATTTTGTATATGCGTGTACAATCTCCCTCTTGAGATCTGGTTAGTTTTTCACTAAAATCGGTGGACCGGAAGTAGTAGTTTACTTCAGTGAAAAAATCGAATTTTGCAAATATTTCGTCAACTACTAAGTTTAAACAAATTTATAAAGAATTCATATGTACTTAAAATTAAAATTGAAAACAATTTTATTTAAAGTTTTTCGAAATTCCTACCGGAAGTAGGTCTTTTACTCCTATCGAAAATCAGTTATTTGCGAATATTTCGCAAATCATGCTTTTTAGACAGGTACGTTATGAGGATAAAAGTATTTAAAACATAATTTTCAATACCATTTGTATAAAAAATATGAGGTGTGGCCACCACACGACTTTCTGATACGTACTCTTACTTCCGGTTCGAATTTTGAAATTTCATTTATACAAAAAATATTCCAAATCCAACTCTAAATACTTTTGTACTCTTCATAAATATATATAGAATGCATAATTTACGACATATTGCCAAAAAATCGTTATTCGGTAAGAGTAAAAATGTTGCTTCCGGTCCAAATTTTGAAATTTTTTTTATACAAAAGATATTTAAAAGTAATTTCTAAATACTTTTATACTCACAATGTACCTGCCTAGAAAGCATGACTTGCGAGATATTCGCAAAAAACTGATTTTCGACAAGAGTAAAAGACCTACTTCCGGTAGGAATTTCGAAAAACTTTATTAATACAATTTTTCTCAAATTTAATTTTGAGTATATTTAAATTCTTTATAAATTTGTTTAAACTTAGTAATTGACGAAATATTTGCAAAGTTCGATTTTTTCACTGAAGTAAACTACTACTTCCGGTCTGCCGATTTTGCACAAAATTTAATCAGTCCTCAAGAGGGAGATTATATTCGTAAATACATATTTTGGAATTGATATCTGTAGCGGTTTGACCGCTATCGTGGTCACAGACAGACAGACACACAGACAGACAGGCAGACAGACAGACAGACACACAGACATTTTTTAAAAACCACTTTTTTGGTATCAGGGGACCTCAAAACGTGGACATCTGCAAAAATCTCGAGGTCGAAAATTTTCATCATCACAATACTTCCTTATACTACGTATAAGAAAGTAAAATTTCAAAATCCAGACCGTGCATATTGTAATATTGTAATACCAATCATTCTTTAACTTCTTAATTCTTTTAAAATTTCGACAATATCTTTCAAATAAACATTATTTCCTTACAGACTTCACAGTTCATCCAATTAAATACCGGTAGGTTTTCTGGTAACGCAACGATTGTATAGCGCATGTATCATTCCCACAACTGAACGACTAGGTATATGTACTCCCCTCCGTTAACCAGAGCGGCGGTAGTAGTATACTACAGCCGTTCGCGTCGGGGAATACGATAACTGTAGCGAGTGATAGTGGGGACTTGGACACTCCTCTGCGTTGCTTCACCCGAAAACTTACCGGTATAACCATAACCATGATTTCAGAAGAGAACAGTTTAATATTAATCGTACTAGTTGTCAAATACCTTTTTCATCAAAAGACGCCATCAGAGACCGAATAAAATAAGAAATATCGATTATGGTACCTTTATACACACAACTAACATGGAATATATGAAATTTTATATTTACGACCGACAACGTTCATATACATATAGACACAATACCTTGTACGACACCAAATCTAGACAACAGTTCGATCTATTTCTTTAAGAAATAAAAGGGGATCTTCAAATATAACTTGCAGATTTATTTGATTTTTATACTCTGTCAACATCGAAATATACGACCTCGTAAAATCCTCTGTAAATACTAGACATATCTCAAAAATTTATTGGGATCAGCTGCGCTGTTCCTGATTTTTAAAGTTCAGGTGTTTTATCGCTTACGAGATATGAATAAGTACAAATACATCTATTTTCCGGATAACATAAAGGCTTGAATTCATTAAGCTGTGTAAGTCTCTTAATAAACATTGTTATTTTCGTCGTCAAAGACAGAAATAATCATTCGTATTGTAGTGTTATTTTTAGTATCTAAATTTTCAAAATAAAAAATTTCAATAATATATATAAAAAATGAATTTAGGATAATAATGTGATTGTTGTGTCTATGGAATGCATTTTCGGAATGTACTCTTTCTTGTTGTCTAGTAATGGTTAGAAAACTTTGATGAGTAGTGATTCCGTGACAATCACTTTTGGTACACAATATAGGGCATCGACATGGAATTGTTGACAAGTGTCGTTCATTAATGAGTACATGACTCTATTTTCGCGTAAATCGGATAAATTCTAGTGTTAAGGACTTTTTAAGCGTATGCCTATGAATGATACAATTATCTAATATAAATATATGAGCCCTGCTGTGCGTTTACGGGTTTCTTCAATTACAGAATATCTATAATTCTGAAATCCGGCAAATGTTTATGAATTTTTAAGTATTACAACGACATGATGTTAATAAAAGAAAGAAAATAAATGGTAATTTGGACTATGCATTTTACCGATTTTCTAGAACGGACAATAGAGGAGTTTCTAAGAAAGATATTACATTAGGAGACTGATGTCCCACTTGGTCTTTCCAGATTTAATTTTAAATATACATTATTTTACGATTATGAAGTAATAAAATGACTGTAAGCACTTATACAGAGATATATACATGTTATAATTAATTGTACCTTTGTAAAATAAAGCAAATTGAGATTAAAACTAAACATATCGTATGTGTCAATTTTCATTAGGTATAGGGATTCAATGTTTACGTGCGATTTATACGTATACAACTAATACGTGGCAACGTGAGTCACCCCTACTGTCCGTCACCAATACCGGCAACAATCGACATTACAACGATTTTCTCCGATCTCCCCACCAGATTTTACATTCAATCTTTAGCTGCGAACACGTTGCGATCTAGCCTGCAATAAAAGCCGCCTTATTACTGGAACGGGAAACATCAATTGGCCGCCGCGATCTAGTAGTTTATTATTATTTTCAGAATCCTCTTTTATTTACCTTATTTTTAATTTTATTAGAATTACGCTTTTGTTTGTGTCATGCAACGTGAACGCAGCTTAATAATTCTCTGCATTTACTGAGAGGAAAAAGAAAAACAAATCCTTGCAACGCGTAAATATTATTTCTGAACGCATTACAAACACCCAAGTCAGTGGTCCAACAGTTACTGCTGCCTATCAGGGTATCCAGATGTTTGTTTCCTCGGTGAGCCAAAAGATGTAGCTGGCAGCGCCAGAAAGCGCCAAATATAAATTTCATTTCATTTCACTTTATATTGCAATTTGCAATGAGAAATAAAAGTATGCTTCAATTTTCTGAGATAATATAATCTATTTAAAAAAAAATCAATTCTAAAATAAAAAAAATTAACATTCTTAAATATCACTAATTAAATTGCAGAAACGAAAAACAGATAATTCTGAAATAAAAAATGTAACATTCCAACATAAGAAAATATAATACTCTTAAATATCAGTAACTAATTGCAACGCTTCATTAAGAGATCCTTCGGTTTCGTCGTTTTTTGAATATATATCAGATTTGAATAATGTGTACATTGCATCACTTGGAATGATAATCATTATATATTCTAACATTTTTAGTGACATTCTATTTCTGACTTTCGTTTTGACATTATTCATTATGGAGAATACTCGTTCCACAACCGCGTTGCTTACTGGAAGAACGAGCATTCTCAAAATTACAGTTGCAAGTTCAAAAAAAATTCTGTCGCCAGAACCGTCTAGATAATTAAATACAACAGGCCAAAATTCCAGTATATTGTTTGGTACATTGTTACAAGGAAATTCACCTTCCCATTTTACCAAATTTAATTTCCTCCACTGGGTTTCAATTAAGTATTTGTTTTCAAATTATAACATAAACTTTGAAATGGGTAAATCATTAAAATTAGTTTTAGTTTTTTCGTCCAAACACAATGGATTCAGGAAACGAAATTTTTCGTAAATTTCAATATTGGTTGGTAACCTGTCCACAAGTTCTTTTAAATATTTTACAAGAAACTTGTGAAATCTGTTCTTTATTTCATCTTGAGCACTTTGTTCAATTAGAAGTTTTGTCAACAATGTATCACATGAAAAACCTAAATCGGCACTTTTGTAATCTAATAATGAGAAATCGTTTTCTAGCGCTTGACATATCTTATATATTATGGCCTTAGTTGAATGTTCATGAGGTAATGATTAAAAGGCAGGTTTAATTAAACGTTTAGATAAGGACTGTATTGTTAAGAACAGTTCTGTATAGGCACTACCAGTATCACAATTTTCATTTTGAAATTTTAAGTTAAGTTTATTAGCATCTACCAATATAGGTACAATCAATTGATAATATGCATGAATATTTTTATCATTTAGCCTTCCACTTATTATTCGAGTTTATGGCATCTTTCCACTTCTATTACAGAACTGAAAAAACTTTTTAATTCAACCCAATGAATTAATAATGTTTTTATAACATTACATCTGGAAAGCCATCTTGTGGGAGCTAATTTTACAAACTTTTTAAAATTTGTATCTTCATCTAAATTAATTAAGTCATAAAAATTTTTATACTGAATCCTACGTAAAGGACTATTTGAAAACCAGTTGTATATTTCTTGAGCCAAGAAGTCTAGTGAAGAGGGCAGTTCAGTGTAGAGCATGACAGGTACATTTAATCAACATTAAATCAGGAACATCTTTTTTCAATAATGTGTATAGCGAATGATTCTTTCCACATAGGTTGGTCCCTCCATCTGTGCCAATTGCTAACATATTTACTACAGGCAAAGAGATTTTTTTTAGAAATGCTGTTGCATGTTCTACCTCCAATAAAGCTATAAAATCGGTAACAATATTTTTTCCATTAAAATATCTAACACAAAGCGCCAAGTATTTGTTTATTGCTACATCGGTAGACTCATCTAATATGATAGAATACCTTTGGTTGCCAATGCTATTCAAAATATTTTGCAATATCACGGGCCTTACCAAACAGGCGCATTTTGTGTGATGCAGTCGTAATGAAGAGAATTGTAGATCTCGTAGAATTTCAAAAGGTGATCAATACAATTCACTGAGCAGTGACAAACTATAAACATTGCAAGTTTCAGATCTCTCATTTTATCTAACTGGCTGAGAGATGTAGATGGAAAATATTGTTTCATGGTGTTTTTCTTGACAATTTTAGACTCGACGTTTCTTTTATGTACACTTGTATTCGCATGACGTTTTAAATCTGCAATGTGGGCTCTTAGTGTTGTTCGGCAATAAGCACAGTATGCAGAATTAATACATATCGGCGTCGTGTTCTTCATTTTCTTTTAACCATCCTAAAAAATGATAAAGTATAATAAGTATACCAATCTAAACATTAAACACAACGGAAAAAACCTTTGGCCCAATCTTGCTCTTGCCATTGTTTCTTAAATTGTCTTCGCCCAAACTTTTTATTCATGTTAAGTTAATAAATTTACAATATAATATTTTATATTTTATAAATCACAAGTTCTGATGCTGAATTGTGACTCGAGACTTCGAGACCCAACTCTAGCTGTGACTCTGACCTGACTCTGAACTGCTCTGAACCTGAACCACTGTGAACTCTGAATTCAGTAGTATTCAGTTATGAATCGGAGAATCGGTGTTGATGAATCTGAAATTGACGCCTGACAGCTGACAACTATTGAGTAGATGACAGGAAGCCAACTTATAATAAAAAACGGATTAAATTTACTAAAAGTAATACCAGATTTTAAGTTGCGCCAGGCGCAGGGTTCAAATCGCCCACACAAGTGCCAGGCGCCTATCTTAAAATTAATGGAACCAAATTATGTGTCCAAATCGCCAAAATGGCGCAAAATCGCCAAATCTGGACACCCTGCTGCCTATAACTTGAGCTGGTATCGGTCGCGCTCGCATTGGAGAGGAAAGTAGGGGTGCCATGTTGTCACGTATTGCATGAATTAATCGCCTATGGCTAATGAAAATTGACACATGCTGTATATACGTTTTACATAGAACAGAGAATATTACTTTATAAAAAACGGAATAAAAGAAAAATAATAATAATAAACGTCTTTAACAGTAATGTTACACTATTTTTCTTTATGTTCTTTGACATTTTGATTGTATCTTGTTAATTAAATTAATTAATTTTTGTTTTCTTTTTTGGTGTTTTAATATATATCATAAATAAACTGATTGCTTTACAAAATTTTATATTCATAATTTACATTTTATATTGTTTGATTTTCATTAATATATTAATCTAATGAACTTGATTTGGCTAATTCTCTTTAAACAACAAGGTGGTTACTATAATATTCCATTACTAACTTCCAGTGTAATAAATTTTCGCATGTCTGACTTCTAATAATCTTATATCCTTCGTTACATTGAAAAATGCTTCTTGTACTCAAAATGCAATATATATATTTACTTGTTTTGTTTATAATATTACAAACATTTGTTACGTGTAAAAATGACGTTTCTTTTGTTACTGAATCACTTCAGATCTTATTCAATGAATTTGTATTTCATTTGATCAAGTAGTTAGCTGGATTGTTTATTGTTGATGAAATTATTACTATTTGATTTGTTTCATGGATAGTTTTGCGTCTGCGAAGTCGAAAATTTTCGTCATCACATACGTAGTCTAAGAAAGGAAAAAATTAGGAAGTTTAATCAACTTCATAGCTAATTTAATGAAAGTTAGCAATAGTGAACACTTAATTTTGTCATTTAATGTCATTACTTTGGTGACGAATTGAAGTATTTCACAGTGAACATGTGTGCGACGCTGATTTAAAGCTGAGGATTGAAAGCTACTTGTCGGAACAAGTATGTGGAAATTAAATGGTTTTTATATCTTTTCTTATACGTTTTTTCTTAGCGATAGTCTCCGAATAATGTTTAACTAAATAGCAGTTTAACATGCCGGCAAAGCGCTGTATTTGCATAGAATCGATAACGCTTATCGATTCTACGCATTAATATTTCAATAGTTTCTCAATTTTATAAAATAGTAAAACTCAATTAATACGCAATGCATGTGTATGAAATAGAATAGCTACACAAAGGACGTGATTAAATATTTAAACGTTATATGGTAGATCAAAGGCATCGACAATATCACGAAAATGTAATAAATGAAAAACGATGCTGGAAATTTGGATTTCGAAAGAGTTGAACAATATGTGTATATTCCAACATATGCGTACTTATTTATATCGTGATAGTTAAAAAATTAAGAGGCTTTATAAAAATGTTTAAATATCTTAAGCACATATTGAACAAAAAAAAATTGGGATCAGTATCTCATTTGGTACGTAAGTCGACTATATTTGCAGGTAGTCCAAGTTTGTACGGCATTGTGAACAGCATGCTCGTACACTCATGAGATCTATGTAAGATCGAAACAGCTGCCTGTACGTTGTTGTTTGCAATGCCAGCTTGGTGTACATGTGCATTCATACATTTTCATATACGAATTCATTCGTGTGTGCATACTTTGAGTGATTAAATAATATTTGTTTGGTTGTTATTTGCGAGCTTCATATTTTATTCAAAGTGGACACTAAAGAGAATTTTTAACAATAAACGTGATTACCCGAGGGAACATCTATTTTTTGGAACAAGCCTATGTCTCTACATTCTCTACATCTATAAAAAAATCAAGATATTGCTATTACAAAATGCACGCAAATAAACAAAATGTCACAGAAATAGTTGGACCTCTGATGACAATTAGTCAGACAAGTTTTAAGTACATACCTCGCGTTGAAATTATATGATTATTTGCATCAAAAAGTTGATTAATGTACTAAGCAATCTTGTATTTTAAATCCAAAATACTTTAAACGCTTTCTAAATTAACTAATTCTATAAAATGGGTGTGAACTTGACAGTTGTGCAGATTTTGTTATGAAAACAGAGTCGATGTCAAATATAATTGCGATAAATGAGATATATTACTACAATGAGTTGTAAGTACACACAATTTTTTATTTCTGGAATTTTTTTCAATACTTATGTCGCTTTTTGGTAACTATTGTTTCATATTTTATATATTTAAGTTCATCTAAGTATTTTTAAAGTTAAAAAATATTTAATACATTTAATATACATTAATACTATTATATCTATTACATTTATGATTTGTTAACCTTCAATCCAGGTAAAATATTATTATCATATATGAGTTATAGCCAAAGAAGTTATCCAAAATCTCAGTAAATTAGTAAAATCTTTAAAATATGCAGTAAAGTAAATAATTATTGTACGATTTTGGTGTATGTTGGCTTGTATAAGTTGTCACACGTTGATAGCTGCCAGTGGAACGTGGTAATAATTGTACCACCACAATTAATATTCAGAAGAAAACTATTTGTTTTGCTTTATTACGAAAGATTTCAGATAAAATTAAATGTGCAACTAGGCATTAAAATTATTTTTCATTACTTATAGTGGTTATTTGCCTCGGCAACTAATATCTACATTCGTGATGAAGAACGTAACTTTACTGCTTTGTTACAGAAATAACTAAAAATAAGTAGTTTTTAATACCTCACTGACAAAATATTAAAATCGCTCAATGCTCCCTATATGTATGTATATCATACACACAGTAGAATTTAAGATTGACGTAAAAGTTGAGACCCTACCCAACAGCAAAATGTGGAACAAGGGCGCGCCCTCATATAGTTACATAACAGCAGAACTCGACGTCTATTAAACATCTACAATGATGGATCGATGCGTCCAAGATATCTCCTCTAATCGTAGTAGCCGAGGTGTAGTTAGTCCGGCTCGGAAGCAAGGTGCTGCGTTCCAGAAAGTGCCTGGCGTGCTAATCTCCATTAGTTGTAGGTGACGGCCGATCACGTGCGAAGTTAAGCTCGACTATACAACCGACGCTGTTGACCGGTTATAGTTGGCGTTAGGCGCTTCGTCAACGAACATGTGTCTATGTATGTGTGGGTATGTAAATAGAAAATAGAGAAGGAGACATTTTGCATTATGTACACAGTCGAGACGGTTTATGAGGTTCTAAACTTGGCGAATTTAGTTCCAGCAAACGGCTTTGAAGGTTTAAATATTAAAACCCTTAGAGGTAGTACAAACTGCTCCTAACCATTGGTCATCCCAAATTAAGCATAGTTTAAATGTAATATACACTACTGCTCACGGAAGTTTGGCCGAAGAAGAAATTATAAAAAATAAATCGCATGAAATTAAACTACGAATAATATATATTATTCCAATTTTATATATACTAAAAGCACACAGGCCTCTTTTGTTAATCGCGTGCGACTGACATGTCTAACGGAACGGGCAAAATCGACTCGAATTGGTTACACGGTAGAAAGAACTCCTCTCTGGATAAACGGAATTAAAAGCTGTCATTTGGTGGACGCACGGACGACTTTAAACCGCTCCTCGACGGAGAGATTTTCCTTCTTAGTGGAGCGTGTGCAAAGATACAGGCCGCTGAAGAGACGCGTGCAAAAATCGGTGTAGAGCGATAAATTTAGATAGGTTCTCGGTATATTCAATATGGCGGTGGGTCGGCACAGCTGACAATGACACCCCCAAGTCCAGGTAAGGTTGAGTAAAATGTATCTGGAGACGCCTAAATTAACTGACAAACATCCACCTGACGTTTGATTTATGTTGACAGTCGCACGAAAATTCAATTGCAGCTGATAAACTATCGACGAAACCGTTAATCAAAATTTCAGTTCGCAATGACATTTGCCTCAGAACTAGACATAATAGTGTCAATCATGCGGGGTGCTATATTTTTCCTCAAGCAAAGGTCAAATTTTGGCATGCGATAAGTTTGAAGTAATTAGATATAGAAGAAAGACCGATTGCACGAGCCCCGCTGTAAATTAAGGTGGATAGAATTGAAGCCGCAAGGTCAGAAACTGTACATGATCGTAAAAGATTCACAAATTACAAGTTTAAACGTTTTTCAAGTTTCGTTCGTTAAATGCTGGAAATATCCAAATAGATTGAAAATACTAAAGAGTATACTAAATTAATTTCATTCAACACGAATTTAGCTTGTTTTTTATATAATAACATAATAATAATAATGTATTTATTGTCATAAGTTTTAAAGTTAACGTCGGTATAAGGATACAATCATAAAAAAACATATATAAATATCAATGATCAATACATTACAAAATTCAATTTAAGAATTTCTTTAAACTACAAATTATTTATTTAATTAGGTATTTTTTTTTTAATTTTAAAAATTTATTCAGGAATGAAATTCGAATCCACGACCTCCCGATCTCTAGTCAGATGCGCTTACCTATGCGCCACCGCGGGTGTATGAGTTCGAGTCTTTAATCGATCTCATACACCCGATCTGTACCCCAGAGCCAAACTATGGCAAGTCCAACATTTCGGAAAAAGAGTTAAATATGCAAAGTCCTTCGTGTTAATATGCAAAATGGATTGCTTCCAGTTGTAAGTCCATGAGACTCGTACTAAGAAAAATAACTCGTTATACACTCGGCAAAGTCCACGACCTTGTATGAGTGGAGTCTCAGCCAAGTCCTGATGGTGCAGTTTACCAATTGCGATTGCTCACCAACTCCACACACACAAGCCTTAGCCCGTGCAATTAGTGCGCTGCAGTCTTTAATAGTGTTTAAAAGCTGCTTGTCTTTAAACGTGAGTCGGATAGAACAAGTGTCAAGCAGTCACACAATCTCGCTATCCTTGATCCCTACGCAGCACGTCTTATTTCCACCAATCAAAAACCAAGGCTTATAATCTCGAAACCGACATGAAAGTGACTAAATGTATTTATTATTACCGATTTTTCGATAATTATCATCAGTAATTCATGTTTATCATTTTTTATATTCTTTAATATAAAAAATAATATCCAATTATATTTTATATTTACTTTTCTGTAATTACATTTTCTGAATAAATAAAACTTTATAATTTAGATATCCTATTTTAATGTATACTCTCATATATGTATGTGCGATTCATGTGTATACAGGGTGAGTCATCTCCGCGGGTAAGGTCGATTGTGCCTTTATGAGTAAAGATATTTCGAAGCGGTTTTTTTCTTGTGATAGATGCTCATTAGGAGCACATTTTAAAAATATTTTGTATTATACAGAGTACTCCATAACTCGGTGGCTAACCATAGTTATAGTTTTTTAAATGGAACACCCTATATATTTTTGTATTCCCCGTATAATTTTTAGTCAAAAAGTTATAAGATAGTATAGGCCCAAAATCTAAAGTTTTTGACTTATTTCCATTTTTCTGAAAAATTCAATGTTTATATAAAATTATATTTCTCGAAAACGACGTATTAAACGGGCAAATTTTTTTGCAGTATTGTTTACAATAAGAGGTCCTAATAGAAGCATGTTTTATTTTTTTACAGTTACTAACTGCATGTGCAGAAAACTGGATTAAAATTACATGACACGTTTTTGTATAAAAGTCAATTTTTTCAAATGGAACAGCCTGTATTCACTTCATTTTTGAATTTATTATTAAATTTCACATCAAAAACATGAAAGCCGTTAATCCTTTAAAAGTGACTATTACTCAGCTATTGTCGCTTTTTGATATAATTTTGTCAGTTTTATGGTTTTAATTAATATAGTATAGTATTGATTGATTTATTTTTGATCGATATTGATTACGTACATATACACAATAAAAAAAAAATTTAGACTTTCTTCTTTTGTCGTTACGAACATAAGAAATAGCTACGAAAATATATTAAATGCCCGATTTAAAACTGGAAGTATTGAAATGAATAACCTTAAATTATCTTGAAATATGAATCCTTCAAATTGCAAATTAAAATAAAATGTCTATTTTCCGGCAAATTTATCGCTTCTCCTAACGCTGCCAACCATATAAAATCTATTTCAGTTCCACTTAACTACATATATATTTATTTTTTATATGAAAAAATAAATACGATCGTAATCTGAGAGTGAAAAAATAACATTGGATTGAAGTCATCGACCCTGCTTTTGTTTCCGAGTTTCGGGGAGATTATTTATAAATTTTTCGAAGGTCAGTTCACTCGAGCTACTTTTAAAATGTTTAATTGGCGAACGAAACTTATTAAACGAACGGCGGTAATAAATTTATTGGCCGATAAATATCACTAATCAACCTATACGGAATAAAAAGTAGGTGTCCCAATAGGTAATGAATCGGACCGTTTAATGAACATGTGCATTTCATCCACCGGAAGAGGATAACGTGATTTATTCGTTGATTTAATGAATTGAACTTCAATACTTTATTTATCTTTATTATTTAGATATTTCCACTGCTCTTGATTCAGTTTTAGTATAGTATATATATTAGTTATATTACTGACTAAATAAATGATGGATATACAGGGTGTCCAGAAACTCTCCTGGCAAACGAAGATCGGAGATTCCTCAGATAATTTTAAGACAATTTAACCCAATTCACCCTAGTCCGAAAATGCTTCCTAAGGTCATAGGCGTCCGTTTTGGGTAGGTAAACGGATATTTTAACGCATAACTTTTTTGTCCTTAACTTTTAAGCATTTGTGACACTAGGTTATTAAATCTTCAGGTATTCTAGTACTAAAAGGTACTCTTACTTTAAGTCGGTAGGATACACCGTTTTCTAGAAAAATCAATTTGAAATTTTTTCGTTTTTTCGTCATTATAATTCAATTTATTATTTTTTGCACTAGTTCGCTCTGAACTGCCAACAGAAATAAAACCTACGTTTTTAATTGTCAAATTGTTGTCAGTTCGCGAAGTTGAAATGACGAAAGATGAAATGACGAAAAAACAAAATATTTTCAAATCGATTTTTCTAGAAAACGGTGTATCCTACCGACTTAAAGTAAGAGTACCTTTTAGTACAGAATACCTGAAAATTTAATAATCTGGTATCACAAATGCTTAAAAGTTAAAGACAAAAAAGTTATGCGTTAAAATAACCGTTTACCTACCCAAAACGGACGCCTATGACCGGTACTAGAAATTCGCAATTGATAGAATCGATTCATCTCTGGAGGATAAATAAGCATACCAGTTTTTGTTTTTCTAAATAGAAGCGCTCGGGAGATATTAAAAAAAAACTAATTACAAGGCGCCATCTTCAAAGAGCTCTAGCTCCCTTAGAAAGCATTTTCGGACTAGGGTGAATTGGGTTAAATTGTCTTAAAATTATCTGAGGAATCTCCGGTCTTCGTTTGTCAGGAGAGTTTTTGGACACCCTGTATAATTGATTTACTGATCGACTTTTCCATTTTACTGTATTTTAATGTTTGCTTTTCTTTATCGATATAAATTAATAAACTTTTACAGAATATGAATATCAGAAGATGAAATCAGTAATTCAATCTCTAGGACGGAGATGGCCCGAAGTGTATTAAATATGCGATAAACATAGAAATAGGGAAAATTAACCAAGCGAGATTTTTGCAGATGACCACGTTTTGAAGTCCTCTGATACCGAAATAGTTGTTTTTGAACACAAGCTGTGTGTGTGAGCACGACAAAGACCAAAAGGCTTCAGGTACCAACACCAAACTGTATGTTTGAGTATAATCTTCCTCTTGAACTCCGATTATATTTTCAATAGAATCGATAGATCGGAAGTAGTAGTTTCCTTCAGTAAAAAAATCAAAATTTACAAATATCTCAAAATTTAGACCAATTTCTACAAAAAAATTTTCGAAATTCCTACCCGACGCACAGAGATCATTTTTCGAATTCTAGGTGGAAATAAATATGGCATATGAGAAACTCCCCATCTAGCCCATCTGTATGTGAATAACAAATTGCAAATATATGTAATTTATACCGAGTGTCTTAAAAAAAGGACGAGTTAATTTGCTTTTATTTTTGGACAATTAGAATGAGTGATACACCAAATAAAATGGCTGAAAGTAAACTATAAAACAAAATATAATAAAATATACTTACTTAATAAAATATACTTATACATAAAGACCCTACAGACTCGTCTTTTTTATTATAAGACCCCTATATATATATAGATGACGTGTTTTAGTTGTCACTCATTAGCGTTTCTTAGTTTTTCAAACAGTTTCATGATATTCAAGAGATCTATTTTCAAAACCATATATGAGGTTCAGTTTAACTCATTTTTACTTTCTTATACGTAGTATAGGGAAGTATTGTGATGACGAAAATTTTCGACCTCGAGATTTTTGCAGATGTCCACGTTTTGAGGTCCTCTGATATCAAAAAAGTGATTTTTAAAAAATGTCTGTGTGTCTGTCTGTCTGTGTGTGTGTGTGTGTGTCTGTGTGTGTGTGACCACGATAGCGTCAAACCGCTGTAGATATCAATTCCAAATTTTGTATTTAGGTGTATAATCTGCCTGTTGAGATCTGATTAGTTTTTCAGTAAAATCAAGTAGTACTTTACTTCAGTGAAAAAATCGAATTTTGCAAATATTTTGTCAACTACTAAGTTTAAACAAATTTATAAAGAATTCATATGTACTTAAAATTAAGATTGTGAACCATTTTATTTAAAAAGTTTTTCAAAATTACTACCGGAAGTAGGTCTTTTACTCTTATCAAAAATCAGTTTTTTGCCAATATTTTGCAAGTCATGCTTTCTAGAGAGGTATGCTACGAATATAAAAGTATTTAGAACTCAATTTTCAATATCTTTTGTATAAAAGAAATTTCAAAATTCGGACCGGAAGTATCACTTTTACTCTTACCGAATAACGATTTTTTGGAAATATGTCGTAAATTATGCATTCTATATATATTTATTAAGAGTACAAAAGTATTTAGAATTGGATTTGCAATATATTTTGTATACATGAAATTTCAAAATTCGGACCGGAGTAGCATTTTTTTTCGAATATCTTGCGAAGTATGCATTCTACAGCGATTTATTAAGGGAATGAAAGTACTTAGAATAGGATTTTGAATAAGTTTTGTATCAAAAAATTCTTAAAATTGTATAGTTTGAAACGGTCATAAGTATAAGAAAGTCGTGTGGTGGCCACACCTCATTTTTATTAATATTTTTAACAGAAACGGCATACTTATTTCTAATCGTATTGTAAAGAAAAAAAAATATAATAACCGCACGCAAACTGTATTAATTGCTATCATTGTCTATTACTTCTTCATATTTTTCTTCTTCATCGTCATCACTGTCATTGTCATTCTCTCAAAAAGATTTGGAGTAATGAGGCTTTTTGAGCAATTTAAGGACAGCTTCATCTAAGGGTTCTTTATTGGAACGTACACCTATACCTACGCATTGCGATAAAGATGAAATATGGGGATCGGACGATAATATGAGGCCATGAAACACATATCTCTCTCGAAAACTTCCTAGCATAAAATTCCCTATATCTTCTGAAATCTTTGTTACGGGATTCAAGAGCCTCGTCTGAAAACATTCCAACGGGAAGAGGAACTGATTTCATGATTTTCGATCCATGAATTAGGATTCTATGAAGGATTGAAGCCATGTAATAAATACCATGGATAAAGCTCCACAAACATTTTCATTTACCAACTACCACTTTCTTAACTACAACACATCTGTCGCACTCCACAGATTGGTGTAAATTAAGCCTATCCAATGCAAATTTCAGCGATACTTGCTCGCACCAGATGACAAACAAATCATACCTTCGTATTACCATAGTTTATAAAATAGTATATTATTTAAAGAGCATAATATAAAGTAGTCTATAATACACGAGGATGAAGTTTTCTTTTTTTGTGAATTGCATACCTAATTCTATTCATATTCTACGCCCGTGGAAACTCTATTCCTATTAATATGAATAGAATTATGCATCTATGGATACGTAGAAAATGAATGTATAATTTTACAGTCGTAGATAAAAATATTTTTTTTTCAGTTCTTGGCACATCTTGGCAACCAAATCTGCCAAGTATCAACAGATAATAAACTGAGCTAACAACAATAGTTATTTATGTAACAAGTCAGTAAAGTGATACTTTACCGAACGAGTCTGGTTTACGAGCCAAGCGAGTGAAGCGAGCGCGGCGAGTAACAGACGAGTTCGGTAAAGGTACTTTACTGACGTGGTGCATACAAAATTTTATCGCCAACCGTTAAAATTGTTAATTTAAGAAATAAAGATATAATAACTTTTGACAGTTTATGACAGTGACAAACGATTTATTTTTAAAAGTCATCAGTCATGCTACGCTGACAGATATTAGCGGCAGGTAAAGTACTTTATTGTACAGTACGATAAAGTGTTTCTTTACCTCCGCAAAACGCTATGGTAACGCATCACTTTACTGACGGTTGGCGATAAAAAATATTATTCGAACAAACATGCGAAAACACCGCATTCTGCATACACTTTAAATTCATTATTCCAAAAAAAAAAAAAATACAATTTCGGAGCAGTTGTAATTTATTATATTTTTAGTATGTACAAAATTTTAAAATAGCAATAATTTGTGTATGGTGAGTGCTTACCTACCTTATGTTTTCTTACTGCACATTCACTGTTTAGAAAATCTTTGTAGAACCACCAAAATGAAACATGCAAATGCACTTGATGGGATGGTACTAAACTTATAAAACGCTCATATAAAATATGTCATACTTTTTAAATATGTGATACATTTTGTTTATTGTAATAGGGAGGGGCGATGAGGTATAACAATTCTGGCACACAAAAAAAACGGTTTTACAAACTGTCTCTTTCAAGATAAAGTCATTGGAAATATATATTTTCATAATAAATTTTACTATTTTTTCCACCTAGAATTTAAAAAATTACCACTATGGCGACATAGGTCTCTTTGTCTTATCTATACAGATTTATCTGAAATACGAAAGTATTTAGAGCTCGAGTTGGAGCAATTTTTGTATATAAAAAATTGCAAAATTCGGACCGGAAATAACACTTTTATTCTTATCAATTAGCGGGTTTTTTTTGCGAATATCTCGCAAATTATGCATTCTAACTGATTTATTATAAGTGCGAAAGTATTTACAGCTAGATTCAGAACAATCTTTGTATAAAAGAAATTTTCAAATTCAGACCAGAAGTAATACTTCTACTCTTTCAAATAGCAATTTTTTGCAAATATCTGGAAAATTTTACACCCTATACATATTTATTACCCCAAAAGTATTTAGAGTGTATTTTCTTAAGGGATACAGAATTTAAAGTTTAATTTGGAACATCTTCTGTATTCACATTTCGAAAGGCACATACATACCGTATGTGTCAATTTTCATTAGGTATAGGGATTCAATGTTTACGTGCGATTTATACGTATACAAGTAATACGTGGCAACGTGGCACCCCTACTGTTCGTCACCAATCCCGGCAACAATCGACATCACAACGATTTTCTCCGATCTTCCCACTTCTCCCCACCAGATTTTACATTCAATGTTTAGCTGCGAACACGTTGCGATCTAGTCTGCAATAAAAGCCGTCTTATAACTGGAACGGGAAACATCAAATGGCCGCCGCGATCTCCTGATCTAGTAGTTTATTATTATTTTCAGAATCCTTTTTTATTTACCTTATTTTTAATTTTATTAGAATTACGCTTTTGTTTGTGTCATGCAGCGTGAACGCAGCTTAATAATTCTCTGCATTGACTGAAAACTCGTAAATATTATTTCTGAACGCATTACAAACACCCAAGTCAGTGGTCCAATAGTTACTGCTAACTTGTATTTTCGAGAATGTATCGGTCGCGCTTGCATTGGAGAGGAAAGTAGGGGTGCCACGTTGTCACGTATTGCATGAATTGATCGCCTATGGCTAATGAAAATTGACACATGCTGTATAAGAATGTCGTGTGGTGCCTGTTGTTGCGAACAGTAGCACTATTTTACGCTGATAACTTGTTATGCCAAATGCGGTATGTCCATGAGCTCGCCACCCACGGGTTGTAAGGCCGTATAGGCTCTATTTGTTAATTAATCGGCGACAGTTAGTTGGATTAAAAAACACAAACTCACAAAACTTCGTATATATGTCGAAGATAGCTCAGCAAATAAAAATGATAAATGCATAAGTTTCACATAAATTTTTAATTATTAAAATACACACGTATCACACTAATAATATTATAGAAAGAAGTTATGCATTACAAACTGTATTGTTGAATTAGTTTTACAGAAAATTCGGAGCCCTTGTTAATGATTAGAGGTATCTTAAGGAACTGATTTCAAATATAAATTTTTCTTGCAAGAAGAGTTCGCATGATATTTAACTGAGGTTTCTAAGAAGTAAAACAAAAATAAAATTTCTTGCTAACCCATGTCATATAGCCTATAGAAAACAAATAACGATTTATTGCCACAAAGGGATGAGTAAACTAAAATACATAAAATTACAGTTGAACTATCTTTGAATATTTCTAAATGCTTAAAAAGATTTATTACAAGGCTAGGTCAAGTGGACCTTTCGTTTCGGTGAGTAACATAAAGTATTAAAATAAGGTACCATAAAGAAAAAGTTTAGTGCATATTGGGAACAATTTACAATCTAACAAATAGCAGATGTAGTACATGCAATTCGAGCAAGGCCAAGATTAATGTAAATATTATATACAGACTGTACAACAACAAAAAGTGAATTAAAAGTTTGCTCGGGACTAAAAAGTGCCCACACCTTATTTTTTTTTGTTATACTTCAAATAGTGGAAACAAAAAAAAGAAAGTAACTTACAAAAGCATCTTCTTTAATGGAACTACTGTACATTTTTTACTTACATACTTAGGTATTATAGACACACGTATACAGGGTTACCGCTAAATAGGTACCAGGCTAGCGAATCTGAAAAATACGTATATATATCAAACTGAAAACCAAAAAAAATTATTTTTAACTCATCAAAAATATGAAAATTTTTAGGGCCAAAATGTAGTTAAAGTAGGTCCATAACTTTGTTTACCCTATACGCATTTACGTAAATACCATAATTGAAAAGATTTTCTCAGGTGATGTTTTTTTTTGTGAATGCCTTTGTGTGGAAAAGATGGACAACCTCGGAGCATTACCATGGTTTTTCTTCCGTTAAATAGAAGTATATTATTTTGAAATTTAAATTCCTCTACATGAAAATTATTATGTTTCTATATTAACTGCGACAGGCTCGTACACGTGGAAAGAAAAATCAATTTCTCGTCACTGCGTGCACATTGAATCGCGATTTTTTTTTGTACAGGCATTACTTATATTTTTCTTTCACTCCTTTTTTTTAATGATGCTCTTTAAAACAAACCCTGTACGTATGCGTATGATACTTTCGTCTTTAATGAAGACACAGACGAGCCTATCCGTTTTTGGAGAAAAAACGACCCTTATCTATAATAGTGCACCTCCAGTATACATTTTGTAATAAATTACGTTATTCCAATGCTTCTATTATAGTTCAAAATTGGCAAGCAGAGCCACATAAATATTAATATATTATACGGAATCGATAAGCATTATCGATTTTATGCAAATCTTGTGTTTTGCCTTCATGTATAGAAGAATGTAAGTACAAGGAAAAGCTTCGCTCAAAGAAAGATTGAAAACTTTTGTTACAATGCATATTTCAAGTATAAAAGGAGCTAATAAATTATATTCTCAATTAGACACTAGTAAGAATTAATATACCGTGTGTAAATAAAGTGAGGATTAATATTCATATTTTGTTTATTATCGCTGTTTGGGAGAAAAGCTCGGACAGGTCAATTTTATTTTGTTCCTCCGAATTTTATGGATGTCAATTTTTTTTCTTAGGTTTACTACTCTGGAACCTATGACGTCATCGACTTTTTTTTCGAATGGAACCTCCTTACTCTTTTGTTAGAAATAAAAATATATATATTGACATGGTTTAAATAACCATGCCATATACCGTAGTTGTCAAATTTTAATTTCGGTTTACACTTCTATCCCATGCAGAAGATGACCTTATAATATGCAGCGATGCCAGATTGCTAACAGTGGTGGGAGAACAATGCAGTGTCGAGGGACCCTCACGCCTTAGAAACGTTTGTCGAGTGTACTGTCTTGGCAGCCTCGCTTATGTTTATTTCGTCGCGCACTTTTCCTCTTTCTACTTTCGTATTAGAAATTAAAATATGTCGACTACGGTATATAAATGTTCAATGATATGGGCCTAATGATATTTCAATTCTTAAAATAATGATTTTAGTGTTGATGTAATATTTATTATCTATAAAAAAGTTGTAAAGTTACGTTATTGTAATGGTTGATATTTGATGTGATTTCTTGGTTCATCCTGTATAGTCGTGGAACGATAAGGTTTTCTTTCTTATATGTCATAATTGTAGAATCTGTTAGGAAGAAATGAAAAAATATTAGTATTGTTATAAAATATTATGTATTATGTTTTTTGTACAAAATTGTTTAATTAACGATGATATGTCATATGTTAAAGTATATATAAAAGATATATGTTGATTATAAAAGGTAGGTGTAGATTTCTTATTGAAGAATTCGAAAAGTTTAAAAAAGGTCGTCAGGGTAATTTGGGAAATAAATAAAAAAGAGAATTTTTCTATTAAGTTGAGTGCAGATGTATTATTTTGATGTGGAGTAAATAACATCAAAATTTATACATATTCGAATATCTGTGGGCTATTAAAGTTATTAAATATGTTAATAGACCATAATCAAAGTAATAAAGAAGATTATTAACAATTTCCAACGTCGAGTGGAATTCCTAGCCAATAATATATTACTGAAAGAGCTGTAAGTGGTTTATATTGAAATACTATAAATAATAACAAGATTTGATAATATATAAAAAAATAACTTACCTCAAATTTATAAAAACCGAATCCGAACCAGTGTGAATACATCATAGTGATTTACAATTGAATAATAAGAAGTTTCAAAAATACTCCAGGCCAGAGAGTCCGAAGATAATTCAAGTTTAACCATTAGATGAGCTGTAAATTATTTTCCAGTCCAGAGAGTCCGAAGATAATTGAAGTTTAACCATTGGATGAGCTGTAAATTATTTTCCAGTCCAGGGAGTCAGAGGATAATTCAAGTGTTAACAATTAGATGAGATGTAAGCTATTGTCCAGTTCCAAGAGTCGAAGATATTTTCAAGTTTATCCAATCGATGCAATATTAACTGTTATCCAGTCCAGGAAGCTTTGAGAAGTGTTTTTCCAATCCCGAAGTAGTGTTTTTATTTTAAGGTACAGCCACATTATAATATCCAAGAACCGCAAGTAATAGTAGCAGGTAGTTTTGGAAACATCCATAATCTCCAAGCACGTAGGAAGATGTAACACTCCGGATCACGACACCTAATCAAGGATATTGGTTCCATCAAGGTACTATCAATCTATAAACACAAAAGGATCATCAATTGGACAAGTTGTGTGAAACATCTAACTTATCTAGTTCAAGGTTGTATGAGATATTTATTTATTAATATAATAACAGATTTAACTTATGAGTTCAGTATAATAAACATAAAATCCGTACTAAAATTTATATTCAGAATAATTTAGGATTCTCCGAATTAAAAAACACATGATATTGTAATATGTAAAAGAAATAAATACCTTATCGAGAATAATATTTTGTATCTTATCCGTTGAAATAACGTTATGAATTGAATATTTATATTGAGAATTGGAAAACATTGTTTATTGATTTTTAAAAATAAACAAACTGTCATTCAATGAACATACTCACCATAAAAGTATCATTTTTCATAAAGGTTAACTTGCATTATTTCAGATGTACAGAGTTTCATCGTAATTAGACAATTTTTATATTGGGTTATTATTACTGTTATATTGATCAGCACAATTAATATACATTTATTATCCTGAGATTGTTGTTTTTCCTTCATTTGAAATACTATCTTCTTTTATCCTTTAATAGATCATCTGTTAATAGAAGTTGTATAAGCCTAAAACAAAACAAATATAAAATTTATGTTGTCAGAAATAAATTAAATAAGATTAGAAATACTTACATGGTTAGTTGGAAAAATATTATTTCCTATCAAATACCCAGATACAGCGAACCTTATACACCCCTTTGAGATTAAAAGAAGTATTACATAGAGAATTTTGTTAAACAAATCAGAGGTAATCGATTTATAAGTAAGGTTAGAAATCCATGACATTGAACGTGAAGACCATGGCCGGTAAACTTCCTATCTACCAATAGAATCTTAGCTCGGTTACAAACCGTTAATAAAAGTTTTTGTCGCCTGTGGCAGGTCTGTAGCACTTTAGTAGTTTATCTAGGAATTTTAAAATTTTACAGTTTCTAAAAACGAGTTATGCTGGTATTTCTGCCGGAGCACGCGGAAGTGTTTTCATATGCATAGAGCCATCTTGATTCGTTTTGCTTTCAATGGTGTTTATAGTTGTTTTGAGGTTCATGTCACTTTATGTTAATATTTTCAGTTTATAATTATTTGTGATTCGGTATTATATTAATTTCCTTTCTTATTACTAGTTACGTGTTTCTCCATTGTATTACAATCATTTATATTCGTTTTTAATGTTAGTTTAGTTTTTTTTTGTTTATAAGTTTTGATTTTGAAATATCTTAGGTTATTTGAACTGTTTTTAATTTGGGAAAATGGTGAAATGCATTATAACTGGGTGTAAAAGTTACCAGGAAAATGCAATTCTGCATATTTTTCCTAGGAAACCCGAGGTAAGCATATTATTTTGATTTTTTACTAAATTATCTTTTTAGCTTTTCAATACATAAAAAATAGTCACGCAATGAAATTTCGACCATATTCGATAATTCGATATGGTTTTAATATCCATACAATATATTGATTTGCAATTGTGTTATTACATATAATTTTTCAATTCTTAAAAGTATATTTTTATCAATGAATAAACAATAAATTATTTAAATGATTATTTGATGTTCATAAGTTGATGAGATTTTCATGTTGATCTGGTTGTCGTAGAGGAAAAATAAGGTTTTCTTTCTTCTATGTTTGTATTTTTAGAATCTGTTAAAGAGAAATTAAAAAAACATTATTATTATTGTCAAATATGATGTATTATATTTTATGTACAAAGTTGTTTAATTAACGATGATATGACGAGTATTGTAAACGTAAATAATTGATTTAGAGTATAAACTAATTTGAATTAAATTTCCCGCCATAATTTGAACAGGTGTTAATGAAAGAAATATTTTGACAGTTCCTGAAATGAGAATTTATAAATTGAAGGACATTTGTATGAAATGCTTTGAAATTAGGTTTTTTTAAATGTAAAAAGAATAATTAATACACGTAGAAATAAATTATAGGGATGTAAATATTCGAAAGTAAATAGTAAAGAGATATTTTGAATTATAAAGGTAGGTGTAGATTTCTGATTGGAGAATTTAAAAAAATTGTAAAAGGGTTGCTTAGGAATTTGGATTGAAAAAAAAAAACAACGGGGGATGAAAAATAATTTTCATACGACGCGGTTATTTTTTATCTTTGAATAAGAAATAATTCATTGATAAATTCGCAAATACAGCGAATTTTGTGCTTAAAAGCGTTAAAAGTTATTAATTTAACAAAGTCAGAGTGAATAACACAGTTAAAAGTGAAAGAAACATACATAATTTATGTGATATCTATAAAACATAGGTAGCAAAATTGATAGATAAAGGAAAGGAATATTTAAAAGGGTTGAATCATAATTTATCACGAGTACTTACATAAATAGAAGATTATCCATAGACGAATTCCAATGTGTATTTTCAAGATTAACCATAGACGAAGGTCCTAGTATTTCCAAAGGAGACCGAACGTGTAGGAATCATTTCTTCTAGAGTTGCAGTATTTTATCGTGTATAGGCTTACGAAGAGAATTTTTCTGAGACCGAACGTGTATTTCCAAAGGAGACCGAACGTGTATTTCCAAATTAGACCGAACAAGTAGGAATCATTTCTTCTAGAGTAGCAGTATTATGTTGTGCAGAGAACTTCGAAGAGAATTTTTCTGAGTCAGAACGTGCATATCCAAAGGAGTCCAATATAAAGGAGTACAAGAAGGACGTCGAAGATCGGAGGATATCGGAGAACATCATCAAGATATCAAGTCCAGGTCATACAATAGTAGCAACAGCACCTACAAGTAAATATACCTTAACATTTGAAGTAATATAAAGTATATTGGTACTATTCGATTATAAAATAACATATTTTATATTAATATTTAGGAAAGTTATGCACTTTTACACCAGAATGTATTGAATTAAGAATAAGAAAGGCAATACCTTATTTGTAGTAATATTACAAGTTGCATTCCATAGAAATCTCATCAACAATTGAATGTTTACAACCATAAATAAAATACATTATTAGTCAATCGTAGAAAACATACAAGTTGTCGTTCAACAAATTTACTCGCTACAGTTATGTCATTATCTCTCATGGTTTATTTTGATATTTTCTAACCAACGTCAATACATCGTTGTTAAATAATTTTTCAATAATATTTATTTTCACTTGTGTATCTGATCAACACACCATTATACCATTATTAGCTTGAGCAGTTTGTTTTCTTTCATTTGTAGCATTATTTATGTGCTTTTTCAAACAAAGCAACTGATCTACAAGATTGTGTAACACTAAAATCATAAAAATATTGAATTAATTTAACCTAAAAAAGACCCATCAAAATTTGGAATACTTACGTGTTTAGTCGTAGTTCTACAAGGTACAAGCGAATAATCAGTCACAATGGACCATAAACACCCCTGATGATATATAAAAAAGGTATTTTATAAAGAACACGTGCAATTCAATCGATAATAAACGAATCATAAGTTAGGTTATATTTCTTGACATGTAATGTGAAATATCCCTCCCATTTTTATCATGTATTGGTATAGGGTTCAAAGAATATAGTCCTACCAGTTCAATTAATAAAACAAGGAGAAATAAAATTTTATATTTATTAAAATTGAGTATTAGCCGAGGCATTTTAAAAAAAAAATATAATATTAGTAATATAAAAAAATAGGTGTTAAAAAATAACACTCCTCCAACACACATATAAGTACATTTAGTGCATGAACTTGGAACATTATTAGAGGATAGTTTGTTGTAAATAACGATCATCCAACCCTTATACAGGTACAATATGCTAACTATATTTTTATTCTTAGCTTTTTGAACAGTGGCTTGATAGCTGTGGGACGAGAGGACCTTAAAATTGAAAAGTGAAGAAATTATTGTGTGTGTGACTATCATTAGATAGTGGGGATGATGATACACGCATGTTAAATAAATTAACGGATGCACACATACAAGGACAAAGTGAAGAAAATGAAAGTAAAACTTGCAGCACAGGTCTTTTCACATCGTGTATCGTCAAGAATGCGTGGACTGGTACAATATGGTATATTTTTCTTTATTTGCCTTTTATTGTAATACTCATACTTATTGTTGTAGGGAATTGTCTTTCAAAGGAAGCTCTGGATACAGCAGACTTTTTGCTGTTGTTCGACAAAATGTTTGACAGTGTCAATGCTCTGGCCAAAATTAACAAACATGGAAAGACACTACGTAGTGCAGTATCTAATGACACATATCATGTCACATTTTGGTATGAATGCATTCAGGTATTGGATACGGTGCGATTCATATCAAGTACCAATCGCGAGTTTGTCCCTCCAACTATAAAAAATTGGTAGTTGACACTTCGTGGCTTCATATATATTTGGCAGAAAGTAAAAACTAAAGGCTTTAAATATCTATACAGCCGCAACCTCAATCAAGACCCTGTTGAAAATTTCTTTGGCTGTATTAGAAGCCACGGAGTGCTAAACATAAATCCATCTTGCTCCTCATTTATAACATCTTTTAAAAGCCTTCTGATAAATAATTTTTCCGCCTCACATCCTGCGGGTGCAAATTGTGAAGAAGATCAGCATGATGGTGCTCTTGATACACTAAAAAAACTTTGTAACGACAAACATCACAACAGAAATAACACAAGATGAAAGCAATGATGTAGAAGATAATGAATTGTTCACCTTTAAAAATGAGAGTCACTACATAATTTTACAAAAGCATGCCTATATTGCCGGGTTTATAGCAAAAAGAATTTTAAAATGGATTGGCATGTGTTAAACTTGTCGGTCTGATTTAGTATCTCATGGCTCAGAATCTATACACCATTTAATTGATGTACGAGCCTATAGTGTACAAAAATTAGGCCAAAAACAAACTTTATTCGTACATTTTCGAAATGTTTAGACGTTACAAATTTCTATTTGCCTAAATTATGCGTTTAAAATAAAGTAGGTACGTGCGAAATTGGTAAATAAAATTTTAAATTTGGTTGAATTTTCTTTTACCTGCAAAAAACATAATTTGCGAGATATATTTACAGATTATTTCACGTTAATGTTAATTTTTTATTGGACTAACAATGTAAACAAAATTTTAAAAGGTAATTTATCGAAAGGTATATCTGACCCGATAAAAGTACATGCACTTGACTATTTTGGAATAAATAAGCTAAGATTAGTGCATTTACGTAGTCAGAAAGGTTTAGTTTAAGTAATACTTTTAGTTGTCATATTTCATTTAAACACACCTCAGTACCACATAAATAAATTTAAATTATGATCAAAATTTTTCCATTTAATAATAATATACATTTTCTGACAGAAAAGTAGCAAATGCTTTGATAGAACTAGCAGTAACTAAAAATGTTTTTGTTAAAATGTTGATGTTCATCGAATTGTAAATGAACTTAATAAAGCACACACTATATAACATAGATTTTATTTTATTTAAATACTGATATTTGTCTCTTGTATACTAATATGTCTGCAATCATACGCGCATATTCTATTATTAATTATACTTAGATAATAAATGTACTTCAAATGCAAAATAAATTTATTACAAAAAATATATTAGAGTATTATTAACCTGCGGTAACTCCTTTATTTTATCAATTTTAAAACTTAAAAATGAAAGGTACATATTTCAAAATTGCCGCTCGTGCACATAACGCTGTTGGCGACAAAAACAATTACTAATTTCAAGTCTCGTGTCATTAGTGAACTTAGCCATCTATATAAGAGTATAAATATTTTATCTATGGTGAAGACCCCCCCCACCTCTGCAATATACTGGTCTAGTTTTTAAATTATAGTCCTACCAGTTTGATAAATATAAGAAAAGAGAAAAATATTATGATTTGAATTATTTGAGTTTAGCCTGAGTTTTTAAAGAAAGTAAACAAAGTTTGAATTTATTATAGAGTAAAATACTAATTTATTTAGCACCAGAATATATGGTTTAGGTGATATTAAAATATATCTCAGCACAATTACTTGTTCATTTTGGTCGCCCAGAACGTGGGAAATTTATATTATTTATAATAAAGGTTATAAAAATATTTTAATCCTCTAATACTAGTTCGATATGAATTCAGCAATACCCCATATGTGGTATTTAAAATTAATAGTTTTAGAGTATTAAGCGTGCTAATAATGATAATTGACATGTCAGAGTGCAGAAATATCGACCAAGAAATGAGAGATAATGTTTTGGAAGAACATTTATTAATGTAAAATTTTTTTATCTTCCCAAGAATAAATTATTACTATTTGCTCTTCGGATTTTCAACTTTAACTTGTTGTCATTTTAATACCTATCATCCTCCGTATCTCTAAAAACTACTAATTTTAAATACCACATATGCGGTATTGCTGAATTCAGAAAAAAATGTACTTTTTATTTCTAGCAAAAAAATAAGAAGGTTCCATTTGAAAAAGAAGTCGATGACGTCATAGGTCCCAGAGTAGTAAAGCAAAGAAAAAAAATTGACATCCATAAAATCCGGATGAAGAAAATAAAATTGATCTGTCCGAGCTTTTCTCCCAAACATCGATAATAAACAAAATATGAATATTATTCCTTACTTTATTTACACACTGTATAATTATGCAAGAAATATTAATATAATGTATGGTCCCAAAGGTGTATAAGGTGGGATTTGCGATTTTGTACAATATTGGGGTATTTTGTAATTTATTTTAAATTCTTTATACAGGGTTCTGTCAATTAATTTTGTTGTTCAGTTTTTGTGTGGTACTGGGTTGGGAGTGCAACTGTCACTAAAGCATTTTAGTGCTTTTTAGGCTAATCAGTATTGTTTGAAGTAAGCACATAGCACGGAATTACCTTTCTTTTTTGTTCTCGCCACCATCTGGGGTATATCACCCACGACCATCTTCACTAGGTGAGCCGGACAATATTGCTGATCCTTTTGGCCTCTATAGTCTAGCCGACATGATTTCGGTGAACTTTTGTTGGTCCCTGGTACTAAGAATAATAGTTTTCTTTTGTATAAATATAGTATTGTTTCTTTTTGTAAATAAAATAATTCGGAAGAAATTACTCAAACACAAAGAAAACGAATACGCTTTTGCATGAACACAGAAAGTTTCTGCAATTCATTGTACGTGATACGCAAAGAATTTCTGTGGTGAATAAGCGACTTTGAACCAATCTGTGACGTACTTATACATCAAGGAAAGAATACGAACTGTTTACCTTTGCTCCACTTCCGTACGTATTCGGGTATTGCTTCGCTGGAAATTTTCAAAATGAAAGGAAGTTGTTGAGGGCAAACCAGTCATAGAGGTTACTTGTTATAAGTTGATAAAGATTGTTGTTCGAACGTTTCCATGAAAATGTACAGAACTACAAACGATAAAGGCGACTCCATGGCAGCGCCCAAGACTTGCTCGTAGTAACTGCCACGTAACTGAACATAGGTTAAGCAAGTTTACACCAAGTCGGTCAAGTCTTCCGTTCGATCGTAAACAGATAGGATATGTCTCTATTCCATATTAAGACTGAATACAATATCAACCAGTTCCTGCCAAAAAACACCGCTTTGCTTAAGGTAAACGCAGCAAAATCAACATCTCTAAGCCCTCAGGGTAGTGAATGAAGCACTGGTAGCAACCCAGAAACCAAGAAGATATCAACGATAACCGTAAAAGCCTACGTCTATCAAGAACTATTCTAAATATTAAAATTAAATTAGCTTATGTCTATGAAGTTAATCAAATAATAATTATATTATATTAATTATTCCAATTCATTTATCAGTTACAATCCAAAAACCGTACATTCCAATTGATTAATTATAAACATAATAACAATATAGCCAATACAATTTGAAACGTATGTGGCCGTGTGATCACTGGGAATTATTTTTTTAATATTACTAATTCACATTCAGTATCAATACGCCAATGCACGTCCGCATACACAACTTCAGACGCACACAGAACCATTCAATAAATAGATACATTTGCGATAACGTAATTCATTGAAACGCATTCGACTGAATTAATTAATAATAATAAATTTTGTAGAATGCATTTATGAATATTTCCACGCAATTCATACTACATGCAATGAGCACGTTCCAAATGCTGCGATATGTAAAGTTTAATTTTTAACGTTGTCCAGTGAAACTTTTTACGAAAAATTAGTTTTATATGAAATAGATCATTTATGCCACAATTATTTAGTTTTTGTTACGTATTCCCTATGTAAAACAGCACAGAGGACTTGATATTTGAATATTAATTTGGGAATATTTCGTTGATTACAAAAGCATTATCGATTTGCCTTTTAACTGGCTTTCAGTATTTCTCTCTAGTGTTTTTGATTGTTTTTGTATTAATTATTTTTGGTATATTTATTTTTAAATCGCATATCTACGAGGGTAGTCCACAAAGTAACCTCCGTTTATGCGTAGCGCGATAAGTAGTGGGGGTAGCGCCACCATTCTATCATCAGCGTGCGCAGTGATGCAGTACCATGGGGTGGGATGATTAATGAGCATAAATGAAATTAAAATTTTAGTTTTGCCATATATGGTAGAGGGCGACACAATTTCTAAAAAGAACGTCAACAAGGGAAAGCGACATTTTGTTTATTTTTCTTCTTGCGTTCTGTTTGGTATCATATCCTTTCATACATATTCTTAAATGTACCTAATTTATGTTATTGTTATTGTTTTTACTGTGCTTTAAGTAAAAAATTGAAAAGACAATAATTTTCGAAGTAAAGATAATGGTTTTATAGGTAAGCCATAAGATATATATATTAATAGTAGTGTTTACTTTGTAAATAAGTTAACTATGTTAAAATGTTTTGTTTTTCCCACACTTACATGTGAAATTCTGCCATAACCTCTGTATTTCAGATACGAGTAGGTTGTACAAGTGTGCTGTTTATGGCTGCCTGGATATTACATCGCTACGGCATTACTTTCCTAATCTAGACAAACAACCCGACAAATTTAAGATTTGGCCGAATTCTACTGGAAATGTGTCCTTACAGACGGTACCATATAAGACAATCTATTCTAATCACAGAATATGCCAGCTTCATTTCTCTAAAGAATTTGTTACCCAAAATAATCGTTTAACCCCATCTGCAAAGCCAACATTATATCTACCAACAAACACTGAAGGTAATTTTACATCTATAAGTTTTATTTCAAAAATAAAGGTATTTATTATTGCATATCATATTAAACTTGTTCTGCTGCCCCTAAGGACACATATTTAAATATTAATTTGCAATTAATATGCTTAGAGCTCAACAAATCGAACATCACTTTATATATTACTCCATATTAAGGTGTAATATATATCTTACTATTTTTCATAAATAATGCAAATGATATGGTATTGTAACTTTAAAGATTTTAATTGCAGCGATTAATTTGTAATACTGTTGTTATAGGTTCAAGCATTTTGGATGAATGTGTAATGCAGTGGTTTATTTATAAATAATTATTGTTAATTATTTTCGGTATTTATTTAACGGAACCACCACACACCAAGAAAAATCTATTTTCTTTTAAAATATTAGATTCTAAATGACCGTTAGCAGTTTTCCATCCATGTACGGATGCACGTTGGGTAGCCTATACTTACATCGAACTCTGTTACATATCCACGGGATAATGTCGGCAAACGTGCTATCTTTTTGAACGGTAGGAATATGTCAAAAGTAAATTTAAAATGACTTCTCGTGCTTATGAATGAAAAGTGATTTTGTGAATCTAAATTGCGTATCACGGCCTAGCTCTCGTCGTGAGTTTATTTATGTGGGTACGTATTACTTTGTTTCTTCATGTTCTAATACACTTACTTTAATGTCTAGACAGATGTTTGTTTTCCTTTAAAATGCATGAATTAAATTAATTTATTGACATATCATACAACAGACAGATTCTACATTATTGTGTTTATTGTAACCAAAAGTATATACAAATACATTAATATATATACACAAATTATATGCCTACGATTTGACAATAGGGAAAACAAATTAAATCAAAATATTAATGTCGCAGCCAGCGATCTATAAATAGAATATTTATTTTCTAACCTAAAACTACATCGGAGTTTCTAATTTTACAATAAAATGAAATTCAACAGGTCTTGTTATGCTAGGAATATTTTATTTCATCTATAGTGCTTTTAAATATTACTTTTAGTACGTTGTCCGGACTTTTGCTAATACATGACGGTAAATGATATCGATTATCGCGAAACATGCGGTCGGACAAAATTTATTGCGAGAAGGTATAACGTTTACTTCGCGATAACGCGTGACTTGTACTTATGTTCGGAGATTTGGAATTTTATGTACGTGCGAGAATTTTTATCTTAATATGACGTTACGCGGATCTGTTAAAGAATTTAAATTACTTAATTTGGTTTGCGGTTTTCGGTATATTCTAATTGAAACACGACAATAGGTCTGCCTCAATTAAAACGTTGCGGATTCTTAACTGAAACACGACAATGGGTCTGTCTCAAATAAAGGGTTGCGGATTCTTAATTAAAACACGACAATGGGTCTGTCTCAATTAAAGGGTTGCGGATTCGTAATTAAAACACGGCAATGGGTCTGTCTCAATTAAAGGGTTGCGGATTCTTAATTAAAACACGACAATGGGTCTGTCTCAATTAAAAAGCTGGTAGGCGGGAACGCTTTTACTCAGGACAATAGGTCTAACTAAAAGCGATACGGTTTTAGACAGGTCCTAATTGAAACACGACAATGGGTCTGATTCAATTAGGAAAGACGGATATCAGAGCACTCACGACAAATAGGTCTAAGTGTTCTGGTCGGGAACAGGTCGGAAGGAAGACTCTCTTTTCTTGGCCGTTGACGGCTCTTTTATATGGTCGCTTTGCCATGAAAAACAAGTATGCAGAGTGGGATTCTCATACGTAGACGTGACGTAGCAACGCGCGGAAAATAATCGTGACGTCTTCGGATAACTTAAGAGCGCGAACGACAAAGAAATGAACAGATGAAATAGCATATAAATTACAAAAATATTTACAACATGATAAACAATGATTAATGACCGGCTGAATAAAATATCAAACATATATAATTTGAAAATTGCAATTCAAAGTAGATATGAAACGTGAATAAATGATATTTTATTCATTTAATGAAGGAGCTTCGTTACAAATGTAGAGCATCTTCTACAAACATCGATATACCTGACCTAGTAAATAAAAGTACAGATGATGAAAATTATGCAAGTGGTAAGATGAAATAAAATCTCTTTAAAAAAGGTATATAAGTATATAAATATTCATTATTTTAGTTTCAGTTGTATGTCAACCAAGTACTTCTATATTGGTGTCGCAAATTCATGAAACTCCAAAACGTAAGTTATGACAATTGTTAGTGTAACTCTATAACAACTCAAATATATTCATAGGTAAAGCCGATATGGGTTCATTAGAAATGTATGGTTGTCTTTCCACAAGAAAAAGAACTAGTAAGTATCAATAATTATGTCATCACATACTGCCCAAAATCCAAATATAATATGAAATTCATGTAAGTGATTGTGATTATTTTAGGAATGGCATGTCATGCTTGGCTTACAATAGAAAAAGTTGTTATTGTAATTGAGTTATAAAATTATTTGTATTAACATTTTAAAAGCTTGTGAATAGATAAACGCTGTAAATAGTATTTACACATAAGATCCTTGTAAATGTAATTAAATAGTAATATTAGTGCTATTCCTAATAGATTTTATTGGTTTCTAGATTACTATTATTATAAAACTTCTTACCTCTAAAGTGAATGTACTTATACTTTTATGTATTCTAACAAATAAAATAATATACATTTTGATTTCAGGGTATATCAAGATTGCAAAAAATTCTACTCCTCGTAAAAGGCGTTTATACCAAGAAATGAGGATAATTCGTAAACGATTGGCATTGTGCAATTTGATTGTATATATATTCAATTTGTAACTACATAAATAAACATTTTTATCTACAGCTTTATTATTATTAAATTACATATATAAATACAATTATTAGTCACTGGAATTAGAAGTGTAGATGTCATTATAAATTTAACTAGTCTGTAAAAAACGGAATTACTAACAGCATTTTTACGCCATTGTTAAATTTAAAATGTACCATCTACACTTTTAATGAAAATAACTTTGCAATTTCTTCAGAAAATCATTTCTAACATTCGTATAGCCCGCCGTTCAATAATTAGTTCTGCTTTATATGGTAGAGGGCATAAAATTCAATCTGATTTGTTAGTATTGTAGAGTCCATTCTACAAGTATTATTTATTATCTACGTGCAGTACGTCTCTAGCTGTGCAAGTGGGAGTATCGTACGGTCGCGCGATCTCAAATTCTAACCTGAAAACAAAGTGCCGCAATAGTAAATCCCGCCAAGTGTGAAATGCGTAGCCTAATAAGATTTCTTTGTGCGAAAAATCAGCAGCTGAAATTCATCGTGTACTGTGTATGGCCCAAACATTATGAGTGAAGGTGAAGTCCGTCAATGGGTGCGCTTTTTAAAAATGGAAGAACTAACGCTCACGATGAAGCCAGGAGCGGAAGGCCATCCCTTGTCAGTGATGACTTACTGAACAGAGTGAATGAAAAATTCGTGTGGACCGTCATTTCACAATCTCGGAGCTTTCCGTTAATTTCGCAGAAACTTCTAGAAATCTTCTACGCGAGTTAGTGACTGTTTACCGACGACCACAAAATCAAAAGAATGAGTTCTGCCATAAACCTTCTGTCTCGGCATGACGTTGAAAAAGAAGAATTTCTGAACAGGATCGTTACTTGACGTTATGAGACTTGGGTAGCCTATGTGAATGCTGAGACAATACAGCAAACAATGCAATGGGATCATGGAGCTTCTTCAAGACCAAAGAAGACCAGTCAAACTTGCTTTGCGAGGAAATTGATGGTTACGGTGTTTTGGGATGCTAATGGCATCTTGCTCGTTGATTTTATGGAGAGCGGTACGACAATCACTTCTGCAGTGTATTGTGAAACTTTAAAAAGACTACAACGCGCAATCCAAAACAAGCGTCGTGGTCTGCTGGCATCTGGTGTTGTGTTTGTTCACGACAATGCTCGCCCTCACACAGCTCAAAGAACAAATGTACTTTTGGTCAAGTTCAAATGGAACGTTTTTGATCACCCCCCCCATAGCCCGGACTTGGATCCCAGTGATTTCCACCTGTTCCCTACAGTGCAAGCGGTGGCTTGCATCTCAGCAGTTCGCTAATGACGAAGAACTACAAAACGCCGTGACAGGTTGGCTATACGTTCGCAGGCGGCAGATTTGTATGCAGAGGGTATTTGAAAAACTGTTAGAAGATATGACAAATGTTTGAATTTCATTGGAGATTATGTCGAAAAGTAGAGAAAAATCTTAGTTTTAAGATGCATATAATATTTTTTTATCCCAATTAGCTTAATTTTTATTTCAAAGCGGAGGTTACTTTGTGGACTACCCTCATATAAGTAAGTTGCGCGGTAATGTACGAAAGAACAAGTGAATGGTTTGGTAAAAAAAATTGTAAGTTGTGACGAATGGATTAATTCAAATGGAATTATTAATATATTGGTCGCCCTTATTATATGCAATCTTGTCACTCAAAGTGTTGAAGGTCGCCTCAGCGCGGAAAATTCCGTTTACTCAGATTACGTTCGAAGTGATGTTAATTACGCCAACCTATTTGAATCGGTGACCACAGGGGCTATAGGGAATCCTTGATGGAAAGAAAAAAAAGGGAGTGGAGGAGAGGGTAAAGGAGTTGGAAAAAAAATGGTAAAAATTGAAAGTGACATTGTAAGTGAAATAAAGTATTAAGATTACTAAAAAACAAACAGAAACATTAAGCTTTAATTGCTTTATTTGATTAAAAGTAAACACATGTGAAATAGGGCAAAACTTCGGGACGCTCTATGCACAAGTGATCGTCCCAGCTATGTACCAAAATAATCGATTACACGCTATTACACTATCGTTATAAAATTTACGTAATACCAACCCTGCCAAATGAAATTTACCTAATACCTATTCAACATGGAAATTATGCAACGTCGTGTGCGACCTACATAAGAGCAATACTTTCATTCATACTTTATTGCGGCTTTTGCTATAGTAAAGTTGTGTTATGAATATAATATTATACCAACAAAAAAAATAATTAGAAAACGAATGTTAATAGAAAAGTGTATTTAAAGAGTGTTAATATAAAAACAACTGAGACATAATTTAATGGATATTTTTTTATAAATATACTAAATACAAATTATTTACGTTAAAAAAAACGTGTCCCCTATAATAATGAATTAAATTAACTATTCAGTAAAATTGAAAATTTTAATTTTCAATTAATGTTCCAGTTGCAATTGACTATATATTTAAAAAAGTATTTTAAATTTTAGGTAATAAGATTAAGATTAATTGTATAAATTTAGCTAAGACAGTAAAACAAAAAGTATAATGTACAAAATTGTTTTTCACATCCAAAATTAGATCACATTATTCCAAAGATTATTTTATTTTTAGATAAAATTTAAAAAGACAAATGTTTTTTTTTATAATACTACAAATTTCTTGAAGAGTATTTATTATCCATAATGCTTGGATATCAGGCTTATTTGGAATTTGGAAAGAAATATTTCTTGTAATCTTGTAAGATTTTAAAATAATTTACCAAGTAGTATATAAAGCTTTGGATAGATGGCGCCACTTAGAGATCGATATTTTGAGGTTATCAGAATCAGAAAAATCTCGTTATGTGACGGCCTTATAAATATCGTTATAAATAAAACAAATCTGATAAAGGAAACTGTTAATAATAAATTAAGAATGCAGAGACCTAGGATAACTCATTTATTTGGTAAGAAATAAATTAACAAAATAGTTAAATTTTTCTATATTTACATCCTAAAAAGAGAGTGGGAAAAACGGAAATGTAGAGGGTATATATTCGTTAATTATCCTTGATATCAAATGAATTGGAACCTTTGACATAATAGGCCAATTAAATTAATCCTATTTCGCCAAATTAATTTGTAGCGCTTCATAACACATCTGAGAGTCCTTATGTTGTGTAATTATTATAATCAATTCATAAATCAATTAAAGGCAGAGCCGATGCGTTGTCGTCATGCAGCCACCACCACTACCACCATACCGACATCGCATTGGTAACAATGATCCCGCCGTAACGCTAAGCTGTACTCGCAATCGCTATCGGTGTGTTTCTATTGGAAACTAGCTTAGCTCTGCGTACAGATTGCAGCAGCAATAATGATTCTGGTGTACTGTCGCCTCTGCTTTGCGATCGCTTTCTGTCGGTTTCTATTGGAAACAAGCTGTATATTGCGCGATGACTTGTCTGGGTTTCTGCTAATATTTACTCTCTGCTATCACATTACTGAAACGAATATGACTGCGGTGGTTTCAATTCTTCGTATTTGTCGAGGATTAATGTACAAATAACGGGCCGACATTATGCTGTATAAAGAACAAAAGAGAGAGTATAATACAAATGGATTATGGACAAGTTACAAATAATAATTTAAAGGGGATAGACAGTTGTTATATTGGGAATAATTACTTGAACAGATAACTATTATGTGGATTTTTTAATGCCATTTTCTTTATATTGGTGTATATGAATTTGTTGTAGATATTACCTGGTTTCCCCATTTGTAAACAGCCTACAAAATATTGTGTTTTCGCATTTTAAATCACATTCTATTATTGCTTTTCTAGAGACTTGCTGGGGTTATAAATTTAGTACTATTTACTGTAAACGCTAAATTAGATGGCGGGCGGTGGGGATGCGCCGTAGGTGTTTTTAAAAACGCGTACGATCACTTACTGAAGTAGTAGTCAGACTATGTTTGTCCCACTATTTCTAATGCTGTGCGAAATTATTCTCACCGCTCGCCATCTAATTTGGCTTTTGCTGTACTTAAATTAATGACTACTAATAATAACTTAATTAATTATTCGAAAATAAACGCTTGGCTCAGTTTCACAACTTCTTTATTAGATACACTAACAATTGTTTCGGCTATGAGGCCATTATCAAAGAGTTATCTAGAACTAAACTTATTCTACTTAAGGGTTAACTTATATACCTGTGTTCATTATGGGTGGGAGGATATGGATAATTGATATTTAAAATTACATCGATATAGGGGGTATTTACAAATTCTAATTGTGTGTTTGTGATAACTCTATTTTGTTTTTGGGCTTTTTTAATTTCAAAAATCTCTAATATATTTAACTTTTTACTTTTTACTACATTATGAATGAGGTTACAGCTATTTACATCTGGTACGTGGTTGTTCTCTATACAATGTTCTGCAAATCCAGTGTGTTTAACACTATATTTTACATCTCTAATATGTTCTGTTACACGTGTATTAATACATCTGCCACTTTGTCCAATGTAAATAGCTTCACAATCCTGGCATTTTATGGAATATACTCCTGATTTATCTAAGTTACTCATTTTATCTTTAGCATTCTTCAACAATGTACCTAGATTTACTTTATTTATCCACACTATGTTAATATTTAGTTTCTTTAGTAATATTTACATAGTGTGGATAAATAAAGTAAATCTAGGTACACTGTTGAAGAATGCTAAAGATAAAATGAATAACTTAGATAAATCAGGAGTATATTCCATAAAATGCCAGGATTGTGAAGCTATTTACATTGGACAAAGTGGCAGATGTATTAATACACGTGTAACAGAACATATTAGAGATGTAAAATATAGTGTTAAACACACTGGATTTGCAGAACATTGTATAGAGAACAACCACGTACCAGATGTAAATAGCTGTAACCTCATTCATAATGTAGTAAAAAGTAAAAAGTTAAATATATTAGAGATTTTTGAAATTAAAAAAGCCCAAAAACAAAATAGAGTTATCACAAACAATCAATTAGAATTTGTAAATACTCCCTATATCGATGTAATTTTAAATATCAATTATCCATATCCTCCCACCCATAATGAACACAGGTATATAAGTTAACCCTTAAGTAGAATAAGTTTAGTTCTAGATAACTCTTTGATAATGGCCTCATAGCCGAAACAATTGTTAGTGTATCTAATAAAGAAGTTGTGAAACTGAGCCAAGCGTTTATTTTCGAATAATTAATTAAGTTATTACAAAATGTTTCACCAAGAAATATGTGCGAAGTCAACCAATGATATTAATAATATCAAATTAACAATTTAAAAATGCTTAACTTTAGATTTGAATTTAAATAGAAATTAATAACACAGACTTTTTTTTACCTTCAAGACTTATTGTTATTAATAATCTTTCTTTTCACGTCTTATCTCAGGTTGCATGTTGTATGTATTTCAAAACTGCCCACCCTAAATTTCTGAAAATCTAGAATTCTATGAATAATTTTAAATGGTAAGGGGTAAGGTCTTTCGAAACAGTAAGAGAACGAGCTGAAATGTTCCCGGAATCGACAAGGAAATCACAGTATTGGTGTGGTTTCTAATTTTTATTTTTCGATGTAGTCTCCTCGAAGATCAATACACTTTTTCAAACGGTGCTCCAGTCTCTTCAAGCCGTCGGAAAAGTAGGATGTTTCGAGGTCTGGAAAAATAGCCATCTGTAGCGGCGATGGCGTCCTCATTTGAGGCAAATCTCTTTCCTGCCAGCGATTTTTTCAGGTTTGGGAATAGGAAAAAGTCGCTGGGGGCTAGGTCCGGTGAATATCGAGAATGAGAAGCTAATTCGTAGCGCAACTCATTCAATTTGGACAAGACGATGCGAGTATTGCCCCGTGATCGTTTTTCCCTTCTGCAGATAGTCGATGAGGATCACACCTTGGGAATCCCAAAAAATGGTCGCAATGACCTTTCCGGCCGATGGAACGGTCTTTGCTTTCTTCGGAGGTGATTCGCCCGGAAAAGCTCACTGCTTCGATTGTGTCTTGGTCTTCGGTATGTAGTGGTGGATCCAAGTCTCATCAACGGTTACGAAACGCATGAAAAAATCTCTTGGATTGCGTTGAATCCTGGCCAGACACTCCTCCGAAACGATCACCCGATTTCGTTTTTGCTCTGGTGTGAGCAAACGCGGTATCCATCGCGCCGAAAGCTTTTTCATTCCCAAAATTTCGTGTAGGATATGGCCAACGCGCTCTTCTGAGATGCTTGTTGTCTCTGTTATCTCTTTCAGCTTCAATCGGCGATCGGCTAACACGACATCATGAATCTTGTCGACCATTTCATCGTTGGTAGCGGTTTTTGGGCGTCCACTGCGTGGTTCATCACTTGTGCTTGTGCGGCCACGTTTGAACTCGCTCACCCAGAAGCTGATGGTCAAAAATGACGGAGTAGGTCCGCTATGAACCTCTAGCAAAATATTTCGCATTTCCGTGGCCGTTTTTCCAGCCATCCAGAAGTGTTCTATCACTGCAAGAAATTAGATTTTATCCATTTGTGCGAAACCTCCTGACTTTCTACACAAAACACACTCTTAAATAACAAATATTGACAGTAGACGTTTGAAATTTTGACAGTTGCTATAAAAAGGGTTGCCCTTGCCGGCCAATGAATCCACTTCAACCTTCGTGCGTCATCTCTTGCCTATTCCGGAAAGATTTCAAATCGTATCGTTTGGCTTTTACTTTTCTAAACTTGATCGATTCGTTTTGAATATTTTTAAAAAAAAATGGAAATAAACATAACTGCAGATATTGGCGTATCGAAAACCCTCATCTGTCTGTAGAAGGACACACCCAGTGTCCTGAAAAAAAATAATGTATGGGCAGGCATCTTGGGGGCCCAAGTGATTGGTCCGTTGTTTTTTAATGGAAATCTTAGTGGCGAAGCATATTTCGATATGTTGGAAAATTCTAACAATCCGCTAAATCAACTTGATTGAGAAGGAAACACCCTACTTGGTGAGCACGAATTACATTTTCAACAAGATGGAGCTTCTCTTCACTATGTTCTTCCATTACGGCGATGGTTAAACAATATATTTCCAAATAAATGTATAGGACGAAGAAGACTTATAGAATGGTCATCCAGATCGCCTGACTTGAGATCACTAGATTTTTTCTATGGTAAAGTCTGTTGTATTTACACCTCCACCTCAAAATTTAGAAGAACTTCGTTAGAGGATTAATGCAACCTGCCGTGAAAATCAAAAAGATGTTTGTGAAAATGTACGCTGCAGTTCTGAACAGCGGCTATACCATTGTTTAGCGATCAATGGACAATATCTTGAACAATTATTGGATTGAAATTTTCGGCAAAAAAATATTTGAATTCTTAAATAACTTTGAAAACAAAAATAAAACATTTTAAGCAGTTACAGTGTGTTAACAATCTACAAAACAAACCTATAAACTTTAAAAAAAGTTAACGCCAAAATGTGCTGCTTCAAAAGACCTTTAAAATAGTGTATTACTCGACACCCCTTTCCATTTAAGGGGGCAGGTGGTGCAAGTGGGTAAGTCAGTTTTGCATCAAGAAATGGCCCCCAGGTTAGGCTTCTTACGTGTTTCACTTAGATTTCCAGATTTTCCAGAAATTTAGGGTGGGAACTTATAAAAATGAACAGCCTGTATAACAGTATGTGAAATTTGTGTATACGCCAAGAATCAATATAGCTAATTAGAAATTCGGAACGAAAATGCAATCTTTAAATGAACTCGTAAATAAATTCCTTGCTTACATCTCTTATAACATTGGGCTTTCAAACAATTTTAAATAATTGGTTTCTTTTTACTTAAAGCAATATTAAAAAATGGGGTGTGGTCTTATAGAATTAGTATGTGCGTTCCGAATTTGGTATACAAAAGTTGTTCCAAAGTCGGTTTTAAACACTTTTATGTTGCTAATGAAAATAAACCAGTGAGTAAAAGTGTAACTTCCGGTACGAATTATAATTGTTGTTTCATACAAAAATTATTTCAAATCCATCTCTAATAGTATATTATGCAATGAGCATTTAATGATAGCTATTAAGACACGAGTAAGAAAATTACAATACGAGGCGAAGCCGAGTATTGTAATGAATGCGAGTGTCTTAATAGCCATTAAATGCGAGTTGCATACACTATTTTTTCTACGACATTATTTTTAACATTATTTTTTGAACATTCCATTTCATAAATTGAGGTCAAAATTTTCCATGCACCTTTGCGAATTTAGCGGTAATAAATTGTTCGTGGTCACTAAGGCTTGTTCCATAATTTCTGGTGGGCTCAAATTTTACATTTCACTGTCATTATCCCTCATTTTTACCGTTTATATTTTCAAAAAAGCACAAATTTTAAGTACTTACTTGTAAATTGCAGGGAACTGTCACATTTATTTAACTTGTATATTTGTCAGATATGCAGTCGCCATATTGAATATTGTTTGAATATTGGAATGTCGCATTCCTATTGGATATAAACTTGTATCACAATGAAAAATCTGTATTCCTATTGGATATAAACTTGTATCATAATGAAAATCTGTATCGTAATGGACATCATTAAAGTGCAGGTTCGGCATATCTAATAATACAATTAAAGTATGGGAGTAGAAAAATACTTTTATATTCTTAATAAATCTTATTGGATGTTTTAACACCAATTGAAATTCATCCAAAATTGTTAAACGCGTATAAGGATGCATCATCACCCTTACATTCCACTCTAAAAACATGGGCCACTACAACACCACAAATCATTCAACAAATCCATGAAATGGTGTTGGATCACTGACGAATGAAAAAATGAGGTGTGGCTACCACACGACTTTCTTATACTTTATCTATACTTATCTTTCAAACAATACAATTTTAAGAATTTTTTTATAGAAAAATTATTCAAAATCCTATTCTAAGTACTTCCACACTCTTAATAAATCGCTATAGAATGCATACTTCGCAAGATATTCGAAAAAAAAGTGCTACTTCCTAAGAGTAAAAGTGTTACTTCCGGTCTGAATTTTGAAATTTCATGTATACAAAAAATATTGCAAATCTAGTTCTAAATACTTTTGTACCCTTGATAAATATATATAGGATGCATAATTTACAATATATTTTTGCAAAAAATCGCTATTCGGTAAGAGTAAAAGTGGTACTTCCGGTCCGAATTTTGAATTTTTTTTTTTATAGAAAAGGTGTTGAAAATTAAGTTCTAAATACTTTTATACCCGTAACGTACCTGTGAAAAAAGCATGACTTGCACTTACACTGATTTTCTATAAGAGTAAAAGACCTACATCCGGTTGGAATTTCGAAAAACTTTTTATATAAAGTTGTTCCCAATTTTAATTTGAAGTACATATGAATTCTTTATAAATTTGTTTAAACTTAGTAGTTAATGAAATATTGGCAAAATTCGATTTTTTCACTGAAGTAAACTACTACTTCCGGTCCACCGATTTTACTGAAAAACTAATCAGATCTCAAGAGGGAGGTTGTACATGTAAATATTAAATTTGGAATTGATATCTACAGCGGTTTGACCGGTATCGTGGTCATACACACACACACACACACACACACACACACACACACACACACACACATACTGACATACACAGACACAGAGAGACATCTTTTAAAAACCACTTTTTCGGTATCAGGGGACTTCAAAACGTGGACATCTGCAAAAATCTCGAGGTCGAAAATTTTCATCATCACAATATACTTCCTTATACTACGTATAAGAAAGTAGAAAGTGCATGTAACAGCTGAGATCATATGAATCTCAAAACAACGATATGGAAATACTTAATATTTTACATGAAGAATTACATATGAAAAAGCGTTGTGCAAAATGAGTGCTGACAACAGATCAAAAACGCAGTCAAATGTGTATTTCTCAAGCGTGTTTGGTTTGTTTTAAGTAAAGCAAAATGGATTTCAAGCGTCATTTTATAACTGTTGATCAAACGTGGATTCGCTGCAATACACTAGAGCCGAAACAACAGTCGAAGCAATGGATTGAAAAGAGTAGAACTATACCAAAGTAGGCAAAGACGTTCCATCAGCAGGGGAGATTATGATAACAGGTGGGTTACAGAGGTGTTTTGTTAATAGATTATCTTTAAAAGGGTAAAACAATAAAATCTGAATATTGTCGTAACCTTTTGGATTAGATAGATGAGGAAATTTCTTGACGAAAGACCTGTTTTAAAGAAGAAAAAACAATTTTTCATTATGACAATGCCACGGGCACATGCTCACACAAATATTTTGACAATGACAAAAATCAACTTGTCAGAAAGCCCTCCCAGTTCAATCAGAATATTATATAAATTGACAACCCTCAATTTCAAAAATTAATAATCTATAATGTATAATAAACAAGGATATATTTCCTATAAGCGTCCTACTATAATACTTGTAACACTGTACCTTCCGTATGGGTAATCTTTTATAATAATGTATATTTTGCTGCGGACTTTGCACAGAAATTACACTTCTGGTTTACTTATACCTAAATTAATAATAAGTTCAAAGAAACGCCCCTAACTTCGTCATATTTTCTGTTCACACTTTGTAGATGGAACTCATAAAAGTGCTCAGAAGAAATACCGCGCATTATTTATGATAAAAGTTCCGTCATCTTGAATATGGAGGCGCTAAAAAATTTAACCCGAAATCAAAAAGTAAAATCGACGACAGACCTCAGGCGTGCGTGTATTGTGGGGTGTATTTGACCTTTGTCTTAATATTTAGTGTGCCTCTATAAATAATCCATTTTTCCCCTTTTATATTTTACAACCGTAACGCGCGGCATTGCGCGTTGTTCGAGATCCGCAACTAATAAAGGAAGACGTATCCGAAACAGCGGTTGTTTCGACCTTTCTAACCTTTCAGCCCCAATTTAGACAGGGGTTAATATTAAAACAAATACCCGCTGAGCGAAAGATAAACAAGATGATAGGGCGTGCGCCGTCTGCCGGCAAACCGGCGAACAATCCACGGAAGGATAAACTGAAGTAGGGTCAGAACCGAATTCGGAAATAATGCGGGACTAAATATATAATTTGCCGGAACATCATTGAAGCGAGACTGTTTTGAATATTTTTGCAGGCCTGCTTGTTTCACAATATATCAAAAATAAAAATTCAAAGTTTAGTTAATGAAAAGCTTTGTTGCTTAAATAAAATTTAAATGACCCAAATTATCTCGAAGCATAATGTGAGTGATGGTTTTGCTGGCGTTTTCCTTGCTGGCGTTTTCCTCACTGGCTTGCTGAATGCGAAGAAACAACAACTATAGTAGTACCGCAGGTGCATAATGACAACTCATGCTTAATGGTGCTCCAAATAATTGTTGGGAGATATTGAGCTATGGGTTCTTGATTATTATTGTTATATTAATTAATTATTGCTAAACGTATTAACTGACTAAAAATGTGTAACATAGTCAATTACCTAGAAATCAAGTTAAAAAAACATATGCAGCTAATTGAAATATTTATAATTACGCACAAAAGTCATTAGATCATGAATGCAAATCTGACAAGCTAATTAAGATGATTAGGAGCAAATGTACGTATGGGGTAATTGCAGCTTACAATTGTAAATCAAAAACTAATACAAAAGTTACAAATTTGTTACTGTTGGTTTGAATGAAAGAACAGCATTATTAATAATTTAAAAATAAGGTGTGGCCGTCACACGATTTTCTTGTACGAATGTTCGTTTCAAATTATACAAAAGTTGTTCTAAATTAAGTTTTCAATACTTTTACCTAACTAAAAAAATAAACCCCTGAGTAAGTGTGTTACTTCAGGTCCGAATTTTGCGATTTTTTTTATAAAAAATTTTCAAAATCCTTATCTAAGTACTGCTATTCTTAATAAATTTGGATAGAATGCATAATTTGTAAGATATTTCTAAAAAAACTTCTATTCGATAAGAGTGAAAATGTTACTTCCGGCCCGAAGTTTAAAATTTCTTTCATACAAAAATTATTCCAAATTCAACTCTAAATACTTTTGTAATTGATAAATCTATATAGAATGCATAATATGCGGATATTGCAAAAACTCAAAATCAAATTAAGTTCTAAAATAAAAAGCAATCCTAACACAGAAATAAAGAGTTACATTTTATATTATAGAAATAATTCTAGATGTTTTAATGCAGGGGGGGGGGGTTCTACCACAATCCGTACACTGTTTACAAAAAGATAATACTTACTTCTTCACTAATAATAATTACTTAGAAAGAAACGTTAAATGCAATTTTACCTAAAACTTTATGCTTCGCCAATTTCAAAAAAGAATTATGTTGTTAGACTAATTATTAAAGCTTCGTGACATTTCGGACACTATTTATTCAAAAACAAAATTGAAGTTGTTCTCTACACCTGTTTTTTTTATAAAAAATTTGGTCATGTTCCAGCAATACTGACTTCTGTATTTTTACACATTAATATCCTTTTGATAAAATTGGACTGACACAGAAAATTTATAAAATTAGTGTCTAGGTAAATACAACAAGCTGCAAAAACACACCTAGCTTGATATCTCAAATCTTTCTAAAATATGTAAAGGAATTAAATTATTTCCAAAATGAGATGGTTAGGTTATATCTTCGTATAGCAGAATACTAAACAAAGATCAAAGATGAATTTTATTTTCCCCCGTTGTACTATTTTTCCAAAAACAAGGAAAAACAGTCTGCATATAAAATAAACAAAATAAAATGAAAAGCAAAACATATTGCCGTGATCCTTATTGTTTAAGCATTTTAAAATAGTTAGACAATTAAGTATTAGAATAAGAAAATAATTTTTAGTTGTAAATATAATTGCTAAAAACGAATTATGAGTTGCATAACCTCTAAGGCGCAACATTATGATGATAGGTATATAATAATTTTAGATTGAAATAAATTTATATGATAAAAGGTATAGAAATAAACACAAAAATAAATTCATGTATTCTATATTAATAGAAACGAGGAGCACAAGATGTGTTCATAATATACAAAAACAGAATCAACGAACAAAGGTGAAATTAGACATGCACGACATGAAAACATCTTTCTAAGTGAATAGATGCAGTAAATAAAATTTGTAAAAAGATTGTTATCTGTTAGACATTTTATGGTCACATTTAACAATACAATAAATACCTGATACTTATATTTAATAGTATTTTAAAAAAAGGATATACAAAAAAGTGTTCTTTATTCGACACGATTTAAATAAAGTAAAGGCTTCAGAAATAGCAGGATAGACCTGGTTTAATCCGGAAAAGCTTCAGAAATAATAGGATAAATCTGGTTTAATCTGAATAAATCTACAAAAAAAAAAATAATGTTAACGTTGTTAACAGCTACGTGCAAATCAACCTACACGAAGATGAGAGAAGGTGGCTGGAAGACACGGATAAAGCTGTCGAGATCCATGTTTCTGACAATGTGATCATAAAAGGAAGAATCCCTTCTGTATGCAATGTATTTCCGATTATTTCCAACGAAGATATCTACAAAAAGAAAATACGGATAGTGCTAAATAATGGGAAAAGGAAGTATTTAAACAATAATGAAAGAGGCAACAAATTCATTTACAAATACAATGAGGGATGGCGTGAATAGAAGAAGAATATACCTACTCAAGACAAAGAATCGCGAATGTGCACGGACTTTAATAATAAACAATTTGTGTGTGCATTTTGTGCAATTTTTAACTGTCCAAAACTGTATAGGTATAGTTCAACCTGGGGAAAAACTTGAAGAAAACAAATATGAACAGGGCAACACCAACATAAACATTAGTGTGTGAGTTGTGGCGCTGCAGATGGAAAATCGTGTTTTTTCGAGGACCGAGGTGATAAAAAGGCGCGAACGACGATAGAAGTGAAGAAGCTGCCGATCTTTTGAATTGATCGAACGTAAAAATATTGTTTCATACGCACATGATTGCAGGCGTACTAATACACTGCATAAAATCATCTTAGTTGAATGTATTAAGTTATTTTGATTTCAATAAGTAGTTTAGTTTTCACGTTATAATTAATTCATTGATACTTTGTTTAATCTCATTATATTTTTTTTATTATCAAAATGGTAGATATAAACCAAGAGGAATTTGATAATGTATATCAATATTATAAGTAAGTTTTTCTTGAAATAAATTCATGGTAGATAATTTATGGTGTGGTGCGTGTGCTAAAGATGCTACGTGAGAATGTTCATTTTTAGTAAAGCGTTTGGCATCGTCAATATTTGGAATAAAATATTATTTTCTTTGCTAAAATAGATTAATTTTGCAAATCATGGGAGTATTGTTAATGATGTAAGAAGGGCATTAAAGGTACTACGTGAAAATGTTTGCTAGCGATGTTTACTGTGCACTATTAACAATTTATTAGATAAAATTTAATAAAGATTTCAAGCATTTTTGATGGACAAATAGCCAATTTGTGGTATGTACAACGTGCGAATATTTGCATATGGAAATTGGTGGGAGTCTTATCAAGGTGTTTTTTTTTACTTTTCGAGATTTTAGATCTCCAGAGGCATTTCGTGCAAATGAATGTCTTTGTTGAAATAAAATTCAGCGTCGTAAGGGAAAATTTTATTTCTTTGAAATTATACGATATTGAAATTTTGAAGATAGCAAGAATAGTATTTTTATTTAAATCCATGTAATACATTAAAAGCAATGTGTTTTTCGTATATATGTATATATATATATATATATTTGTTTGTGGTTGGAATAATAAAAAGGACATTATTCTTTTAACAGCCACATGTGGCAAAAGAATTTCTTTACTGTTGTTGTTATTGAATATTGAATTTAATACAAATGTTTTATGAGATTTAATTTTTTTTATTAACCTTATCCAATTTAGTTTTAAATAAGAAATGTTGTTGACGAATAAAGGAAGGATCACTGCTAGAACCTACAAGAATAATGTGAATGATAAAAGGGATTAAGATTAAAATATATGTTGGCGTAGTTATAATTTAAAAGATTACAATCTCTGCATTCATAAATAAATATATATAGTTTTTGTATCATTGGTACCCAATGTATGGCAATAATACATTTATTTTATTCATATAATTATGCCACCAGTACTACTGCAATATGTGCAGTGAAGTTGACGTACTGTACACAAAATGCCCCCATAAGAAATTACAATTAAATGGCTAATTATATAATCATTTGGAAAAAAAAATGCAATCCCATAAAAATACAAAAACCATCTTGAATTTCAATTTAGTGTATAAAATTTGATGTAAACCGTTTCAAAGACTATCCTGCAGAAATAAAAAAAAATTAGTCGATGGCTGTTTTAATTAACTCGGTAAGTTTATCAAATATACATGTTGTAAGTAAAATCCCCCTTAAATTAAACTGACTGATTTGATGGAATAAACAATTTTGGAATGCACATAATTTGATTGTCTTGCGAGTATAATCCTGTGATATAAATAAGCATAATGAACCACATGACGATCCTGAATATCTAAACGACCTATTGTTTTAAATTTAATCAGATATATGATCACATTTATGTAAATCAAATATGAAATGCTTCCACCTTTTAGTTACATCATCTTAAACCGAAAATATTTCTTAAACCACCGATATGTATAATGCACAATAACTTTAGCAACCTTTCCTCGATTACGGACATACACATTGTGCAATGTCTGAGATCCAAGCCCACTAAATCATTAATAAAATAGAAAAAAGGACCCATGATCGTGTCCTGCAGCACACCAGCTAACATTCATACTTCTAACTGAATAGTGTTTGCAATAGTTTAAAGTAACGAGTTATAAGTATTATTATATTGATTGAGATTTCTAGTATATCATTCATATTTAAAGTCGTTCTTGTCATGGCCACTCCGATTCTGTACAATGCGTGGGCGCGTCCAATAACAACCCACGACGACAGCAAGCAGTAACATGCGAAACTCATATTAATCATTCAGCATGGTGTTCTGCTTGTGTCGGTTCTATTTAGTATTCATCTCAGCGTGTCCTTATCGTTCCCGGAGAAGTACAGCGAGGGCGTCTACTTACTGGAATGAAGGCACTGCGAAGATAGTCCGTCAGTGTGTGTGTGCCTGCCCGGTCGTTGTGTTATAACGCGAAAGGATTTTCGGCGCTGTACTTGCCGTCACGTATTTCCCCTATATGCTGCAGCGCAACAACACACACCATCTTTGCCGTAGCCGTCGTTACAACCTGCGCGACGGAGCGATATTATCGCCGCACCTGAAGTAAAATTCGGTCTGGAGAGGAGAAAGTGGTTATGATCCATCATTAGTTATAAAGGCAGGTATTTCCAAACGAGATCATTAGTTGTTTGTATGGCCGTTCTCATTAGAAACGGGAATGCATTGAGAGAACCTTCCAAAATGGATTCCCTTTTGTACATAAATCTGGCGGATGTTGAATTTCGAATTTAGTTCTTAATTGGCGCGATCGGTATGTGTATGAACTAATTAGTTGTGGAGCATATAATAAATCGCAGTGTATTTGTGCATTATATTTGATAATTGGAATTTACTAATCAATTACTAATTTCACATGTACGCGTGTTTGCGAACCAATAGCAGAGTATTAATAACATACAGAAAAATATAAACTTTTATAATAATAATAACAATAATAACGTATATTTATTAAAATAAAAATTACAATAATCGTCAATATATAATAATAATAAACAACATTTAAATAATAATATATAGTAGAGTCGTTTTGGCAACTGACATGGCCAAAGTACGAACTAAAGACGACGATTCAATACCACTACAAATTTCGATCGGGCGGAACAATTACAGAACAATAAAATTAAACTAATTAATTAATATTTCAGGATATATACCTTCCCATAGTAAAATACTATTACATGAAAACCAGTTACAAATTAAATACTATACTAAAGCAATTAAATATTATTTTTTCTATCCCTATATTTTATATAGCATTTGGCTATACTGTTTAGGAGGCAAGCACTGTTTAAAATGTTTAGATGACAATTATAACAAACACCAACAGATAATTATGATAAATGTCAAAGGTGTATGAAAATTTTGCAAAATCTCAAATTTGACGCCATTTTAATTTAGTGGCGCATGTTCGTTGCGAGAGCGACTCAACTATAACACATACATTGTATATTACGAAGGAAGCCAACAAGTATCTCCACATAACATTACATCACAGGGCAGTCCATAAATTTCTCTACGCTATAAAAGGCACCATCCACTATATGACTTTTAAATTTTTCCACGAATTTCTTGTTTGCCAGGCATTTCATGATTTCTGGTATATGGTTTAATATTTTAACACCCCAGTAATCTGCATATCTTTGGGTGGCTTGCACTCTGTGATATGCTCTCAGATTACATAGGGCCCTTATCGCCCGTTTTTGAAGTATGAAGATACGCCCAGCATCGAATGATAACCTCCAGAACTGTATCCCACAAGCAACAACACTGTGGAAATTTGTGAAATATGTTGTTTTCGCAGCCTGATGAGTAGACACTGATCTTATTCGTCGAACGTTGTATATTGAAGCTGCAAGTCTCTTTGCCAGTTTATTTATGTGGTTGAACCAAGTTAATTTGCTATCTACATATATTCCCAGTAGTTTGATACTGGAGTTAGTATCTATTTTCTATTTAATGAGAAGTCGAGATGTCGTGTTTTATTTGTATTTAATTGTAATCTGTTTTCTCTAGTAGTCTACTTTTGGTTCTTTCCTTGGTTATGAGAGATGTCTGATCTGCATAGAGACAGATCGCATCGGCTGTTATGTTTGCATGCAAGTCGTTTATATATATATTGTGAATAATAAGGGCCCCAATGTGGACCCTTGTGGAACACCACGATTTACAGTCTCCTTTTGGGATATATGTGACCCCATTTCCACATACTGTCATCTCTCCGAAAGGTATGATGTTAGTAAATCAAAACTATTTCTACGGTGTCGAATACTAGACTCACGTCGCAGAAGGTCAATCGGATATATTCCTGATCATCCAATGCATATTGTATAGCCTCCATAATTTCTGTTAATCCAGTCGTTGTGGATTTGCCCTTGCGGAATCCATACCATCATATAGAATGACTTAATTCATAAAAATGAATTTCAGCCTTTAACATAATTCAATTGTCCATAAAAAATTAAAGTGTTTGTTGTATTCATATAGCGCAAGGTCTCCAACATGGTCTATCGAAATAGACGGGATTAACAGCTCTATGTGCCTTCCGAATTACGGTAGCAGCTCATAAAAATATTGGTACACAATAATTTCTAGATGGTGTGGTCGACAAAAACAGGCAAAATTAAATCCCAGACAGTTGGACGACAAAACATAAATGTATTTCTGGAAGATAATGAGTTAAAATGAAAACATATAGAGAACGAAGAGGATAGCATACCTTCTAGCACAGCAGAATAAATTAAAAGAGATGGCAAAAATTAAAAAAAACGGAAAAGCATCTAGGCCCGATAATATAGCAACATAAATAATACACACAATGTTGGTACAGAAAAGTTAGATCCACACAGATGCAATGATCAAGGTGAAAAACTGGACAGATCAAATGAAAGTGCATTCGAAAAGCGACTGCTCAATGCTTGTGACCCAAGACGTTTAGAACAGATTTAAAAGCGCTAGACTTAAATTGCTTAATGAAAATCGCGATCAGTTAGTTGCACAGAAAAAACAATTGATAGAAATCAATAAAGGAAAGAAGCTAACACATGGGATGACAAGAGGCTCCGTACTTGGACCAACATTGTGGAGCATGTTGAAACTATTTTTACCAAATTGTTGTCTTCGTAGATGATCTGGCGTTGGAAGCAAGGACGAAAGGCAAAGATTGCAAATTGGTACTACAAAACCCGAAATATCACCATTTCCATTTATGTGGTATCAATTTGCAGTCTTTTCTTTCTCATCCATGTATGTAAATATAAGAAAGATTTTTTTTATGAAGCGTAATAAATTCCATTATGCTATACGGGACGTCAGTCTGGCATGACTGTAGAGAAAGAAGCAAATGTAAAGGAAAGAGTACGAAGAAAAGGGATATCGCGGATAACTTGCGTATACAGTACAGTAACTACAAAAGTCATAGCTATGGTTATACCATTGCATTTACTATTGAAAATTAAAATAACACAGCTAAAAAAACGAAGAAGAACAGGCGAGGAGGAACACAATAGAAAGATAGTAGACATTCCAGATGTAAAGACATGGATTGAGAGAAAATACACACACAAAGCTGGGTAAACATATCAGAAACTTTTGTACCGGTGTCCCAGCAAACGCTGAAATCCATTAATAGTATCTAATAATATAGACACCGAACAATTTTTGAAACAAACATTTTAGATAATAAGCTCGACTATTTAAAAATACTTTTATTTATAAGAACTGTTTTACAACAACGAACCAGCACAAAATTATGTTTTCTTCAATAGAATGCAATGGATTTTTTTTTTACATTTTATGATAGTCCTATAAGCCCTGTATGAGACGATTCTAAATTATACAGAAAATTTTCATGTAAATTTTATTTTTGAAATTTAGCAACGTGTAAAACAGAAAAGTGCTTGCAATATTTCATGCGAAATTTAGAGTTTAAATTATTTAGAGTTGGTTCTAATTTCTGTGTGAAATCTGCGTGAAAAACTGCGCAATAGAATAAAATGTGGATAAAATTGCAATTGACGACAAAGCTAACTAAATCAAACTAACCCAAAAATAAATTTGCGGTTTCAGAGGTTGTGTGTGAATGATCATAGTGTTTTTTAAGTTCTTATTACATAAATTAAAAGATGTCCTGGTCACGTGAACAGGTGTCTGTGTTAATAGAGGAATATAAGAAACACCATTGTTTATATGCAGTTAAAGATGCAAGGTATAAAAACAAACATGCTCGTGCCACATCAATAGAGGCAATTAAAAATATAGTGATAAAAATAAAACCAGGAGTGTCCATATCAGGTATTAAAGCTAAATTTCATGGTCTAAGAACTAATTTCTTAAATGAACATAGAAAATATAAGGAGTCTCAAAAAAGTGGTGCAGGAGAAGATGATTATAAAGGTTAACTGTGTATCCTAATGAATCAAAGAATTTAAAACTAATTTCTCGAAGGGCAATCAACCCTTGAATTACGACAACACTAAAATTACGGCACTACATCACATATTACGCGTGTGCGTGTGCTAAATTTGATATGTCATAATGCATACGTATCATACAGGAGTAATGTAATAATATCAAAATTGTATGCTAAATTAAAGCAGAAAATTTTGGTAATAATTTACATGGAAATTTTCTATAAAATATAGCATCGTCTCATATAGGCCTAAGAGCTGATTAAACTGACATTAATTCGCATTAGCCCATGTTCAACTGTTTCTGAAATATGACGCTTGTGTGTCAAAAATTGTTGAACTTTTTTATGGGTTCAATTAATGGAAATATCATTTCGGGATGTGAATTTTATATATGTACGTTTTCACATTTCGAGTGCACTTTCTTCTTTAGAATTACACACGATTCACTAAATTGAGCAATTCTAAAAGGCTACTGAAAAGTAGTTCTTCTGTTTATAAAGTTTTAAAAAAAACAGAATAACAATTAGTGAAAATGACATACCTACTAGTATCTCTTGATTTTGTATCATTCTGTACTAATACACCAATTGACCTTGCAATAAGTACTATCGAAAAACATTGGAATGATTTTTTTTTACAAGATTAGTGACAATGGATAAGTCCTGGATCCATCATAATGATGTAGAGATCAAATACAGAGTAAGGAATTGACACATTGAGGTTCTCCTTCGCCGAAAAAATTCAAGATACAACCCTCACCAGGGAAGGTTCATGCTATCCGTATTTTGGTATGCTGAAAGCGTAATTTTAAGGATTTCCCGCAGAAGGGGCCCACAATTTCAGGTGCTTATTGTGATAATTAATTTAATTACCAAATTACGTGACTTGATAACTGAAAAACGTCAAGGAAAGTTTCCAAAGGTGTCTTCTTGCATCAGAGTAACGCAGCCACTCAAACGTCTACCATTGCAGCAGCTGCAATAGCTAAAGGTGGCTTCGAATTAGTTTGGTCCTAGCGTTTACCGACTGTATCCAAAACTTAAAGAACACTTGCGCCTTTACCACACGACTTTCTTATACGTATGACTTTCAAATTATAGAATTTTAAGAATTTTTTTTTATATAAAAATTATTCAAAATCCTATTATAAATACTTCTATTCTCTTAATAAATCTCTATAGAATGCATACTTTGCGAGATATTCGAAAGAAAGTACTACTCGATAAGAGTAAAAGTGTTACTTCCGCTTCAAATTTTGAAATTTCATTTATACAAAAAATATTCCAAATCCAACTCTAAATACTTTTGTACTGTATAAATATATACAGGATATTCCACGAGAGCCGTTCGTTAGAAGTTTTCGTGGTTAGAAAAAACTTAGAATTCTGAAATTTTGGGTTCCAGGGTTATTCAAGATTCTCTTTCATTTTAAAATATTTTCAAGATCATACTACTTCCGGTTATACCGGAAGTCGCCATTAACTTCCTTATATTAAATGTAACACCCGGTATATTATTTCATTTTTGGATTCCTGAGAAAATTTCATAGTGGGTTTTCATCAGGTTTCCCTATACCTATTTGCAATTTTTTCTTAGATATCTTGATTTCTTTGAAAATGTTGACAGATGTAGCCCTGTTTTGAGCATTGCGCCCTTTAACCAATTTCGATTGGTGGAAAGCGCTTCTGGGGTAGACGGAAGCACAGGAATGATACTTTCGAATGCCATATTGACAACTGATTTATCGCATACAGAGTATCCAAAATTTAATGACCAATTACATCATTTTAAAAGTTGAAAAAGTCCGTTTCTTCAAATGGGACAGCCTGTATTTTATTGGATGGTCGGATGCAGAATTTGATTATGCATCGATTTGCTATAACATTCCCTATAACTATTTCCAGTGGTTTTCTTGTTACTCCATATTTTTATCAAAAGGTGATCAAACTCCAAAAGTTCTACCTAGTAAGCCTTGATTTTGACAGGAATTGAAACAATGTTGATTTAATGTCAAAGCAGTATCATCGTACAGATTCGTGAGATATCTACTTACAGTTCTAGGGATTTTGTTAACTTGCTTAAGTACAGTTTATAATGGAGAATGTTGAAGAATATTCCAATAATGATTTATTAAATTTGTTTTACACGCACGGTGAATGTGGACGAACTGTTCGACGAACATGCAGACTATTTAATGAACGATATCCGGACCGACCAACAATGACTCCCGGAAAATTCACAAGAATCGAAACTCGCTTTATAGCAACTGGAAACGTAAGGGCAATGTGTTGGAGTTTTTTCAAGCTTATCCGCGGAGTTCAATTTCGACAGCAGGGCTGGATTTGGGTATTTCAGAAACATCAATCCACAGAATATTTAAAAAACATGGAATGCATCCTTTTTGTGGGATAACTGTTCACGGATTACGTCTTGGTGATGAGGCAAGACGTGTCAACTTTTGCGAATTCATGATTTTGAAAATGACCTATGATCCGAGATTTCTTCATCAGATTATGTGGACTGATGAATCGAAATTCAGCAGGCAAGGAATTACAAATCGCCCAAAATCCTCACTATTGGGCACAAGATAATCCACATGTTATTAGGGAACATAATCACCAAAACCGCTTTAGTTTCAATGTTTTTTGTTTAATTATGGACAACAGAGTGGCTTATCAAGTGTACGATGGAAATTTAAATGCGGCTAGATATCTGGAGATACTGAGAGGGTTTGTTAGTGATTTTCTAAATGCCCTTATGTCATTATGTTCCAATTTTTTGTTTTTATTTTATATTTCGTTCTAATGTTATGTTCTAATTAAAGTAATTTTTTTACCGTTTCATTGATGTTTATTTGGCTTCGAAAGGCAAGTGATGTTTCGGTTTCTGCCAAAAAACCACATTAAAATAAAAAATTTGGATTAACAAGAAAACCACTGCAAATAGATGCAGAATCAAATTCTGCATCCGACCATCCAATAAAATGCAGGGTGTCCCATTTGAAAAAACGAACTTTTTCAACTTTTAAAATGATGTAATTGGTCATTAAATTTTGGATACCCTGTATGCGATAAATCAGTTGTCAATATGGCATTCGAAAGTATCATTCCTGTGCTTCCGTCTACCCCAGAAGCGCTTTCCACCAATCGAAATTGGTTAAAGGGCGCAATGCTCAAAACAGGGCTACATCTGTCAAAATTTTCAAAAAAATCAAGATATCTAAGAAAAAATTGAAAATAGGTATAGGGAAACCTGATGAAAATCCACTATAAAATTCTCTCAGGAATCCAAAAATGAAATAATATACCGGGTGTTCCATTTAAAATAAGGAAGATAATGGCGACTTCCGGTATAACCGGAAGTAGTATGATCTTGAAAATATTTTAAAATGAAAGAGAATCTTAAATAACCCTGGAACCCAAAATTTCAGAATTCTAAGTTCTTTCTAACCACGAAAACTTCTAACGAACGGCTCTCGTGTAATAGCCTGTATACCGGGTGGGGCAATTGTGTGTCGGCGGAGCTTAGTGTGAAAACTAATAACGCTGCAGCAATGAGACTTTACGTACGTATGTAGTATGCGACTGTGCATTTTCTAATTTTATTTACAAATATACAGGGTGTTCCAAATTTTCGCAACCACATTCAACTTTTTTATTTTAAATACATTGCTATACTTTCTAGATATTATAATGATAGCCATTCAAATTATCTTTGCAATGATATATGGATATGTGCACTTCAGACTGTTCGTTTTGATTTTATTGATAATATTGTTAAAATCTTGACAGTTGCAGCATCTAACATTTTAAGCTGTAGTCTGTAAATGGGTAGAATGCCTCACGTAACTCTTGTGTTACTAATTTATGGACTAACACGTTATTTGTTTTGAGGTTGAACAAAGTGAATAAATATACAGGATGTTAAATATGTCGTGTCTAAGTTATCGATCTTTATTGGTTATTTTCTCGTTTTTTTTAAATCTAACCTATAATATTTTTATAAGTCAGCATATTCCTTGTAAAATCGCCTTTAAAATGGTACCAATAACATAGTACTTATTTCTAGTATTTTCAAAGTTATAACCCTTTAATGGGATATACTCATGTTTATAATATGCAATATGTGGGGCATCTAATAGTTGGTTGGCCTTGGTTTAAAAAAAAAATGGCTGTACAACCAAACGTCAAATCTCTACTTCAAAAGTCCATAAAAAGTCGTTTTCTGTATTTTCTCTTTTCTGTAATTGCGTTTTGTTGTTATAAATTAAGTTCGGCTAGTGAATTATTAATTTCCGTTTGTTTGTTAGTAGTTGTTACGTGTTGTATTTACCTTGTTATCAGTTATATCGCTTTATTGACATTATTTCTCATTTAGATACCATAATAGTTTATTGTTGTTTTTGCTTTAAAATGAATTTTTCGAAAGAGGAGCTCATAGACATGGTATTTGCTCTTGGCGCTAGCAACAGAAATCCATTTTTAGCATCAAGAACATATGCGATGGAATATCCCGACCGAAGAGCACGGGATAGTAAAACGTTTGAAAATTTGTTAATAAGGTTTCTTCGAACGGGTTCAGTGTATTACGTCGAACATGAAAGAAGTAAGACTATGATTACAGAAGATAATGAAGTGATAGTCGTCCAGTCCATTGTGGAAAATCCGCACGTATCTACAAGGATAATTTCGAAACAACACGGGATAGAAGTCACTGCTGTAAAAAGGATTTTAAAAAAACATAAGTTTCACCCTTACAAAATTCAAAATCATCAAGGCTTATTACAAACGGACTTTGAAAGGAGACTAGTGTACTGTGAATGGCTACTTTTACAATTACGACACGATATAACTTTTCTAGATCATGTGCTTTTCACAGATGAAGCAACATTTGCTAATTGTGGAACCACAAACAGAAAAAATACCCATTATTATGACACTACAAACCCACATTTTGTTCAGCCCATTTTATATCAACAAAAATGGAGTGTTAACACATGGGGAGGCATCATAGGAAACACTATTATTGGTCCATTCTTTTTTGATAATACCTTAAATTGTGCAATCTACACAAATTTCCTACAAAATAATTTACCATTGCTATTAGAAGGCCTCCCAGATAACGTCATCAGGAGATTGTGGTACCAACATGATGGTGCACCAGCACATTATGGTGCTGCTGCAAGAGCACATTTAGGGTATTCACCAATAAGTGGATTGGGAGAGGAAGTTTGATAAGCTGGCCACCACGATCACCAGATCTCACACCTTGTGATTTCTTTCTGTGGCCAACTGTAAAAAACATTGTTTACGAAACACCTCCTACAACGGCAGAGAACATGCAGCAACGAATAAGAAACGCTTTTCTTCAATTAAGTGAGAGTAGCTTAGCTGAGAATGTAAGTCTGTCGATACAGAGACGGTTGAGAGCATGTGTAGAGCAGAATGGAAATATATTTGAACACATTTTAAATTAAGATTGTTTTATTATCGAAAATTTTCATAATATATTTCTAAAACTAATGATAAAGCATTTAAAAAACAGGTGTTTGTTAAAATTACTTTGTTTTATTTTCATGGCCAACCAACTATTAGATGCCCCGCATTTTGCATGTTATAAACATGAGTATATCCCATTAAAGGGTTATAACTTTGAAAATACTAGAAATAAGTACTATGTTATTGGTACCATTTTAAAGGCGATTTTACAAGGAATATGCTGACTTATAAAAATATCATAGGTTAGATTTAAAAAAAAACGAGAAAATAACCAATAAAGATCGATAACTTAGACACGACATATTTAACACCCTGTATATTTATTCACTTTGTTCAACCTCAAAACAAATAACGTGTTAGTCCATAAATTAGAGACACAAGAGTTACGTGAGGCATTCTACCCATTTACAGACTACAGCTTAAAATGTTAGATGCTGCAACTGTCAAGATTTTAACAATATTATCAATAAAATCAAAACGAACAGTCTGAAGTGCACATATCCATATATCATTGCAAAGATAATTTGAATGGCTATCATTATAATATCTAGAAAGTATAGCAATGTATTTAAAATAAAAAAGTTGAATGTGGTTGCGAAAATTTGGAACACCCTGTATATTTGTAAATAAAATTAGAAAATGCACAGTCGCATACTACATACGTACGTAAAGTCTCATTGCTGCAGCGTTATTAGTTTTCACACTAAGCTCCGCCGACACACTATTGCACCACCCGGTATAGAATGCTCAATTTACGAGATATTTGGAAAAAATCGCTATTCGGTAAGAGTAAAAGTGGTAGTTCCGGTCCGAATTTTGCATTTTTTTTAAACAAAAGGTATTGAAAAGTAAGTTCAAAATACTTTTATACTCGTAACGTACCTGTCTAAAAAGCATGACTTGCAAAATATTTCCAAAAAACTGATTTTCGATGAGAGTAAAAAGCCTACTTCCGGTAGGAATTTTGAAAAACTTTTTTAATAAAAGTGCTCAATTTTAATTTTAAGTACACTCTTTATAAAAATTTTTAATCTTAGTAGTTGACGAAATACATATTTGCAAAATTCGATTTTTTTCACTGAAGTAAACTACTACTTCCAGTCTGCCGATTTTACTGAAAAAGTTCTCGAGAGGGAGATTATACTAGTAAATGCAAAATTTGGAATTCATAGCTACAGCGGTTTGACCGCTATCGTGGTCAAACACACAGAGAGACATTTTTTAGAAACCACTTTTTCGGTATCAGGGGACTTCAAAACGTGGACATCTGCAAAAATCTCGAGGTCGAAAATTTTCATCATCACAATACTTCCTTATACTACGTATAAGAAAGTAAAAACTAGGAAATTTACGAACTGTCCTCACACAGCAACAAAACTAACTGAATGGAAAAATAAAAGAATAAAGTAATCTAAACTGTCAAGAATGTCATGAAGTTCATTCATAATTCCAATTTAAATTGCTAAATAAATTATCGCTGTCCTAACTATAGAAAGTTTCAATAATATCTGCATTATGTAATTCACCTACGTCTTTCAAGTTCAATGACGAGGTACACATTCTTTCTACACATTGAAGAAATACATCACATTGTTATTCAAATAAAATCTCGGTGACGCGCGAATGCACGGCATTTTACAAAGAAACCCGTACAACCGGGCAAGATACGCTTGAAATTTACTTTGTTGCTTCTCAGAGTGGTCGGGCGATGTGTAGCGTGCAAAAAATAACGGCATTAAGGCGAAAGAAAGAGGAAACTTCACTGCGATGCGCACTGAAAACTTTGTAATTTAGACCGGTAGCTTGAAGAAGCTTACTTCATTTAATTTCTGATGAGCAGTGCAGTGTGGCCAATCCCCGTAGGAACGAGGGACGTTTTTTGCGGTCTTAGTGACATTTATATTTCCTTTTTGGCGTCGGTGTCATCGTATTTGCTTTCTTTCCGCTTACCGCATCCTCTAAAACTTCCATTTCTTTCACACGCGCCTCAACGTCAAGCGCCATCTCGTGTCCCTCTCGACTTTAAAGTCTTTCATTTTCGCAAATCGAAAAACCGCTGAGAGCGAAGGTTTTTTTGTCAGCCGATCCTCGTCACTATTTCCTCCTCTTTGTTACAGTACTTTTATGAAATTTTAAGTGAAATTAAGCTTTTTGTAATTTTTATTATTAACAAACAGTACATCACAACTCCTCTGAGCTTATTTTAATTTAACTAATAAATAAAACAGAGGCACTCCTTTCTCCTTGTTATTTTAATAAATTTTCACAAGAACTGGTTTCAGAGTTACGCTTTCTTCACCATGAATCGGCGTATAAAATATATTTAATATTTACATTTCTTAATTTTATTTTTTTATGAAAATCTTACCCATTTTAAACGAAAATTTCAGAAAAAAAGTACCTTTTATGGAATAACCGTTATTTTTTCGAAATTGTCCAAAGGGGTTTCTAAATAAAAAAAAATAAAAATGCCAAAAAACAAGCCTTTATTAAATATTTCGTAATACTCAACAACAATACCTACGTCTTTTTTTTAATTTTTAAAAATAAGGACGAGTTACGAAAGAAATTAAACTTGGAGTCTGTGGCTTGAAACTACACAAAAACACCTTCACCACACTAAAGCACAAAAATGGCTAAATACGTATTTCAACAACTAAGTTGTCATCATCAGTAGCACTGATTAAAAATCGCGCTGTCTACACACCGTAGCGTACAGAACAACACTGTGTTGTTCTGTACGCTACGGTGTGACAACATATACATACACATATAAAATAAAAGATGTTAAAACTGTTGTGTATATGTAAATTGCAATAAACCAGTTTAATTACTGTTTCGTTACTCCGAAAACAGAATGTATGGGTAGGTTTAAAGAAAACACTATATTGTGGCTTATAACGTTTCGGAAAAATTTATTTCCTTCATCAGATAATTGCCACACAATGGACCAAGAATCTCAGTATCTATACTCATAAGTTTTAATCAATGAGCATTTTGACAATCACTTTATTAAATATTTCGTAATATTCAACAACAATACCTACGTTTTTTTTAAATTTTTAAAAACAAGGACGATTTACAAAAGTTTACTAATAACAAGAAGCAGAACCACATAGTTATCACAGATCTGAAGATGGAAATTGTGATTTTGCCGAAACGTCGGCGTCGTCCAGACACCAGCACCGCTATTTTCAAAGACTGAGCAGTGGAAGCACGGAAGAAATCCAGTGATTGTCAAAATGCTCATTGATTACAACTTATGGGTATAGATACTGAGATCCTTGGTCCATTGTGTGGCAATTATCTGATGAAGGAAATAAATTTTTCCGAAACGTTATAAGCCACAATATAGTGTTTTCTTTAAACCTACCCATACATTCTGTTTTTGGAGTTACGAAACAGTAATTAAACTGGTTTATTGCAATTTACATATACATAAATATATAAATATTGTAGCAAAAATTTCATTTAATGAATATTGCATACGCCTTTAATAATCTCTGGGTCTATATCCTGAGTCTACTTTAATAAGAAGTATCCTATGAGTGATAGTATGAGTTCATTTTATCTATTACTTTGACTCTCCTTTAATTTATTATACTCTGACGTTTTACTAACAATTAAACATCAAAGTTTATTTCACATTCTAGGTTATTTATTTCAAGATATAGGAGAAAACTTTGAAACATAAAATTCTATAAGTTTATAATCTTACTTAATAATGAATTCCTATCTTGAAGTTTCAAATAGATTAATTTTCTAATAGTTGGATCATAATTAAATATCTCCTTATTTCTTCATACGTTAACACTAATAGTACTTATATAACATATTCAAATTTAATTATCAAATTCATGGCTTATGCTTTATTTACTTTACACAACTCTATAAATCCAATATGTACTGTCGTCTTAACGTTCTAAGAAATCATGTTCTATACAATTACATAGTTAAAATTATTAAATTAACTCTGAAACAGCAAAAAAAATATATCAACGGATACATTCATTTTAAACCAATTTTACAATCTCTCTCGCAGACTTATTATTCGCTAGTATGTACATTAGGTATGTAAGTATGCTTTGGATTTTTTACTTCGATATGAAGAATTAATATATTTTCTCTTTGTATTAAGGTATTGAATTATATGCATGTATATTTTGATTTACCTTTATGTCGTTTTAGGTCAAATTTGTACTAAATTCCACTCGGATATCTTTAGTTGATGCTCATCGATGTAGATTCTCTTCCTTACGTACAATAGGACTTCTTATATCCAAGCCACGAGAACTGTCCGAAGAAAACTCCACCCAAAAAAAAAAACTCCCAGTTGAAATTTCGCAGATGTGAAGTTTATTTATATAAACTTCACAGTTGGGCACTTATCTTCATGTTTATTTTACACTTATTTTACATTTATTATTTTATCATTTACATGATAAAATAATAAGTAATTTTTAAGTATTCAATAAACCCAGCTTCCTTTTTTCATTGATGGCATCTTCTACTCTCTATTGTTTATATTTTTATTTTATTATTCAAAGCATACTAATTTCTCCATTGCACCATTTAATATATAAAAACACATAATACTGAAATTCTTAATTATTTCACACTTACGTATCATAAAAATGCTTGATTTTTATGCCCCAAAGTTTTATAATCCTTATTCCTAGCTTTATTTAAATAACAGTATTCAAATTACTGCCAAAACCCATAAGTTAAACGATTCCAATAATATGTTTTTAATTTCAGTAAGAAGTAGATATATAAAAATTAATTGATTATATAACATTAATTCTTCATGTTCACTCGAACAGAAATCTGTTATTACATACCATTCATTTATCTGTATCCTCTTAAGCCGTTAGGCGTCGAACAAATCCTACAGAAGAGAACCTTGAGAAGTATTGTTAGTAAATATTAATACTCCTTTACTTGACTTGAACTACAAAATAAACAATTAATAACTTACTTTGTATTTTATAGATCACCACCCACCTGTTATCCAGTGATATAAATAAAATTAAAAACTCATTAAAAATAGAAAATTTCAATAGTGCGCCCATGGGCGATGAGTCATATATGGACTTTATAAAGGATTATCTGCCGCAGTTTAATAGATATATTGTATAAATATGTATAGAATGCATAATTTACGACATATTTGCAAAAAATCGCTATTCGATTAAAGTAAAAGTGTTACTCCCGATCCGAATTTTGAATTTTTTTCTTTTATAAAATAGGTACTGGAAACTGTGGTTTAAATACCTTTATACTGCTAACGTATCTGCCTAAAAAGCACGACTTGTCAGTTATTCGAAAGAAACTGATTTTCGATAAGAGTAAAAGACCTACTTCCGGTAGGAATTTAGAAAAACTTTTTTAATACAATTTTTTCCAAATTTAATTTTGAGTATATTTAAATACTTTATAATCTTGTTTAAACTTAGTAATTGACGAAATATTGACAAAATTCGATTTTTTCACCGAAGTAAACTACTACTTCCGGTCAACCGATTTTACTCAAAAGCTAATCAGATCTCATGACGGAGATTATATACTCGTAAATACAAAATTTGGAATTGATATCTACAGCCAATTGACCGCTATTGTGGTCACACACAGAGAAAGAGAAAGAGGGAGAGGGAGAGGAAGAGGGGGAGAGAGAGAGAAAGAGATTTTTTTTAAAAACCACCTTCTTGGTATCAGGGCACTTCAAGACGTGGACATCTGCAAAAATCTCGAGGTCCATCATCACAATCCTTATACTACGTACAAGAAAGTAAAAGGGTAAAAACTAACATTCCGGAAAATATTGGGAAGCATTGATAATAAATTTATTTTTCAAATACAATATATATATATATATATAGCTTTATACAGGCCATTTAGGCCCACAGATTTGTGATATGGTTCCACTCTTCCCTCTTCTTGGTTTTAGCTTCCCAAATTTGCAGTTTTCTCATTTATGCCGTTCGTGGGTCTTCCTCTCTTTCTTTTGAAACTACGTATCCTCCAGGTCATCCTTTCAGCAATCGCTCCTCTGCCATCCTTTCAATGTGACCAAGCCACTACAGTCATCTTGCTTTTATATGCATGTCAACTGTTGGTATATCACAGACCTCTCTTTGATCTTCTCTCATACCCATCAGTTGTTTTCCTTTCTCTTAATATTCTTCTTAATATTTTTTGTTTCCATCTGCTCAAACGTTCTTGTGATCTTTTATTGAGCCTCCAAGTTTCGCAGCCATATGTTGTAAATGGTCGCAGTACTGTGTCATAGAGCCGAAATTTGTCGTTTCTTGACAAATGCGTTGATTTCAATAAGTGTTTCAGAGAACCTACGCTTTTATTTGCTTTCATTAAAATTGCCTCAATTTCTTTGTCCTCATTTACAAGTAATTCTTGTACCCAAATATCCAAATTCAAATTCCATTTCGCCCTGGTCACTGGTTAATTTTGTAGTAGCGTTTAGTCGATGTTTTCCTACTCTCATTATTTTGTTTTTCACTTGGTTTACTTGCAAGCCCATTTTAAACGTATTTTCTACTATTTTCAATATTTCTTGTAGTTCTTTCATATTCCTAGCTATAAAGGTGATGTCGCCATAATAGCTATGCTATGATCTGGTGGCTCTTATATATTATATCCTCTAGTCTATTCATATGCAGCATATGTCTAAGCTACAGTAATTGACATATATTATTTCAAACAGGGGGCCAAGAACACTTCCTTGAGGCATCTCTTGAGGCAATTTCCTACAGCAATGACTACTTACGTCTAAGTGCTGTATACGATTACTCATATAGCTTCTAAACCATTACAATATATTACTCCTTATACCGTACGTACTTGTATCACTTGTGAAGTAATATTTCATGGTTGCTCGGATCAAATGATTTGCTGAGACGTAATAATATACCGAAAGACCAGTTCCCCGCATCAAAGTCAATATATAATAACTCTAGAAAACATGCTATCACCACCGACGTGCATTGACCCCTTCGAAAATCAAACTGTAACTTATATGTCCCTCAGAACCTAATATTCTTACTGCCAATGCTTTTTCAAATTCTTTTGAGGACGACTTCAGCAGAGGTAGGGAACGATAGTTGCCCACAATCTGCCGTGAGTCACTCTTAGGAATAGACTTAATTTTGGAAAGTTTGAATCCTATTAGGCATTCACCGTTAGTTCATAATACCATATGACATTTTATTTAAATTAGTTACAGTTTCTATTTATTTTTATTTAAGTTACTTGATTTAAATGCATAACCTTTAAAAAATGATTATGTTAGTTTCGCCATACGTCACTTTATTATACGAAATTTTCTCTACTGCATCATGCTATTAGTAACTCAAATGTCACTCAATGTCAAATCCACACTCGTTCGTGAAGTTTCAAGTGTTCAATTTAATAAAATCGAAAATTACTAGGCGTAAAAAATCTCCTTCCTTTCAGTTTCTATATAAACTTTCTTTCCTCTCTTCATCCTCATCGTTTCACGTTTACTTCTTCTCGATTCTTTCAGGTTCAAGTTAGTGAGAGGCGGTGAAAGGGGCAGTGCTCGTTTTCTTCCATAGCGTTGTTTTATTAATGCCATTTAAAATATTTATGGGATGAACTTAATTAAAGTTTCGCTCCCTTTATTTTAAAATGTCCGCGCGCGCACTAATCACTGTATTAAGCCTCTTATATTTTAGCGAGCACCGCGCACTGAGACAAGTAAAAGCCAGCGAGACGTATTTAACGGTTTGCGCGGCGTTTTCTTCAGGAAAACTAAGCGGAAATTTATTATTTAATGGCGTGTAAAGAAATCGTTTGTTACATCGTCGGTAAAGGCGGTAGAGTTTTACATAAAATATGATACTCTCTAGCGGTGTCGATTCATGATGGAACATCGGATGCCGCGACACAGCTGTCATCATTACCTTGATAAGAGAGAACAACATATTTTATCATTCAAGTTTTCCTTAAGGCGAGCGAATAGGACCATATAACGTACCCAAAAGTTTGTTATAAAATAATACGTAGAAGTTTTTTAATCAGTCAGAAATTATTTTGAAAATGATTTCACTCCGCAGAGAAAGCGCTAAATTGAAGATTGAAATGGAAACCAACAGTAAAAATGACAATTGATTCAAATATTTATGTAATACATTTATAGTTTCTCGTTTTTCTCTAATAATTATATGTTTTTGTGGTGAATACTAGCATTTTCATAAAACATTTAATTACCTGTTTATTTTATTAAGTTTTAATATTCGCCTTGTAATACTATCTAACAATAGCGACCAACGAGACGCAATAAAGGCGTTAAAAGGGTGTCCCTGATTATTCCGTGGGCGAGCGTGGTTGCCTGTGCGATCGTTTGTCTAGACTAGATGTTGTTCGTAAGACTTACATTTTTTATTCTCTCAAATACACAAACAGGGAGTTAAAATTAAGTGACAAAAAGACTGACAGGTAACTATACATATTAATTAGCTTTCTGTAAATTTTACAGCAGAAGCAAAAAAAACTGTTTAGGTATTAGTTTTTGTTAGCATCGCAAATTTATATAATAGATGATACTGTTGGTATTAAATAAGGTGTAACTCTTTTAAAAACATTTATTTTCGAAGACAATCAACTTTACCAAAATATAAAGGGAAGTAGGCAGAAAAAAAAAACCCACCATTACCTATATAGCTAAAGGGACGCTTAATTTTGTCAGTTGCAGCTGGGAAATTAACAAGCAGGATCGACTCTTCGACGCCGTGTCACCGCATAGTGTCTAAATATTGCTATTTGTTCGCGAACAACTAAAAATCAGTGATTTGGTTAGATACGTACATATAATATCCTGCCATATTAGTGGGTTATGTTTGTATCATCGGCAAGCCATATTTGGTGAACCTTGTCGTTCACATCATTATTTAAAATACCTTTCACCTACTCCTACTACCGAAATTTAGTAATTACTGCAACTCATTAATATATCTGAGTCGTATAGATGCAAAACCCGCCAAGTCACTTTTAATTGGTTTTGAGAAAATCAAGAAAAACCTTCATAAAGCAAGGTATACTATTTATTGGGTACTTTGTATTTTTATAATGTGCTGGGGTAGTTTATTAGCAAAAATAAGTATTTTGATAAAATCTAAACATGTTAGATGTATTAATATCAAATTTTCAAAAAATGACTTGGCGGATTTTGCATTTGAACTTAAAGAAAATTGTTAAACATTTTTGGTAGATATACTACGTTTATTTTACATGAAAAGGAAAAAATATTGGAAAATGTCTAACAAAAGAATAAAGAAACTTTAATTTGAAAAAAAGAACAAATTCGTAAACTAAATTCTAAATCCTTAAATCAATGTCTATTCCAAGACCATCGTTCTTTTGGCAGCAAGCATCAGTGTCGCCATTATCTTCTATGGGCATTTGCATAGCATCTGGTTCTTGATCAATTACTTCCTTATAGAACTTTAAATTTGGCAACATTCTCCACTCATCTCCATAATGTTTACTTAACAAATTGGCGACAGATGCCGCTTTGTGAGGATCTACAGGTTTTCCTACTTGCATAATATCAGGATTTAACATAATTATTGTTTTGCCACGTTTCAGTATGCTTTTTGAAACTCCGATATCGCTTCTGTAATTTACTTCGCCTCGTACTTTAATATTGTTATCCGTCTTTTCCAAAATAAATCTTTTGGCACAGTTAAACTGAAAATGCCAATTTGTTGGAGGTTTAAAAACCGAAGTAGTTACTTCCTTCCATTTATAAGCATCCCAATCTTTTCCTAAAATCTGGATACTGGAGAATTCGCTAATTATTTTATAATATTCTTCTGGATTTGTAATTGCTGGTTTCTTTTTCACTTTTCGTTCAATGAGCCCAAACACTCGATCGGGCGGCATATAAGAATGTCCGACCACGGGAAAAATAAATTCAATTTTAGAAATATGATTTGGAGCAATTCTATAAAGCCACGCGGCGAGCATACCAATTACGATGGAGTTCTTATTTTGCCCGGCGCACCCATCAGCAAAAAGACGAACACTGGTAATTTCTCCAGAAAAGTCAAATTTTGAGAGAACATGAAAGAGGGCTGAGGCTATGACACTAGAATTTTTTGGTAATTGCTGATCTGTCCACAAGTATGAAATTACGTTTTCAGGATTTAACTTGGTAGAGGATGGCCCCTTTACAACTGTAAAGTTATACAAATTGAATTGTTGTGAAAAATAAGCTGATTGGTCGGCTAGTTTGGGCAAAGCTAGATTTTTCTGACAACCGAATGAGAAACACTGAATATTATTGCATTCGGTTTTAAGGTACCAGTAAAAAGCCTGTGCCTTTAGCTTATGTACCCTATTAGCCAGCATAAGTTCTTTTCTTACGTTCTGATTTGTTTCAGTCTTTAGCTTTTCTTGCGTTTTTAGACAATCTGAGCACATATCTGTCAGAGGTGTTCCAAAGCCTATATTGTAATGACTGTTAACATAATTTCTAAAAAAACATTCTTTAACTCTTAATTGTCCATCCACTGACTCATTGTACATTTTGTACAATTTTCGAATATTCAGCTCACAAGGTAAGTATTTTCTAACTACTGTTTTACTGCGACAGTAATGTGTTTCAGAACAAGTCAGACTTTCTATGAATGTTGATATTGCGTTCTTCTTATGGTCATTTTTATGTTTTATTCTGTCACCTCCGCGACCTTCTTTTGGAGGAGCCCCTGTTGCCAAAAATCGTCTCATTACTCCCTGAACTCTGTCCTTTTTTATATTCAAGATACTCAAAAAAAAATTTCGACAAACTTTCGCCTCTTTTCCATCATCTTTCCGAATGCTATATTTAATTGTAAGTGATTTTTTACTTCTGGTATTATCTCTAATCCTGGATTTCTTTGGTTTCTCAGCAGTGCAATATTTATATATTATTGAATCTTGGTATAGTTTGTCCTTTTTTTTGTAAAATAAGTTATGAAACGCCTTTACATCGCACATTTTTAAAGTTTTACATTCCAAATAATTACTGTGTTTGCATTCTGGAATTTCTGGAACGCTAGATGCTCCATATCTATAAAACAAGACAACGCACAATCATCATGTTTGCTAAACCTGTATAATGAAAATAAGCTTACAATAAATTTTTTCGTATTTGTCTCTTATGGGTTTCTGCCTGTTTTTGTTTCTTCCTGCTTTTATTTGGCGGTGTTTTTGTCAGCTTTGTTTCAAATGACTCCATTCTGCACTTTACACGATTAAACAATTAATGACAATGTCATGCACCCTTATACAAACTTCTAAACTAAAAGTAAAACAGCCATGTGTGTCGCAGGTCGTGTCGCTCACCAAAATGCCACGTGATACTCTCCGATGCATCTATTGGTTAAAATTGACTTGGCGGAATATGTACTTGAATGACTGCTGCAGTTGGCGGGTTTTGAATTTAAACGTAAATGTCAAAGCAAAGTAATAATGCACTTGGCGGGTTTCGAGAGGAAATGATAATTCAAATACGTGTAAGACGTATTAAACTAGCAACTGCTGGTAACAACTCATTTTTTGTATTTTTTTGACTTGGCGGGTTTTGCATCTATACGACTCATCTGTCAATCATTATTTAATAGTTATACAACATTACATGTCTCATAATGTTAAATTTTAATTTTAGTTACCGTCGCTCCCGACTAAATATTTATTAATTTGTTTATTTAGTTTCTGTATTTTCATTCCGTAAAACTAGAAATTTAAATTCCTTCATTGGTCAACTATTTGTTTATGTATATTATTTCGGTTTCGTGATTACATCATGCTAGAACTATCAATTCCTTAGGTTAATTTATTGTCATTTTTAGTTACCACTATTTCACTTGTTCATGTATTTCTTGTGATTTTGTCTGTTTTATTTAAAATTTTTCCATCAGCTGTCTGAAAAACTGCATCTACTTTGAGATGCCATAAGCAAGACAATACACATCCTAGATATCCAATACCCTGTGCAATTATTGCATGGGTCTTCTACATCTCATACACTAACTACATCTCACAAAGTTACGTTATAGTGTCGCAAATCAACACTCAGAATTATTACAGCGGTAACCTGAATCCTGATTTACCTAGCACTGAGTCGATAGTCTAAAGGACATCTTGTCTGTCCGTTCGATGAGTTCAACGGAAGTTGATCGAACGGACAGAATGTGCAAATTCTGCAAGGTATTGACGGACTCGGCGTTACCGAGGTAATAAAAAAGCACATTCCGAATGGAATGAAATAACTGATAAGTGATCTTCCGATAGAAGGATCACTTGTGATCCTTGGCAGTACGTCTTGTTTTTGTCATCTACCTGTTACTAGTATTTAATAAATAAGTGTGTTACAAATAATGTTTTATTGAGACAGTTCAATCTCCTCGCCTCCTTAAGAGAAAGCCTGGCCTGCGGAGAATTAAAAGTAGGTACCTTTTGCTTTTGATATTTTATAATTATAAAGCGGGTGCCCCCCCCCCCAGAGCAACCCCTCGTCAGGGATTAGAGGCCTGCGACCGTAAAGTTAAAGGCCACCGTGACATTGTGGTGGAGGCGCCGGGCCACGATCCCGGTATCTCTCAGGGCTTGAATTCGTTTATTTATTTATCCTATAATTCACTACTTTTACCAATTTAAAAATATATAATTATTGAGTTTTATTCTTTTATTTTTGGTGATAATTTGTATTAAGTGTTCCTTCCTGCCAGCCCTCTCCCTACCATTCCTTCTTATTATGTCGTTAAATTTAAGTATTGACAACTAATTAGTTATATAAAGAGCTTGCTTTCATATCCATAGTCCTTTAGTATTCAAGGAGAAACACCGATGTTTTCTTTCTAAAAAGTCTAATAATGTAAAAGAACGTAGTCACTTCAAGATTTGATTGTATTTTGAAAATAATGAAAAACACGACTTATATTATTAAATTTTGAAAATCGATCTCTGATGTACGCCATGTAGTGTACCCTAATTATGATGTTTGTCCCTTCCATTCAACTATTTTTCGCTTGGATAAGAAGTCGTGGGCAATATAGTTTTTCAATTTACCCAGCAACTAATCATCGTAGACAATAAAATATATAGCATGGATAGAACTCAAGATTCCAGATGAAGCAACTGATACCAAATTTATAAAGATATACAATCCGATCGAGTAGATATCATGTTAGTTTAATATGCTTGAACCGGTAACGTTCCCTATAGGAACAACATATTTATTATATTTAATATCTTTCCTGCAGCAGGTACATCCATAAAAATCCTAATCGATTTTCTTTTTTTTTTAATTTACCATAACAAAACTGTTTTATACGAAGAAAATTAGTGCTTTCACAACACTCGTAAATAGTTTATTCGCCTTTTCCTCTTCTCTTGATTTTCCTTCTTCGTTTCCGCGTATTCATTACTACACGCTTCGTCTTTGTTTTCCGTTACAGCCTAGGGGGCGATGCCATTACTTTTAGTACATGTTATTTTAATGATGGAGATTATAAAAAATTCAGCCACATAAAATGCGTAGGACAATACAAATTTTATTAACACCCGCCCTCCTCTCAGAGGACATTAAAACCATCTCCCACCGACGATCCCCCCCCCCCCGCTTCTATCCGCATTTCTTCCTATCCGTAGCAACATAACATTAGTGCTGTTAAGAATCCGTTTTTATTATTGTCGGGGAGTATAAAAAGCGAAAAAGTGTAAACTCCTAATTTATTTTTTTTGCTGCCGCTTCCTACGGAGATGAAATGTACGGGAGTGAGATGGCTTGAAGCACGTCTCAAAAGGCTTCTCTCGCTAAGAAAAACACGTTTCATTTTTTTATTGCGTTAAAAGTTTCTCGTCCGATGTTGAATTGAATTCTTAAATTAGTATTCTAGAAACTAGTTTTTTCTTTCCCTGGCTTTGCTCGTTTCCGTTACTGATATTTTCTTTTGCTTGTCCTACTTTTGATTTTAATAGTTCTGAAGTACCTCGAAATTCCGTAGTAATTCTATAATTGCTTGTGATAGAGATTTAATGTCGATATTTGCCATGTACTTCAAAATTAATGTTCGTATATGATTTCATATTTAGATTACAAACCTACCCAAAAATTTGGAAACATGCTTCTATAATAATGATCCCCAAACCAGGAAAAAATCACAACTCCCCTTCAAACTATAGGCCGATCAGCCTCCTCTCTGCGATCAGCAAAGTAGCAGACAAAGCCATCCTGAGTAAATTAACAGACTTTTCATATCAGAACTCGATCATCCCAGAAGAGCAGCACGGATTTCGAAAAATGCATTCCACAACCACCCAGCTCGCCAGGGTTACTGAAACCATACAAGATTCCTTTTACAAACACAACAATACAGCAGCCATTTTTCTGGACATTTCAAAAGCCTTCGACCGAGTGTGGCACCAGGCCCTAATATACAAACTACACGCAAAAAATTATCCACCATACTTAATCATCCGTTCTTACATAAAACGCCGATCGTTCTCCATAAAAATCAATAACACACAATCCACCATCAGAACCCTAACAGCCGGGGTACCCCAAGGCTCTGCCCTATCCCCCCATCTCTACTCAATTTTCACCGCCGATATCCCACAAACCAACAAAACCACACTTGCTTCCTACGCCGATGACACTGCCATACTCTCTTCCTCCATCAACCCCATAATTGCCATACGAAACCTCCAAGATGCTGTAAATAACATCATTACCTGGTGCCACACTTGGCGAATCGCCATAAACGGTGAGAAATCTCAAACAATAGTCTTCAGAAGACACCCTAAACCCATCATAGGTAACATCTATATCGAACACACAGAAGTACCATGGCTTCCATGCGTAAAATACCTAGGTGTAAACCTAGACAGAAGATTGACGTATTCGTATCATATCAAACAAACATGCGCAAAAGCCAAAAAAGCCAGAGGTGCTCTTTGGCCTATGTTAGGGGCAGCAAGTACACTTTCCCCGAAGCTAAAACTACGTATATACACACAGATTCTAAGACCAATGATTACCTATGCCTGCCAGATATGGCTCTACGCAGCTCCGTCACTAATAAATCAGCTACAAATCTTTCAAAATATATCGCTCCGCATGGCCTTTCGCCCACCCTGGTATATAAGGAACAATCAACTACACAAAGAAGCCGACATCGAAGATACCCCCACGTTCACCAAAAGGTTAACAAAAGATTTCTACGAGAAAAACGTAGACCATATAAACTCCTCCCTCTCCGCATCATTAACTTACGACCCGCAACATTATTTGCCGACAAAGAGACCTAGGCTCGCTACATCATGACTCCTCTGAAAGAGAATATCATTAAATCCCTCTAAATCAAGATCAGCCAAATTAAGATTAATAGTAAAAAGCGTTAGCTTGACTAATTCAATCCAGTAAAGAAGAAGAAGAAGAAGTATATGATTTCCCGGGTAAGCGAAAAGATTTAGAAGTAGAACAATTGGACGGGGTGAATTTTTTTAAGAATCCAAGAAGGTGCATATGTATGACATGGATTCTACAGGTGAGATATAAAGTTCAACAGATAAAATAGTGTGGTTCAATAAGATAATTAGAGATCTTCACAAGCACAAACCGCTTCATGCTAATAACATTCGGAACGTATATCCACACATTATTGGAAAAAATACTTTATTATTAAATAAAAGTAATTTTAATTAAACTTATATTACATTTAATAATTATCAAGCTTATACAGTTTGAACATTCCAATTAATTCACATGTGCGGAAATTAAATGATTTAACTTCATGAACTAATTTGTGTAATTGTAATTATTATAGTATTCATTTTGATTCTTTGTTGGATTTATTGCTTTTTTTTGTTAGTTTATAATACTCTTATACCTATTCATATTTTGTTAGTATCATTTATTATTATTGTATGTATATTTCCTTTTTTATAGTCTTTTTAGACATTTCTTCAACTTATCCTGAATTGTCTATATAGGATGCCCATTTTCTATCTCCGGACAACTGTGGGTAACTTTCTTAATATTGAAGATACGGGATCGAATTAATTTGCAAAGTTGGTCCTAAATTTGTGTAGTATTTGGTAGTATTTTCCGATTTAACATGTATTGTAAACTTTTGAAGATATTTATAAAAAAATTAAAATTAGCAAAATTCTTAAATATAAATATCTTCATAACTATAGAAGATAGAGCTAATATGAAAATGGCATCTGGTAGTAATTTTTACGTAGAATTTAATAATCTTAGTTCAACATTCATGGCACATTTAATTATCAAGACATAACATAAACTTGTGTTTTCTTAAATGGCAATCTTGAAAATGCGTATTTTGTTCTGATTTCATAGATGTAAGGTTTGGTAGAGCAATCTTTTTAAAATTTTTAGTTCAATTACTGTTAATTTTTGAGAAAATAATGAGCAAGTAAGCTTTGAAAAATTATCTTAATATGCAAGTTGGCATTAAAATAGTTTTTCAAGAATTAGTTGCTCATTATTTCCTCAAAAATTAACAGTAATTGAAATACTTTCGCTATGATAAAAATTTTAAAAAGATTACCATACCAAACCTTATATATATGATTCCAGAAAAAAAATAAGCATGTTTATAAAGTCATGACCATTTAAAAAAACATAAGTTTATGTTATACCCTGATAAATAAGTCTGCCATGAATTTTGAACTAAGATTATTAAAATCTACGTAAAAATTACTAACAGATACCATTTTTATATAGGTCTATATATATATATGTATATACAGGATGTCCCAGAAATAAAAAGACGGAGTACTAGAAATCGGAAGCTAGATTGTGTAAAAACGTACCCTCAAAATATCAAGTCTTTATTCGTGCGCAGACGGCAGAAAAAAAATAATAAAGAATTCAATTGGCCTTACGCCGACCCTGCACTAAATATCCACCTGCTTCACTTTCACAATCGGTGCTTTTCAGAACCACCATATTACTTGTGTTAAAAAAAAGGAGGAGGAATAGATATTTCATAATAAATATCAAACCATTAATTACTTTAATTTTAAACCTGCTAGAAAAATACGATTTATTGAATATTCTAATAATCAGCTGTTTCCAACTACGAACACATTAAAGAGCAACAACCTTCCTATTTTAAAAATAAAAACAACCTCTTATTGCCTGCAAGAAAGTAGGTCACCCATCTGGGTCAATAACCGACTACATAGCTGCGTTATTGAGACACACCCCGCAAAAAATATGTTTTTACGATTTAACGTTTTTTTCCCGTTTTATGCAAATAAAAGCGTATTTTTCTCTATGAATGCGTCTTCGTTTCTATTTACAAATGAACATTCTTACGTGAATTATAAACATACATTCTGTGCCAGGTCCGTAATGTAATTTTTTATCTAAAAAACAATATAGAAAATTAAAATTTTAATTTCTTCGTTATTGCGGTATATTTGGGCCTGCTTCTGTTCGGATTTTACATATCTGCTACTCCGTCTTTTTATTTCTGGGACACCCTGTATATAGTTCTGTCTTCAATATTTACGAAGATATGTATAATTGATTATTTCGGCAATTTTCAATTTTTCAAAAATATCTTCAAAAGTTGATAATAAATGTTAAATGTTAGCAAGAGAGAAGAGAAAATCGACAAGAGTAAAAATATTCAAATTTTCACGTGAAATTGAAATTTACTTTGGCACATATGAAAAAGAACTTTACCTGACATGATTACATTTAATTTAACGGAATAATCAAGTGAATATTGTTTACGGGACTTACAAGAGACGCGATTGTTTTTCCACAGACTGCCAGGAAAAACGAGTTATGTACATCCCCCACAGACTGCCTGGGAGGATTATGAAAATTCTTTCATGGACTGCCTGAAAAATTAAGAAAAAAAGTACCCTCACGGTCTGCCTGAGAGTGCCCTGAGAATTCCCTTGGACTGCCAAGGAGAACTCTGACTTTCCTAATAAAATCGTTGTTTTACATAGCCCTCAACTTGCATAAATAATGGTTTAAAACAGTATTTTGCCGTGAAAAGTGCAAAACACATGAACTGTACTTAAACACACGATATTACCACGTGCAAAATGCAGGTAGAAAATTAACAAAAATATCATCTTATTATTAATTGACAAACATAAACATTAGATAAATTAAATATTTATTAGAATATTCGTACAGAATTATCGAACCTATTAATACAAAAATTAAATAAAAAGCATTAATACATATTAGATTGATAATTTATACAGGGGCGGACAAAAGTCCGTTACACTGTAGGTTTTCTGTGATTTATGGATCACCCTGTATACTTGTATATATATATATATATTTAATTATAGACCAATAGCAACCCTATTAAAAACAGTGCGCGATTATTTGTTATATTAAGCATTAGGGAGTAATTTCATTTACCAGTTAAATCACATATATTCTCAGATATTCTCAGAAATTAAAGTGAACAAGTTCTAATATAATATGAAAAACGAGATAATTCAAAATATAATACGAAAATTAAGCCACCGCAATATGTAACAATATTATAAAGAAATAAGTAGATGTGCTGTACTCAATAGCTGCAAGCGAAAATAAAGAAGTCCGGAATGACAGACAGAGGAAAACATCATACATACGAAGTTTTCCTCCGTAAACGATCACATACGCCCCTAAAAACTATTACTTTCGAAAACTTCAAGTGCACAATTGAAGTCGGTTAAATCGTCCACGATAACCTGACGAAATGTTATTATTTTAGAGGTGGTTAGATCGGCGGTACCATCACGTGACATCAGTTTCAGCGCCCGTCGCGTTTTCGATTTTCAACTTTTCCTCTGCAGTCTCCGCCCGTCTTCTTTGATTTAACACGACGACCTGATAAAACTTTTCAGGAACTCAATCGCCCAGAAATAAGTAATAAATTTAAAATATTAAACGTATTACTCTGGTATATAGTTTGGTGAACAACGGCGGGAGGATTTTCCATTTTCCCGAAGTTTCCGGAAAAGCGGCACCGATTGTTGTCGCAGAAGTCGTCTATCTTTTGTTTTATTGTATTGTCTGTCGTTTCCTATCGACCCCCATCCTCTTTCTCTTTTCTCCTTCCATTGCCTACTATTTTCTTTTAGAACATCGCCTTCGTATATATATACTCTGTGCTATCCTTTCACGACGCCCTGCCCTCCGAAACGCAAAAGTTCAAGACGCGGAAGAGATATTTTCCAATTCGATTGATTTGTTTTTTCTTTCCTTTCCGTTCAGTGTGTATCTCGTTTGCTTTTATTCTTGCCGAAGTTGGATGCGATACTTATCGTTCTTTTCCCTTTTTTTTTTTATTATTACGGGGTAGTAGCAAATCAGGCTTTCAATTAAGAATCAGGTAACTGCGAAATGTAATTTTAAACTTGATTTAACAAATTCTCGGTGAAGGTCTATACATACGTACATACACAAAAAGTAAGAGTTTTTATTAGATTTTTTCCTAAAGTAAACACGTTAGTATTAGTCATCATTACAGGCAGAATTAAATATCCTTTTAAATTTCAACAAAATAAAAATGTTTCTTTACAAGTCCTAATTAGCAGATGAGAGGATGTTTAGTATTACTACCTTTAGCGAGTCCTAAACACGTGTCTGCGATTGCACTACATCAGAAGTTTAAAATATTTTTTTAGGGGGGTATTACGGTTTAGAAACTGGTTTTGACCTTGACCTACAGTACCGGGCTTTTCGAGGAAAATTAAATTTGAAACAGCCACACAAATTATTATGAAGTACTTTATTGAAATCTACACAAGCTATGCGTTATGCGGGTCGTGTTGCGAGGTGCTTGTCCGATGAGACAAATTAGTTCCAGCATTCCTACACTGAGAAAAATAGATTTCTATAATCAGCCAAATTTGTGAATGTCATTTTTCAAGTTCGGTCAACTAATAATGAATTAAGGAAACATATAGTGATGCAGTCAGAAAATATTCAATTGGTTAGCCCAAAAATATTACTTGTTAAAATAACTTAATATTTTTGACATTTTTTGTACCTATATTACATGAACCGTGCTACATGCATTACTAATTGGTGAGTACACAAGGTCGTTGGGTAAATGCATTTTGAGCTGACTGAACGCATTATTTATATCAGTATAGTCGCCTGCTTCAAAAAAGTCAAATATTTTTTAATCTATATGATTATAGTTATGGTCTGAGCTAGGATTAATAAGGTACAAACATTTGTATGGAAATCGCAGCTTTAAGAAAAAGTTTATTTTTTCGGAAATTTTTTCAACCAAAACGTGAGGGCGTCGCTAAAATATTCATCCTATCGTAATATGGTTAGAGATGCTAGGCATGTTCTTTGTAAACCTTTAGCCCACTTATTCAACCTAGCTATAAAAACGCACGTTTTTCCTGATATCTGGAAGCGTGCCCGAATATGTCCCATATTTAAGAAAAATGATCCAAAACAAGTTCACAACTACAGACCAATTGCCATTCTATCTAATTTCGCAAAAATCTTGGAGATAGTAATTTACAAAGCGATTTATAACAATGTTCGCTCATATATATCTCTACATCAGCATGGTTTCTTACCTGGTAGGTCTACAGTGACGAATCTAGTCACGCTTACGCAATATATATCAGATCATTTGGATGGTCGCAACCAAGTTCATGTCATCTACACTGACTTTTCTAATGCTTTTGACATGGTTGATCATGGAATTCTACTTAGGAAATTGTCTTCCTTTGGTATGGGCTCTTCGTTCATACATTTGATGCAGTCCTACTTGCACAATAGGATCAATTATGTCTTTTATTCTAGTTATGCGTCTAGGACATATATCTCTAGCTCGGGTGTACCACAGGGATCTAACTTGGGACCACTTCTTTTTACTCTTTTCATTGATGATCTATTAACCTCTCTGACTTCCCCTGTTTTGTGTTATGCTGATGATTTGAAGATTTATTCCAGTATTTTTTCGCAAGATGATTCACTTTTATTGCAAAAAGATCTTGATGTTCTTTACCAGTGGTGCAATGACAATAGGTTGGTTCTCAATATTCCTAAATGTTGTTATATGACCTTTACCAAGAAATTGACGAGTCTTGTATTTCACTATGCCATTCACGGACAATCTCTAACTAAAGTAGATCTTGTCAGGGACTTGGGTGTGTTGTTTGATTCTCGTCTTTCCTTCAATAACCATATATCGTCTTCATGTCTTGCTGCGTCCAAAACCTTGGGATTCCTGATGCGTAGCTCTAGATACTTCGATGACACTTCTGTCCTTAAGACTTTATATTATTCGTTTGTGGTAACCAAACTTGAATATTGCTCTGTTGGTTGGTCTCCTAATTATATTAGCTATCAATTGGCTTTAGAAAAGATACAGCGTCGCTTCTTAAAGTATCTTTCTTTTAAGATACAAGGTGTCTATTCTCCTCGTGGCACAGACTACCATCATCTTCTGCAGAGTCATAACATGCGGTCTCTTGCTGCACGCAGAGACTTATATGCTGCTCGGTTTGTCTGGAAGCTTGTGAACAATAAAATTGATAGCCCTATGTTATTATCTTGTCTTAACTTCTTTGTCCCTAGAGCATCTTCACGTTTTTCGGTGACTTTTACTATGCCGACTCCACGGACGAATACTCTCTTACATTCACCGTTTTACAATATGTCGCGATTAGGGAATACTCTGTATAACGATATATTTAATGACACAGTTGGTAACTTTGGGAAGCAGTTGTAGATTTTCAATCGTATATCTACTCTTTGTCAGTTGCTAGTTGCTCTCGCTTTCGTATTTCTTTGCATGTAGCATACTCACATCAATTTCATTTAATTTTTTGTTTCTTTATTATTATTGTTATTATTTTTGTTATTATGTATTAGTATTTAAGAATTTATGAATTTGTTATATTTGCTGTTGTACTACACTCATATAATTTTTGTCCTGTAAATGCTTGATGTTGGGCAATAAATATTATTATTATTATTATTATTATTATTATTATTATTAATAATGCTAGTTCCAACCATGGATGAAAGTTGCCTCAACATGTATGCCAAACCGCAAGTCAATTGGTCCAATAGTTTCTGATCAAAGTGAACGCTCGATTTGAAAAATGACGTTTCGAGAAAAACGGCTTTAGAGTTGGCTTGCATGGAACAATGATACGGTTGAATTTATGGTGTATAATTGATTACAGTAAGCTATACTAGTACCATAAGAACCACCATTCTCACCTCCAAAAAACAAGGAAGGAAGGAAGGAAGGGGAAGGGATAGTGAGAGAATTTTTCAAAGACAAATATTGATTTGGCTTAATAAATTCAGCATTTCTATACTATTATATCTCTATAATTATGTATTTTTTAGAAAAAACATATAATATGTTTTATGTGTATATTTTAGGTAATATTAATTGTTGTAAGAGACAAAGCTTAACATGTCTTGTTTGAGGCCTGAATCTACGATTTATCCAAAGGCGTATGACATACCGTGGATATATAATAGGCACGAATTTTGAATATATTCAACTAGGAACTATGAAAGCTGTATCTTAGCCTGTTTCACAGTTCACCTGTAGCATTAAATGCTGCCTTCTGGCCTGCTTTACAGCTCGTTCGACGCACCTATGAAGTTAGCTTAATCAACTGTTGACTAATTCGTCAATTTCGCATAGTCAGTTGTCTTAATGACTCGTTGATTAACCCGACAACTTCGTATAATCACCTCTCTTAATAACCTGTGATTAGTTCGTTAATTACACCTAATCAGCTGTGTTAATGGCCTGTTAATTTGTCCACTCAAATTAATCACCCCCGCATGCGATGTTAATCAAATTTATGTAAGCAACAAATCTGAGTAAATTCATTAACTATGTTTTAGGATTAAGTGTGGCGTTCGGAAGAACATAATTTTAGTTTAAATTTGTAATGTTCATTATCTGTCGAAACAACTTGTAAATAACACTGGATGTCATTAACCAAAGGAAAAAGTATGACTGGAAAGGAGAGTCTCTGCTGTCTGAGTTACTCGCAAAAGAGCAGTAAATCGACCCTCGCACTCACATACACAATTAATTAAAATCAGATAATCATTAAATGAATCAATACGCACGCGACACAAAATGTCGAAATAGAATTACAGGTTTTGTGCATAGAAGTATTGAGTATTAGAATTCAACAGGTGTTTGGATTGAAGATAGTGGATGCCGCGTGGTTAGGCACCCATACCACCATCCGTATTAAACAATCAAAACAAGCGCTTGCAGAACCGTGTTATTAATCAAATAATTTATTTAAGAGTACTTTAGCGTACCCATACACACTGGCTCAACCACGGAGACCACCTTTACATCCGACATGCGATAACGCATTGAAAATTTGGTAAAATTGTGCCTATGCTAGCTTTACGAATTTCATATTTTCGTGATACACTCTCGAAACTCGCATCTGTGATACCATCGTTCTATAAATTGTCAAGTAGCGCTCAGGCTGACATTGCCAGTCTTGTGGTCACGTTGATTGTTGTCAACAAAAATTGAGGATCTTCTAACAGAAGCCGCAAATGGCAGCTCAGTTTCCTATTTCTGTAATTTATTTACTATAAATATATCAATACGGCCACTAAGTCAAGATGATATTTTAGAATTATGTATTTATAAGTTTCTTTAAGGTTGACGTTTAAAAGACTGCGCCAGATGGTAAATCACACCGAAAATATGTATGAGTTAAACATTTACTTTAACGAAACTTGAGTCGAGGTACTGGGGGTGTTTTAACTGTTAAATCAGACTGTTTTGTCACTATAAACTGATAATAATGTACCCCTCTTGTACCCTCCTGGACCCAAGAAAAAAATACTGAGACAAAAATGAAATCTTAATTTGGGAATGATATCACGTTAAAATTACAAACCATTTGTCAATAGATGGCTCTAATAGTCATGACACAAGAAAATATCATTAATTTCACCAACCTTGACCAAATCATCTAAAGGGTTTATCTTAATCGATCATAAAATTTAAATGCAGAAACATTCGGTGTTGTTCTAACTGACGTCAACATGATACAACCCTATCTGTTTAAAAGATGCTTTTATAGCTAACATACAAACTTGGACATAAAATAATAGTTATTATAATTATGCAGGAGTTTTTGGGTCAGCCTGTACTTCCACCTCAATAAATATCATATATAAAACATTTCGAAATGAACTGATTTACATCAACAAATTCTCTGAATATGAAATATTTAACTTAATATGTTTTTTATATGTAATGTGTATTCCAGTGAGAATATGATTTAATAATGGGGTTTAATGGAATATTTTAAGAACATAAATAATGTTTTCCAAGCTTTTATGACCTATATACATACACATATGCTTTTATTTATTGATATAATAAACTGCCTTTTTGGATGCCACGTTATATATGTATACATGTTATTTAATGTGATGTAATATAATGATACTGTGTTTTTCCTGTAATATAAAGGTAAGTAAATGTTTGTCTTTTATTTACTACATAATTCTAATTTATTGATGACTCTGTTTTTGGAAAGGTTGATGTTATAAAGAATCTGGGCTTTTTCTTTGATACTCACTTGCCTATGTTTTGTATCGCATATTAACAACATTTGCATTTCTACATCGAGAATTTTAGCTTTTGTTCATCGCACATGCAAGTTCTTTCACAGTCTGCCTCTATTTAAAACTCTATATTTCACTTTTGTAGTTGGAAGTGGGAATATGCTGCACATGTATGGTCTCCACACTATACCTATTTACACCTTTTTATAAAGAAATGGCAACGACGATTTGCAAAATAGCTATTTTACAGACTGGTTGGCACGTACCCTAACCGTAAGAGCGATTATGGGCTACTTCTGGTACAATGTAGTGTCAGATTTATGTGGAAACTAGTTCATGGCATCATTAATTCTCCTGCCCTCCTTCCGTATTAACTTTCACGTACTTCGTATTTCCTCTCGTTCTACTTATATCTTTCAATTACCTTTTCCCAGTACGAATTTGCTACTTCATGGGTCCCATTTTACGTGGATGGGTCGTATTGGGGATCTACTGTATTAGAACATTTTCGCTAATTCTATTAATCAATTAACTTGATTTCTTTTCTTTTCTAATAGAAAATGTATGGCTTTTCTATGCTTATCTGCATATTCCTTAATTACTATGTTGGTATTTTTTAACATATTAAAATGTATTTTATTACTATTAAATTGCTCTTTAATTGTGTTCCGTTCGACAATAAAGGTATTATTATTATTATTATTATTATTATTATTATCTAGTCATTGTACCGATCTCAACAAATTATGCTCGATATTTTTAATGCTTTTAAATAAGAATTCAAATATTACTCATTTATGTTTTAAGCAAAATTAATAATCTTCCCTGGCTAGCTCGTGTTTTTATCTCAGGACGATTCAGGTAAAGTGATCAAAAGATAATCCTCGGACATTAAATGGTACAAACAAAGAAAACAAAGGTATTCTAATTAAATAATATATGGTGGTATCTGTCAATACAAATACAAACAACATCTGCAAAATAATATTATTAAATTCAGTTAAAATAAACACACAAGGATAATAACTTCAGAATTAATTCAATATCGACAAATTAGTTGTAACTATTTAACTATTGCCGTCCCTCGAAAAATAAAACGTTATACATTATTTTCTTTTAGTAGGTAGCCTTTAGGTACATATATAAATACAACGATATACATAGGCATAAAGAAGACACAAATTAGGCACAAAATAAACATACAATAATAATAATAATATCAGGTTGAATTAACATATGATTTGTTTAAGTCTCTACATTATGACGAATTTTAACGTTTTAGTAGCATTTGCATATTAATAACTTTCAAGTACCCTTTTTATTATTGTCTTCTTTCCTTCTTTCTTTATTGGTTACGTTAGTGAGGAACGTCTCACGATGGTAGAAATACTGGTAACTTCATTAATTGCCGTAAGTCCACTTATAAACTCTCACCTATTCTTGTTCTATAGGTAAACGGGTATTATTTCAGCTTTTAATAAGAATATATATTAACTGTTACACCTCTAACATTTATTAATATATTTCCAAAATCTTTCATCACTTTTCTCGGTCTAATATACGCTGACCGCCTTATATGAAGATCCCGGCCGACTTTTATATAAATCTGGAATCTTCTATATTATTTATGCGATTCAAGACGACAGTCCAATATGCTGTCAATCGCTCTTCGTGAAGATTCCCTGATAACTTTTTTTTTATAATTCGGGTTTTGTTCTCCGGGTTGTCCCTGCTGCCCCCCTTATTCTTCCTCTTAACGTTCCCACATATTTGCACGTGAGAACCGCGATATCAACACAAAAATTAGGCGCCACAAGTCTTACTCATATGATATTATGCTGCGCACTTATTATTAAGTTTAATAAAAATAATATGTCATCAAAAGTAATTTTTATTCATCTTTAAAACTGTAAAATGTTTGAATTTTACGGTACCGTTACATAATAATAATCATAATAATAATAATATGAACTGCATCCCCTAGGTCGTTAAATACATTCCTTACTACGATCAACAACAATTTAATGGGTTTCTTAATTCTAATTCTCCTTTATTAACAGGGTGTTATTGATCTGATTTTATTCATCACATGTATTATTCCTTCATTCTGCAAATCACCGATATGCTACATAAATAAGATAAGAAAATTTTCTTTTGTTATACATATTTACTTGTATATATAAAATATATAATAATATTTATTTATTTATTTGTATAAGCCTGTCAGGCCGAGTATTTATGGCGCCTACTTCGTAGAATAGCGTTCCCTTAAAAAATAAAGTTATTATTATCATTATTATCTTTCTACATAAATCCAATTTGGAATAAATATATTAACAGTCAGTAGAGCCGTCAATGGTATTACATGCCACAAAAAGTAGCTCGTTTTACAAGGGTTAAAGAAAAGAAACAGCCTGTATATTAATATATAACACAAAATTCGTCTTGACTGTTCAATCTCTATTCATGACACAACAGAGTGAAGCTGTCACCTGTTTTTCTATTATTATTTTTTCTTATATTGATGAACGTTCCTCCCCCGTCACGTTCATTAATCATAAAGGTACATGGAGTTTACACGTTGCGCTCCTCTTCAAAATAATAAAACCCGAGCAAAGTTTTCGGCAAAACCAAATTAGCCCGACATCGTCGCTCTGGTTTATCGAAGACGCGCCTCGCCTCAGTTGGTATTCGTACTAGTGTGAGAATAGTTTGGCGCAAATTATTCGACTTCCAAGCACTATGTCTTAATTAGAAATTTCTTCTTCCAGGCCAACGGTGTACATATCTGTCTGTATATGGGAAAATATACACATACAAACTGCGGCCGTGTATGTCTTAGTCTAATTTGTGAAACGTGCTCGAAGCTACCGTACAGTGGTATATAAAGAAAGAGAGAAGACACAGTCGCAGCTCTACCGATAGAGGAAAGGCGTCGTGAACTTGGATCTTGTTACGCTAGCGAAGACATCCCCTGGCTGCTTAACATGCCTTTATTTCCCTGGTGGTGATATTCTAATGGCTTTAATCCAAACGTTGTATAGTGAGAAGAAAGAACGATGATAGTAATTTTATTAAGTGTTTGTATTTATTTTTATTAGAAGAAAAGAGGATTCTACATCAATTTTGATAAAAAGAAAAAATATTTTAAACCAAATTCCCTAATGCATAAATGGTAGTAAGAATAAGAAGTTAACGTTATGCCACCACACATAAGTATTTTATTAAATCCTGTTATAATATACAGGGTGAGTCATCTCAGCTGGTAAGGCCGGTTATGCCTTTACGAGTAAAGATATTTCGAAGCGGGTTTTCTCTTTTGATAGCTGCTCATTAGGAGCACATTTTGATAATATTTTGTATTATACAGAGTGTTTCATAACTTGCTGGCTGAACATAAACCCCGTATAATTTTTAGTCAAAAAGTAATAAGATAGTATAGGCCTAAAATCTAACGTTTTCGACTTATTCCCATTTTTATGAAAAATTCAATGTTTGTATAAAATTATATTTCTCGAAAACGACGGACAAAATATTTTGCAGTATTGTTCACAATAAGAGGTCTTAATAGAAGCATATTTATTTTTTTTCAGTTACGAACTGCATGCACAGAAAACGGGATTAAAATTACATGGCACGTTTTTGTATCACAATCATTTTTTTATATGAAACACCCTATATATCAGTTCATTTTTGAATTGCTTATTAAATTTCACATCAAAAACACGTAAGACGTTAATACTTTAAAATTGACTATTACTGAGCTATCATCGTTTTTTGATATAATTTTGTAAGTTTTTGTATAAAAGTCAATTTTGCAAATGGAACACCCTGTATATCAGTTAATTTTTGAATTTCTTATTAAATTTCACATCAAAAACATGTAAAACGTTAATACTTCAAAAGTGATTAATGAGCTACTGTCGCTTTTTGATATAATTATGTCTGTTTCATGGTTTTATATTAATATAGCATAGCATGTAATTTTTTGACTCTATTAATCAAAAATGCGAATATTTTATATTCTGATCCCTTCCATAATTAATCCTTTGTCTGCTGCCATGAAAATTGCCAGTTATTTCATCCAGTTATTGTATTAAGATATATACAGGGTGAGTTTTTTTGAATGTTTAGCATTGGGATCTCAGAAACTACTGGGGATAGAAAAACGCTTAAATGGGGAAAGATGCGCAGTTTTACGAATTTGATTTAAAACTGCTTTTGTTTCTCCGATAACTTTCATGGCTTATTAGATATTCAAAGAAAACTAAATTTTACGTTTTTCTTTAAACATGCTTAGCATCGTTAATAGTAATTTTAGAGAAAAAGTGTTCAGACAAAAGTTTTAGATAATTTTACGCCAAATAAAACTATGTAGCTAATATTTTTTTTTCGTTCGCCATTATCGAGTTATGACACAAACTTGTGTTTTTTTAAATGGAAACCATAGTTCGTTTTGACATCATTAAAAAGCTTATTTTTTGCTGATTAAAATGATATAAGGTTTGATATGGTTATTTTAAAAAATAAAGAGGATATAGACATTTTTATGGTTTTTATGGAAAACAATTGAATTTCGAACTGATAAAATACAAACCAAACGAAAACTTATTTTGAAATCTTATGTAGTAATAAAATGAAAACTATAAGAACTTTTATTAAGGGCACACAACATTATTAATGTTCAAAGATACCTCCATTATTATTAATACACAAATTGCATCTCTTCACAACAGAATTTGTAGCATTGCGTACTTTACGCCTACCAATGTTATTAAAAGCAACTAAGACAGCTTGTCTTAAATCGTCGATTGTTTCATATGTTCTTTTGTATACTGTGTCCTTTAGTAGTACACCCCACAAGAAAAAATCCAAAACTGATAAATCAGGGGATCTAGCCGGCCATTCAATGGGTGCATTTCGTACTATCCATTGATTACGGAAGTTCAAATTTAAATAATTTATAACATTCAGTTGATTGTGCGGAGGCGCTCCGTTATGTTGAAACCATTGCATTGCTCGGGTTCTTAAATTTAAATTATCTAACATTTCCTCGAAATCTTGTAAAAAATTAAGATAACGATTGCCAGTTAGTGATCCATCAAAAATAAAAGGAGGAAGAACAGTTGATCCTATAACACCACCCCAAACATTAAACCCAAATTTAATTTGTGGTCTCCTATGTTCAACGTGAAGCGGATTTGTTTGAGACCATATTATGTGCTCATTGTGCCTATTAAACATTCCACAATTTGTGAAACGAAATTCATCAGTCCATAATATTTTCATTGAGCAGTGTGGATCGTTTTGACACTGATCTTTAAACCATCTACAAAAAGCTATTCGTCTGATGTTATCACCTTCATGTAAAGTTTGTGATACTGATAATTTGTAGGGACGAAATTTATGCTTCTTCAACACTCTGACAATAGTGCGTTGAGAGGAGCCCATTTCTGTTAAAATTTGTCGGGTCGATATAGATGGATTCTGAGCGACACATGCTAATATGTTTATTTCTCTATCTTCATCCATCCCTTTTTTTGATTTTGGTTTAACGAACGAACCATAATCTGCTAAATTATCCCATAATCTCTTAAAAGTAGGTAGCCACGGCTGACATCGATCAAAATAATTTTTAAAATAAACTTCAGCAGCTCTAGTAGAATTTCTCTGGCACTGAATGTAACATTCAACCATATCACGCTTTTCTACGTTAGAAAATTCCATAGCCAATGCAAACTTATGATTAACGGCCGTTTACACCGCTTATAGTTAGGTTACAATTAAATTAATTAATAGTTAATTGTCAAACATTGACAATTAACTATTAATTAATTTAATTGTAACCTAACTATAAATTATAGTTAATTGTCAAACATTGACAATTAACTATTAATTAATTTAATTGTAACCTAACTATAAGCGGTGTAAACGGCCGTTAATCATAAGTTTGCATTGGCTATGGAATTTTCTAACGTAGAAAAGCGTGATATGGTTGAATGTTACATTCAGTGCCAGAGAAATTCTACTAGAGCTGCTGAAGTTTATTTTAAAAATTATTTTGATCGATGTCAGCCGTGGCTACCTACTTTTAAGAGATTATGGGATAATTTAGCAGATTATGGTTCGTTCGCTAAACCAAAATCAAAAAAAGGGATGGATGAAGATAGAGAAATAAACATATTAGCATGTGTCGCTCAGAATCCATCTATATCGACCCGACAAATTTTAACAGAAATGGGCTCCTCTCAACGAACTATTGTCAGAGTGTTGAAGAAACATAAATTTCGTCCCTACAAATTATCAGTATCACAAACTTTACATGAAGGTGATAACATCAGACGAATAGCTTTTTGTAGATGGTTTAAAGATCAGTGTCAAAACGATCCACACTGCTCAATGAAAATATTATGGACTGATGAATTTCGTTTCACAAATTGTGGAATGTTTAATAGGCACAATGAGCACATAATATGGTCTCAAACAAATCCGCTTCACGTTGAACATAGGAGACCACAAATTAAATTTGGGTTTAATGTTTGGGGTGGTGTTATAGGATCAACTGTTCTTCCTCCTTTTATTTTTGATGGATCACTAACTGGCAATCGTTATCTTAATTTTTTACAAGATTTCGAGGAAATGTTAGATAATTTAAATTTAAGAACCCGAGCAATGCAATGGTTTCAACATAACGGAGCGCCTCCGCACAATCAACTGAATGTTATAAATTATTTAAATTTGAACTTCCGTAATCAATGGATAGTACGAAATGCACCCATTGAATGGCCGGCTAGATCCCCTGATTTATCAGTTTTGGATTTTTTCTTGTGGGGTGTACTAAAGGACACAGTATACAAAAGAACATATGAAACAATCGACGATTTAAGACAAGCTGTCTTAGTTGCTTTTAATAACATTGGTAGGCGTAAAGTACGCAATGCTACAAATTCTGTTGTGAAGAGATGCAATTTGTGTATTAATAATAATGGAGGTATCTTTGAACATTAATAATGTTGTGTGCCCTTAATAAAAGTTCTTATAGTTTTCATTTTATTACTACATAAGATTTCTAAATAAGTTTTCGTTTGGTTTGTATTTTATCAGTTCGAAATTCAATTGTTTTCCATAAAAACCATAAAAATGTCTATATCCTCTTTATTTTTTAAAATAACCATATCAAACCTTATATCATTGTAATCAGCAAAAAATAAGCTTTTTAATGATGTCAAAACCAACTATGGTTTCCATTTAAAAAAACACAAGTTTGTGTCATAACTCGATAATGGCGAACGAAAAAAAAATATTAGCTACATAGTTTTATTTGGCGTAAAATTATCTAAAACTTTTGTCTGAACACTTTTTCTCTAAAATTACTATTAACGATGCTAAGCATGTTTAAAGAAAAACGTAAAATTTAGTTTTCTTTGAATATCTAATAAGCCATGAAAGTTATCGGAGAAACAAAAGCAGTTTTAAATCAAATTCGTAAAACTGCGCATCTTTCCCCATTTAAGCGTTTTTCTATCTCCAGTAGTTTCTGAGATCCCAATGCTAAACATTCAAAAAAACTCACCCTGTATATATATATATATATATATATAAACAGTTTCCTTTCGTGGTTTAGCGGCTGTAAAATGAACTCAAAAAAACACAATAAGAATTAAAACGTTTCGATAATATAAATATTATCTTTGTCAATTATTTAACACAAACTAACTAAATTAAACATTAAAACACCAATAACTATTAATAAAACTGTAACATATACTTGACAAATATTTTTTTGACAAATATATTGTACCATATATTTGCCGCCAATATATTTGTCAAATCAGAATTTGACAAGAAAGTAGTAGCATAAACTGAAAGAACTGAGACTGACAAAGTGAACGTAACAGTAATTATGGAAGTAGATACGTATGAAAACAAAATAAAAGACCTGTTAGTGACAGGACAATACAATAAATTAATAACAAATCCAACAACATCTGTGGAAACTAAAATATACAAAACTCTCTATAAATATTGAGCTGCTTTTCCCAACAGGAACATCAGATGAAGATTTACCCCACAGTACAGTAAACTGCCACACTTGTACGGACACACGATCCGCGATAAGACAGGAGCAATGAAAATATCAAATTCTGGTTCTGAAATATTTAGAAATCTTAAAGGTCTGAACAATATCAAAACTAGAATTTTAGGGAAAGTTGTACAACCGACATTAACAATAGAAATATTAAAAAAACACCGAACTTACGTAAACAAATATTAATTGCAATTCACACCAAATGCATTTATCCAACGGAATTGCAATTGCTATAGTTCTGAAAAAGTTGTTACAAAAATATATTTTTTAAAATTTCGTAATAGACATTTCTGATAAGTCGGCTAAATAAAACAAGTAGATTTTATACAAGCTGTTATTAATTAATTGTGAGGTATATCAAATAACCACACTTATTAATACGAACTACATACTAACTAGTCTGGCAGACATTAGTCTGCCCTTTCCGGTAGGTGGCGCTAAAAACTATTTACTTTTACTGTTTTTTTTTCAAATCTGGTACATCAAAGATTTTCACTTTTGTGCATATGCTGTACAATCAGCGCATTGAACAGATGAAAATTCACTATGTATTTACTTTCCCTGTAAATATTAGCGCTGGCTGACACGGGACGACGTTGTTGGGGGTCTTACGCAAAGCATGCATAATTAAGGTAGATTAGTTACATGTTCTGGAGCGGGTTTCGTGTCCATTTGATGTCATTCACGCCAGATTTATAGTATTGTTTCGGTGAATTTCGTGCTCGCAATTCGGTGGCGATTATGTAATATGGAATTTTTTGTCTGGTTCATGCACAACATGCGAAAATGTAAAAGCAAAAGAGAAAATGTTAGGGGTGAGGAGGTGAGGACTGTGGTTTATTTGTAAAGGTTGGGTGTCAAATGCAGGATCTCCGTTCACATCTCGTTTTGTTGTATTAAAATTCGGTCTTGTAGGGTGTAGTCCTAGTAATCCATGTTTATTTTGCATGATTTTAATATCGACACTTGTAAAACATGCAAACTGTATCTTAAAAGAAGCAAAAATTGGGTGCAATTCAAATCACAATACAGAAGCTATTGCAACAGTTCTTCTTCAAATGTGTCGGTCGGCAAGTATCGTGTTTGTGCAAACAAATTAATATAACTTAGAATTGTGTAAGTTGAAAGTGAAATTTAAGCTATTATATGTTAAGCAGTCGCAGACACATGTTTCAAACGTATTTGTTTTCTTCAGTACGACACAGCCAAGAAAGTGTGTGTTGAATAAATCACATGTGTGGTATAAAACCCTATCTTACGAATCTCAGTTCAAAAACGTCATGTTCAGCAACATTAATCAATAAAACGTCAAGTAAAGACATTTTTCTTATCCAATATACATGCTTGAATATACTGTCCACGAATAAATTAATCGTTTTACTAATACGCCTGGCTGAAATTTGGCATTTACAAAATACAGAATATATTACTTAACTCTGTCGATATATATGGTGTTTTTGAACTGAGATTCTTAAGCTAAGACTTTATACCACAAATATTATTTGTTCAACACACAATTTCTTGGCTATGTCATGCTGATAAAAATAAATAAATTTGAAATACACCTGTCTATGGCTACCTTACATCTAATAGTTTACATTTTCACCTACCTGATATTTCGAATAGCAAATCCCCATGTTTTCAATGCCGATGAAATAATGCTATTGATGTGGTCAGAAAACGTTAATTTAGAACCAAAGAGGATGGCTAAATCCCTTACCACTGTACAAAGGCGAAAAGGGATCCCGTCAAAGGCGTAATTGAAACAGAGAGGTTATAATTCACTAGAGATGTGGTATTCTTTAGTTCACACCCCTCAACACCTTCATTGAACCAAGTATACCCGGTCCCCGTCGCGTTGAACCAATGAATGACCAAAACCGTTTCGGAATTTCCTTGAGTTTCTGTTCAACATTAGTAATACAGTTCCTATACAGGACTTTTGAATTTGCTCCGGCTAATTTGCGTTGCTCTTTAAACTGAAGGTAGTCTTCGTCACGACCAGACTTTATAAATATTGTGAAGCATATTCTTTCTTTTAGTATTGATAATATGCACTTTAGTAAACCAAATGGGATACGAAGATCTCTGAGAACTCTTCAACGGTACGTAAACATTAAAGATATCGTAAATTTTCCTATGAAAATCACAACAAGCCTCATTAATATCAGTGAAAGCACATAGATAAGTCCAATCAATGTTTAGCAAAGAATTATACATGCCAAAATAATCCGCTTTTCTAAAATTATATACCTTAGTAGCTGGATTACCTAATTTATTAGACGAGCGCGTACATTTATATTTGCAGATCGCCAGCAAAGAGGGATGAACCAGATCCTCCCCAAGTAGGGGAATATCGTCTCTAGTAACATTTAAATCATTGAGGTTTGTGACCAGATCAAGAAAGCGGTTATTCGACTTCAATATAATAATAATAATAATAATAATAATAAATCGACTTTATTATTTAATATATACATAGAGACACTGTACTGAACTAGGCGAAGTTTAGCTATAGCTACTCTTACACTTAACCTAGCCAGCACAGTATATTCAGAATAAGTACAACGTAAGTATACAAATACAAATACACAAGATACACGCAATTAAAATAATCAAAATACAATAAGGAAGATAAATATACAAAAGTAATGAAGAAAATAATAATTTTAAACGAAAGTATGAATACAAAGAAAGAAAATTACAAAGTTATGCATGAATTGTAATATAAACAAGAGAAAATTGGAAAACTTAAAAAAAAAAAAAAGAAATAATAATTACTTCAACAGAGCTTGCCTAATGCAGGATCTAAATTTATTTTTCGTAGGCATAACAAAATATTTCTGAAATTCATTGTACAATTTCACAGCATTGTATGAAAATGACCTCCGAAACATGGCTGTCCTGTGGCGAGGCAAGGTGAGGGTATGCCTGTGCCTAACATTTATACTGTGCATGCTTCCGCGAAATAGTAATTTACCATACAAGTAACTAGGTTTGCCCGCGATAAGTAGACCCCTAACAAAGATCAGAAACCGCAGATTTATTGTGTTCTCCACCCTGAGCCAACCCATCTCAGATAATTTTCGGCTTACATGATCGTATTTCCTGAGACCAGCCACAAACCTACAACAAGTATTCTGAACCAGTTGTATCCTGTACTTTAACCGTGCACTCAAACAAGGATAATACACCAAGTCACAGTACGAGAAGACAGACATAACCAGGGACTCACACAGAAGCTTTTTCAGTTTAGTGCTCAGAATGTGTGTGCTGGCATACAAGGCTCGCAGGCGCAAGTACGATCTTTGCATCAACATGCTGACATGCTCAGAAAATCCTAAGCCGGTATCCACCAGTAACCCAAGAATTTTTGTACACTTAGCAAGGGACAATGCAGCTCCATTAATATTAATATTGAATTGCATTTCAATCAGGTGTCTTTTACTTTTGGAACAGAAGAGCAGCACAGCTGATTTAGCTGAATTAAGTTGCAGATTATGCTGCCTGGAATAATTACTTATAGAGCAAAGATCGCTGTTCATTTGTGTAGCTGCCAAATGAGTATCATCCGGATTAAAGCAGCGGATGACCAGAGTATCATCAGCATACCCCTGTATGTTTGAGTACTGTGGCAAATCGAACATATCGCTTGTATAGATAATGAAAAGAAGAGGGCCAAGAATAGACCCCTGCGGTATACCAGAAATGACGCAAGCAGGGTCGGATACAGAATTATTTATCATGAATCTTGAACGACGATTGCAGAGATAGGAACCAAAGAAAGACAATGCCACATCATCCAAACCGTAATATCGCAGCTTGGCACACATGAGCTCATGGTCGATTGTGTCGAACGCTTTAGAAAAATCCAAAGCGACCACTGCAGCTGCCATACCCCCATCCAAGGCCCTAAAGACATTGTCCGTCAAATTAAGTAATGCAGCTGCCGCACTATACCCTCTCCGAAAGCCCGATTGATTATCTGGAATAATACTGTTATCCAAAAAATACTGGTACATTTGGTTATAAACTACTCGCTCCAAGATTTTAGAAAATGTTGGTAACAGACTTAATGGACGAAGATCACTCGCTGTCTCGGGATTACCCACCTTTGGCATGGGGCGAATAAGAGCCTCACGCCAAGCCTCAGGGAAATAACCAGTCTCGAGACAACAGTGGACTATATGTGTGAGGTAGGAGATCACATGAGGAACGCACATGTTAATCATTTCCAAAGAAATGTCATCACAACCGGCAGCGTTAGATTTTATTGATTTGATAATACAAGAAATGTCGTGAGGGCTATCCAGGGAAAATTTAAACGACAAACCACTCCGATGCTTACTGGACAAAAAATAGTTAATCATGTCGTCACAATCAGTAGACTTCCTATAAACAGATGCAAAGTAACTATTAAGTAAATTAGCATTGTTCAAATGAAGAGGGATTTCGGATTTAGCCCTAGTTTTAATATTCAATGAGTAAAGAGAGTTCCACAATTGACGCGGGCGGCCTGCGGCACGGAGGAAATTCAGGTAAGCCTTCCTCTCTCGCCGCACAGCAGCCAAAGCAAAGTTTCTCAAATCTTTATAGTTCTTCCAGTGAGCATCTGTCCTACTAATTTTATATGCTGTAAAGGCTTTATCCCGCTCCCTCATAATCATTTTTAAAGAGTCTGTCAACCAAGGTGCTGGTGGCCTGGTTACACGAACGCTACGGGTTGGAGCATGAATATCAAATAGGTACAGCAGGTTCTGGGTAAGATACTCAACTTTATGGTCTATATTGCTCATTTGATACATCCTATGCCAGTCCAGGCCCAGTAGATGTTCATGAAACAAGTTCTGATCGAAGGACTTGAAACTTCTAAATGAAACGAATTTTGGTTTAAAAGTCTCCCGCAAGATATTCAATATGCAATAGCCCAGACTGTGGTCAGATATGTAATCAGTGTTCAAGACATCCGAACACGAAATAACACTGACGTCACTAACGAAAATGGGATCAAGTAGATTCGAAGTAGTGCGGGTAACTCTAGTAGGTTTATCTAGAATCTGCGTGAAGCCGTAAGAATTTAAACATCTGGATATTTTATTATTAGTTTGGAAAAAATCTACGTTTAAGTCGCCCAAAACAAATACATAGTCACACACTGGCACGAGATATGCGAGCATGTCATCCAGAACAGCAACGCAATCATCAACTCTAGACTCGGGGGGTCGATAAACCGTGCTAATAGCAAAAAAATGTTTTCCAAGCCTTACCTTAATACACAAGTGTTCCACAATGTTGGGGCCCACCAAAATATCATCAAGGCAAATAATTTCACTGATAATAGTACTCCTAACATAAACAGCAATCCCACCACCCCTTCCACGTCTGTCCATACGATACAGTGCATATCCATCAATTTCATAAGCCAGAGATGGAACACCATGTGACAACCATGTTTCAGTAATACAAACTATATCGAAATTCCTACTGTATATCAAATCACACAACTCAATAAAACCTGTATTAAGTGACCGTGCATTTAAATTAGCAAGTGATATATTTACAGAATTATTCTTAGTCGACATAATGAATAGTATTTACCAACGCTTCCAGTTTTTGTCTATAACAGCAAGAGCGCGCGAGGTATGATCACCCGATGGTATACGTAAACTCGCATCTAAACGTGGTCCGATAATACATATTAGAGTTACGGCACAACATACTAGCATTGCCTGCTCATATTCGAACTCATAGTGATCTGATTATTTTTTCGCAGATTGACAAAAAGAACAAATTAAATTTTCTCTTTAAGTGATGACGATTGCTTAGATAACTAAGTCGATAATAACGCGAAGATTGTAATACTTATAACGTAATTATGATTATCCGTATGAAATTAAATAATAATGTAGTTGTGTAAAAAGTTATAGCAGTACAACTGGGTTTTAGAATGAAATAAAAACAACCCGCCTGAAACATCTGCAGAATAAACTAAGATGTCTAGAGAAAAATAAATAAATAGAAATTTCATGGTAAAAAAAAACTATAAATAAGTATAACAGAAATACCATAAAATAACACAAAAACCTACGTGCATTCCTATTTGCAGCCAGTACGCAACTGGAACTGATGTAAATATGTATCTCTGGCGAACACAGCTGGCGGAGATCAATTTTCCGAATATACGTCCGAAGAATATCGACTGGCACGGGTGATCATACCCCGCGCGCTCAAGCTGTATACACTACACGTGTTATCAGTCACACAGTGATCTACAGAAACGCTGGTTTTATATCTGTCATTATAATTGATACAATTAATACACTTCTTAAAGTCAGCAGTGCAATCACCCTTGTCATGAGAACCGGCACAAATGGGACATGTTAGCGCAACTTTACAATTGATTTTAAGATGACCATATTGAGAGCACTTGAAACATCGATTAATTCTATAGTGATCTCCAACCGAACACCTCCGCCAGCCAACGTACAGGAACTGCCCTTTAAGTATTAAATTACGAACAGCAGGTTTTACTTCAATCACAATATCAACAAAATCCTTCCTCTGTAGTTTCTTAATTATGCGTATGTCATCTAAATTACAGCTGAGCTTGTTTTGGGTTATAATACATTCAATTACGTCACCTCCGTCTATAATATCCCTGTCAATATTACGCACCAAAATACGGGGATATCTGGATCTTACATTATTTATATTTAGATCGCTACTTAAGTTATTTTCCAGTGTCGTTTTTAATAAATCGAAGGATGTGGTATTCGCACAGTCTATGACAAGATCGCTCCGAACAACTTTAGTTTTAGCAACATTTAAATTTAGTGCAGCAGGATCAACAACAGATTTAATTTTCTTAATAATATCGGAGGGCGACGTATTTTTATCTTTACATTCGACATATAAGCCAGCTGATTCTTGTTTACCAACATGTACTGTTTTTAGGGCATCTCTATAAGAAATAGAAGGCAACTTTTTATCTGCATATGTCTTTGAAGAACTGCAAGATGAATTCAAAAACGCAATTTTTTCTTTCTGTAATTGGTTTACATACTCTTGTTCAGCGACGAGTAGCATTAACCTGTTTAAGATTAAATATACCATGAAACTATTAAGCAAATAACATTTTCTATCAGTGAGACTAGGACTATAATACAGAGGAACATTGAAGTCCCCAATAATTAAAATTTTGTCGTCATGTGACTGGTGAATAACTTCAAATATATACATTTGTCTGTGTACATTTCTTAAAAATAAAACGGACGTTTTTGCATAATTATCCTTATTAAACAATATATACTATACCACTTACGTGTATGGAATTTATCTCTAATTAATTATTAGTATTTATTTTATTATTTTAAAATGTATGATTTGAACTTCAAACGTGTTTAAACTAATTTTCAAATCTATTCTGAGTTTGTTCAAAATCTATTTTAACACACTGTATCTCAAACTATCTGGGCTATGATTCTAACTAATTTCATGGTATTTCAACACAGAATTACGTGGGAAAATTTATGCATGTAAACATCTAAAGTTGGGTTATGAATATTTTACCGACATAGTTTTATTATAAGTTGTGTGCTCATTCTACTATTCTTAATAAGACTCTTATAAAACATCTCAGGGTGTAATGATTCTTATATTGAAGAAAATTACCTTCGTACAAAGAAACAACATAGAACAATCATAAATAAGTATATATTGAAAGTAAAATATATGAACATTACATAAAAATTAGGTTATAATCAAACATTATTATGCAACTAAAAACTGTTAGTGAAATGTTACCATTGAGATTGTTTAAGCAGCAACAACAGGATCAAATAAATATAAACGGTATGTATATAAATTTTTTAAGTAAATAAGCTTCAGTTTAGAAAATTAACATTAATCAGAAAATTCTTTATAATATATGTGTGAAAAAACTTTTAAATGCAACTTCAATTATATTAACTTATGATGAAAATTAAAATAGGATAATTCTTACAATAATGTATATCCTTAATACTAAATTAACTATATTAATTTTATTACAATTATATTTTTTTCTTTCTAATTCTGATTCTTAAAATCTCAATTTTGATAAATATTTAAGTACTTAACTCGAGTCTGATACTTTTATTGGATTGTTTTAGTGGACAATTATCTCCAAATTTTTCCTATTTCTGGTGATCTTCGTCCTGGATACTGTGGCTTGGTGTGTAATTCCAAAAACTGAGCTGCTTATCCCTCGAACATTACGTTGTAATTCTTCTTTATTCAGGTAATAATTAAGTTAACACTTTGATTCAAAAATACTTAGTTTGAATTGTATATTTGTAGATATGGGAATGGAGTCTAATCGATGAAAACTTTCTAATTGTACACCCTTTCACTATTTTGGTATACTCTCACAGGTATTTAATAAACTTCTTTAATAATAGGATTTTAACTTAATTTATAAGAGCGTCCTTTACCTGTGTAAAACTTTTTTTTTCCATTTGTTTTTTCTTTCCTTGCCCACTAATGGTTAAGTTGATTTTTCTTTAAAATTTTCACTTGTATATTAAGTTGTCTAATTTTCAGTAACTAATAAAAAAATGTTTTTCTAATATTGTTTAAATGATGTTATTATTCAATTTTCCTTTCATTCTTGGGAATTTATTAACTTCTGAATTTTTTTTATAATTTCTTAGACATTGAAATACCTTCTATCTGAATTATGCTATAGTAATTTGTGTAACTTAAATTGCATAGTTGTGAGTTTACTATAAAATTAGATTTTATAAATATTGATACTATCTTTCCTTATACACATAACTTTAGTATATAAATATCGTTATAATACATTCTCTATAAATAAGAAAATGTAACTTTCCTTAGGCTGACACTTCTCTCATGTACTTTCGATATACTTCTGAAACCATCTGTCATCTGCCTTAATTATCAAATCAGCCCTGTGTGTACTAGCTAATCTTCAAAAGCACATTCAGAACGTATATTTAACTTCTTATTAATGCAACTTTAAGCGTTGATAATATTATTACTGGAGGCTGGCACTTAAAATCCTCCCTAATATCCGTTCACGTTTATATGAAAATTAAGTTAAAACAATGCAGAGCATAGCATCCTGTTTATTTACTAATTTATGCGATAATTCCCCGAGCACGCCTGCACTTAAATCTCAACGTGAACAAACAACCATCACCGCGTTCCGAATAATATGCTTGTACAAAAGAGGAAAACTGCCGCACAATTCAATCTAGTTACCCGCCCAGACGTCCTGTCAACCATTCTTGCTCACTTGTGGCTTTGTCAATTTGGCGTAACGTCTCTCTAAGACGAACGAGATGCAAATGGAACAATTAACGCTTCGCCTCCTCAGAAGCTCCCTCCTCTACAGTCTTCGTAAAGCTTCCTGGGCGATCGGGAGAAGAAAATATTTACGAACTGTTTGTTTTGCTCGTTTTATGTGCGGAGAGTGCGATAACTGTATATGAGGAATACGAACAAGGACGGGCGAATCTAACGCTTCAGGTGGGATTACGAGCAACACACTGCCGCATGATTTCCAAATAAAGTTTTGACAACATTTATATAGCCTATTTCACGCAACTCACATAAGGGTGAATCCGTAGGCTCAGGGCTTCCGTATAACCTAACCGAACTTCACTACTTAACGTTTTCCAGAATTTGCCAGAGGGTGACAACTACAACAACTTGAACTACCAACTCCGTAGGAATTGTTATGTATGGTCTGAAACGTAAGGTCTTCTTGGTTACCTGTCCTATAGGATTTACTAGATTAGTATACTATTGCGTAGATTATAAATTTAAGAGATTTATTGCGAACCTTTAAGGTTGTAATGTATATCAAAATCATTAAACCGAAAACAAGCAAGTGTCACAAATTTTGGTATTTATCGATATATCAGATAAGTCTCGTAAAATTGTTAAAAAATATATATATAAATATAATATTAATTAAAATATCACAAAAAATCGCCAAATTTTACTCAGACATTTTAATAGATTTTTTAAATATAATCTAATTAATTCATAATCAAAAGTGCCTGTAAATGTTCATGGCAAAGCTATATTGAGAAATAAAAAATTATCAACTTATGGTTGAATCATTTTGGCAACCGACACGGTCAAAGTACGAACTAAAGACTGCGATTTAATGCCACTAGAAATTCCCTTCGACTGGAAAAAATTCAGAACTATAAAACTGAACTAATTAATTCTGGGATATATAACTTCCGCTAGTAAAATAGTGTTACATGAAAGCTAGTTATAAATTGAATATTCTAAATGAAGTGATTAAATATTGCTTTTCTATAGCTTTATTTAATCTTTGGCCATTCTGTTTAGTAGGCATGCATTGCTGACCAATTTATATTGTTTGTAATAATAATAATAGTCTTTATTTGTCCAAAAGCAAAAATGCCAATTACAGGACAACAATTTACATTTGATAATATTTCCTGTAACTATAAAACAAAATACAAAGCAACAATCTAACAGAGACAAAGAAAACTGAATATACGCATTAATGCGAAATTTATTGCAAAATTAAAACTCTAGCATGGAGATGTTAAATTATAGAACAGATTAAGCTGATATATGAAGGAAAATACAAGAACTTGAATAAAAAAAGTTAATATTCAAAATCTGATACATACAAATAGTAGTGGTTCATTCTGTAGTAATAATAATAATAACAAAAGTAATAATGAACAAAAAGACCGAGAAAAGTAAATATTTTATAATTAATACATATCGAATGCATTTAAATTACAAATTAAAATGAACTGTATTACAGGCATTTTCAGAGCAAATGAAATACAAGGCAAGAAGCCCAAAAAGAAAAAGAATAATTTTGTTGAATGGAGAGACATATCTATTTGTTGTTAGAGTGAGGTTTTTGATTAAAAGGGTAAGTGAAAATGATCAAAGCATAGTTGGTTGGCGTTCCTAGCCATGTGAGTGAGAAATGCCTTATAGCAAAAACATTTTACCTAGCTCGAGCCACCACAAAACTATCACTCGGATGCGTACCGTATCAGGGAACCAAAAAATTCACTGTTGTGAAAGCAATGTCCAGTACATAAATTTGCATTTGGAAGATTTAAGTACGTAACAATTTCTTTCACCATGTTTCCAAATTTTTTTATTCCTATGATTTGTACGGTCCATTTACCCTTTATGTAACTCATAAAAAAAAGACGGGGATACAGTTTTTTGGACGAAGATTCATGTACTTTTTGGAAATTTCATAATAATTTCCTAAAACTGTAAATTTTCTTGTTGTTTTTGTATCTTTAATTGTAACTAACATAGTTAATGTAAAATCATTTATATCATTTAATTAATTCGAATTTGTGGAGTACATTCCGTCTGCAAGCTCCCATGATGCCAAAGATACATATGCCACCCATTAAAAAAACACCGGTTTTCGTGTGCCTTTTAAGGGTCCTATATAGTTGATTGGAAATGTAATATTGGTTGGATAGCACATAATTTAATAAGCCAAGGATATCCGAGTACCTATTACACATAGGGAATATATAATAAATATTTGAAATAATAACTCAATATCTAAGCGAATAAAAATTCATTTATGACCAAATATTTACACATTTGTAACCGCGGAAATGATTTTTACTAGAATAACAATTCATTGTAATGTGGGTTGCCTATTTTTAATTTATTTTATATTCATTTAAAACAAAGTAAAGAATAGTTGAACGAAAAATAAGTGCAGAGCGGGGTAGCTTTTTATTCAATTTACAACGTGAACTTAAGCAAACAAATCTCCTCCGAAGGATTTTTGAGAAAACTTGTTTTTAATATTTTGACATATTAATTGATTTTCGTTAATCCGATAATTTTTTTCTAAATTTGATTCTTCAGCGGGGTAGATTACTAAATTCTTCATAAGTTGACGTTAAAAGGATTTCTCCAAATTTAAAATCAACAAAAATATCTTGCATCTAAAATCTGCTATTTTTCCATTGTTGACAGATCCACTATATAGGACCCTTAACATTAAAAAACAAGATTTACTTACTTTGGACAATAAATACTTAACGTTTGGGGCTTCTGTGACAAAATGATTTATTTCATTTGTAGAAAATGTTTGTGATTTTTTGGGTTTATATCCTTCAGATTTTGTTTTTAATAAAGCCTGGAGTTTACAGTACTTGGATGTCCATTTTATGTTTAATGGATAAGGTAGATTTTGAAATTGAATAATTTAGATTACTCGTCAAAATTAAAAATTAAAATGATTTCGGAAAAGCTGCTAACATTCTTATCTTTTCTTCAATTCATAAAATCGAGAGGTTTATATATTCATAAAAACACAAATTTTAACTACTTACAAGTAAACTGCAGGCAACTGTCACATTTAATTAACTTTTAGATCTGTCAGATATGTAGCATGACGATATTGAATATTGATTGAATATTTGGATGTCGCAAAAAGGAAATAATATTGAGCATTATAAAAGTCCATAACATCTAAGAAATACAAGAATATGGGAAACAGCTAAATAAAGCCAAGAAAAACACAAATATAAATTTAAAAGACTAGTAATAAATCAAAACCTGATAAAACAATAAATCCTTCATCCCTTAGAAGTGAACATTTACAAGCGACTCCTGAGGAATTTCATCTAAATTTCGTAAGACTATCTGAAGCAAATTGTACACCAATAACATAAATAATCTAAACAAGAAGCAATGTGGGTCGCTTTATCTCTTACAATAGGGCATCTTTAATAAATTATCTTTATAAGCAGTTTTTGTATGAAACGAATGATATTCTATAGATTTAACTGCTGCATTTAAAGTTATGACCCTATATCATTATGGATTAAATGAAGAATTGATAAAATTATCTTAGTTTTCTTTAATTAAACATCTTGTTCCTAGATACACGATGGCGCAAAATGACTTTTAAGGTTCGAATTCTTTATAACTCTTTTATTTCAACATTCTTTCAATTTTGTGGTATATCGTCCGAAAGGAGATCTGACCCATATTTTTGCAAAAATTAAGCCGGTGGTGCAGTTACAAATAATGCTGATCAGTATCAGGCAATGCTAGAAAACCTGTTGAGGCCAGCTGTGGAAAACCATCCACAACTGTGATTCCAGCAAGAAGGAGCCACAGTGCATACTGCAAAGGAAACAATGGATTTGTTACGAGATACCTTTAGCAAACGCAATCTTTCGAGCAGAAGTGACTTCAAATGACCACCGCGTTCACCGGGCTTGACCGCTCCCAACTGTTTTCTTTGGGCGTAAATGAGAGAGTGACTATTTGTCAATAAGCTAACCACCATCCCCCAACAGAAATCAAATATTCGCAATGACATCCGTGAATATAACACCTGATTTTTTGCAAAAAGTCATGGAAAGTGTGGTAGAAAGAGCACGAATGTATCAAGCAGAAAATGGCCGCCATTTGCGAGATGTATGTGATCTTTCACGACTAGTTCAATAAAATTCCAATATACATTAATTCTGCTCTAAAATAAAAAAATAAGTTATCACGAATTCAAACCATAACGGTCATTTTGAGTCACCCTGTAATTGAAACAAGATAGACACATATATGTCTGTACCTACAAACACATCTTAACACATACATAGTTGCGTCGTTTATTCTTTATGTATTTTCTTTGAAATGTACATGTCTAGGTGAACCTAAACCGTTTGATGGGACTGCATAGATAATACCGGTTGTCCTATGCTTATCTGTTTACATTTTCATTTATACACGACTGATTTTACATTCTATATTGTCATAATACCAACAGCTCTACTCGTAATTCTTTTAATTACATTGTTGCATCGTTAATATTTATATAATTGCATTAATTGAACAGTTTAAGGTAGACCTAAACCATTTAATGAAATGTATAAGTAATACCGATTGTCCTATGCTTATTGTTTACATTTTCATTCATACATATTACATTTTACATTTGTCAATGTATTCTAAATGACAACCAGTTGTCATATTGTTATTACTTTTGCTCATCATTTGCCACTACTACCAAGAAGATATCCATTTTTTCAATAGATTTGCAAAGAATTTTTTTAATGAGTTTGTCCAACTTTTCTGACAGAACGCGTGAAATATAAGTTGGGGCATTTTTACACATAAAAGAGTCTATTTAATATGAAAGTGTCTATACGACAGCATCCAAACCCGTTTCTTGAACATAGACGCACAAGAAAAATCATTCACTTTACAGTAATTTTTCATTGAAAAAGTCACATCGATCTGAGGCGTTTTTCTCTTTATAAATTACGATGAAAGGCAGATGAAAATATTACCTTCTTTCATATTCACGGAACAAAAACAAAAAGTTGAAACACTTTGTAACGCTGCAAACTATAAAGAGGAATTCACAAAGGCTCTAACGACGTAAATACGTACCTACTACATACATTCATATATACATACAATGAACTTAAGTAATATCTCATAGATGGAACAAAAAAGTAAAATACTAAAAGATAAATAGACAACAGCATACACAAGAAAATAAATTATGTACTTACTCGTTAGAAGTTACTTCCTGGTTATGAATTGCTACTCCTTTTATAAGTGATAGCTTACCTGCAAGGAAAGAATAAAGAGTTATTTTAAGCAATTCATGGTTTCAAATAAATATGAAGCATTTATTTAATAGTAAAACAACTAGTAACGTACGAGTATATAATAGTTTTGAACACTTCTTTTTCTTTTAAAATTGGTAATGTTTACATTATTATATATTATTGGTAGGAACTCCCATCATATTTTGATGTATCATTTGGAATGATATGTACAATCATTTCCATCAAACAAAAATTAGGATGCAATTTGCAAAAAAAAAAACGGAACGGGTGTGATGGTATGGGAATTCTTAACACTTCTGTACTTCAAAAGGCAAAATATGAAAGAGTTTTTCTTTAATGTTTCTCATATCGTTTGAAACAATTTGAGTTTCACCATTGTATCTACCAAAATAATGGAGATATTATATGTATAGGTAGTTTTGGGATTTAATATAAATAGTACCCAAGAAAGAATAAACTATTATTTTAAGATTTTCTTATAAACCAGTAAATTCCCTATTAAAAAAACTACTAAAGCTATTAATATTTTTCAAACATGTGCGGCTGTAAGATTAAATCATGACAATTTGAGCTTAGCAACACATTCCAGAAGTACCTGACTTAACGGATAGATGGCGGTTGTTGTTTGAAATAAATTATTACAGTAAAAAGTGCCAACCTTATATAACTTAAGGTTGAAGTCTGAAGTTGTTTAGTATTTGTTTAGCAGCCATCAAAGTAAGAAGTAGACGCTGTTAGTGAATTTGTACACATGAAAAATAAGAATTGGTCGTTGGCAAGTGATACAATACAAAAAGTGTCGTAAGGATGTGTCAATCAGTGTTTGGCAACAATAAAGCCGAGTTTTGGATGTAACATGGGTATCACTTCACACCTGAGACGCAGCTACGGTCAAGACTGGAAGGAAAGAATTGGCTCCAAAGAAGGCGAAAGAGTTCCACCTGCAAGGTCATGGCGTCAGTTTTTTGGCATTCGCTTGGGATAAGTTTCATTATCATCTTCAAAAAGGAAAGAAAATTAACGGAAGTATTATGCGATATTAGAAGAAACGGCCGCATTGGACAAGAACGAAACGATTGTTTCGTAAGACAATACACCAGTTCACATACCCGTTATCGCAGTGGTCAAAATATATGAGTTAGGTTCCAAAAGCTTTCTCACGTAGCCTATTCTCCAGATTTGACCTCCACTAATTATTTTCTCTTTCCGGATTTGCAAAAAAAAAGTTCAATAGCAAAAGATTTCCCAACAATGATGACGTGAAGTCTGCGGTTAATGGCTACCTTGAAGAGATCGACGGTTCTCGCTATAAACAGGGTACTGAAGCTAATGAACATCAATGGAAGAAAGTGTAACGAAGTAAAGGGAATCTATGTAGAGCTATACAGACATTTTCCCCAAATCTTTATCCTCCATGGCGCTTAATTGTTATTAAGTCACCTCCACTATTATCCAAGTGTGTCACACTGAAACGTCTAAAGCAATGTCCAGTCAAGAGCTCAGGATTAGCTAAATTTAAGTAAGTAGCAATATTTTTTGGTACTTTTCCTATGGTATTAATTAATACCACTTGGACTATTCACGCAAAATACATTTCTATATTGCAGGAAGAAGCGGCAGCTTCACTTCTTCCCAGCAGGGCTGGGACGAAGTGAATAAATAATTTTTAACCAATTCAATCCATAGTCTTTGTCTTATAATAAATTGTCTTGGAACATAAGTTTTAGTTTTTGGTACTGCAACCATTATGACATCATTTTTAAACTGCATATCATCTAAAGTCATGTTCATTATTTCTTCACGACGACAAGGTCCATTATAGCCCATTATAAGGATAATCTAACAGAATATTAATATAACTGTTATAACAAAATAATGTAGAAAATTAGTAAAATACAACTATAAATGATGTTCTTATTACTTACTTTCATTGATGAACACGTTTTATCATCAGCTTCTATAATAAACTGGTTAATATGATCTATTTCTAAAATCTTGGATTTCTTAGCGCCGTAGCCTTCAGATATTCTTCTTAAAAATGCAAGAAGCCTAGAAAATTTTGAGTTATCTATACTTTTATAAATATTTAAACAACATCGTAACATTGAATATGTAGACCACAAGGACGATGCCTTTTTTATCTTTCAAAATAAGCAATTACTAAATTTTTCGTAATATTCGCAATATTATTTTCTCTACACCAACTTAAAAAGAGCTGGTATTGCTTTTCATAAATATGTTGAGACTTGGTTGGCAAAGATTTTATAAATTGTCTTCAGCTATTTTGAGAATCTCTGAGGGCGTGCTATTATTTATTTCGTCCATTTTGTTGATAATTTGAAATAATTATTGCAAAAATCAGTCTGAATTTTAAACAAAATGACATGTAACACCGTCGATATTCAAATCTTTAAATTGTTTTAATTAAAAATCAAAGTACCAACTTCAAAAAAACATAATTTCTAAAATGTTCGAACAAAACATGTCTCTCATGTTAAGCTATTTTGACTTTTAATAACCGAAATAGAAAAAATATTATAAAAGATACGTTTCATAAGACATTTTGCGCACTTGTTCTTTAGAAAACTCGCCTAGCGACTAGTTTTCTAAACTTGAACGCGTGCCCAAAAATCGCGTCTTATGAAATTTGTATTTTAATATACTATTTTCCGTTGACCTGTGATATTTTATGATATTGAGGTAATACGTTTATCACGTAATTTTTTTTTTGCATTTATCTTCCGACTTAACGTTCCTAAACTACACTACGTGATATACAGCGATATACGTAGTAATAATGTAGGTAATAGTGCAGAATTTCAAATCTAAAATTTAATATCCGCAATTTCGATCGTCGAAATTCGATAGTAAATAAGCGAACTCGTTCGGAATTGATGAAACGTCACGATTAGTTACAGTTACAGTTACACATCGGTTAGACAGAAACGTAATACCGGGCCGTGTATGCGGTTTAACCTATTAGCCCTATTACATTTATTACACATGTGTGAGTGTGTGTTGATTTAGACCGGGCGCGCTTCAGGGGCCGCCATAACTGCTCTCCTATGTACAAATTAAACATTGGAAATCGTCAACGAAATACATTTAACAAACATGCCCCGCTAGTGCGCCAAATTTAATCAGTCGTCCATCGTTAGAGCTATGACAATCGGTTGTCATTAAAGTCGAGATCGTAGCTGACGTAAAAGCTGAACTAAATGTTAATAACTATACACATATTTGCATTATATCTATATGTGGTAATGATACAGAGCATGACAGTCACATATTATGAGAATCCAAACATAAATATTAATAATTCATATATTAACGCAGATAACCACGGTATGAATTTTATATTATTATTATTTTCATAACAGGTAAACATGTCCATCAAATAGTATATGAATGAAGTGGTTCTGCAAGTATAATACATTAAAAAAATCAAAATTAACACAAAATATGTCTACACAAAAGAAAATGTAAATTGTGTATATTTATTGTACCAGTAATGGATGGAGACTGTGGCTAAAAATCTGAAATAAAATGCAAAAGGAAAAAATCCCTTGCCACAAAAAATATATAAACAATCTATATACGTGTTTCGGCAACTAAGTTGCCATCTTCAGTAGAAATCTGTATAGAACGAAAAAAAAAATTTACGTAGTATTTTTGGCTAAGGTGTAACCTTAGAAGATATGCTCTACACCAAATTACCAGTGGGATAACACTCTATTACTCAGTGTTATCCCACTGGTGATTTGGTGAAGAGCATATCTTCTAAGGTTACACCTTAGCCAAAAATATTACGTTTAACACTCTTTTTTGTCTTATACAGATTTCTACTGAAGATGGAAACTTAGTTTATAATGTGTTGTGCGTATGTACTACTTGATATTCTCGCGGTTTTGCTTAGTTACTTGCCTTTGGATTCATTCCCATTCGTGTATTTATTAATAATTACCATTAGGCGCGACCGCTGTGAAAAGTCGGCTGAGCGCGTCAATATTGGGTTAAGCATCAACAGACCGCTACGATTCGAGAACGCACAACATTATTTTTTGAAAGATTAAAATTTCAATCATATAATTAAATTAGTGAAACGTGATAGTGGAAGTGTTTAATCGAGTGTAATTACCGTTAGCTCAATTGGAGACAATGTCGATGGATCCTCTTATACGTTTTGATTAATTTGTTGTGACAAAATAAACATGTGCGGTTTTTTGTTTCATCTATTTACATTTATCTACACACAGATATTCACAGTATAGGCATATTTCATCAAATTTGTTGTTCCACATTAATTTTATATATACATCGGTGAATAATTGTGATAAAAATTAAATATATCGGCGACACGACAATTTCAAAGAGGGTGCGGAGGTATAACTTTTACTGGACTCTTGAACTTGCCGAGTTAGTCGTTAGAGTGGTTACGTACATGTTTTCATATAACATTACATACAAATTTATGGATTTCAAAATATAAAATTATCTCTTTAAATAAAAGCATGAAAATTTCCTAAACTAATACAATGTTTCCTTTGGTAATTAATTTTATAATTTTAATTGTGACCTGCAAATAGTCGGATCGTGCCACTCTCGGTCGGTAATCTAGTTGACAGTATTAACTTTGTAAATGTAAACAATTGATTAGTTGACGTGAAATGCAGTGTGATAAATTAAAGAAACTAAGTGCACTTTTCTTATTTTAATGACAAATAAAGTGGATATTTTATTGAATAAGTTAAGGTTTATAACGTTAAAGAAATATACTTTTAAATTGACATGACAGAATCTTTCAAAACAATTTGATCATTAAACGTGAACATTTGTCTTTGATTACGGAATTACGGACTTAGAAATATACTTTATTAGTAGACGGGGATTTCTAAACGGTAATGACATGACTTTTTTATAATTGGATTAATTGGCTTGAACCTGAAGTTAAGCCACATATGATCGGAATGTAGCTTGAACCTAAAGTTAAGCTAAACGGTAATTAGAATACTGGGTATTTGAACCTATAGTTAAACACCAGCTCGAAAAGGAAGGTTTGTACTGGACATTTGAATCCGAAATTAAATGACCAGCTCGGAAGGAATCTCAAATAGGAGTCTCTTTTCCTGCGAAATATTGCTGCTTTTATAAGCCCCGGGCGGGTACGTCACATCTAAAAAAGGCGCATTTTACATGACAAAATTACACACACTCTAACATCTATCTGAAGATATGCTGCATTTGGTCACGTTCGCATTCGTGACGTACTCATTGGAAATTTTCCATAGAAATTATACACATACAGATTCTTTCAAAATTACCATAAATAAAGTGAATTAGAAAATTACCGGTATCATTCACGAATGAATAAATGAATATGAACAATTAATGAATTAAACATGTAACGGACGAGAAAATGTCTCACTAAATAATAAAAATATTTTACATTTGCAATTAATTAGACATAAATTGGGCATTTTTTCTGTCTTAACGACTGAAGTCGTTACAAGTTGCCAAAATACGTATATAAATTGTTTATATATTTTTTGTGGTAAGGGATTTTTTCCTGTTGCATTTTATTTTATATTTATTGTAAAAAATTGAATCTATCTGACGTCATTGAGACAAGATTAATTAATAATTAGAAATAAGGAATTAATTAAAATTAATTCTAAAAGCATGATTTAAATAAAACAGCACTTTGGGTTCGAAGCTAAATGTCAAAAAAACAAATTATTTAATCTTATTTTCTTATAGGAGAATCTAGACGCTCAAAAAAGGATTGTTATTTCGGACGACAGGCTTTGGCCTTTCTGGTATGAAAATTAGACATGCAATTTAGGCCTTTCCACTATCGTATCAAAGACTACTATGAATTTCGCCGTAATACCACGTTATAACATAATTGGATGCTCAACATTATTATTGTTATAAAAACGTTTTACAATGTCTAGCATTCATCTTATTAAAATTTCTATCGCATACAATTTTAATTATATTGTATATTCATGTTTACAACATAATAAGCTTCTTGAAATTAAAAAATTATATTTTGCTTGCAATTAATATAATTTGTCAGTGGAAAACTCTACAGAGATATGGATTTGTATTAATAGAAATATGAACAAATTGTACCTCAAAAACACTATAAAACTGAAATGATTTCTTTTGGTTGAGCGCGTGTAAGACGGTTTCTAACGGACGAAATAATTTACTATTGCTAATCAATTCTAAAATTGATAAAATGCACATTCATAATAAAGGTGCTAAAATCTATTTTCTGTTCTATTAGACCACTAACCAAAGCTAAATTTACATTATCTTGGTTTAATGAATATATAAGGGTCTCTATTCAGGGACGTTATTAGGTGGTCATGATGTAATCATCTGATCAACATACATTTTCTGCTTGAATATTTATTGATCTATAACAATATTCAACAAAAATGTAAGACACAGAGAGAGATATTTATATTTACTATAATCATAACAAATTTAATGTTTCTAAAAAGCGTACAGCATTTATCTCGTAAATGTAACAGATTTCATAAATAATATATCGGAAAAATTTAGAGGTTAGATAACAATTCTTAAAAAGCTTTTGAATTATATTATTAGATTAGCAACAGTCTATAATTAAGTTTTTTTTATACATTTTCAAAAAACTATATTTTAAAATTCCCTCTGCATTCTGCTGATGAATTATTTTAAAATGTACCACACGAACAAATACAATTAATTATAAACCTGAAACCTTGGAAAAAGCTTATTCCATTTGAAAATTAAAGCCTCATTTTCTTGCGGTTATTACTGGGAATTAAAATTATTTATGACTACGGAACAGGAGACGAGAAAGTGCGGGCTGGGGCGCGGGGAGTGGGGGGCGTTGCCTTTTTTGCATCATCGATGTGCAATTTTCTTGATCCGGGTTTTGTGATTTCCGCCGTCGGGGGCTTTGTTCTACGCGAACAGTAATTAAATTGCTAATTAAATTTGGATTCGGTGCGTTGTTAATTAAAGTTTTATTATTTGTCACACCAGACGTAGTTGTGCGCGCTCCATGCGATACCCTGTTTTTCCCCCTGACCGGGGACACTGCCGGGCAAAGAAACTTGGTGGCGTGATTAATATTTAAAACATACAAAAAACATTAAAATTTTAATGTAACAAGTTAAACCTTCGCAGTGAATTTTATAGAGAAAATTCGAAACAAATGAATTAAAAATGTTCTTTGAGGAATTATTCAAATAATAACCAATAATAATCATATATATCTAATATGATAAAATTTACACATTTGTCTGTACTCCCGGGAAAATATATAATAACATCTGTTTCTTGAGATCTTTCAAGACGATCAAGAAGACTCGAACCCACTATGCCCAGGTAGCGTAGTGGTAGCGCACCTGACTAGCAATTGGGAAGAATGGGTTCGAGTCTCACCCTCGGTGAATTTTTCCGATTAAAATCTACTTATTAATTACACTGTAAAAAAAATTGTGTAAAATTACACATACTATAATAGGAAACTATTTCACATGATTTATATATATTTCACGTAGGGATTCGTAATATTACATAGGTTTTAATATTTTTTTTACAAAAAAAAGAGTATAATTCAGTATAAACGTAATTTTACTATCTAATGTGCATATTATCTGCTTTTCATGAAAATTACACATTTGAGCACTTACACATTTCTTTGTGTAACTTTTACATAAATATTTGTGTAATTTTCCTATAATTTTTTACAGTGTACTCAGTGCAAAGCAGAAAAATCATATTAGACATTTCTACGTTGAGGAAAACGAATTTTAAAATTATTTAAAATAATCGTCAATCATACAAAGTATATCAGAAGAAAGACTACAAAACATAAACCAACTAAGTGATAATAATATATAGAACTAATGTATTGAATTATATTTTCAGAGGGGTAAATTCTAATAAAATCATGTTATGAATTAGCAGAAGAAATTTAGTAAAGATTATCTCGTGGCATATACAAACATAAAACTGCATTTTCACGATATGGATATACTGATTAAAGATTTCACTGGCTACCTACTTTGAGTTTTCGGTTTCATTGGCCACGCTATAGAGAAGGAAGAAAACACTTTTTCAAAATAAGTATTTGCCTGAAAATAAGTATTGGATTGAAAAACATTAAAACATAGAAGAGAGATTTTTTTCAATCCGCCATCTAGCGTCCAACGACCTGTACTACATCCTCAGGTATCTATTTTGTCTGCAAGACTTCCAGAATGTTCATTGTGGCATGCAAAACTGACTTACTGTGGGGCATAAAACAACAGATAAAGAAATACTAGAAACTAAAAACAAATAACTTCGAATATTTAATAACATTTATGGGAAAGAAAGACAGGAAATACAAGCGCAGATCTTGAATGAAGTAATCCCTTTCATAACATTAGGATCAGAGTTATGGAAAATCTCGTAAAAATCTTTCAGCAACATATGGGGTTTAGATTTTATGCTGCTGAGAGAAATAAGGCATTGATAGATCATATAAGGAATTAAAGCATCTGTCTGCGTACATACTATGAAACACAAACACAAGAGAAGTAACTAAGGTGAATTGGACATGTAAAAAGAATGAAGAAGGCAGGCAATAGCAAAACCCAGGAAAACATAATAATCAGAGAAGGAGCGCTAGGATATCCTTAAAATAGGATGTAATTTTGGAATAAGAATCTACGGATAATATTCAACACCACCTGATGTATTACGTGTGTATATAATATTATACAGAGTGGTTGGATTTTCATTGTACACTCAATATTTTCATTGAGAGTATCATATTAAAAAAAAAATCAAAACGTGCCTGATACTATTTTTTGCCCTCTTTCTAATCCTGTGAAATAGGATAATGTCGTTTGAAAAACAAAAGATAATGTAATTTTTTTTAAATTGAACACCCTGTATATTATTGGATATTTTGATAGCTTATTCAATTCTGAATATAATATCATTTATTTATTTTTTTGTTGGGCAATGAATAACGCCATAATAACAAAAAATAAGAAAAAAGGTATGCTTTGAAAATACGGCCGGTTAAAAAACAAAATATTATTTAAATGTCAGTTCGCATACCAGTTGATGAGGTGACACAGTTTACTGATTAGTGAATCATTAGTGATAGTTTCTCTAGATTATTTATTAAAAATGGAATTTAGTAATGCAGAGAAAGCATATATGTTACGATGCTTTTATTTATCAAATGATAACTGCCGTCAAGCTACAAGTATGTATGTTAATCAATACGCTGATCGAAGGCAACCGCATTGGAATACATTTCTAAATTTACACACTTCATTAGTGAGGTACGGAAGTTTTAAAAAAATAAGAAATGTAAGAAATAGAAATATAATTCAAAACGATGCAGAAGGAGATGATGAAGTAAATATTTTGGCGTATTTTAGAGCATACCCCACTTCTTCAACTAGAATTGCTGTACAACAGCTTGGCATCAACAGGTATAAAATCATGAAAGTCCTTAAAAAACACAAGATGAAACCCTATAAAATTCGTTTAGTGCAAAATTTACAACCGCTTGATCTGCAAAAACGGATGAATTTTTGTAATTGGGTATTAAATGCTGGAAGGCAGTACTTGTCACACATTTTATGGACGGACGAGGCAAATTTCCATAGGAATGGTGTGTTTAATAAACACAATTGTCATTTTTGGGATGACGTGAATCCTCGTAGGATTCAGCAAACTCGATGCCAAATACGTTTTTCTACAAATGTCTGGATAGGTGTGATAGAGGATCAGTTATTAGGACCCTATTTTATAACGGCACACTTACTCAACATCGATATTTAAACTTTCTTGAAACTGAATTTCAAGAATATTTAGACAATCTGCCTTTAGCTATCCGGACACAAATGTGGCTCCAACATGACGGCGCACCACCGCATAATGCACAATCAGTGACGAATTTTCTACAATTAGAATTTGAAAATAGGTGGATTGGGAATAAAGGGCCACATTTATGGCCTCCGAGATCACCTGACCTCTCAATATTAGATTTTTTTGTCTGGGGATTTATAAAAAATAAAAAATAATTTATTGCACCGAGCTCAGATATGTATCAACCAAAATGGTGGCCATTTTGAACAATTTCTTCAATAGGATATTTGCTTTTTTGTGTTATTTTTTTTCCATTGTTTTTTTAACCAATACATAATGGGTTTTTTTATTTTTTGTTATTATGGCGTTATTCATTGCCCAACGAAAAAAAAGAAATAAATGATATTATATTCAGAATTGAATAAGCTATCAAAATATCCAATAATATACAGGGTGTTCAATTTAAAAAAAAAATTATATTATCTTTTGTTTTTCAAACGACATTATCCTATTTCACAGGATTAGAAAGAGGGCAAAAAATGGTATCAGACACATTTTGTTTTTTTTTAAATATTATACTCTCAATGAAAATATTGAGTGTACAATGAAAATCCAACCACTCTGTATAATCTTTTACGTTGATGGTGTGAAGTTGTATTAACATAGCCTTCCTGATTAATTAGTATTGTAGTTCTGTTGTATACTTGCACTTTGTAGGAAAGACCTGTCTCTATGGTATATAATATGTTTGGCAATTACTGACAGGATAAATAAATATATTTTGTTGATACTTAGTTTCAATCAGCTGTTTCTGTTATCTGAAGAACGCCACAAATTCGTAAACTATCGCCCCCTTTCTTATATGTAGTACAAGAAAGTTTTGTGAGAATGAAAATTTTCCACCTATTTCAATAATCATACACTTATAGCGTTAGTATATAATGTGCATTATTTACTTTTGGTAATTCCGAAGAAAATAAGTTGAAATATTTCAAAGTTACTATTTTAGATACAAATAGAAAAAAACAAAACCTTTGAGACAAAATGTAAATAAAACGAAGACCGAAGAAAATAATGTGAAATTAACTTCACAATAAATTCAAATTTCACCAATATTTCGTCAAATTTCGTCAAATACTAAATTTGAATAAATTTCTAAATAATACAAAAGTACTCAAAAATAAATTTGAGAAGAAAATGATATAAACAGCTTTACGAAAGTCCCACTGGAGTAGTTTTTGTTAATATCTCGCAAGATATACTTTATAAACTGAAACATATATTAAGAGCATGAAAGTATTTAGTAATAGATTTTGAATATTTTTTTAATGTAAAAAATTTCAAAATTCGGACCTCAAGTACCACGTATACTCTTATCTAATACCGGTTTCTTGCAAATATCTGAAATTAGACAATCTATACAAATTTATCAAGAGTATAAGAGTATTTAGATTTCGACTTAAAATAATTTTTGTTAAAAAAAAAATTCAAAATTCGAAAAAAAAAGTACCTACCTAAAACTTAATTTGGAATAACTTTTTACTTTCTTATACTTAGTATATATCAAGAAAGTATACTTTTTTTTGTAATCGTCCACGTTTTGTAGTTCCATGATAACGAAGTGTTTTTTTTTAAATGACTTGTCTCTGTACTTAACTACTATAGCGGCCAAATAGTAAAAGCAATCAACTCAAAACTTATATATAAGAATATAAGCTACCACGGAAGATCTTACTAGATGTGACATCGGTGAATCTGGAGGGGTGGTTACTTCGGTGAAAAAATGAAATTTTAACAACATTTTTTCAACTATTAAGCCTAAACCCCTTTCAAAAAAATACTAAAGTACTCCAAGGTTACTTAAGTGCATTCCGAATTTTTTTAATTTTTTTAATGTAAGGGTTGTTTCTATTTAAGTTTCAAATATTGTTATCTCCTTAATAAACCTGTGAGTAGCGCTTTTATCTTACTTTGTGTTCGAATTTTGAATTTTTCTATACAACAATTACTCCAATCAAACTCAAAACACTTTAGAAATCTGGAATAGCATGCGTAATTTGCGAGATCTTGCAAGAAGGTATTTTTATATAAGTGTAAAAGACCGGAATTTCGAAAACCTTTTTTGATGTACATTCATATTCTTTAGATGTTTGTTTAAACTTAGTAGTTGACGAAATATCAGTTAAATCTAATATTTTGAACCGTAGTAAACTACTACTTCCGGGCTACCGATTTCACTGAAATCTAATCAGATCTCAAGAAGAAAGTTATACTCGCAATATAAGGCGTTTTCGGAAAATGTATAGCATGAACCTGGCCCGGTTAGAAAGTACCTAACAGGTTCAGTAACTTTACCCGGTTAAATGAAACATTTCCGAACGCAATTGCGGTCACGTTGAGTAACGTAACGTAAACATATGTATATAACCTTATAAATACCTCTCTGCACCGGGGAGGGGGTAAAACAACCCGCATTACCCTACTCACTTACCAGGGTTATGAAAATCGAACCGGGTTGTTGTTTACTTTTATGATTTTACGAACACGGTTGTTTTTACCCGACTGAATTAACGAACGCATTCGTGCTAACCGTGTTGTAACCCCAAAGACCGGGTTTAATTTCCGAAAACACCTATAGAGTTTGGTATTGAAAGTTTAGCCGTTTGGCTGATATCGTGGTTCAAAATGAGAACATCTATAAAAATTTCAAGGATAATCATTTTCGAATATAAGAATAGAAAACACCATAACGTCACTTTATCCAGATTATTCTTTCAATTTTTGACGAACAAATACGCTAAGTCACTCATATAAATTAAGTACGACAAGAGCCCCAATACAGTACCCTGTGGGACCCCTGCTTTGCTTACTCTTTTTATTTGTAAATAATCTTTAAACTGTTCAAAGGTATAATTTACAATCAAGTTTTCACGTTTTACTTTATTATTGCAGACTCGGAAAAACTTCTTTTTTTGTTTAATAACACCTCGTTGTGTATATTCTAAAATACACAGAAATGTAATACAAAAAAGACAACCGAGCACACGTATTCATTGTAATTCCAATAACTCTAGCATCAAGTAATTCCGGCACCCAGATATGCTGACTGGATGGTTTCATATTTACGTCGCACTGGCTGGCATAACATCACACTGTTGTATTTCGTCGCTTGCTTTCGTCCTTCATTTCTACCCTTATATCCATCCCGCTTACATTTTCTCGACGTTCCTTTATCTCGTACACACACGCTCACGTATTTGTGCAAGTACGTCTATACCGTTTTCTTCTGCGTAAGGTCCTTGTGAGAGAGCGCACGTCGTGTTTCGAATTGAAATTACGAAAACTAGTAGTGTAACATATGGTAAGGACTGACACATGTGTATATTTATCCTTAGAACGCACGCAGACACAAAGGCTTTTCAAGTTTTTGATGTCCGTTCCCCTAAATTAGCTTTGTATACTGGAAATTGCTACGGCAACACAAACTGACTCGCTATGCATTATTATTATTATGGAAATTCTAACTTCAGCAATTTGTATTTGCTACCTCAATGTATACATACACATACATCTTTTGGGTTTAATATTGCCCTAACCTTTCGTACACCAAGAGAATTTCATTGTGTAGACGTAAGAGCACAATATACATACAAAACGATATTTTTATCAAGCGCAAAAAATTTATGTTTTTGGTACACTTATGTGTATATGAGATATGCCTTAATTTGAAATATTTTTAATTATACACACGTTCCAATGTAATTCCATTTTTCTTCTATAAATATGTATAAATCATAAGGCACCAATTTATCTGCGGAAACGATGATTTACCGACTCACGACTAATGATGTTACATTAATGTGAAAAATGTATTGCCAGTGCTCACCGAAGGAAAGACGCGTTTCATGCTCATTGGTGTTCAGCTTCGAAATTGATACATAATCTTGAGTAATCTGGTATACTAGTGCTTCTTTAATACTAAGTAAATAATAATAAGAAATAATTACTAAAAGTGTAAACTATTCTTTGTAAATTAAGAAGACTGTATGAATGTATTGCCAGTGCTCACCGAAGGCAAGACGCGTTTCAACCTCGTTGGCTCTCTTCGGATTGGTGTACAGCTTCGAAATAGATACATAATCTTGAGTAATCTGCTATAATAGTGCTTCTTTAATACTAAGTAAATAATAATAAGAAATAATTAATAAAAGTGTTAACAACTCTTTGTAAATTAATAAGACTGTATGAATGTATTGCCAGTGCTCACCGAGGGCAAGACGCGTTTCAAGCTCGTTGGCTCTCCTCGGATTGGTGTACAGCTTCGAAATAGATACATTATCTTGAGTAATCTGCTATAATAGTGCTTCTTCAATACTAAGTAAATAATAATAAGAAATAATTAATAAAAGTGCTAACTATTTTTTGTAAATAACGAATATTGTTTGTTGTCCCATGAGTTACCTCGAGATAAAACTCTTATGGCTCCTGTCGCTAGAACTAACTCTATGAGGCTGACCCCAGCATATATGCTTTCCACGATTGGTAATGGGATGGACTTGGATGTATTCGTGTGATGGTGTGGGATATTGGGCATTACGTTTACTGGGAAATCAAAAAATATTATTATTATTATTATTATTATTATAAGTGTAGCAATATGAACTTAGCTACGATTTACAGATTGTAGTTTTTTTAAGTGTTAACAACATTAGAATATTTGAATAATTAGTCCGTAAGTATACAGTGAGGACGCGCGGGTTGGAATAAATTCATTTTAAATTTTTGGTTTTGTTTTATGGAAAAACGCTTGGATAGGTCGATTTTTATTTTTAGCTGCGGTTTTTCTGATGGTAAATTGATGTACAAAGGCTGGTCCAAAAATAAGTTACGACCATCATTTTTTTTTTCAATTGGAAACATATGTTTTTTATTTAATTTGTTTGAGTATGGGACATGGTACATGAAACATACTTAGAATTCGATGCAGAATTAACAAATTAAATAAAAAATATGTTTCCATTTGAAAAAAAAAATTGATGGTCGTAACTTATTTTTGGACCACTCTTTGTACATCAATTTACCATCAAAAAAACCGCAGCTAAAAATAAAAATCGACCTATCCCAGCGTTTTTCCATAAAACAAAACCAACAATTTTAAATGAATTTATTCCAACCCGCGCGTCCTCACTGTATTATAGAGAAAGTTTTAGTTTCTAAGTTTGTATTTGTATATTTTAATAGCAATTGCTAATAAAGATTATTATTATATTTAAATTTTAAAACTTTCTGCAAACGCTGCTAGAAGTTCTACGCATAATCAGTACGTAATAACTTCTTGTTTTAAGTATACCATTTTTAACAATATAATGAAGCCTCTGTAAGTTGAGTATTAAAATCTGTTTATCAAAAGAAATGTTTATTTCATTCCACTGAACAGTAATTAATTTCGAAAATGCTAGACTTTCCATTCTGGCAAGCTGATAGTGTAATGAGACCATGTAACAGCATCGCAAATACAAAGCTACAGCCTTGTTTAAACTACGCTTCTGTGTGCTGTGATTTCAATTACACTCGTACAACGATATCAAGAGGTGTTTATACTCTGTACGATCGGAATTAATTGGATTAAATCGATACAGGAGGAAGGCTTGTGAAGTATTTATGTGAAAATGCGGTACACAAAGATCGAGTTTGTATTCGGAGAATTTCATGTATGCATCTACATCGTGTGGAGATTAACTCAAGTATTGAGGATTATGAAAAGAGCTTAAAAGGAATCCGAAATTAGAATTCAGCCTACATAACACAGACATGTGTGATAAAAAATGAAAAGAAAACAGTTACCAAGACATGGAATTTACATACATTTTTATACTGCGGCAAAAATTAATTTATTCGTTGGGCTATTTTAAGGTTTCTTTGTTCTTGGATAATTTTTAGAAAAACGATATGTTCCGAAGAATAGAATACAATAAGATTGTATTAGAAAGTTAATTAACACAACTGCCAATATGATTACAATCAGTAAATAACATTTTGTAGAAATAAATATCAAGCAAATAAAAAAATGAGGTGTGGCCACCACACTACTTTCTTATACGTATCAGCGTTTCAAATTATAGAAGTTTAAGAATTTTTTCATATAAAAATTGTTCAAAATCCTATTCTAAGTACTTCTATTCTCTTAATAAATTTCTATAGAATGCATAGGTACTTTGCAAGATATTCGAAAAAAAAAATGCTACTCGCTAAGAGTAAAACTGGTACGAATTTTAAAATTTTATGTATACAAAAACATTGCAAATCCAGTTCAAAATACTTTTGTACTCTTGACAAATATATATATAATGCATAATTTACGACATATTTGCAAAAAATCGCTATTCGATAAGAGTAAAAGTGTTACTTCCGGTCCGAATTTTGAAATTTTTTTTATACAAAAGGTATTGAAAATTAAGTTCCTGCCTAAAAAGCACAACTTGCGAAATATTCGCAAAAAACTAATTTTCGATAAGAGTAAAAGTCCTGTTTCCGGTAGGTATTTCGAAAACTTTTTTAATAAAATTCTTCTCAAATTTAATTTTCAGTACATATGAATACTTTATAAATTTGTTTAAAATTAGTAGTTGACGAAATATTGGTAAAATTCGATTTTTTCACTGAAATAAACTACTACTTCCGGTCTGTCGATTTTACTGAAAATCTAATCAGATCTCAAGAGGGAGATTATACTCGTAAATACAAAATTTAGAATTGATACTTATAGCGGTTTGACAGCTATCAAGGTCACACACACACACACACTGACACGCACGCACATACACACAGAGAGAGAGACATTTTTTTAAAACCACATTTTCGGTATCAGGGAACTTCAAAACGTGGACATCTGCAAAAATCTCGAGGTCGAAATTTTTTATCATCACAATAATAATAATAATTTAATAATAACAATAATAATAATAATAATTTATTCAGTCCAACAGTAACAAACCAATTACAAGACAAAGAATTAAACGTAGATTAATAAAATACAAATCAATTATATTCTTATTTGTAATATAAAAAATTTACAACTATATACATATATTTATCTATAGAGTTGCAGAATTATGTATTACTTGTTGAATTGGAAACAAAAAATATATCATCATAATGTAAGTTTGCAGCACGACACATGGTGACCAGTGGCGATCCCCGAAGAAGATTAGTCCTCGAAAAGGGCAACCAAAACGTGGAGGAGGAGCGAGAGGAAATTCTGGGAGTGTAGAAATTCAAATATGATAGGAGATGTGGGCAATCAATTGTTCCATTACACAGCTTCCATATGAAGCGAGCACCATGAAGCTCTCGGCGATCCCGCAGTAAATAGTTCCTTATACTACAAATAAGAAAGTAAAACACAGATCACAAAATTTAGCTTTTACAGAAAGGCATTAAATATGTAAATATTAAAAGTGATCTAAACTTCTGGCCAGTGCCTTTTTCATCTGTCTTACAAAGCTCCCGATTCAAGCTTTTTCAATTTTTGAGATAGGTGCTTGTATATGTAGATATTGTATATCGAGTATGTTTTTCGCCATTTTACTTTTTTAAATAAGCTGATCAAAATTTTGAATTTTGAGATTTTTGCAGATGTGCACGTCTTGAAATCCTCCAATATCAAAAATTGGATTATGAAAAATATCTGGTTGTCTCTCTCTCTCTGTAACCACGATAGCCGCCAAATGACTACAGTAGTAATATCAATCTTTATATTTACTAGTATAATTTTTCTCTTGATATTAGTTTAGATTGTCAGTGAAATTGTAGACGGGAAGTTAAGCTGACTTCAATGATAAAATCAAATTTTAGCAATATCTCTTCCAATACTAAGTTTAGATAAATTTCTAAAATACAATACAAAAATATTCAAAAGTGAATTTGATTAAAATTTGATAAAAAAAAAGATTTTTAGAAACTCCTACCGGAAGTAGGTAATCTTATGTATAACAGTTTTTACCGAAATCTGGCAAATAATTACCTTGAATGATCTTTGTGTAAAAAAATCAATATTTGGAACGAAAGTAACACTTCAGTTTTTTTGTAAATCTGTCGCAAATTTTTCATTCTACACAAATTTATAAAAAATATAAAATTATTTAGGGCTAGATTTGAAATAATTTTTCAATAAAAAAATTCATTCTTTTGAATGTTCCACAAAGTCCCCAAATGGCGCCTTTTAAAGACACTTTCTAGTCTGGGGAAAAAAAAGAACTAATAGAACTAATATCACGTGAATAGGGAAGTTCAGGAACCACATATGGATGTCTTAATGTTAAAAACTCCGTAATGGAGATAGCCGTGTGACATGGGGCGTTGCCATGATGGAGCATCTACTTGTCTGTATTGCCGGTCTCACACAATCACCCTTTTGCTGAGCCCTTCAAGGAGGACATCCTTAAAAAACTTGGGTTGGCAGTTTGGCCTGGAGGTACAAATTCTTTGTGAACGATACAGCTACTGTCAAAAAAGCAAATCAGATTGATTTGGTCTTTGTTTGCTCATTCGAGCTTTCTTCGGTCGGGGAGAATTCTCAGTTTGTCACTGCTGACTATGCCGCTTTGTCTCGGGGTCATATTCAGAAATCCAGGTTTCATCACTTGTGATCACACGAGTGAAGAAATCGGGGTCTTCTTCAATTCTTTCAATAAGATCAGGGCACACATTTTTTTCGAAGGTTCGTCTGCTCAATTGTGAAGTTTTTAGGCACCATTTTGACATAGATCCTTCGCATGTGCAAATCCTCAGTTAAAATTTGATCAACGTTGAAATTGTTAATTGTAATTGGTCACTCATCATACCTATTGTTACACGACGGTCTGACCTCACAAGAGCCCTCACACGTTCGATGTTTTCGTTTGTTTTTGAAATCGAAGGCCTCTCTGAGCGACATTCATCTTCCACCTGTTCTCGGCTACACAAACATGATTTGTGCTAGCGAAAAACTGCTGTTGATAAGCAATGTTCCCCATAAGCTTGCTTCAACTCGCGCATTCGCCAAGTTTGACGGATAATGTTGCTCCAAATTCCGCTGTTCCGTTCTGTATGACACACAACAAAAACACAACTTCACTAATAGCGCTCTCAAAATTCACGTTGTGACAGTAGGAAGTTCAAACTCGGACTCAGAGTCAGGAGCAGACTGACAAACATGTCTAGTGGTGGAGAAAAACTACGACGTTACCAGATCGCTCGCAATGGTGCCAGTATATTTCTAATAACACACCTCGTATATATAAGGTCGTAGTATTTTGTGCTCCTTCGAATATCCTCTACGTGAGGCGGTACTCGAGGTTACTTTTTACTCTGTGTGAAGATATCTGAAGAATAAATAATTGTTTTAAGCACAAGACATCCCCTCAAAAGAGAATGACATAGGAAAAGTGATACTGAATGAAGACATGATAGGTAAGCATAATTGCCTGGTGAGTAGCTGTCGTATTTAACCTTTTACGGAAATAAATTAACGTTTCAGCTTGTCTACATTGTTTTAAATTACACAGTATTGCACCATTACTAAATAAATATTTGTAAAAACTCGATTTTAGTATCTTTTTACAATGGGTTTTATCCCCTTAATCTGAATGCTTCATCTCTGTTCTGAGATCATTTTAGTATTGGTAGTGCCTAATGTTACCTGTCATAAAGATACATTAAATAGTCTGGTTTTGAAAGTTATGCTTCTGCCTCAATTACCTTTTATTACTTTGCTTTATTATTTTAAAGGGTAAAAAAAATCTATAGGCAGCTGCATATTTCATTTAAAACGTTTTTCTCTTTTGCAATACCTTATATTAAGTAGTGAGATAAATTTTTGTAATTGAAACTTTCCTTTAAGATTAGATGTCGAAACAGATACAGTTCTATCACATAATTCGAAAGCAAAGATTCTACCTTCTAATTAAATAGTGCCCTTTCAAAATTAAATTATCATCAAATAACAAGCAATTAATATTCATTTCTAATTTTATTTGTCTCAATTTTTATGTTAAACAAAAGGGTAAGTAACAACCCTAGCGTAGATTGGATATACGAATCTCAGCTGGTGCTTGTAATTTTCAGCAGTATTTGTAGATTAAAAATCTGTACATGAAATAGGAATTAATAAAGTTGATCTTCTTTATCGCTTTGTATCTTTGAAATAAACCGCCGTTACAAAAATCATCTAAGGACGAATAAAATCTTAAAATAGGAATAACCTCCTAAATTTTTACAGTATGTGAAATAAATACCTATTACTACTACTCATTCCAAGTAGAGTTCTAGGAGGCTTAGTATACAGGTTTGGCCTACGAAAAGAGTCGGCAAACCGTAACTACCTAACAGATATACATATGCGAAGCGACAAGTAGACCGTCAGCAAAACCATATTAAATTCAATCATAAAAATAATAAATCTGAAGGAATTCTTATAATATTAACAAGATACTTTTTTAAGAATATTTATTACGAATAGGAATAGTAAATACTGTGACTTACATATACACATTTATACGTAAAACGTATATGCATATATGCATGTGTTTGAGATAATGTATGTGTGTATCTCAAACACATGCATATATGCACATACGTTTTACGTATAAATGTGTATATGTAAGTCACAGTATTTATTTACTGCTTGATGTTAGTTTTAACATCCATGTGTTTACACTATTCATTTTCGTTTTGATATGTGACGCCACATAAGGCTCTATTACACGAGATACACTATTAACATACAGGCCTCTGTATAGCAGAACATGCCGTCAGAAGCCATCGCTTTTTTCTGTGTCATCTTTTGGGTGTTAGATGTCGCTGTGATACTCTCACTGCATTTAACACGCAAAATGACATAAGCGGCTTTTTAAGTCTTGAAGCCATTGTCGACAGTCTCCACGCCCACTGACGAGACCTCAAAGGTCGAAACACCGGTATCTGTGCGTTTGATTGTCGGCAATGGCACTTAATGTATGTGTGTATCTCAAACACATGCATATATACATATACGTTTTACGTATAAATGTGTATATGTAAGTCACAGTATTTATTTACTGCTTGATGTTAGTTTTAACATCCATGTGTTTACACAATTCATTTTCGTTTTTAATAGGAATAGTACCTAAAAATGAAGATAACAACCCGTGCAACATGCACACATGTAATATATTGGAATCTTATGATCGTAATGATCGTATCGGCCAGTCGTCAAGCGTCGAACAGTACGTGCTACTGCCCACATGTCTACAAATACAACAATGTTCGTTTCAATACATGGACTTTAGCTGGCATGCAAGGTAAAAACAGACCGAACCTGTATATGTATTAATATTTGATTTCTAATTCGAATTCTCTGGTTTCATTAATATTGCAGAAAATAGGCTAAAATTAGAAATTTCAGTGGCATATTGGTACGAATTTTAATCATAAATATTTTAACAAAGAAGCAGCTTCAACTATCACGCTCTAAATTATAACAATAGTAAAAGTGAAAACGGGTATTTACCTTTATCTCGCGAATCTCTATGAACACAATATATTAATTAACAGACCTACATATCTCGTAAATTAATCCTATTTAAAATTATACCTGTTTAGGTTCCTTAAATAGGATAAACGAACGGCCAAAGCGAATTAATCATATACTTTTAGCATTTCAATGTCCCGACGAGAGCTCCCTGAATGCATAAACTTCTTGTGGAGTAGACGAAATTATACGGTGAAAAGCGATCTTCCATAATACAACGTTTTACGGACAGCTGAGTGTGTATGTGTGCAAGAGAGAGAGAAAGAGAGCGAACGAGAGCAAGAAAGAGGGTAGAAAGGACGATACGCAAGCAAAAGTATAATTAAATCAGTTAGATTTATCTTTTCCCTAGGAAGAGTATCAACCGAAGGCCCCGTCCCAAAAGACGTCACATCAACATATCTTTCGGGTTTACTACTAATGTGAGCCGGGAGATCCCTTACATTTTCGTTTCGGTGAGGACTCTTCTCTTGTAAGTAATCTACGGGACTTTGCTCTTGGATCTCTCTTTAATGGTCTTCGTGTCGTTGGGTGTTGTCGAATGAAGGTGGTATTTTGTTAAATATAAACTTCTGCAAAACTGTCCATTTCAAACAAATGATATTAATTTTGTTTGCTTAACAGAATATTTTTGACAAAGGGAAAACTAAAATATGTAAACGTAAAAGGTTTTAAGATTAGTAACAGCTTCCGCAGAATAAATACTGTCCACAGGGGCACTTTAATTATGAGTAAAAGAAACGAAAGATGTTACGGCCTACAAGTTCGCTCTGTATATAAGTGTATTTTTCATAACCATTAGTTTTATCTGCCTCCCTTCTAATGGTTTCCGATTTATCTTAATTATAAATTCGGCTAAATTCTTTCGGTGGGCGCTGTATAGTGCATGTATATTTGGTTGCCGGATATACGTTGTTATTTTAAATGTTGAATGTCTTGGGTCTCTTATTAACAGAAGAATGTTTTTTAATTTATTATTAGTATATCTGTTTATGTCCGTGTAACTGTTCGGGTGTGTAATTGTGCCCAAATAACTAAAACTATCGACACCATATTCTAAACTTAAGCTTCCTATGTTAGTGAGTTTTTGAGCAAAATCCTTAAATCGGTAATAGCATTTTACTTAAGTACTAAAATGATATTATGTGAATATCTGGTTAACTGTTAGTTTGGAAGACGTTCTGTATATAAAAACGTTCATTCATATAAAAAGAAAGACTAGGCGCACTTATAACTTCATTTAAAACAACTTTTGTATATATTACTTCAAAATCTGGATCGGAAGTAATACTTTTACCCTAATCGAGAAACAGTTTTTTTCGAATATCTTTCAAATCGTGAAGTGTATTCATACAAATTGAAGACCGATTCGCATTCGTAAGTAGAATGTCGATATCGCAGAAGTTACATGACGCGAAACTATAAACTTTTTTAAAAAAAATGTTCGTAGTAGTTCGAATAAGATTCTTAGGGAAACAAAAATTGAAACGGTTGCCCGGAAAATTCGGGAAAATTTTAAAGTGCTTTTATCTATAGGATTTTTCTATGAACTTAAGACCATAACTCACAATTCGAACGATGGATATACGCAATTTTTTTTTGTTTTGTTTATTATTATCCTGGAAAAGTTTTCAGGAAACAAAAATTCGGGGCAATTACAAGGGAAAGTCGGAATATTCGGACAATAAACTACAAAAATCAGCCTGTTAGTGATCGTGTAACTTCTGAACGACTTGATAGATTGAGGTCATATTCACCCAATATATTGTTTTGTCGAGACGATGCTTCACAACTAAAATCATAAAATCTGAACCTGATACATGGTTTATATGCGCAATAATATGTTCACGTGGTCAAGAAAATTGGTATATGCTGCCATAAGATAGAGGGCGCTATTTTTGGTAATATACTAATCTCCCTACCTATTTGAAACAGAAAAACAATGTCTGCTCCGCCATATAGTATAGTAATATATATAAATGTCGAAATGTTAATATTGTTATTGTCTAAACAATACTTTTAATTAGTTTTAATTAATTATTACATTGTATTACAATCATTTAGACAAATATATTTACATAAACGTATGATAAAATGTTAATTCATTTAACTAAAGGCAAGTTTATAATGGCACTAATCGTATTTTGTAATCTGCCAAATAATTACCCTTTTCATAATGGCCATAAAAACAGGAAATTGTAGATAAATTACAAAACTGTTTTATTAAATAGTATGACATGGTTTAATTATATCCTTCTCTATTCTTTTATAACAACAAAAAAACGTAATTTTAGCAAAAACAAAAAAGAAAATAAAAAACCAGTGGCCGATGTCCGACATTCAAAATATTCTACGAAATTATGAAAATTTGAAAATACCTCAAAAAATGGTAGATTTTTAATATTAATTTTTGATATCTTACCCAAAATTGCTCTAATCTTATCTCTGGAATAGAAATATATCATTATATGCAGAATATTTCGTTGGAAATAATTACAGCTTGTGCAAATAACTAATTTACATCAACCAACAAATTTTTAAGACTTTTACAGTTTTCCATATTCAGAGCGTGTCGTCTGAGGTGAATTACTATGTGTATGTGTTATTTAAGTAATCTTTCGATTAAATATGGTTACGTTCGATTACTGGAAATGGATCACGCTAATAAAAAATGTTTTTCATTTCTCAGAAGAGAATATGAAAATTAATTTTGGAACAAGTTCATTTTCAAAATTATTTCGCATTGGTGACGCTTCCAAAATACAGTGCCTTTCTATATATCTCAGTGACGATATATGATTATAAATAAATATCATTTATGCATGGCGCATCATAAATTGCCCATGGACGTCTTTATAGCCCATGGGATATAATGAAATATCAAACAACAATGTCATATGGTGACATATCTTTTTGATGAGAGCTATTGTCTTAAATCGCCTCAGTTTTATTACTACTGTTCAACACTGTTAAAAAGTTTAATTTGTGAAATTGTGCGGTGAGAAAACGCAAAAAAAGGAACGAAATTGAAGATTCTGCGAAGAAGGCAATGAACTATAGCTTAATACCAGAAAAATCTAAAGAAGCATATCAAACAACTTATAATGAATACCTTAAGTGGTGCAAGATAAGGGAGGATTCCATCGAAAATTGTTACTGTGGGAAAAGTCTTCTGGCTTATTTTTGGTATCTATCAAAATCAAGAAAACCTTCTTCGATGTGGTCTTAGTATTCCATACGTAAGGCGACTACCAAAGCTCAACACAACGTAGATATAAGTAATTACTGAAGCTTATTTGGATTTTTTAAAAGAAACTCAGAGATACTCAAGCCCAAAAAATTGAATTCCTGTAATTTTCAGACATATTTCTTTGCCGGTTTCAAAATTGCTTGATGTATATAGAAAATACTTAATATATCCCAATAAATTTGTTGAAGGTGGTTCATTTACCTTCCTTTAAAAAAAGGAGTTGATGTGGAGCAGGGAAATGCATGAAATTCGCATTTTGCCAAGACAACATTTTCTCAAAGGTATAATTCACTAGGGGTTCTAGAAAACGTATTAATAATTAAATGACTTACTCGAATTATGGCAAAAAATAGATACGATAATTTTAAGAAATAGACAACCAACAAACCATATGTTATAATACCAATAAATAGTACAATATTAATAAATGTCATATAAAGTGTATGCAAAAACGACTCATTAGTGATACTTCTAGGGTTATACAGGATGTCCCAGAAAGAAAAAGACGGAGTAGCAGAAATCGGAAGTTAGATTGTGTAAAAACGTACCCTCAAAATATCAAGTCTTTATTCGTGCGCAGACGGCAGAAAAAAAATAATAAAGAATTCAATTGGTCTTACGCCGACCCTGGACTAAATATCCACCTGCTCCACTTTCACAATCGGTCCTTTTCAGGACCACCATATTAGTTGTGTTTAAAAAAAAGGAGGAGGAATAGATATTTCATAATAAATATCAAACCATTAATTACTTTAATTTTACACCTGCTAGAAAAAAATACTTACATTCCTGATATTTACTGTAATAAAGGCTAGAAAAACTACGATTTATTGAATATTCTAAAATAATAATAATCAGCTGCTTCCGACTACAAACACATTAAAGAGCAACAACCTTCCTATTTTAAAAATAAAAACAATCTTTTATTGTCTGCAATAAAGTGAGTCGCCCATCTGGGTCAACAACCGACTACATAGCTGCGTTATCTAGACGCATCGGGCAAAAAATATGTTTTATATGAATGAGTACGATTTAACGTTTTTTTTCCCGATTTATACAAATAAAAGCGTATTTTTCTATGAATGCGTGTTCGTTTCTATTTACAAATGAGTATTCTTACGTGTATTTATAAACATACATTCTGTGCCAGGTCCGTAATGTATTTTTTTTATCTAAAAAACAACATAGAAAATTAAATTGTTAATTTCTTCGTTATTCGGACTTTACATACCTGCTACTCCGTCTTCTTATTTCTGGGACACCCTGTATGTCAGGCCAACTAATTATATAACTAATTTAATGTTTGCGCCACCTGCCAACTACAAGCAGAAATAAAAATCTGTCTGCGCACTCCCTATTTAACATTTCTCCCCCTGGCTATTATAGTAAGTATAAAATTGTCATTTATCGCCAATATAGGCCAGATTGGTAGAATGACAGCTTCTCTGAAAGTTACATGATAAGGTATTTGCATAAAAAAAAGAGGTGTGGCTTATGATAGCGTTTTATTTGGTAAGATAAACATAATATAATTTGGCAATTCATTACTAAATTACAAATAGCCCTAACCACGCCGTCATAGTAAAGTTTATTAATTAAAAGATAGTGAACGAAACAACCTCATACAAGCTGTCATTCTACCAATATTTATGGTACCATCTCGTAGATATTTTCCCGATATATCAAACCGCCCTCGTATATAAATATAGGTAATTAGGATACGGTGGAAATTGCGAGTGAAGAAAAAACACTGGTACATAAGCACTCGAAAAATCGTAATCTTAATGTCCCGTCCTGTTATTTTTATTGGGACTATACGGCCGGCCAGTAATATGTATCCGTAATCTCATTTAATGTCCCGAAGGCCTTCCGCAGAGCACTTTGTGTGACGCGCATCGCTCGCAGAGATAAAACATTCGCTTAACGATTCCTAATGGTGTCTGAAGAGCAATCAGACTCTTTTATGTTCGTCCACCAAGAGGAATTATTTACCGGATTAAAGAATGATAGCTTCTTAATTTCGTTTCGAGTGAACAGGGCCGTCCCGACGACCCAAAACACACACACACACACATACATATATATATAGTATGGCGATGTGTTCCCTAAGAGGATAGGGATTTTGGAGAGCGTGGAGTTATTTTCGTGATGGATGAGCTGTGTAGGATAGAAATCTACAAATGGAAGATCAATGAACGGTACGAGGAATCGGAAGAAAAAACTAAATGGAAGAAGTTAATTCTTTGACGTGGTATATCGTTTATGATTTTTTTTTGCTACGTGCTAAAAATAAGAGAAAATTCGAAAAAATAGTAAAATTAAATATAAAAGAAAAGACAATAATTTGGCGACAATTAAAAATATTAATAGAAAGAAACAATATTATAGCAAGGCTAATATTGGTAATCTAGTTATTAGGAGCGAAAAGTTATATTATTGCTCAAAAGTGACAATTGATTAATTATTCGAAAGCAATGATATTACTTTCCCCTCGTAATGCATTCAAGATGCTACAATTACAACGGGAGGTATTTTCTTAATAACTGACATTATTATACCCCATAGTAGATCAATCCATTCATATAATTAACTAACTGCAAAGAAACTAAATGTACAGTCTTCATAATTTTTAATAAAATACCACTGCTTTTGTTTCCAAAAAAAAAATAAGCAGTACGTCATTGCCTAGAACAAGACCTATCGGCTGTGACGTTTCTGGCACGTGAAAATTTTCAAGTAGTCATAACACACGCCTTATCGTTTTTGATCAATTTCTGCAGATAAGAAGGAGATTCAATAAATTAGTCGCAAAACGGGATAGAGGCGGTAACTTCCTTAAATTTATTTCACTTTTCTATATAATCACCCTGTACATTCTTTTTACAAGTCCTTGAAAGCCGGTGACAAAGAAGTCTTTTGGTTGCTGTCGCAGCTAGGATTACGGCATCATCAATTTCAAAATGACGGCAACCCAAATGATTTTTTAGGGCCCGAACAGATGAAAATCACTGGGGGCTAAGTCGGGAATGTATGGCACATGTTCTAAAAGATCTCAACCAAATATTCGTAGCAGCTCCTGCGTTACTCCTGCTGCTAATTACACCTGATTCTTGAGATGTTTCAAGACGATTAAGAAAGCTCGAACTGACAGCCCAGGTGGCGTATCTGGTTAGCGCGCCTGACTAGCAATTAGGAGGAGTGAGTTCGAGTCTCGCCCTGGGTAATTTTTTCTAATCAAAATTTACTTAATTAATTACTCAGTGTAAAGCAGAAAAATTATATTAGACATTTTCTACGCTGACATAAAACAAATTTTGAAATTATTTAAAGTTTCACACATTGTCCGTACTGCCGGCAATTATATAATTACATCTATTTCTTGAGATGTTTCAAGACAATTAAGAAGGCTCGAACTGACAGCCCAGGTGGCGTACCTGGTTAGCGCACCTGACTAGCAATTAGGGGGCGTGAGTTCGAGCCTCACCAAATTAATCTAATTAAAATTTACTTAATTAATTACTCAGTGCGAAGCAGAAAAATCATGTTAGATATGTATATATATACCGGGTGTCCCAGCGTAGTGGTAAAGTCCATTATTGGTATCTAATAATGTAGATAGCGAATAATTTTTAATACAAAAATTGTAGATAATCTCTACAATTTAAAGATATTTTCATTTATACAGAGTGTTCGATAACGATGAACCAACGCAAACTTATGTTTTTTTAAATCGAATGCTATGCATTTTTTTACATTTTATGATAGCCCTTGAAGGGCTGATAAAACTGACATCAACTTGTATTTGCCGATTTTCAACTGTTATACTGAGATATGGCGATTTTTCGTTAAAAATTATACAACATTTGAAAAGTTGCTATGAAATAACAATATCTATTATGAGCTCATTAATGACATTAATGTTTATTTGGACACATCTACGCAAGTTTAATATTTTATATTAAAAAGTACATAAAATTTACTAATAAAAAATATGTATGTAGTTTCTTCCATCTGTGGGCGATATTGCAAAAGTTATAGGATATTATATCTGAATAAACCCGATTACGATTTAAAAATATGAGTTGCCATGCCTTGCATTACAACTATAACTAAAATTAATCGAAAAGACTTATTTCTATTTTTCTTTTACAAATAATTAATTTTTATTACAATTTTAAAACTCATGAGAAGTTTGGAAGTTCATGAATTAGCAATAATATAAAAAAAAACGCAGATGCTGTTTGTCAAAAATTGTTTAAACGTTAAATTTAGATTTACAGCTTCAGTTTAAAGGGATGTAAGTACATGAATTTACGTTAAGTGCGAAATGAAATATTCAAAATTGGAATTTATAGATATGATTTCTTTTGGGGAGAGTGATTGTTTGCTGGCACAAAGATATACAACCAAAAATATCCAAATATGGGGCTGCCATCCATAAGTGCTTTTCAAATATTGTTAATGATTTGATGAAACTGGCAGTACTCCATATGAAAAAGGAGCCGAGCTACTGCTGCCGTAGAAAACGCAGATGTACAAAAGGTTCTTTTGTTATACGTTCAAGCAAATCCTCATACAAGTGTGCGTAAACTTTCTGGAGGCCTTAATGTTAGCAAAAACTTTATTAAGAGAACCTTAAAGAAGGTTTTTCAATTTGTTATATGATAACTTATAAATTACTGTAATGCTTGAAAATAAAAACTTATACATTCCTTATGATATTGCGAAAGTTATAGAGTTTTCAATAACGTACATTTAAATACTACAATATTTTAACTATTGTCAATTCATGAACTTCAAAACTGTTCATTTTATGAGTTTTAAAATTTTAATAAAAATTACTTATTTGTAAAAAGAAAACATTAGATATATAATATTAGATTAGAAGTAACTCTTTTCGATTAATTTTAATTATGCTATGTGTAATTAAGTCATGGCAACTCATATTTTTAAGTCGTAAACTGGTTTATTGAGATATAATATACTACATCTTTTGCAATATCGCCCTCAGGTCAAAGAAAGTATATATTTTAATTAGTAAATTTTAAGTACTTTTCAATGACATACAAATATAATAAATATATATTTAATTTTTTCTAGATTTCTCAACTTTAGCGAATGGTATGTAATTCTAAAGAACATGCGTAGATATGTCGAAATAAACATTAATTTCACGTACTGAAAAGATATCTCTACTAAATTGAGCCCATAATAGGTATTTCATCATCAGTCGTTTTTTCATACTAACTTTTCAAATGTTATACAATTTCTAACGAAAAATCGCCATATCTCATAAACAGTTGAAAATCGACAAATACAAGTTGATGTCAGTTTAATTAGCGCTTCAAGGGCTATCATAAAACGTAAAAAATGCATATAATTCCACTAAAAAAAAACATAAGTTTATGTTGATTCGTCGTTGTCGACCACTCTGTATAATTGAAAATATTTTTATATCGTAGGGCTTAGGATTATCTACAATTTTTATATTAAAAATTATTCGCTATCTACATTATTATAAATCACTTACCGCTAATCTGGGACACCCGGTATATATACATATATATATATATATATATATATATGTATATATATATATATATATATATATGTATATATATATATATATATATATATATATATATATATTTATTCCTGTTTCTTGGCCGTATATTATAAATAATATTCAAAAGAAATATTGTATAATTTCTTTTTAGAATTTTCTTGGTGTAGCGGCCTCAATTAAAAATTACTAATCGTAATAAAAACAACTTCTTTTAACGTTTCGACTTTTTATTAAGTCTTTCTCAAAATATTAAAAATGTTTTCACAGAAAATACAAACATACTGATGTCAAAACCACAACTGTAATAAATAAGGACAAAACAATAACAACAGAACATTAGTAAAATTTACTTCATTTATTATAAAAATGAAAAAACTGTGGACTTACCAAAGTCATTTCCCAGTGAATTACATTTTATTGTAGTATTTTCCATAGGTGGTGGAAAGCAAAAAAACTTTTATACCTTTTCATAATTAAATTGATTTTTTAAAATTGTAATTGGTTATTGAAAGACTGTGTGTGTTTGGTGCTTGCTAAATGTATCGAAATGTTGCTTCAAAGTGTATGTCTGTTTATTTCGCTTAAATTTTTTTAAATTTTTTACTTTATGAATATAAAAATAGTTATTTTCAACGGAGATAAGGAAAGGATGTTTTGCATTTACAATGTGTTTCAAAAATATATGACTATTGTATTAGGGGGTAATAAAATTTCGAAAGACTATCGATCTCACTTCTATCATTAACTGCATTACTGTGTTTAACTATGTGGATCATCTCAAGGACATTCCTTGCCTTTGTAGTAGTATGTTTTGTTAAAATTTTTGTATTAGTGAAATTGAAATCATGGTTTGAATTTGTTTGGTGCTTTTTTAAAGCCGTGGAGTTTTTGGCATATTTATGTCCTTTTATCCTTTCTTCTAGTAATTGTTTAGTTTGCCCAATATAAATTTTGTCACATGCCTTACAAGGGATGCTATAAACTACGTGTGACTGTTTTAGGGGTGGAGTTTTATCTTTAAGTTTAGTATATAAAAATTTTATGCTACTATTATTTTGGTGACCTATTTTGAAATTGTAGGGTTTTAATATTTGGCTGAGTTTTTCTGATAAATGTTTGACATATGGTACAGGAATGTAAGTAGGTTCTACAATTTGTTTATTTATATTTTTTGTGATTCTTGTCTCTTTATTATAAAATTTATGTAAAGTTTCTTTAATGATTTTTTCTATGAACTTATCTGGGTAATTATTATTGTTTAATATTTTCTTAATTTTGTTTATCACAATTGGTCGATATTTTGGGCTGGTAAGGTAAATGGCTCTATCGGCTAAGGCTTTAACTACGTTCCTTTTTTGTGATAGAGGTTGTATGGAATTGTAGTTTAAATATCTTCCAGATGCGATGGGTTTCATGTACCATATCGTTTGAATATTGTTATTCTGCTTTATTAATGTCATATCTAAGAAATTTATGGAATTATTTTTTTCTATTTCAATTGTGAAACATAATTGTTTATGGAAAAGATTAAATTGAGTTTGAAAATACTGTATTTTATTTTCTGGGAAAAACAATTCCATACAACCTCTATCACAAAAAAGGAACGTAGTTAAAGCCTTAGCCGATAGAGCCATTTACCTTACCAGCCCAAAATATCGACCAATTGTGATAAACAAAATTAAGAAAATATTAAACAATAATAATTACCCAGATAAGTTCATAGAAAAAATCATTAAACAAACTTTACATAAATTTTATAATAAAGAGACAAGAATCACAAAAAATATAAATAAACAAATTGTAGAACCTACTTACATTCCTGTACCATATGTCAAACATTTATCAGAAAAACTCAGCCAAATATTAAAACCCTACAATTTCAAAATAGGTCACCAAAATAATAGTAGCATAAAATTTTTATATACTAAACTTAAAGATAAAACTCCACCCCTAAAACAGTCACACGTAGTTTATAGCATCCCTTGTAAGGCATGTGACAAAATTTATATTGGGCAAACTAAACAATCCTAGAAGAAAGGATAAAAGGACATAAATATGCCAAAAACTCCACGGCTTTAAAAAAGCACCAAACAAATTCAAACCATGATTTCAATTTCACTAATACAAAAATTTTAACAAAACATACTACTACAAAGGCAAGGAATGTCCTTGAGATGATCCACATAGTTAAACACAGTAATGCAGTTAATGATAGAAGTGAGATCGATAGTCTTTCGAAATTTTATTACCCCCTAATACAATAGTCATATATTTTTGAAACACATTGTAAATGCAAAACATCCTTTCCTTATCTCCGTTGAAAATAACTATTTTTATATTCATAAAGTAAAAAATTTAAAAAAATTTAAGCGAAATAAACAGACATACACTTTGAAGCAACATTTCGATACATTTAGCAAGCACCAAACACACACAGTCTTTCAATAACCAATTACAATTTTAAAAAATCAATTTAATTATGAAAAGGTATAAAAGTTTTTTTGCTTTCCACCACCTATGGAAAATACTACAATAAAATGTAATTCACTGGGAAATGACTTTGGTAAGTCCACAGTTTTTTCATTTTTATAATAAATGAAGTAAATTTTACTAATGTTCTGTTGTTATTGTTTTGTCCTTATTTATTACAGTTGTGGTTTTGACATCAGTATGTTTGTATTTTCTGTGAAAACATTTTTAATATTTTGAGAAAGACTTAATAAAAAGTCGAAACGTTAAAAGAAGTTGTTTTTATTACGATTAGTAATTTTTAATTGAGGCCGCTACACCAAGAAAATTCTAAAAAGAAATTATACAATATTTCTTTTGAATATTATTTATTCCTGGGTCTCGGATGGCACGCAGGTTGACATTGTCTTCCTCGTGGCGACGTTAGTTGTTGTCCTCAAAACCGAGGATCTTCTAGCTGAAGCTGCAAATGGTGGTCTGTCACCTGATGGTCTTCCGTTTAGCTTACATCTCCAAGGTTATCCCACCTTATTCCTTGGCTACACCGTACTGATGACGACCAATTAGTCAGAAACACGTGTTTACGGTTGCTCTACAGCGGATTATACCCAATATTTTTCTTTTTCTGATATTTTATGTATCCGCGATAATTTCTTATCTTTCATATATATATACAGGGTGAGTTTTTTTGAATGTTTAGCATCGGGATCTCAGAAACTACTGGAGATAGAAAAACGCTTAAATGGGGAAAGATGCGCAGTTTTACGAGTTTGATTTAAAACTGCTTTTGTTTCTCCGATACCTTTCATGGCTTATTAGATATTCAAAGAAAACTAAATTTTACGATTTTCTTTAAACATGCTTAGCATCGTTAATAGTAATTTTAGAGAAAAAGTGTTCAGACAAAAGTTTTAGATAATTTTACACCAAATAAAACTTTGTAGCTAATATTTTTTTTTCGTTCACCATTATCGAGTTATGACACAAACTTTTGTTTTTTTAAATGGAAACCATAGTTGGTTTTGACATAATTAAAAGGCTTATTTTTTGCTGATTACAATGATATAAGGTTTGATATGGTTATTTTAAAAAATAAAGAGGACGCAGACATTTTTACGGTTTTTATGGAAAACAATTGAATTTCGAACTGATAAAATACAAACCAAACGAAAATTTATTTTGAAATCTTATGTAGTAATAAAATGAAAACTATAAGAACTTTTATTAAGGGCACACAACATTATTAATGTTCAAAGATACCTCCATTATTATTAATACACAAATTGCATCTCTTCACAACAGAGTTTGTAGCATTGCGTACTTTACGCCTATCGATGTTATTAAAAGCAACTAAGACAGCTTCTCTTAAATCGTGGATTGTATCATATGTTCTTTTGTATACTGTGTCCTTTAGTACACCCCACAAGAAAAAATCCAAAACTGATAAATCAGGGGATCTAGCCGGCCATTCAATGGGTGCATTTCGTCCTATCCATTGATTAGGGAAGTTCAAATTTAAATAATTTCTAACATTCAGTTGATTGTGCGGAGGCGCTCCGTCATGTTGAAACCATTGCAGCATTGCTCGGGTTCTTAAATTTAAATTATCTAACATTTCCTCGAAATCTTGTTGTAAAAAATTAAGATAACGAATGCCAGTTAGTGATCCATCAAAAATAAAAGGAGGAAGAACAGTTGATCTTATAACACCACACCAATCATTAAACCCAAATTTAATTTGTGGTCTCCTATGTTCAACGTGAACACCTTCATGTAAAGTTTGTGATACTGATAATTTGTAGGGACGAAAGTTATGCTTCTTCAACACTCTGGCAATAGTGCGTTGAGAGGAGCCCATTTCTGTTGAAATGTGTCGGGTCGATGTAGATGGATTCTGAGCGACACACGCTAATATGTTTATTTCTCTATCTTCATCCATCCCTTTTTTTTTGATTTTGGTTTAACGAACGAACCATAATCTGCTAAATTATCCTATAATCTCTTAAAAGTAGGTAGCGACGGCTGACGTCGATCAAAATAATTTTCAAAATAAACGTCAGCAGCATATGAAACAATCGACGATTTAAGAGAAGCTGTCTTAGTTGCTTTTAATAACATCGATAGGCGTAAAGTACGCAATGCTACAAACTCTGTTGTGAAGAGATGCAATTTGTGTATTAATAATAATGGAGGTATCTTTGAACATTAATAATGTTGTGTGCCCTTAATAAAAGTTCTTATAGTTTTCATTTTATTACTACATAAGATTTCAAAATAAGTTTTCGTTTGGTTTGTATTTTATCAGTTCGAAATTCAATTGTTTTCCATAAAAACCGTAAAAATGTCTATATCCTCTTTATTTTTTAAAATAACCATATCAAACCTTATATCATTGTAATCAGCAAAAGATAAGCTTTTTAATTGTGTCAAAACCGACTATGGTTTCCATTTAAAAAAACACAAGTTTGTGTCATAACTCGATAATGGTGAACGAAAAAAAAATATTAGCTACATAGTTTTATTTGGCATAAAATTATCTAAAACTTTTGTCTGAACACTTTTTCTCTAAAATTACTATTAACGATGCTAAGCATGTTTAAAGAAAATCGTAAAATTTAGTTTTCTTTGAATATCTAATAAGCCATGAAAGTTATCTGAGAAACAAAAGCAGTTTTAAATCAAACTCGTAAAACTGCGCATCTTTCCCCATTTAAGCGTTTTTCTATCTCCAGTAGTTTCTGAGATCCCAATGCTAAACATTCAAAAAAACTCACCCTGTATATATATATATATATATATATATATATATAAATATTTATTACGAATCAATAATAGATATTTTTCTTTAAAAGAAATACAGGCACCAATGAAAAAAAACTTATACCACACTCGAAAATTCTAAAGCTGAATGTCGTAAACATGAAGTTTTTAGGTCGACTCCAATAATCCTTGTTCAAGTGGAAGCAATAATCTTAATTTATATAACTGGAAGGTCCGAAAGAAGGTCGTTCGCGATGCGGTGGTGTGGTTGAACAAAAAGAAGGCGACCATCGCCAGCGCCGCACCAACCACACACAACTGTCCCAGGTTCGGAATCGGCAGGGAAGAGATAGAAGCCGAATCGACGGCGGATTTAAGGCTGGGTTCGCAATAACATCCCGTCAGTTTATCTTAAATAACGAGCCCGAAGCGTCCACAATCCGATTGGAGCGCCCTCCGCTTTTATAAAGGAGCCCTATGCTCCCTTTCTACACGAGGGCCCTCTGTACCGATGCGACGGAATAATCTGATCTCGAACGGTAGACACCTGCCAAGATAAAGGGAATGAGATATTTCCTGAAGCCCCTTCTTTTTTTTATTAGGAACGTCTATTTAGTATATGTCTACAGGATGGAAATATAAAGATCTTTAACAAATTTAACGAGGAATAAATATTTGTGTTAAAATAGTATTTCAAGTTTTTCGCACATGGCAATGATTTCTGGTAGATCTACTTTTTGAATCGCTTTTTTGTTTGTTTAAAAATAATAAAATTTATCTGATGCCTACCAACTTAATTTATAGTAACTGAAAATGCTATTCCTTTAACATATTACTTAGCTTTCACAGAGTAAAACTAAATAAAGAAATGTCTAAGATAATACTAATTTCTCGAGAAGTACATCTGGGGTCAACACAGAGGCCAATAATGATGATACTCTATACTGATAACCTCACAAGTAGTAACATCGCGCCTAAGCAGAGTAGCCGCTGTGCAGATAGCACTTCCTACCTGGTAAGAAGCAGGAAAGAATTAAACAATTGTTCCAAAACAATAATAAATAAATCACCCTCTGGTTTTGTGCGGTATTTGGTTCTAATTGTCAATAATAAGCTCAACTGAGATATGCATTGAACAAAATTGGCAAACCTAGGTAGCAAACCTTATACGTAGTACAAGAAGACTAAAAACCATAGCCATTCAAGGAGCAGCTAGATCCATCCATTGTGCAAACTTCCACAGCAAAATCAGCTTCTGCATTCAATTATGAATTATATCGTCCTCAGCAATCACAGAGGTCAGAGCATTATCCGACCTAAAGTGCATGGTCACTTGCAGGGAATATTTCAAGAAGGAAAATATTCTTACCGTACCGAGCATATTTATATTTCCTTGTGTAATGTGCTCACGAAAATCAACATCAACAATATTTTACTAAAAGCTCCCATTCCGTATGCCTGTATGTTTTTTAAGCATTTCTGTAACCAGCTGGCTTAGCAGACGTTATTCTGCACTTTCCGGTAGGTGTTGCGATGAGTGTAATTTGGCTGAAGTGCCTGTATAAGAAAGTCTGGACCAATGATCAAGCGCGTAGAAGCGTACCTAGAGAACATTGCCACTTATCGAGTACAGATTTTGTGATTTTATTTTTTGCCACTAAACAAACACATATTACGAATATGAGTCGTCATCTTGGTCCGTAAATATAGAATTTGTTAACAACTTGATTACAAAGCGCCACCTATCGGATCTTAGAATATCTATGAACTTTGTCTCAATAAAACAAATATACTGCGTGAATATAGATTATAAATATAAAATTTATTAACAACTCGACCACAGCGCCACCTATTGGGTCCAAATTTTGTATTTTCTTTTTTGACACTAAACAACATATACTGTGAACATACGTCATTTGGTCCATAAATATAGAATTTGTTAATAACTTGCTTACAGCGCCACCTATCGGATCTTTACTTGTCACTTTTTTTTTGTATGTTAAAATTTCCTGTAAATGGCTTCGCTGTTGAACTATACATGTATATTATTATTATTATACTATTTTCTGTTTTGTTAGATATTCATAAACATTTTATGTTAATTTAAAGCCTCTAAATAGCTCAAAAGGTCTTTTAATTTTGTCTTAATAAATTATATCGATAACTCAAAGAAACTTCATTTTTCACCACGTATAACTGCTTGAGTTTACAAAAGCTTTGTTACATAAATATCGAAATCACTGTAATTTTAGCGATATCATTTTATATTAAATTATCATCAGATTTAGTTATAACCTACGCGATTATTTATAAATAAAATCCCCATTAAATAAATCCAAAAATGAATCATCACAGATATTAAACAGAAAGCAGGAAAATCGATCCCTAGGATGGCACACAGAAAACTTATTAACTTCGAGAACAAATCGAACTCATTATCAAGAAGCAGCCGTATTTGAGGCACTCAAGACGGTACGGATGTCCCGTAGCGCCCTTCTTTGCCCGAATGTTTTATTCGATTTGTTTATTCAGGCAGTTGTCTTGAAAGGTTACGCATCCTCACGACCTGTTTTTTAAATTCCCAAATGATGCGGACGTCCTTTTTTGTTTCCACAACCGATACTTTTAGGCGTTTTTCTTTTTTGTTGTAGTTTTCATTACACAAACTCCTGTAAGTTACGGAATACGAGTAAGTGGAAACGTTTTACTGCCTAAGAATGAGGAATATATTTTTTTAAACTCGTATGCATAGTGTATCTTATGAAAGGTCTATTTACAATACATATACAAGAACGAAATAATAGAATAATATTAATTCCATTTGCTGATTTATTATTAACAATATCACATTGGCAGCAGATGTACTTATATCTTATACTTTTTGCAAAGAGAAAGGTGATGTATATCACACTCTCTTCCAATATCCTAAATAGGACGACAAAAGAAGGTACTTCAGAGCAATAACGGGTAAAATATTCATCTTAAAAAAATGAGGTGTGGCCACCACACGACTTTCTTATAAGTATGAAAGTTTTAAATTATAGAGTTTTTAGAATTTTTTTATACATAAATTATTGAAAATCCTATTATAAATACTTTTATTGTCTTAACTAGTCTCTATAGAATGCATACTTTGCGAGTTATTCAAAATAAAGCACTACTCGCTAAGAGTAAAAGTGTTACTTGCGGCCCCAATTTTGAAATTTCATTTATACAAAAAATATTCCAAATCTAACAGCTTTTGTACTCTTGACAAATATATACAGGGTTATGATAAAGTAACGCACAAAATTCATAAAACGTACAATGTTCATTTTTGAAAAAAATGCAAAAACACGTCAAACAGTTTATTTTATTGCGCGTCTTTTAACATAAGTCAAAAAAATAAAACGTCAAATTTGTCAAAGTTATGACGTCATCAATATTTTTTTTAAATATGAAGCTTGTTTTTTTTTTTACTTTATTTGATAAAGCATGTTTTTCTGCATTATAAAGAAATAATTGAAGTAGGGGTCACATAAGAAAAAACTGAGAGAATTAATAAAAAACAAAATAAACTAGTTTTTGAATTTATGAAAAGAAACTAAATATTAAAAGAATTAAAACTTAAAGTTACCTAGTAATAAAACAACTGTTTGTCAGTGTCAGTCTTACAATTAGTGTTGTACCAATTTTATTATGATGGCTCCTTTAACGGAAAGAGAAAGGATAGAAATTCTAATGATGGTAGGTTACGGCGATAGACTTCGAAGTCATGAAGAAGCATGTGTTTTATTTAACGAAACACATTTTGAAAGACCTCCAATTGCTAGAAGCACAGTAAGCAGAACTGTTGCAAAACTTAATGAAACAGGAAGCGTAAGTGATGCTCCAAAATCTGGAAGACCGGGAATAAGCGACGATGCAAAGTTAGATATTTTGCTGTCATTAGAAGACAACCCTCACGCAACTACAGCAGAAATTGCCTTACAACAAGATGTTAGTCAGTCGTTTGTAGTAAGATTTTTAAAAAAAGAAAAACTGCACCCATACAAAGTTCAACTTGTTCACGAACTCTCAGAAGATGATCCGGACAGACGTTTGGAATTTTGTGAAATCTTCATGAGGCATTGTGACGAAAATCCAAAATTGCTTAATAGTGTAGTATTTTCAGACGAGGCAACGTTTTATTTAAGTGGTACAGTAAATCGACACAATTGTCGCTACTGGGCTCGGAACAATCCCAACTGGATTCAGACAACACACACCCAGCGCCCCCAAAAAATTAATGTATGGGTAGGAATCGTCAGGGGAAAATTTATTGGTCCTTATTTCTTTCGTGGGAATTTAACAGCTGAGCGATATTTGGAACATCTTCGTATGGCAGTGCTTCCGGATCTAATTGCGTCATTTCCGGATCCAAATAATAGGGAAAACTTGGATCCCAGTATTTGGTTCCAACAAGATGGTGCACCACCACATTATGGTCTTAATGTTCGAAGGTTTCTGGATAACCAGTTTGAAGGAAGGTGGATTGGAAGACGTGGACCAATGGAGTGGCCACTCCATTGGTCACCTGATCTCACCCCCCTTGATTTCTTTCTGTGGGGACATTTAAAAAGTCGGGTCTACGTTAACCGACCAGACAATTTAGAAGACTTAATGGAATGAATTAGACATGAAATGACTCGTATAACTCCGCAGATGATCGAAGACTCTGTAAATCAGGTCTACCATCGTCTTGGCCTATGTCAGATAGTGAACGGGACACAGTTTGAACAATTCCTGTAAGAAATCGTTTTGGTTTAATGGACTGTTTAGTTAATTTAAATGTTATTACTATAATAAAGTTTATTTTGTTTTTTATTAATTATCTCAGTTTTTTCTTATGTGACCCCTACTTCAATTATTTCTTTATAATGCAGAAAAACAAGCTTTATCAAATAAAGTAAAAAAAAACCAAGCTTCATATTTAAAAAAAATATTGATGACGTCATAACTTTGACAAATTTGACGTTTTATTTTTTTTGACTTATGTTAAAAGACGCGGAATAAAATAAACTGTTTGACGTGTTTTTGCATTTTTTTCAAAAATGAACATTGTACGTTTTATGAATGTTGTGCGTTACTTTATCACAACCCTGTATAGAATGCATAATTTACGACATATTTGCAAAAAATCGTTATTCGGAAAGAGTAAAAGTGTTAATTCCGGTCCGAATTTTGATTTTTTTTATACAAAAGGTATTGAAAATTAAGTTGTAAATACTTTTATACTTGTAACGTACTTTTATACTTGTAACGTATCTGTCTAAAAAGCATGATTTCCTACTTCCGGTAGGAATTTCGAAAAACTTTTTTAATAAAATTGTTCACAATTTCAATTTTAAGTACATATAAATTTTTTATAAATTTGTTCAAACTTAGTTGTTGACGAAATATTGGCAAAATTCGATTTTTTCACTGAAGTAAACTACTACTTCCGGTCTGCCGATTTTACTGAAAATCTAATCAGTTCTCAAGAGGAATATTATACTACTAAATGCAAAATTTGGAATTGATAGCTATAGCGGTTTGACCGTTATCGTGGTCACACACAGGCACACAGACAGACATTTTTTAAAAACCACTTTTTCGGTATCAGGGACTTCAAAACGTGGACATCTGCAAAAATCTCGAGGTCGAAAATTTTCAACATCACAATACTTCCTTATACTACGTATAAGAAAGTAATATGAATCGTATTCTGATTAAATCTGAAGCAGCTTGGAGAATGGTATACAATACGGTGAAATGGATAATAGAAACCAAAAAATATAGAAGATATAGAAGATTGTGATTTATAAAAGAAAGTAAACAACAGCCACGTTCTTTAGTTTTTTCCCCCCACTAAAGGAGATGTGATAGGTAATGAGGGCGTTTTTTTTACAAGTGTTCGTCTTCATATCTAGCATCACACCTGCTTAGGGATATTTAGCAAGTAAGTAAGTAGGCTAGTAAACCATAACATGTTTTAAAAATAGTGTAAGTACGTTAAGATCAATAAGATATAAATAGTAGAACTAGGATAGTAAAAGGAAGTCTTTCCGTAGTATAATTGTTATAATTTGACTTGTTAGAAGAGCACAATAATATATTACTAAGATGTAGGTGTTTAACGCTTTCTACACTACCCAGCCTCTGACCATCATCTGAACTTATAGTGATAGTCCTCGGACGTATATTATATGGGGATCCTCATCTAATTCTAGACTTGCCTTTACAAGATAGATATAGAAGAAATGAGCTAGGACAACTGAGATGGCAAGAAAGATATCTTTCGGTTTGCAGAACAGAGCAAAGACACTACTAGGGAAAAGGAGAAACTATCCTTGATGTCCATAAAGGGATTTTCTTCCGTTAAAAAGAAACAAAAAAACAGTTTTCAATATTAAACAATTAACCATTTATTAATAAATAATTTGCTTAATACATCTTATTAGCAATAAATAAACAAAAAATATATATTGAAATAATTTTATTATGATTTATACTAAAATGATATAGAATTACTGATTCAAACACATATTTTCTGCCGTTAAGAAGCTGATATACAAGTTTTAATCTAAGGACCTTTCCGGAAGATTACGTACACTCAAAAATAGTAAGAGAAATTTTGATAAAAATACTTTTCAAAAGAGCCCTACATTATATGTACTAAGGTACCTGATAGTCGACTGTACACTCTCTATTCAGGACTAGTACTTACTTTAATATTGCGTGCGATAGAAGTACCACTACACAGGCACATGCACGAGTGGTTAAGTGGTACAACAAAAGAGACACGCCGATACGTTGATGTCCTCGAATACGAGAATGTAAGTAAAGGGAATTGTTTAATGTTGCCACAACTACAACCATCGTCAAAGTCGCTGGGGAATTTTTAAAATGAAAATGGAATTTTTATTATCTCGAGGAAAAGCCGTACCAATGCGCTTGGTGAATTTAAAATATCTATTTAAGCGCTTTATACTCTTTCACTGTTATTGTGTCGAAAGAAATTGCCGATGTTTTAGACTTTTTAGAATCGGATTAATTCGTTTTATTGCATGTAACAAATGTTTCCAGATCCTTTTTACTTATTATAATCAAAGAGCGTAGATTTATGAGTAATCCGTCGCATTAGCGATACGTTTACATTCAGGGAAATTGAAATGTTTATTCAAATAAAATCGAAATTTTAAATTCAAATCTGTTGACTGCATAGAAAAAGTGTTCGTCAAAATAAATTAAAATGAATATAACATTAAAACATGTAAAATTCAAAAAACCGAGGAGCCGAGGGAAGTTTCAATTGTTAATTGAACTAAAAAGTAGTTCAAGGTTGTTTACTAAAAACATGACAGAAATTCGGGGGGTTATTCTTTGGTTTAAGATTTTTTTGTCCTGCTAATGTAACAAAATCATAAAAATATAGTATATTTTGTATCAAGTTTTATAAACCTTATTTTAATCTCAAGTTTTATTCATCACGAGCAAAGCGTAGCGGAGCGAGTGACTAACAAGTTTATAAAACTAGTTTCATAATACTATAGTTTTTGTACGACAGCAAATAATCAGAATAATACAAAATGACCTATCTGTTATCGCGCCAGTTGTTAAGTTCACCCCCGTAACTAAAGCGCATGAAGTAATTTGCAATGTGTATTTAAAAGATCACCTAGTACTATGAAAAGATAAATGACAACACTTCTTTTAAAAACCTTATTTTAATTTCGAATTTTATTCATCACGAGCGAAGCGTAGCGGAGCGAGTGACTCACGAGTTTATAAAATCAGTTTCTTACTATACCTTTTCTACGACAGCAAATAATCACAATAATACAAAAGACTGGTATGTTGTCCCGGCCGTTTCTAAGTTCACCCCCGTAACTAAAGCGCATGAAGTAACTTGTAACGTGTATTTAAAAGAATCACCTAGTCCTATGGAAAGATAAACGACAAACCTTCAAGCCCAAGCACCACATTTAATTTAGTTTTATATGTTTTCTATTGACGATGATAACTTGTTAATATACATCTGCAATATATCTTAATTTTCATCTTGTCCTTCACAACAGTAAATTATGCTTACTTGATTTCACTATATGTATAAGGAATAACTGCAGAAAAAGAATTAATCAAGGTGCCAAAATATTCAAGGTTTATGAATTACAAACTGAACTTGTTGACTTCGAATATAATCATTTAAAATTTCAACGTCCATTTGGCAAACTTTAATCTTAACTAGTATGAAAATATTGATTCAAAGTATGACATGGGTGCAGATGGTTAAAAAAACGGAAACCGATTGAACTGCATTCCCAATAGAACAAATTTAAGACTTTCCTCAATGATGAAATTACATACTGGCTGATCGTTTTCATGTTGAATTGCAAAAAAAAAATGTTCCGGATACTTACTTTTTTTCTTCAAATATTAAAAAATATTTACGATCCATGAATCCATTTCTACATGTATTGCCTTCTAATAAAATTATTATTTCATATTCTTCAGGTGAAAATTGAAAATCTCTAACAAAAATAGGATGTAATAATTGATTAAGACACTTGGCTCGTTTCACTAAGAGTTTTATTTATAAAACATCATATAAACAATAGTACTCTATAAACTCTATAAACATGTATGTTAGAGTACTATTGTTTATACGATTAATATTTTATAAATAAAACTCATAGCGAAAAGAGCCCAAGTGTTTTAATCAGTTATTATTGTATGAAGTCCAAAATGTATTACCAAAGAGGTGTCTGCAACAACAATCCAGAATATTAGGATGTAATAAACGTAGCATAAATATTAATGAATTATTGCACAAGTTATATGAGTCGTAGTCGGTATCTACAAAATTATTGATATAAATATATAAATGTAGAATTAAGCTTGGGATAATAAGTATTTATAAAAAAAAAGTATGGCCAGCACACGACTTTCTTATACGTATGAGCGTTTCAAATTATAAAGTTTTAAGAATTTTTTCATACAATATTTGCAAAAAACCGCTATTCGATAAATGTAAAAATGTTACCTCTAGTCCGAATTTTGAAATTTGTTTTATACAAAAGATATTGAAAATGATGTTCTAAACACTATTATAATAATAATAAAGGTAAAAGCAAGTTCACACTTGGTTATTTGTTTCACTAAAATTTTATTTACAAAATACGCTTGGACAATTGTTTCGAACTTCTCAGTTCATTCTCAACTGAACAAGAAAAGTTTTACTTAAAATTAGAATAGATAATTTGAGTAAGGTGGGAGTAACATTGTGAATAATATAAGGGAGTTATGTCGGAAATACTTGAAACTTTAAACACTGTTTGTTAAACCATAAATAATTGCAACATTTATTCACTCTCAATAAAACCTTCCTGTACATACTTGCGAGTTTTACTGTACTGGCTTCTATAATATAATTGATTGAGGTCTCGCTAGGCACTTGGTTTATAATCGTAATGTACCTGTCTAGAAAGCATGATTTGCGAGATATTCGCAAACAACGATAAGAATAAAAGACTTACTTCCGATAGGAATTTCGAAAAACTTTTTTAATACATTTTTTCTCAAATATAATTTGTAGTATATTTGAACTCTCTCGAAATTTGTTTAAACTCAGTAATTGACAAAATATTGGCAAAAGTCGATTTTTTCACTAAAGTAAGCTACTACATTCGGTCCTACCGATTTTACTGAAAAACTAATCAGATCTCAAGAGGGAGATTATACTCGTAAATACAAAATTTAGAATTGGTATCTATAGTCATTTGACCGCAATCGTAGACACACACACACACAGGCACTGAGAGACATTTTTTAAAAACCACTTTTTCAGTATCAGCTGACATCAAAACGTGGATATCTGCAAAAAAACGCGAGGTCGAAAATTTTCGTCATCACAATACTTCCTTATACTACGTATAAAAAAGTAAAAAGAAAACAATCTAAAATATGCTTGCCAGCATTTAGTAATCAATAACTTTTTTTTTTACAAAATTTAGTGATTGGAGTTATCACTAAATGCTGTGGCGTTTTCTTAGAAATCGATAATGTATGCTTGGCATCTCCAACGCGTCATGCCACCAACTTTTAGAAATCAATCTAAGTTTTGCTTAGTCATAATGTTTAGTTCAGTGAAGTATCTTCCACATGACATACCCACACCATGTTCCACATTGCCCCATTTCGAATCTAAAGACTTGAAGAACCCTATACTAATATAGTGTAAGATATTAAAAAATAAAAGCTTGCAATAAAAACTTTCTGTAAAATAGCTACATTCACTGATTATTCCAATTAGTTTATGGTAAACTGTAATGATCCTAGTCTCTTGCGTATAGGCCGTTTATAGTAACTCTCCAAATGAAATCTCGAATCGATAGTAACTAAGTGTAGTATTCAAATAGTAAAACATCTTTCAGGAAACGTCAGTAAGATAATATAATAAATGCAATAGTGACACTATATCATTTACATACTTATGGAAAGTATGGGTACTAAAATAGAGCCCTGCGGAACACCATGCAACATTTTTTTGATTGAGTTCTCTGTGTCTGACAAAGCCATATGCTAATAAATACATTACACACTCTAAAGTAATATAATATGGTTCAATACAATATATAATACAATGTATTGCAATCAAAACTGTAAAATATCTAACATAAAAGTAATAAATTCTTTTGTGATCCGTCTTATTCTTTTTCTTCCCCAATGATTCTTCATATATCATTTAAACATTATATTTCTTCTGATGTCTGTACAATAACAATACTAAACAATTATTTGTGACACTCAGGCGGATTAATACAAAGACGAGAGGGGCTGTATAGACGCCTATTATGAGGCGAAACGTCGCGAACACGCCACTCGTTACTTGGGCGTCCCGACCGACCGCCCGTCGCGCCCGTTCGACAAATAAAGGTCCCCCGGTCAACAGTACGCGGTCCTGGACGACATTAAAGATGACTTATGGCAGACTACGGCATTATCAACACCGAGCTGTTGCCCGAAAAGCGTCGGCCACCCGGGGAAACGGCATCGCCTGCCTCTTCCTAGGCCCGACATTTATCACGGCTCAGAGCGGCGACGCTGGACTCAGGAATTGAACTTCTCTCTCTTATACCTCACGTACACCGTCACAGAGAGCGTATGCACAGAGACACAAAAAGAGGTATACAGATTGTCGATTATTGTTCTCTAAACTCGGTTATGAACAGATCCTATCTTCAAATTGAATATATCGACTCGAATTACAGCAAATGGAATATTGCAAATAAGCTTTATGTATGTAGTTTATACACTACCATTCATATTAATCCCGACAGTAAAGTAGATCTGGAAAATCATAATATATTACATTTAAATAAAGCTGAAATGTGAAATTTATATTGTAATATATTAACACATTCCTTACGAATACGAATAATATAAGGTGCAGCACGTTACGAAACCTTTGGCCTCGGACAAGCAAATATTTTCATTATGTGTGGCTGCAGTTTAATCAATCTAATCTATGTATATACACTTGATTAGTTAAAGGATCCTGTTTTTCTTTTAGCATTAAAAATAATGTCGACTGCTTCTATACAAGGTTTTAAAGTTACTTTTATGTGGTGTTTAGATATAATTCTCCCTATTGCCATGGAAATTTCCATACATATTGCTGTAATCCTTGCATTTTCAGGAATAATAACAATATTAAGAATTAGCTTAAGTAATTGAAAAGAACATTAAATCTAAGTTTGCAAAAGTTTATTTTAATTTTAAGCATTAGACAATACACGTAACACAAGGGTATAATGGGTTGCCTATATTTAAAGGTAAACTCTTATATCAAAACAAATATGATTTATTAGTATAATTTAAGTTGAATAGGTATTAAAATTAAATATAAAATAAAAACAAAACAAACACAAATAAATCGATGCTATCTATATTTTTTTATAGAAAAGACAAGCATGAGGTATGGTTTGAATACACAGAAACGCAACCTGATTTTTCACAAGGCGTAAAAATAGCTCTAAACATGTTAAGTAAAGAACCATTATTTAAAAACAAAAAGGTACTCAAAATTAATAACAGAGAAAGAGTTATGTTGAGGGATGGAACGGTAAAGAGAGTGACTCATTTAAATTCTATAAAATTGTATGAGCAGGGTCACATTAGATATGCACGAGATGAAAATATAACAACATAAATAAATGTAAATTTAAATGTGCATAATGTGACAATTTATAAGAAAGATTTTTAATAAACATATTTAAAATACAGTAAATACCTTGAACTTGCACTTATGAATAGTAAAAGGATATGAGTTGAACATTTATCATACGATGATAATCTTCTGTTTATTTAAAATGGAGGATATGCATAAGGCAGAATTTGAAAAGATGAATAATGAAATAAAATAAGTTAATAAGTAAATAATTCAATTTAGGAGATAATTGGTGGTGCTGTGCGTTTCTAAAAAGTACTACGTGAAAATGTTTGCTTTTTAGTAAGACGCAATTATTAATTTGAACAAATATTATCCTGTTTAGTAATAATAATTCATTAATCTATAATAACAACGAAGAGATAATTAATGGTGTCGGAGACTCTGAGAGTACTACGTGTGAGTGTTTACTCTCAGTATATTATTAGGCATAATTAATTATTCTATTAAAAATTTTTTTTTGATTTAAAATTTTCAAACTAAATAATATATACCTACAGAAAGGGAATGTTTTTGGTGGGCAGGTATTAAGGCGCTAGCGGTAGTACGTGCGAATGTTTGCAGCTAGTGATTAATGTAGGCCAATTTCCGAGCATTCACCATTACAAAATTCTAGATTACCAAGGCACTACGTGACAATGTATGTTATATTCTATGACTATTATTATAGATATATCAGCTTTACAGAAATATTATAACCAAAATATAAGTAGAAATGTTTTCTTTTAATTACTTATAATATAAAAAAATTAATATAGATACAGTATAGCAATGCTATTTATGGTTTATGTTTTTAATAAAATATAAATATGATTTTTATATAAAAACCTAGACTTTTCTTTAAAAATTTGTAACCTTATCCCAAAACTATACTAAATAAGAAGTAAACCAGAAAACAAAGAAGCTAAAAACACTGCAAGAACTCATAAGAACTAAGTATATGCTGTTAAGGAATAAGTTTGTAGGTAGAATATAATAATTTTTAATGCATTCACAGCATTAATTTAAAAATTAATGCTAGAAGAATTGCATTAATTTTTAAATATACAGCAATATGTAGAAGTAATAAGTATGTCTCACATCATTCGATGCATCGGACCTGAATCAGCGACTCTGTCGGTCACGGAAGTTAGACAGACTGCATACGACGCTGATGAGGCAAAAGGAAGGTATCGAGCGAGGTGGGACTAGGAATATGTGTCATGTTGTTCAATGCACCAGACCTGAATCAGCGACTCTGTCGGTCACGAAAGTTAGGCAGGCTGCAGAGACGCTGATGAGGCAAAAGAAGGTATCTAGCGAGGTGGGACTAGGAATATGTATCACGTCGTTCAGTGCACCAGACCTGACTCAGTGACTGTCGGTCATGGTAGTTAGACAGACTGCAAAGATGCTGATGAGGCAAAAGAACACAAAAACACTAAAACACCTTCACCACACTAAAGCACAAAAATGGCTAAATACGTATTTCAACAACTAAGTTGTCATCATCAGTAGCACTGATTAAAAAGTCCACACACAGAAGGTTAAAATTTTCAAGTTTATAAATGTAAGGTAGGATTTTTAATATATAAGATATGTAGTTATAGTTAGTAGAATAAGTTTACAGATGTAAGGGTATCTATGGAAGTTTGGTGGCGGCGCCGTTGAGGTTTAAACAAATACGACGGAGCATGTTTTTTTCGAAAATGTTTATAGATACGTAAAAGTAATAAACATGTCTCACGTTGTTGAATACACCGGATCTGAATCAGCGACTTTATCCGACACGGAAGTTAGACAGACTGCAAAGACGCTGATGAAGCAATGAAAGGTATCGAACGAAGTGGGACTATAGAAAATAGATAGATGTAGTTTAGGTAAGGATAGATATAGTCGGAAAGTTAAGTAATAAGTAAGTTCTAAAGACCGCAGGAGATTTTATTATAATAATTATAATAAGAACGAGTGAGTTACCCCCAGATATAATAAGTCACGTAAGTACCTCTCGTATATATGCTGCATGACATGGAAAGTGCAACACCAAGAATGGGTGCGAATTTTTTGACCAAACTTGGTAGAAACGTATAACTAGTCAAAAGCAATAATTGATTAAAATTTTGTTGCGATAGATCAAGTGGTCATGACACATCTGACACTTCATTCAGTTTTCGCTGAAATTAATGTGTGGTGTATTAATTGTTTGTTTGAAATTAATTTCAACGGTTTTGTCTTATTATACCTTTGTTTAACGTGTTTAAAGAGTTTTATTATGCCTAGAGTGCGGCAACGTGGAAATTATCGCCAATTAAGCGAATTCGACAGAGGTCGAATTGTTGGTTTGCGAGAAGGTGGTTTTTCATACAGGGAAATTGCAAATCGCCTTAACCGGAACCAATCCACCATTATGCGCTGTTATCAATCATGGACTGGGGAAGGTCAGGAAAGACGCCAAAGAGGAACCGGAGGCCGAAGAAGAACTAATGAGATACAGGACCGCCGCCTTCGCTTAATGGCACTAAGAGACAGGTTTTCCAGTACCAGATCAATTGCTGAAGTGTGGTTAGGTAATATTGGTCGTCCTGTAACCCTTCGAACCGTTTATCGTCGAATTAGGGGTTTCGGCTTACAATCTTATCGTCCACATCTTGTGTTACCACTTACGGCTCAACACCGACAGCAACGTTTGGAGTGGTGTAGATTGCGACTGCACTGGAACGTGGAGTGGCACAGGGTGGTATTCAGTGATGAATCTCGATTTTGTCTAGGGATGCATGATGGCCGTATGAGGGTCAGACGAAGACGTGGGGAACGTCGTGATATTCAGTTTTCCGTTGAAAGGCATGTGCATCGAGCAGTGAGTGTTATGGTATGGGGTGCTATAGCATATGGGAGTAGGTCTCAATTGGTGTTCATCCAAACCACCATGAACGTCCAGCGTTACATTGATGAGGTGGTAGAACCCCATATTCTACCATATCTTCAAACGCTCGAAGACCCACTTTTCCAGCAGGATAATGCCCCTCCCCACGTAGCGAGAATTTCTATAAATCGCTTGGAAGAGGCTCATGTCAATATCTTGCCATGGCCACCCAAATCCCCCGACCTCTCGCCAATAGAACATGTGTGGGACATTATGGGACGAAAACTTATGAATTTAGCCAATCCCCCGCAGACACTAATAGCTCTCCGGCATGAATTACAGGTTGCTTGGGACACCATACCCCAAGAGGATATCGACCACCTAGTCGAATCAATGCCACGAAGAGTGAGGGAGTGTGACACTAATAGGGGCGCTTCAACACATTATTAATAAAAATTATGTTAAATTGTGTTAGTCTTTTGTTTTTTTTCTTTGAAATTTTAATCAATTATTGCCTTTGACTAGTTATACGTTTCTACCAAGTTTGGTCAAAAAGTCCGCACCCCTTCTTGGTGTTGCAGTTTCCATGTCATACAGTATATTCATATACTGTAGTTTCAGTAGAAGAAGGGGCACGTGACTAATTTTACCAAAATAAGTCAAAGATACATATTGTTCACGTTCTGGTTTAAAGTGAGGGTAGACTTACTGTAAAGTTAATTCCGCTTTTTTTTTTTATTAAACTTCATATGAAAGTAGCCAATCTTACCTTTCATAACGAAATCTAAAGTATGCGAGGTTAGGAAGGAAATGTATTACAAGGACGCAATTGCACAAGTTAGCAGAATATATTGCGTATAGATCACGCAAAGCCAAAGTCGTGTGTACTAACCATACGCCAACAAAAACATACTTGTTAGAATACAGTATAACCCATGCCCTCGACGAGGTTAAGAAAAAAATATTTCTATAAAAATGGTAACTTTATATGATCAGGTGTTCAAGCCTGTTAGGTTTAAACACATGCAGATGGTGTGATGAGTATATTGCAGCATGGCCAACTGGATATCGCTATCGCTGTGCAATATTAAGGTCATCACATTACTTCGATTTCCATTGCTGAAATTGATTCTGCTAACCTCAAAATATCGATCCTTAAGAAACGCCATCTAATAATAGAATAATAAACTCACAAAAAAATGAACTTTTATTGAAATAAACTTGTTTTTGTGGCCTACATTCAGGTAGGTGTTATACTCATATAATAGGGGCAATAAAAATAATTGGGCTATTTAAAAGACAAAACTAATGATATACCATAGCCATGTCATCTCGAAAATACGCTTCTTAATAGTGGCATGGGTCAATGTTCAAAAAGCAAGGCCCTAAAGGTAATCCTGGACTTGCACTGATATACTCATACTGAGAATATATACAGAGATACGGGACTACTCTAGTATAAAACAAATAGGAGCAATACATAACAGCTTACAAGGTAGCACATAACATTCAGAAGAACAACTTCACTCCACAGAGGTTAAGTGATATGCATAAGTACAGAACAAGTCACAACAATGACTATTATATCCATGGAGTGGAAAGCGAGTTATCAGTTTGGAACAATAGAGATATTTAATAACCTCCCTCGGAAATAAAAAAATTCCTTGAGTTTCAGGGTATTCAAAAAACTCGACTGGGACGCAGTGTGGGCCAGGTAAGTCAGAAACCTAAGGACGAGGAATTAAAATACGAAGAATATAAGTTAAATAATTCACATATAACTTACAAACCTCCTTCAATACCAGCAATAAGCTGACTGGGAGCAGTAATTGAATTGAATTGAATTTTATTTAATACTATTGTTTTAGGAAACTTGAAATATGCTTACAATAATATTTTGTCATTTGCAATAATAATAAATAATAATAACACTTTAAACATTAATTTTACAATAATTAATATTAATAATTTTAAGAGGAACAGAAACAGAACGAAATAGAATTAAAAAAGTGTTTCTATTCTAACAATTCAAAAGGTAAAACTAATTGGGGCTCAATTATGTTGTAAAGTGTTTGTTGAATTTTGTAGATGAATTCTTGTATTTTGAAAATGTTGACATTTGACTGATTTGACATTTATTTTGTCTATTTTTTCTACTTAAATTCTTCTAATACTACAAACATTCAGCCGTTTCGTTTAATGTGTGTGTGTGTTACATACAATGCGGCACCGATCACGAGAATAATTTTATAATATCAAAATCTTGATGTAAAATCTTGTACACCCGCTCAGATGATATCCCACAAGCTTTAGCTATATTTACAACAGTCAAAGATCGACGATCTTCCATCACAGTTTGATGCACTAAACCGACCAATTCGTCAGTTATTGCAGTTTTCCGACGCCAGGAACGTTTCTCGTCTAAAATGCTGGTATGAGAGGCTTCACCGTATATAGAGTTTTTTGCCTTTCAAATGCATGATACTATAACTTTCTAAGATATGCCCGCTAGCAAGTGCAGTTTCGAACTGTTGGCGCAGTGACGTCACTGTGTGACAAGTCGCGGAGCGAACCGATGATACAAATAGTATAAGAATGCTACAACTGATACTACCTACCTGCTTAATAAAAAATGATGGGTTCTAAATAAATAACCAATGGTGAAACTATATCCCGCTTCATTTTCTCCCGGACGTTGTTCGTAATCAAATGAATCGGGATATGGGTGTAATTTAAAAACACCTTGAAGAAATAAAATTTCAATTTTAAAGTAAGTAGGTAGGGCGGTAACGCAGTAAATAAATTCGATATATATGTATAACAAACCTTTATTGTTAATAATAATAAACTTAGTTTAGTTAGTGATTTTCACAAATTTTCTTTTTGAAACATTTGACAATTCTTTATTGCTTTGGTTTAGCGCCCTTATTCTGAAGTACATTCTACACTTAAAGAAGTAGTGCTTAACATTATAGCTTAACTCAACGTGTCTGGCACGATCTAAGTGTTCTTTAAGATATTTGTTTTTAATTTTTAAACACTCCCCATTTACTTCTTCAAAAATTTTATCAAGCTGCTTACACTTTAAAACAAAATGTTGAAACGGTTTCATTAGACCACCCTCCGAAACATGATTGACCCATGTATTTGAGGAGTCATTGGAGGGTGGCAAATAGCCAAGATTCTCTGAGTGTCGAAATTTGAAAGCGATAAAACCCGCTAGGTTTTCTAACCCATCCCATTGGAGTTGTGTGAAATCATCTGCCGACGTAGCATTTTCGGTCATTAAATTATCCTCATTGCTAGTTAAAGCACCAAACAACTCCCCAGTTACAATTTTTGCATCATCCTTCTCTACTGTACTGATATTCCCATCATTATCTTCATAGTTCTTATGGTCATTATTACCATCACATACAGAATTATTTGGCGCAGACATCAAATTGTCAAGAGTTGATAAATTTGGTGCATGAAACTGACCTACATTCGCTGATTCCGAAATTACTTGGTCATTTCTTCCCAATATATAATTCCGTAAACGATATTTAAATTGTAAAGGTGTTGGATGATCGTACAAACCTCCAATAGATCTAATTATGGAAAAAAAACCTTCCAGCGGATCTTGGTTGAGGTGATACGTCAATAAATATTTTATATCAAAATCAGATTTTAGATCCTCAAAAAGTAATTTTAGAGATCTGATACTAACCAGAATTCCTGTTTGAAACGGCAGTTTGGCTTTACCTGCATTGGTTGTTTTTCCGGTTCTCAAATTAGTAATTATATTTTCCATTTCTTCCAAAATTCCGTTTTGTTCATCTAATGCCAGACCATAGGCTTTCGTACTATTTCTGGAGTCTATTTGAGGAACTTTCGAATTAAATACGTCGAACCAATCATTGGTAATTTTAAATAGACGAGCACATTCAAGCCAATTATTATTTTGGTATAAACCCAAAGAACCCGCTCGTGAAATAGCCATAGCTATTGTGTGCGAAAACAGTTTCGTAGCTGTTTTAACTTTTTGGCGTTTGGCATTCTTAACAGTTAAAAACGTAGGATTAATTTTATGGGTTATACGCAAATCGGATCTTTCTGTCATTTGTAGAAGCTTAACAATTGGTTCTTTTGTTATAAGTTTTCCAAATAACCGAAATCCGAAGTCAAGGAAATGGTTTCTCAAAAGTTTAATTAAATGAGGAATATCTGCAAAAACATAAATTTTTTTCTTTGACGCCGGATTAAGGAACCACGTCTTGTCTTCAGAAATGCCCAATTCTTTCCATAAACCGCCTCCAAGATCACTGTTAATGGCATAAACAGGAAAGCCAATATTTTCGAGTTTGTCGATAATTTCATATAATAGTTTCTTGTTGACTTTAGTGTCGTAATTATAATAGATTGGCTGCTTCCAATTTCCGCAAATACCACGTGCCATAATAACCTGTGCATAATTTGATGAACCTATGGTTGAGTCAGATTGCTTGTCATAGTCGTACATTTTCTGAATTTTCACTTCATCAAAAAGAATTATGCATGCTCGTTCCATTTTAGGTAAGTCAGATTTTTTCATTAGTTTGAAAACCAGTTCTAATGTGCCTAAAATATAATATCCCTATGAGTTTTTCTCTGTGCATATTATTAACTTTCCAGTATCTACCTGGTTGTACATCTACCCTTGTTGCCCATCTTCGTAACGTTGATACACCTGGTAGTGGGTAATTTCTTTTCCTGAGTAGTCTGTAAGCTCGAGGTCCGGCCGCATATAATGAGAGTGCACTTGCAATATCTTCCACGGACCACTTGACATATGATTTGGTGGGAGCTTGAAGTTTTTTTATTTGACTTTTGGTTAAAATTTTTGTTATAGAAATATTAGCAGCTTCCAGCTTTTTAATTTGTTCAGCAAGCTTCATATTCTCAGCCCGCAGCGATTCCAGTTTTGTTAACAGTTCATTTTGTTCAAATCTAGAATGCATATTCATTAGAATCGCATATTCTCTATTTACTTTCAAGATACATAACTAACAGTGACACTACTTTTTGTTTTTGATGCATTTTTTAAATGTTGGTAAAAGTTGACATTGTCGATTTTTTTTTGACTTATTGTATTGTCAAGTATCTTTGGGTGTTTTAAAACCTTTTCTGAAAAAAATTGTCAAAATTTGGGGAAAGCATATTTTTTACTTGGACAATTACCAATATTGCTGAAACGTTTTTAGATCTGAAGGTGAAATACCTAAAATTTTGAAGGATGGGTTTGAAAATTTAAGCGAAATTAAGCAAACCAAAAAAAATTAAACATTTTGGAGCTACACATTTAACAACGATTTAATAAATAGGTATGTAGAGTTGAAAATTTATGAGTGGAATTCAAACAAACGAATATTATAATTTGGATATGTTATTAAATTATGCACGTGAAGAAGTAGAGTTTCGAGGGAGGGGGTGAAAATATTACCTTTATTTTTTTAGATGAAATGTGGATTTATCAACATGGGAAACTTATTCGGCGGTGGATCACTGACAATGATTTGAAAAGCTACCTTTCTAAATTAAGTCAGTAAGATTTCTAAACGAAACGTTAAATAGTGGCAATTAATGAAACCTAAGCTCCAACAGTATCCTTATTAAAAATTCACACTACAAAAAAAAAGCGCTAATGCCTTACTTACTCCACAAAAGTAACTAAAGTCATCAGATCTAGTTCTGCATCTTGAAAGTAAATAGGGAACACCGAGGTAGGTACGAAGACATTCCAATGTTTATTAGATCAAGCACTCTTTTTTATTGTTGAATTATATAAATTTATAAATAGTTACCTGTCTGTTTGGATCGCCTCATTATTTTTTGTGCCTTCAATCTCATTTTCAACATTTTCTTCGTTATTATTGCCAGAATTATCAGCAAGGTCAGATAGGACAGAACTTTTTGATGTTTTATACCTAGAAGAGCAAGATATAAGTATTATTGGAGGACCTAGACTTTTATATGCAAGACTTTACTCATGAATATCTTTCACCAAATTGCGTCTTTTCAATCTGCTACTTCGACCACTTCCTTTTGATTGAGATGATAGTAATTCTGAATGAGAGCCAGCGCCTGATGGTAGTGGCGGCATTAGTGGTAAATTTAGCGATGGTATAGCGTCGGGTTTTAGCTTCATTTTTGTCGGAGAATAATTCAAAAGTCTGTGTTGCAAACAATAATCAGTTTCGATAAAATGTGTGGAGCATATTCTAGCGAAATCGGCGTTGAATTTATGTTGTTGCAAGCATTTTTGGATCCACACGTCACGTATGGCCTTATCCTTGGGAAATGAAAAAAAGCGACATTTCATTCGAGAGATTTTGGCCTTCTTATTGTTATTGTTTTTACAATTAACCACTGCACACATAACCATTTTGTACCTATCTCGTATATATACCACAAGTGAATACACACGATCACATGCATTCGTTGTTGCGAAATGGGAAGCGAGGCGACGGCGGCGGGTCAGTTGTCACAGGTCTACGTCATCAGCTAGAGCAAGATGCAATATACCTGCGCGTGGGCATATCTTAGAAAGTTATAGTATCATGTTTCCAATGAAGGAATTTTATCACTGTGGGATACTCAAATTTCTCCACTGTTCAACAACACTGTAAACTGACAATTTTAGAAGCGTACCATAGACAAACTAATGTCGGACGGCGAAAGAATTCCTTTTCTACAATTACTTTATGTCGGTAAGACCTCAAACATTTCAAATATCCCTATCCCTCGTATATAGTTAAAAACCCAGCTTTTGAAAAAGAAGACACTCAGTCCATATAATACATGAAGATAAAGTCTCGACATGCAATATACGTAAACAATCTTCATCTCATGCCCTTTCTTTCAATATAAAAACCGCAATGAACATTTCCTTACACTCTACTAATATTCCTTCAATTTTTACGGCTTTTCCGTGCAAACATTACACACCGTTTAAACCCACTACTACTCAAATTCACGATATCAGCAGATTTTTCACAGTCGCGACTAATATCTGGAGTGATTTCGGGCGTCATTTTTATTTAAAAATAATATTCACTTACTTTAAATATGTGATATTTTGCATAATCTTCAATTTTCAATAGCTTCAGGGTTATTCTTTTATGCTTAATATACACAATATATTTCTCATTAATTTAGAGATGAAATAATAATTCGACATATTAAAATTATAGCAATTTTGATTGATCTGTGTTCGTCAATTAAGACTAATTTTCTATTATATAGTTTAAAGTTGGTTGTTTTGTTTTAATAATTAATAATTTTTGTTGTTTTCCTATTGTTTCTTTATATTTTTGCAACAAAGTCATAAATAAAAACGAAATTATGGAGTATGAATAATATTTTGTTTTAATGTAAGATCATTTACTTAATAATTTCTTCTTCATATTTAGTAAGTAAATTCTTTCGCTTTTCGATACTTTAATAATTTATTTATAGTATTAGAAAATGTTAATATTTTTCACATATATAGAGTAATCTCGCTACTCTTTTGAAATGCCATACATATACCTTCAACACAAAAGACTACATATTCAACAGTTATATAAAATTCCGGCTTCCCTAGCTCTTTTCGTCTGTTATATTTATGTCCGTCATTTTCTGCTAGATTAAGTCGCTATTGAAAAATATTTCTCAGAATGCCAGCACACCAGAAAACCAACACAAATATGTACGTAATAGCTACGTGCATCTAAATTGAATGAATAATTTTGAGCTGTCCAATTGTATCTAAATGCTCTTCAAGGTTTTTCAATTGCCAGCGCCGTTGCTCTTCAATCAAAAGCAGGGACGTGAAAAGATTATGGTAAACGATAATGTCGAAAGAAATGTGCTTGCTTTATTTCATTTTAAAATAAGGATAATATGTCCTTTGTACTGTAAGAGGTGGCTATTAATATCAACTTAGTGGTGCGTGAGCAACTACATTAATTTTAAGAAAAGAATGGAGATGTGTGGTCATGCAGTAGCAACAAATTAATTGTTCTCTTTACTTTCTTATACGTAGGATAAGGAAGTATTGTGATGATGAAAATTTTCGACCTCGAGATTTTTGTAGATGTCCACGTTTTGAAGTCCCCTGACACCAAAAAATGGTTTTTAAAAAATGTTTGTGTGTTTGTGACCACGATAGTGATCAAACCGCTATAGCTATCTATTCCAAATTTTGCATTTAGTAGTATAATCTCCCTCTTGAGAACTGATTAGATTTTCAGCAAATTCGGCAGACCGGAAGTAGTAGTTTACTTCAGTGAAAAACTCGAATTTTGCCAATATTTTGTCAACTACTAAGTTTAGACAAATTTATAAAGAATTCATATGTAATTAAAATTAAATTTGAGAAGAATTTTATTACGAAAGGTTTTTGAAATTCCTACCGGAAGTAGGTTTTTTACTCTTATCGAAAATCGGTTTTTTGCAAATATGTCGTAAATAATGCATTCTATATATATTCATGAAGTATTTAAAGTTGGATTTGGAATATTTTTTATATAACTGAAATTTCAAAATTCTGACCGGAAGTAACATTTTCACGTATAAGCAAGTCGTGTGGTGGCCACACCTCATTTTTTAGTTCTTAAGTAGATACCTTTTGTATACTTTTCACTAAAATGTGTGCCGTTTAGAATTTAATTTAATCCCAAAACTGTTCAAACAGTCGCCTTTTACTAACCTAAATGATGACAGAATAATTTTTAAGTAGGAAATTGAGACAGGAAACGATTTTCGTCATTCAATTTTCGGCTGCCTCTATATTTTCAGAACAATGGTATAAAATTAGGATAAAATATAATGCAAAACTAATTTTTGTTTCCCATTTAGATTACTAATGTAGCTTATTTCTTAAATTTGTGAATTTTTGCTTAGTGTTTCCCGATTCATACCGAAGTCGTTAATGCTTTATCTCTACATCTGGTTTTTGACGCATACGAAATCTTTATTGCAGAGATCTTTTCTCTATAACGCTTGTCTTCGTCTTCATCTACTGATCGTTGGTTATATGTTCTTGTATTTTCTTTCTTTGTACGTATCTCCATAATTTTCTGTTTCAATTCAGTTTTCCAATTCTGTTCAATATTGATCTTTCCATTCATTATAGGCAAATACCCACCGTTTCCTTTTTGTCTTTCTTCTTGCATTAGTTTGGTTAATTTCTAACGTAAAGCAGTGTTATTGCTAACAAACTAGTACTTCATTATCGCCCGTGGACGCAGTAGATAAAGAGGAGCGTAAAGTAGTCACCATTCTCCGCACAGTGAGAAAAAAAAATAGTTGATTTAATTCTTTTCAGAGGCTTGTGGGAAAAGTCGAGAATTAGGTAATAAAAAGCCACATTTAAATGTAAAGTTACTTTCAGTCAAAATTAAAATAGATTTTAAATTATTTAAATAAAAAAATAGAACAAAAAAACGTCCAAAATACAATAACCTAGCTATAAAAAGGCGCAATAGGTTTCCAAGAAACTCACCACCTTGAGTATCATTCCTTAATACACAAACCGGTTTTATAACTGGTCATGCACCCGTTAAAGTGCGTCTTAACAAGATAGGCCTATATGACGGAGGCCTTAGCTGCAGACTCTGCCATAAGGAACCAGGAACAGCCAGCCATATCCCAGTAAACTATGAGGCAATGAATCACAGGAGGCAACCGAATAAAGATCCAGAGATGCTCAAGAAACACCCAGTAAATATATCTGTGCAGACTTGTACAAGACATGAAGTACTGGAGTGAATATGACAAATATGGCGCGGACACGAACGGTTGATGACTCATCGCCCATGGGCGCACTATTGAAATGTTGTATTTTTAAAGAGGTTTTAATTTTATTTATATAATTGGATAACAAGTGGCTGGTGATCTATAAAATACAAAATACCTTATTATTTATTCATTTTCTCTTCTGTAAGACTTGTTTTCTTTGAATTAAGTACATCCTTGAAGATAGAAAACGTCCTTTCTACATCGCAACTGGTTATAGGTGCGTACCGGAAATATTTTTTTTTATTGCAGCGTATTTAGCATACACAATTGCCGCAATCTTATTAAATCTGGATTTCTATTAAAAACTGCGTCTAACTTTTGCCGAAGGCCATATCCGAAGTCACTTGGAATACTTTTGAAATTATTAATAGCCCACATCTAATGTGGTTAATCAATCTTTTAATTTGAGATTTCGATTTTCAAAATATGTGATTAGTTTAGGCAAATTTTCAAAGTGTTCCTGAAGGAATAACGACTGATTTTTTAAATTTGGGATTTGTGTTAGTTCCTTGCACTCAGAAATACTTCGAGCATCGTCATTTAAACATGTAACGAAATTTTGTAAACTATCGAAATTCTCCGTATAAAAACTATTTCTGTGTATGTCTTAGCAAAGCTAAGTCACAAACGTGCAATATTTTGGCATTCTGTAACGATATTTTACAAACTTTGTAATAAATTTCGGAATCAATGACAATTCATTTTCATATCAGAAAAAGTAACATACACAACGTTCTAGATCTAAATAAATGATAACTAAAAATGTACGCGTATGTTATTGAAACTAAACGAAATCCAGTGCACACTTACGTCTAGATAATTGGGAGAAGTCGATTCAATAAACCGGTATTAAACAGACTATTACAAAAATTACGAAGTACGTAATTAGCAGTCAAAACAATGAAAAACCGAAACTAACGTAAGTATGAATGAAAATTTTATTTCTCTTGCGAAATATAAGGTAAATATAATAAATTTTAAAAACCCCTCACGCTCCTACCTACGCCGATGAAAAAAGGATTTTACTCATAAATTCCTTATTTTTGGGCATCTTTTGCTCTCATTCTCGGGTACTTCTCGGTCGTAAACAGATGTTGCAGTTCACATTTACATTATTTCTTTGCTGTAACTTCGTCGTAGTTTAAACCGGTCATGTCCGCGGCCTAATCATAAGCAACACAGGTTCAGCACGATAAGCCTTATAGACTGCGATGCAAACTGGGAACGTAAGCCGGAAGGGAAAAATTTTCTTTTACAACACCTAATTTTAGGTTTCACTTTTTCTTCTTGGCTACTTTTTAGGAATGGTTTTGAATCTATTATGAACTGTCCCTTTTAGCTTAATTCTCGACCAAAGGAAGGGGATTCTTCACATATGACAAGACACATGACATTAAATCTATATAAATAAAAATGAACCGATTTTGGACTAATTTTTTTTTAGTGTTCCTAGTAGTTTGAATAAGGTTTTTAGTGAAAGAAAAATTGGAAAAGGTGGCCGGAAATTTGGAAATTTCGGGAGAAACTGAAAGTGCTTTTTTCTATAGGATTTTTGTATGAACTGAAGACCATAACTCACGATTCGAACAATGGATATGAATAATTATCTTCTGTTTTGTTCCTTATGGTATTGGAAAAGTTTTCATGGAAAGAAATCGAGATAATTACAAAGGAAAATCGGAAAATACCAACAAACTACAAAAATCAAAATTTTCTTTAAGCACTCTAGATCATAACTGAGGATAGCAACGACATATTTGGTTGGTTCTTTTTTTGCTTTGTTCGTTACGCTCTCGGAATGGAAATAACTCAATTGAATGTATTCCATTGAAAAAAAGAATCTGGAAGATCTAGAGAAAAATGTGAAAAAACGCGTTCAACCTAAAATGGTGTATCTATTAGTTATCGTGTATCATCTGAACGACTTTGAGCGATTGAGCGTATATTCATACAATATATTTGTTTTGTCGAGACGGTGGTTCATAGCTATGCTAGGATCCGATAGGAGGCACTGTAGTCATGTTCTTAACAAATTCTATAATTACGAACCAAAATAACTCATATTTACAATATGTTTATTGGTTTAGTGCCAAAAAAGAAAATCACAAAATCTGAACCGAGTAGGTGGTGCTGTGATCGAGTTATCAATAAATTTTATATTTATAAACCGACATGATTTATATGTATATAATATGTTCGCGTGTAATATTTCGCCACCTACCGAAATGCTTATGTTTCTATTCTCTGTTGAAGCGTTGCAACTTCGAATTTGCGAATTTTATAAATTACATATTATTTGTTATCAGCAAATAATAAATAATCACTTATGGGTTGGTCTTAATTACAGTTGCAAACTTTTCCATTAAATTCATTTTAGTTTTATTATCGTTTACCTTCGCCGTTAGCGCCGAATAATTATCCTTCTAATGCGATATTTTGTCGCTATAAACGCAACACATATGCTAAGTAATTATAACAGAAATTTCCCATTAAACATGCAAAATTAAACGACAGGAGGCGACGTCTATTAAGTTTGCAGTTACTTGCGTACAATCAACGCACTACGGATGAAGAACGGAAGAAGAAGAAGAGGCTCGTCATCTGCCATACACGGGCCTTACAGGAGTTTTCACGGGTTCAGTGAAATACGTTTTGCTATCGTTGCCACGTATAGAGATCGTATATGAGCATGTATTAAAATTTAATTGTTAGTTACGCCATCTGGCGGTGGAAGATGAACATGTACACTCACTAGCACACACACACGTACAAACACATCTCTCCCGAAGGCGACGACAGTAATATAACTTCGGATACACGCGATAATGAACAACAGTTCTGAAGGTTGATTTGAAATGTAAATTGGATTGTTGCGGAAAACCATTAAAGAAGTTTCTTTCATCGCTTAAATATTGCACTTTTATTCACACTACTCTTGCACGTTTCGCGTGCTTCGTATGTTCTTTAAAAATCCTTTGCGGAATTTACATAATAACTGACATATTCTACAGGCAGGAATGGATTCGTCATAAATATGGTGATGGAAAAAAGATTTTTTGTTAGTAAGGCACGTGAAAATTTCAACCAAATAAATTTATTAATAAATTATATTGAAATTTTTCATGAATACGAATTTAAAGATGTGAATATTTTAATCTTAACCTATTATTTCTCTAAAAGCTTTATGTTATAACTCTGATAGTAATATAATAGGATATATGAAATAAATAAATGCAGGGATACCGCAAGGAAGTGTGTTGGGACCATGTTTCATTTGCTTTACAACTGGGATATTCTCCAAACAGATAACGTAACAATTCCCCCCTTTGCTGATGACACAATAATACAGCTAAGAGCTATCAAATTGGAAAAAAAACGTATAACAAGATATACTCGTATGATTGGACTAAATAAAGAAAATATAAAAATATAAAAATTGAATTGTCTGACCGAAAGACACACTGTTAATATACGGGGAATGTTCTCTTTCCGCACAAGCAGAAAATTTGAGATACGCAAAGAACTAATAACAGAAGGAGATCCGACGTTGATAACTTCGTTTAGTCTGGTGCTAGAAGACGTAATATGGAAAAGCGAAATAAAGAGAGAAGGAACGTTAGTCTACAAAAGTCATCAATAACTTAGCTGCGCTGAGGACATAGCGTTGTTGGCAAGAAACAGAAAGGAATTAGAAAACATCACAAAACATATTATAACAACTGCAAAATATTTGGGTCTGGAATTTAATACGCCAAAAACAAAGAATATGAAGCTTTTATGCGTGTTGAAAGTGACAAATAGCAGAGTTTAAATATATGTAGTGAAAACAGTCAGTGGGAAGTTGAAGAGGTGGAGGAACATCTATGAATACAATAATAACCAATGAATGCAGCGAAGACTAAGAAATCGAGTTACGTATAGCCAAAGGTAATAATAGTGTGTGATATTTGAACAAAATTGTAAAATCCAGAGAAGTATCAGACAGTCTGAGCCCATTCTTGTTCAACCTATTAATGGACGAAATTATACGGGGGAGAGGGGGGCGTCGTTAAATTTGGGCTACAGAATGAGCAGGAACAGAGTGAACATGGTGTTTTATGCGGACGATGCAGCAATCTAGCGGAAACGGAAGACGATCTACAGAATCAGCTCTTTAAATTTTATCACACAAGCCAACAACTGAACTTGACTATATACACCGATAAAACAAAAGCCATGACAATCGCTAAAGAACCAGTCCGATGCAAAGTTGTGGTGGAAGATAAACCCATTGAGCTAGTCAATCAGTTCAGGTACCTCGGACCTGACATCTCCAGTGGTCATGACCCAGCCAAAGACCAAAGGAACCAGATTGATAAAACGACATCGCTATCAGGATGTTTTAGAGAGATAGTTTGGTCGAATCAATACGTGCGAATAGACAGCAAGACAAGAATCTGCAAAACATGTATAAGGCCCGTCATGACTTACGGTAGAGAAACGCGTGAAGAAACAAGCAAAACCAAGAATATGCTAAGAGTTGCGGAAATGAAAACACTAAGAACTATCCTTGGCAAAACCAAAAAAGACCGTATAAGAAACACACATATTAGATAACAGTACGGGATAGTGGACGTGGTGAGATGGGGGAGACAAAGAAGAAGAAGATGGTACGATCACGTTAGCAGAATGGACGAGAGCAGATTGTCTCGTATAGCAGTAGAGGAAGCGATAGAAGGACAGCTGGAAATCAACACCACAGGACAAACCATAGCTACAAATTCAGAAATCAATAGACCAATAAGTCTAAAAGAAGGAGAAGTAGAAGAAGAACATGGATATGTGAGACATGGCTTCTGGCAAGAATCAAGAGAGGATAGAATTTGGAAAAGGCAGATACTAAGGCGAACTTGATGTGGTAAAAGAACCGAATATGGTTGCGAAAGAAGTACGAATTTAGAACATTACCAACTTTTTGGAGAAAACCTAAGAGGCATATTTTTTAAAAGCAGAAGATTGCAATTGTTGGGACACCTGGAACGAATAGGCAAAAGAAGAAATGTAAAGAATATTTCTTGGAGAACCTCTGATGAATGCAGGAAAAAGGATGACCGAAGAAGAAGTGAATAGAAGCAGTTGAGGAAGATCTTAAGAGAACGGAGATTGGAAATTGGAGAGTACTTGGAAAGAACAGCAAAAAAAAGTGGAACAAAGTAACACATCTCAAGACCTAAATGGTCTATCTAAGCTACACACATAATATTTTTTTATAATTTTATTAAGACAAATAACAATGCTGATACTCCCTATCATTCTAACACATTATTTTAGTATTGTATCATTTTTATAACAATTACCTTCATTAAACTCGTGCTATTGTAAATAAAAAAAAAGAATACAAGAAGCAAACAAAAGAGATCCCTGTTCAAACAACCTGATTCCAACGCGAAAGGCTTGACGCTAATGGTTCCCAGAACTCGATCTGTGAATTATTAAATCAATCATTTCATCCGCTAATAGGTTCGGTGCCGAAAACTGAATCGCGTTTTTCGGGACATCAGGCGAGGCATGACGAACACGACAGAAGTAGGGAGTTACATAATACGCCATACATATGTATACGTGAATACTCTCCGCGTTGCTGCAATTTTCCAACCGTGCGGCAACGTCGACATAACGAATACCGAACACGGAACGGAACGAACGACATCATCAGATTCATCAGTAACACATACACAGAGACATTCAATTCGTTCGTCATATAATGGAATTTTCGACCATCACTATTTGATCGACAAACATTTATGTAACGAAACGAACGCTTGTTCCGTAACGTCCATCCATAGAAATTCTGCTGCATAATGTAGTTTTAAAAATTCGTGCTGTTCAGCAGCGGCAGTGCATGCGGTACTCTTTGGTACTATAGATGACAACTTTGCCTGCTGCTGCCTGTTCTGGTCTATACTGAACGATGAAGAATAATCAATCGACGAATTACTAATTTATTTATAGAACGCGCGGTTGACATATGGATTTCACTGAGTACATTAAAGTGGAATGAATAATTTCTAACATCATTAAAGTAATATAATAATCAACATGAATTTATTATTCCAGTAGTCATTTTATATTGTAATAATTTATTTTAATTTTACACAATACTACTGATAAATAAATGTTTAGATATGTCGATGTTTTTAATTTCCATATAACTTCAATCAATCAACACATTAATGTATTTGACAGATATTAGACTTCATATTCCTCTAATGATGTACTATTTCATAGTAGCTGCAAATGGTGGTAGGTCATTCTGATAGTCTGCCGTTTATTACTTCCTTCTGTCCCTCTATATTCCTTGGCTATACCGTACTGACGATGATCAATGAATCCGAAACACGTGTCTGCGGTTGCTTTACAGCGGAATTAGCCCATTATCTTTCTTTGTGTTATTATTATAGTAGTTTGTATTAATTGTTTTTACAATTCCGCTGCGCTAAGATAACTAATTGCTTTTAATACATTTTATATATTGGGGAGTTCGGCAACAATTAAAATATAAAATGGACATATCTGTATAAAAATCTTACCATTTCGTATTTTAATTGTTGCCGGATACCTCAAGATCCTGCAGTTATTAATATATATATATACAAGGTGTGTATAAATTGGCGGACCCACTACACGCGGCGATGTTTTTCGATAAATTCGGAGTCCAAAATCCTAATACGAAAATGTTGTACCATGCTCCATATCTTTGCACGAGGTTCCTAAAGTTCGGACTTTCAGTCTTGAAATAAGCATTATTACTCGATATTTGTTGACAGAAAGAGCTACAATTTAGAAGAAAGAAGAATTGTTGTTATTATCCTTTCGTTAAAGTTTTCTTTTTGATTTTAAAGTTTGTTTTTAATATTTGTTTATTAACTTATTTTGACGAGAAACACATCTGACAACGTTGTAAAACAATAAGTAGGCAGCCTAATGTTGTTCTTGTCAAATACATTACTACTGTCAAATTTTGACACTTTGTAATCTACCTATTTCATTCGAATTGCTTATTTTTCGTGTTTATTTGTATAGTTTTAATCAGTTTTCGGGTTTTCGTGTTTACTAGTTGTCCTGTTTGTTTATTATGAATTTTACGTTCAACGAATATGCCGATATGTACATGATATACGGTTTCTGTCGTGGAAATGCTAGCATGGCAGGGCAGGAATATCGAGTGCTTTTTCCAAATCGGAGGCATCCAAGTAAAAATGTATTTCGAAGGCTGGACCAACGACTTCGTGAAACAGGTTCGTTTATTCCAAGAAATGCGAACGCAGGTCGACCAAGGCGTACCGTGCAACTAGAAAAGTTCTAGCCACAATACAGGAAGATCCCTCTGCGAGTACCCGTCAATTAGCTTCTACACTAAATATTCCCAGTAATAAGACTGTTCATTTGGTTCTACGAGAAAACTTGCTTCATCCATACCATGTTTCTAAAGTTCAGCCTCTTTACGGAAATGATAACTTATTTCGAATCAATTATTGCAATACAATCTTAAATGGAATTCAGGAAGAAGGTGACTTTTTAAGACGTATTCCTTGGAGTGATGAGTGCATGTTTACCAGAGATGGTGTGTTTAATACTCATAATTTTCATCATTGGGCAGATGAAAATCCACATGAATTTCGCGAATACGGTCACCAAAGAAGGGTTTCCGTTAACGTTTGGCTGGGTATAATAAACCACAGGGTAGTTGGACCAACTTACTTACCAAATCGCCTAGATGCCGGTGAATATTTAAATGTTTTAGAACAAGTTATTGATGAGATACCGCTGAACGTACGCCGTAATATGATTTACATGCATGATGGAGCTCCTGCGCACTTTGCTCGTAATATAAGAGACTGGTTGACTGAACACTTCCCAGACAGATGGATTGGTCGTGGCGGTCCCCTTTTGTGGCCTGCGAGATCCCCCGATCTCAATCCATTAGATTTTTTTGTTTGGGGTTTCATTAAAGGTAAAGTTTACGCTACACCTCCACAGGACGCTGACGAAGTTAGAGCCCGAATTGAAGCCGCAGTATTAGAAATCACACCAGAAAGACTTGAGCGAATAGTACAAACGATACCACAAAGATTGCAGTTATGTCTACAAACTGATGGATTTCAATTCGAACAATTATGTAGGTAATAATTACATTGATTTCTATCAAGAAGATGTACAAAAATTTGTCAATATTATCAAAAAAAAATTAAACTTTGTAATATTTTCGTAATAAATATGTAATCTAAGAAACCAATTTTATTTCGTTTGTTTCTTTTTTAAATTTAAAATGTAAGGTTCACATGACGACGTGTAAAAATGTTCCGAAGATTATAACTAGCACATGCGTGTTCAATGTTGCCAAATGTATGTTTCTTTCAAATTCATTCTGAAGACAAAGGAAGCCTGATACATCGTTTTAGGATTAGGACTTTTAACTCAAAATTTGACCGAGAATGTCGCCACGTGTAGTGGGCCCGCCAATTTATACACACCTTGTATATTGTAATTAATCTATCAATCAATAATAAATATCTCATCAAAAAAGTCGCTGTACGTTTAATCACCTTTATATTTATAGGAAAAAGGAAACTTTCATATAGATTGCATACATTCCTGTAAATCATTTTGTAAACATGATATGAGTTCGTCCTCGATTCTCCAAGAAAAATAAACGGACACTGTTGTAACTAATCTGAAAATTTTCTGAGTGGACGTATGTATATACAAGAATACATTCAATTTAGTGTATAGGACCCAGTTTGTCAACAAAATAAATATTCCTTCTTTTTGTGTGTTCCTGTCGTCGTTGTATTTTAGCTTGACAGTGGCGTGAGAAATGTTGGCAACAGTGCACGTCAAGTCGTCGACGTCGTACAAAGAAAAGATACGTGGCCGAAATAAATTTTTACTCGCAACCAAATTTATAACGCTTTTCAATTCAGCGTGCGTCTCCTTCGATGAACGAAACAGTCGGAATTGGGGACAATTTAAAATTCCAAGTTGTAGACCATTGATTACTGTCGTTGCTGCGCGCCCTATTTACTCTTTATTGCGAAGAACTTGCGTTCCTCCTCGGGCTGTAGTAGCGGCGACGGTGGCGTCGAACTACTAGAAAAATTACTCTTGTTAGACTTGCACTTTGTAATAATGTAAAATCCCTTCGTCCAGCCGGGTAATGACGAGCAGAAAAATTCGCAACTAGTTAGTTGTTCTTCCAGACTGGAGGATTTCTTCTCATCAGCGTAATTCGTCTCTCTGATTAACAAAAAGTTCTTACACAACGAATTGCACTGACTGCAAAGTATATACATACAGACTGCTTTACTTTCTTGTCCAGTAAGACGTTATTTATTTGTGAATGGCAATCAGATAAGAATACAAATTTACGACATGATTATATTCAATTGCGGCATGACGGCACAATATTTATTTATAATCAATATTCAGAAACAAATTTCTCACGTAAATTATAAATGACTAAATTCCTTTACCTACACCTATTACTATTACAGAAACTGTGTGGATATTCATCCAATCGCTGTGGCTTCAAGCTACAGCAACTCATCTACAAGTAGCCCTCGTAATAGTAGACAAAACGTCGGTATTTACAAGCTTTTCAAATCTGGGCTTCAAAAAACCCATTTCATATCCTATGTGCAGAGTAATAAGTCTTTTGCCTTTTCCTGTTGGATTTTTTAATTCTGTCGAGACATCATCGATGCTTGACGGCGATTATGTACATTACCATCAACCCAAACTTTTGATTGTGTGTGACTTTCATTTATATAAATCTTAACAAACGAAGAAAAATTCATCAAATTACCTCTATAATGCTGATACAAATATTTTTAAGGGTTTGCAAATTCTTCCGAGAAATTACTTTACGTTAAGCCCCCCTTTCCCATCACCCCAAAAAGAACTGACTTTCAATAATCCTGAAATCGCAGTATTTACATCTGCATAGTTGCGTAATGCGACTGAATTGATATTTCAAACCTGATTTATTTCAGTCAGTAAACTTCCGTTAAAATATGACATGATAGATACACAAGATTGAAATATAAAATGCTCGCGTGATATCCGATTATTTTCAAAAATGCACCGTGTTCCCGTCAATCAATCTTGTACCGTTACCGCAACATCTCAATCCGACCCTGAAATAGAGATGTGTGTACGTTTGCCCCGTTGGTTGTCAGTATTCATTCGTAGATATCGTATCCCCATATCTGTAACATTTCACGAATACTCTTGGATCCATTAATGAAGAGCGACGGTATAAATTAAAGCAATCTAGTTAGTACTGCCTTATGTGTGTAGATATATACTTGTACGCATCACTATATATATATATCTTAAGACAATATTAATTAGCGAAGGCAAATATTGGGTTTCACTTAAGCGATCCGCGTTCATCAAGTATGCGTTTGTACATCTTACTATAGTGTAGAAAGACGCCTACTACGTGTGCTTCCTCCAGAATGTGAGTAAATATATTTGTAGTATGTGTAATATCGGAAACTATGTTGTGAGAATGCTAATACAATAGAATGCTTATTAATATTTACATTAAAAATTTGTTGAAATTGACTGCATTTTGATTGTAATAGTCGAAATTGCCATACTCCTATTTGCAAAACTTAATTTTTAATTTACTCTTTGCGGACAATACGACTTTTGCTAATAACTGTTTTATTGAGCCGTGTTCAACTTATTCCAATGCCAAGGCTGGTCCTGGGAAAACAGCCTGACCGCACCGCCATTGGTAAATAAGTAAAGAGATGTCATATATCTTCTCGCTGATATCAAAAGTATCAAATATTTTGAGGTAGCGCATGCGCCTCTAACGCTAACAACTTTTACTTTGAAAATATTCCAAAGCTATTGCTTCAAAATAGGATTACTTTTCTCACCTTCCTATCTTAATAGTCTCACATCAACTGAGATTGACATCCCGAGGTGGAGGCGGCCAAGTCATTATTTGCAGAGTAGTTTCTATTTGTTTCTGTGTCAAATAATCAGTTCACACGCTTTTTTATTATTAAATTTTAGCAATATTAAATCTAAAACATTTAGAGGAAAGTGTCCTAATATGGGGATACTGCCTAATATGGGGTATCTCAATATTTTTTAAACTATGGCAGTGACATCTATTATGTGATAACTTTTAATAAGGTTTTGGTGTCTGCAGACATCTGTAAAAGATTTATCGACTTAAAATGATTGTACCGACCAAACATTATCCATAACTCATTTAGGCGGCGGTTGAGTTTTTGCAACTGTATGTGTGCATTGGTTAAAATAGGAGATAAAAGTAAGTATTATTTACTGTTTTTGGTTGTTTAAAAAGTAGATGGAATAGGTAATGATGTGTGTATACTAATGTGAAAAAATCTTTATCCGATTTATTTTTATATTAACCTAAATCTGTGAGCTGATCTTTGCCTATTATGGGGTACATAGATGTGCTTATTTTGGCATATTATGGCACAAATGGTAAAACACAAATAAATTAAATAATTCTTCCAGATGTCGGGTAAAAGAAAGCAGTGGACGCGTGAAAATATGATAGAAGCTATTAAAGCTTGCAGAGAAAAAAGAATGGGTTATAAAAAAAGTGCCAAGACATACAACGTTCCACAAACAACTCTAGAAAGATATGTAGCAAGGGGAGAAGAGCCAGAGAAGATTGTGAATGAGAGGTTAGGAAGAAAGCCAGTATTTTCAGCACAAATGGAAGAAGAATTGGTTAATCACTGTCTAGAACTGGAAAGAAACTTTTTTGGAGTCACTCAGAAAGACATTTGTCGCCTGGCGTTTGAACTTTGCGAGCAAAACAATATAAAAAACCCTTTTAACAATCACAAGCAATGTGCAGGTTCTCGGTGGCTAAAGAGCTTTATTAACCGCCATCCAATCCTTTCCTTTAGAAAACCGCAAGGAATATCCTACGCTCGTGTGAAATCTTTCACTAAAGAAAATGTTGAAAATTTCTTTAATTTATACGAGAATGTTTTGGAAAAAGTTAATAACAACCCATCACGCATTTTCAATTGTGATGAAACGGGTATAACCATTGTACAACATAAACAACAGAAAGTTATTGCCTTAAAAGGGAAAAAGCAAGTCGCTGCTTTAACATCTGCAGAACGTGGGGCCTTAATGACTGTTGTCATGTGTTTTGGGGCTACCGGTCAGTATATCCCTCCACTAATTGTCTTTCCTAGAAAAAATATGAAGGCCGAGCTAATGAATGGAATGCCTCCAGGAGCTGTTTCAGCATGCCATAAATCTGGATGGATACAGCAAGAAATCTTTGTTCAATGGTTTGAACATTTTGTTCGTCATACTAAACCTACTGAAAACGACCCAGTTGTTTTGCTGCTGGACGGTCATTATTCGCACACAAGAAACCTTGAACTCATTAATCTAGCAAGAAACAACCATGTGTATATTGTTTGTTTCCCTCCTCATAGTACAAATAAAATGCAGCCCTTGGATGTCTCATTCATGTCTCCTTTTAAAACATATTATGCTCAGGAAATAAGAGATTGGCTTAGGCAGAATCCAGGGCGAGTTGTAACAGTCTATCAGGTTGGAGAACTTTTTGGTAGAGCCTATTTAAAGGCTGCCACATTAGGTACTGCCATACATGGCTTTCGGAAAACAGGTCTGTTTCCTGTTAACAGGCACGTTTTTAAAGAGCATGAGTTTGTAGCTGAGCAACTATCTAAGGAAGATAATCCTGTGTCAGTAGCAGAATTAAATCACGAGATCCCAGATATGGAATCAATTGAAGAAGAAGAAGCAATGGAACCAAAAGACAATCTTTTTCATGTGGCGCCTGCTGATTTATTACCGGTCCCAAGTTTAGCAGAGAAAATAGTTATCAAAAAGCGATCAAACGCTGGTAAAGCAACTATTATCACGAGTACCCCATACAAAAAAGAGTTAGAAGAAAGTCTCAATAAGAAAAATTCTCCATCTACATCAAAGGTTAAACGACAAGTCTTCTTTAGTAAGGATAAAAATAAGGAAGGACAAGAAAAACCAACATCGAAAAGGAAACTAGTAACCCGAGGCAAAAAGAGACAAATGTCTTCATCCTCGTCAGATTCATCTGCAGAAATCTTTTTGCAAGAAAGTGACGATTCACCAAATGAAGATGAAGATGCAGAATGTTTGTTCTGTAACCAACCATTTTCGGAAGATATGTGTGGAGAACTGTGGCTTAGATGCTCTGTCTGTTTAAAATGGGCGCATAGTGAGTGTGCAGGAGAAAAAGGCAAACGTTACATTTGTGACTTATGCAAATAAAAATCACGATTATAAATTTATGTTTATTATAAACAGGAAATTCTGACTTTAAGTTCCCATATTTTATAACAAAAACATATTTGACATGCATGTATAGATACAGATATGTATGCATTTGTGATAATTTTTTGAATAAAGCAACAACATTTATATTTTTTCAATTTTTTAGTTTGATTTAGAATGTTTTTTGCCTGCCCCATATTATGGCCCTATTGTAATCTAATTTGGGGTACGCACATTTTTTTTGGTATCATTTTTGTCCGTAATTACAAAAAAAGAGGAATGACTGATTACACATCGAAAGCTAGCATAACAATGAATCTGTAGTTTAAATTTTAAGTATTAATTACTAAAACTTTTGGAATTACTAAGGTTTGAAAAAAAGGACCCCATATTAGGCGATTTTCCTCTACTAAACCAAGTAGCCTTAGTAGCACAGTTTAGCGGCTGCCGATCGGCGAAACGTCAATTCAACGTTGCAATGCCGGTAGATAATCAACTGTGCTCACCCAATCTCGTATGAATATAAAATTGATAGTTATTGTCAATTGTCACCGTTGAGTGGATATGCGAATATCGTCTACATTGCTAGTAAATAGGTTAAATTTCGGATAATGATCTTGTATTGACAGCAAAATTCTACATACAATTTTTGGAACTAAACCAACATATACTGTAAGTATGAGTCACTTTGGTTCACCACTATAGAATTGTTAATAACTTGACTACAACGTCACCTATCGGATCGTAGCATAGTTCTGAACCATCGTCTCAACAGAACAAATATATTGTGTGAATTTGACCTTAATCGATCAAGTTGTTAATATGTTACACGCTCACACAACAGACGCCCAACAATTTTATTATATACGTGTAATAAAACGTCGAAACAAAAATAAACAAAACCGATATAAAAAAAATAACTTGATGATCATGTCTCATTTTATAATTTTGACAGATCCCGCTGTAGGTTATATCAACTTAAAAATTGTAAATGGCAATGAATGACCCCCATTTGCATGGTGTTTGGAAGATCTATTCAATATTTACGTTATTTTTTAAATTTCCTTCATTTGTTAAAAAAAATAATGAGGTGTGGCCACAACACGACTTTCCTGTACGTATGAGCTCTTTTAAATTATACAAAATTGTTTTAAATAGTTTTATTTTCTAAGAAAAATAAGTCTGTTAGTAAGTGTGCACTTCCAAATTAATTAAGTCCAAATTTTAAGAATTTTTTATATAAGAATTATTCAAAACCCTACTATACGTACTTCTCTTAATAAACCTCTGTAGAATGCATACTTTACAAGATATTCGAAAGAAAGTGCTACTCGCTAAGAGTAAAAGTGTTACTTCAGGTCAGAATTTTGAAATTCCATTTATAAAAAAAATATTCCAAATCAGGCTCTAAATACTTTTGTACTCTTGATAAACATACACTGACCCGTAAAAAAATTCAGCCTTCCTGAAATATTTATTGAAGCTCTATAGATTTCGTTTTTTTGGTCTAAATAAAGATTAAACTGTCATATTATTATTGTTCGTATTGATTAGTCTAAATAAAAAAGTTTAATTTTAACATATTAAACATATTTACATAAGTCGCCTACATATTTCCTTAAATCCATATTAATAAGTTAGTCGGCATTTCTTGGCTTTTTTCTCAGTTGCTTATGGACGTCAGTTTGACAGTAATCAACAATTTTCACGCGTTCACATTGCCGTTAACTAGTGCAAATTATTGGGCAAATTATTGCATTAATTTAAAATGATCGTAGTTAGTGTTATGTGTCTCGAACATGAGGACTATCTCGTACTACCGTTCAGGGTGCTTGGAATCGGTTTCTAGAAACTGGCACATTCGAAAGACGTGCAGGATCTGGAAGGCGAAAAGTAGCTAGTGCAGTTGATGATTGTTTTATTGTGTTGAATACATTAAGGGACCGCAAAATAACAGCAGTTGAAATCCAACAACGTTTGCAAATAGTGCGACGGATTGAAATAAGTAAAAGGACAATTAGGAAATGACTTGAGAAAAGTGGTCTAAGTTCGCGATGACATGCGGAATGCATCATCTCTGAAGGGTGTCTTTTCATGGTGGTTCTGTTATGGTGTGGGCAGGTATTTCCACAGAAGCACGTAGATACGGAGCTCCTATTTGTAGAAAAGGGTGCTTTAAAAGCTCACAGGTACGTGGAATATATTCTACAAGACTCGGTTGTCCATTTACACATTTTATTGTAGATGGATTTGTATTGATGCATAACAACGCCAGACCACACACAGGAAGAGTCGTTACTGAATACCTTAATGGAACTGGAATTCATCGACTTCTTTGACCAGCATGCAGTCTGGATCTAAATCCGATAGAACACCTATGGGGTGAACTCCAAAAGCATACTCGCCGTCGTCCAGCAAAGCCTGCAACATTGCAAGATTAGCCCTTTTAGAAGAATTCGAAGCAATTCCACAAATTTCCTTGACTAATTTGGTAAATTCAATGCCAAGACGACAGAACAGTGTAATCTTGGCTCGAAGAGGACATACAAATTATTAACAATCAGTTGAAAGTCGATTAGAAGCTGTTGTCTTCAGTTTTTGTAATTTAAGTAAAATTTAATTTTTCACTATTTCTGTTATAATTCTTAAATTAAATTAATTTTTGGTTATACATTGTATCTTTTCTCTCCATTTCGTGCGTCTCTCATTCTTAATGTGCACTGCTACAACAAAATATAACTTTCTAAAGGAATTAATAAACGTGTATGTGTTTTCGTGAAATTTTTAAGGTAGCCGTTTTTTTTGCCGGTCAGTGTATATAAAATGCATAATTTACGAGATATTTGCAAAAAAATCTCTATTCGATAAGAGTAAAAGTGTTACTTCCGGCCGAATTAAAAAAATTTCTTTATACAAAAGGTATTGAAAATTAAATTCTAAATACTTTTATACTAGTAACGTACCTGTCTAAAAAGCACTACAAAAAACTACTAAAATTAAAAAAAAATAATCCTGACCATGTCACTGTTATTTTAAATTAAATGTTCAAAATCAGCACCCTCAACCTCTTAGCAATAAAACAACCGACTGCAAAACAATGATGTAATTATCTTACCCGGGAAATTCGGCGTTTTTAACAAATGAACGAAATGTTAAAAAAACATAACTTTTGAATAGATCTTCCAAATACCTTTAAAAAGAGGGATCACTCGACTCCATTTGTCATTTAAAATTTTTAAGTTGATATATCCTACAGCGCCATCTGTCAAAATTTTAAAATGTTATTTTTGTTTCAAAGTTTTATTTCGGTTTATTTAAAATATAACAGGGGGGGGGGGGGGCTTTAGACATGCACTGTATAATGATATTCAGAAAATTCTATAATTTTTAAGTTCCCATACAAATTTCTTGACATGTGCAAAAAGTACGAAGTGAGCATTTTGAACTGTCCTGTGTTGGCCATAGTGATTTTAATATAGGAACACAGTGTAATTGGCAAGCCTTTTTTAATTATTTTTGTGGTTACGTTTGCTATTTAAAATTTTCCTGTGATTAAATGTCAATGAAATAGGGTTAGTTTTAAGTTGAATTAGATGAAAGAATTTTTTAGAAATACATATAGTAATTGCACTTTATTCTTTATCATAAACAATAATAAATACGTTACACCTTTATTACAGTAAAACATAATCACATAATTATGTCACCAAATAAATACATTTTATTAAAGTTGTTCGAAATGTCCACCGTTATTCTCAATGCATAGATTGACACATCTTAAAATGTTATTGAACACATTCCGGTATAATATTTTGCAATTCTATTGTAATTGCCTCTTCAAGTTCATCCAGATTAGGCAGTCTGTTCTGAAACACTTTATTTTTTACATGGCCAAAGAGAAAAAAGTCCAGTGGGGTTAAATCAGGAGAATTGGCTGGCTTTTGATTTCGACTAATCAATCGCTCACCATAGTATTCTTGCAAATAATCAACAGTTTGTTGTGCAGTATGTTCAGTTGCCCCATCTTGTTGAAAGTAACCCAGGTTTAATTCATCTTCCTGAATGCTGTTAAAGAAGGGTTCCAATATTTATTCACAATATCGTATTGCGTTAATTGTATCATGAAAAAAAAATGGTCCAATAATCCGTCTTTCACGGAAGTAAATATGTATTTCCTAGTTTTTGATAATACTGGGACTTTTTTGTTTCCAACCCAGAACAGTTCAAAATACTCACGTAGTAGTACTAGTTTGGCGGCCAACTAAAATTTGATAAACTAATTTCAATAATTAACACAACCACAACCACAACCAACAGTCAAAGCACTTTGCAAAAATTAAGTAGGTACCTACTATATAGCACATTAAATGAAGAATACACATTTAATAAAAATACAAGTAATCAAACGACATAAGTATAAATATTCCACAATACTATAAATATTTACTCATTTTTTAACAATTAAATTTATTTCAACGACTACTGGTTTGCTCTTTAAATATGACAATACGCGAGCGTTTTGCAAATAAGATTAAATCTAATAATTTTAAAATAATTTAAATTAATCTGAAATAGACAGCTTTTACAAATGTATCACACAATATATTGCTGCAATAACACTGCAATTTCAAAAACAACGTTTCTGATTTTTCTCTATGCGTTTCCGCAAATGAACAACGGCCAATGTAACAATGATTGTGCTGGCAAAATCCACGATGCAGCGTCATGAATAGCGACATAAATTAAATATGGTAATGCATCCCTTGTTAAAACGATGGATTTTTGCCGATTCCCGCTGTGTATCCGAGCTCTCTGTACGGAACGAATCGAGATATCTATCGCGTTAAAATGCAAATTCAAAAAAAAACCGTCTCTTTCGATGAACTGGTTCGGCCGCGGTTTGTCCGCCAGTACTTGAAAATGAAAAAGCAAGAAATAAAATCGTTTTAGCTATCGAAACATCACACTGAATATGAATTTAATGCGATTAACAATTACTGTTCGATATTATAGAAGCTTCATATGACTTATGAATGTAAAAATCAATATAATCCTTTTTAATTATTTCCATACTATAAAGTTAGTATGTTGAAATATACATTTCCTACATATTTTAAATTTGCGTCTTCAAGGCATATGTACGTGTAGTTTTTACAAAAACTGGGAAACAATAGTATATTAAAATACAAGTTTCATAAGACATGATTTATGCGCACACGATAAGTTTTTTTTAAAGAACAAGTGCGCAAAATATCTTACGAAAAGTGTATTTTTTATACATCTTTTTTTAATTCGGGTATTAAAAGTTTAAAAGGGCTTAAAATGAGAGACATGTTTTGTTGAAACATTTTAGAAATTTTGTTTTTTTAAAGTTGGTTACTCAGATTCTTAAGTAGACTATTTTAAATATTTCCATATCGGCGGTGGTACATATATTTTTTTTTTAAATTTAGACTGATTTACGTATGCAATAAATTACTCCAAATTATCAACCAAATTGATGAAACAAATAATTGCACGCCTCTGGAGATTTGCAAAATAGCAGAAGACAATTTACAAAACCTTTTGCCAACAAAGCCTCGAAATATTTATCAAAAACAATACCAGCTTTCTTAAGTTGATGTAAAGAAAATTATATCGCGAAAATGTAATAATTGCTTATTTTGATAAAGAAAGCAAGATAAAAAGGCATCGTCCTTGTCGTCTACATATTCAATGTTACGATGTTGTTTAAGTATTTCTAAAAGTATAGAAATCTCAAAATTTTCTACGTTTCTTGCATTTTTAAAAAGAATATCTGAAGGCTACGGTCCTAAGAAAGCCAAGATTTTAGAAATAGATCATATTAACCAGTTTATAATAGAAGCTGATGATAAAACATATTTGGCAATGAAAGTAAGTAATAAGAACATCATTGTTTATATTTTACTAATTTTCTACATTATTTTGTTATAACAGTTATATTAATATTCTGTTAGATTATCCTTATAATGGGCTATAATGGATGTTGTCGTCGTGAAGAAATAATGAACATGATTATAGATGATATACAGTTTAAAAATGATGTCATAATGGTTGCAGTGCCAAAAACTAAAACTTATGTTCCAAGACAATTAATTATGACACAAAGGTTATGGATTCAATTGGTTAAAAAATATCATTCACTTCATCCCAGGCATGCTACACATAAACGCTTCTTCCTGCAATATAGGATTTTGCGTGAATAGTCCAATTGGTATTAATAGCATAGGAAAAATACCAAAAAATATTGCTACTTACTTAAATTTACCTAATCTTGAGTTCTTCACTGGACATTGCTTTAGACGTTCTAGTGTGACACACTTGGCTAATAGTGGAGGTGACTTAATAAGAATTAAGCGCCATGAAGGATGGAAGGTGTTGTACTATTTATTCAACATGGGAAGTAAATTCCAACTCTGTTTAGCAATTTATATTGTTAATTAGCATAAATAAAACGCTAGCAGGTGTGTTTTTTTATTTTTGGTACAACTTCTAATGCATATGTTTGTAACATTAAAGGTTTATATTTGACATTGAAATATGATTTGGTTGGGTTTTTTGTTACCAAACTAAAAGTAATAATATTAGCTTGCGATAAAGTAGTACTTTACGCAACCAAAACGGGTATCGTAAAATGAACTTTATAGCACCGAATTAGAAGAAAAACTTTTTGTAACAAAGAGTTTTATTGATTTTCAAAATATTTGCCCTTAGAAAACATTACTGAATATGCTGAAGTACACATTGTCAAAGCATTTGCACCTCTAAGACAATGTTTACTGTTTCACTATCAATAATGCAAAGCTAAATTAAATTTAATAATCATTATTGAACATGCAAACTGAATTTTGTTAATCAACATTCAAAAATGAATTTACAATAAAAAAAAGCTATGTGTATAGAAAAAGAAATTCAGAACATTATACCAATTCAAATAAATGGCACTGTATGTGTACTTACTGTTCTTGATTATACATATCATCAAACTCTTGATATTGATATTGTTTGCTCATACTAATTGCCTACATCTAAAATTAATACATTCAATAAACACTTCATTTAAAGAGCAAATAATTCTTATTACAAATGAAAGGAATTGTTTGCTTCAATAAAAAACAAATTAATTTAAATCAACAAGTTACGATTGTTTAAATATCTTCTATGTATGTTTACCTACTATACGATATATAGATTGCTCTTCGAAACTTAATTCACTAATAAACAAACATTTTAATTTTTTTATATTTACCCTTTTTCTTGCAATTTATATAAGATGGGGTTGATCGACGTTTTTGAATTGTAGTAACATAATTAACGAACGAATACCAAAGAAATATTGGACAGGCAATTTCAGCTGTAGCTATCGAAACAATCGAAACGCGTCCACGTCTCGCTAATTAGCAATGGCAATTAATTTTTTTTCTATAGGAACAATGTTTATGTAACAAATCAAATATCTCAGTACAGCTAAAAAATTAACGCGTGTTTGTATGAACTTCTTTGTTGAAAATGATTGACAATATAGCATAGTAAAGTTGGTACCTATCATCTATTGTGGTGACAAAAGAAGTGTATTTTTTCTAATTTCAAAACGCAAACCAGAGAACATTATTTAAAATTAATACCGTTTCAACATTAATTTTGAATAATAACTGTTAACTTTAGTTCTAAAGTTAATAATTAGACGAAACTAGCACTCGTCCCTTGATGGAGAAAGCACGAAACCGAAATTTCCATTGCCCGTATTAGGTTTCCGTACGACACCTTTGTGGCCAAATTATAAACGTGAAACAGCGACACACAATGCAGAATGCAACGGTGTGTGTGAAGTGAAAATGCCATAAAAAAATAAAAAACAAAAATTGAAACGGAGACAGTTGAAAAACAATGAACATAGTACACGCCGTAGTTCACTAGATTTATTACCGTGATGAGTCGAGCTTATATTAAATGCGAGGCTAATTACAACTCAACTTAATTACTAAAATACATCCTGCTTTCTGTACAACAAAAGATACTCGATTTATAGTTTGACTAGCGTAACATTACGCTAAAGTAGTTATAATGTCAGGCACAAAAGCAAATATTAATTACTAAAATACGTCATCTGCACAATATCTCAGTAAAAAATAAATTAATTTATAGAGGTAGAAAAATTATTAGCTTCATGAAACATTATGAAGCTAATAATACTTATGGATGATATATATATTATTTGTGTGATAATGTTAGATGTTCGTTTTAGGTAATCTTAGACCTTCTAATTAACCCACATGAACGGTATACGACAGCTTGACTACTAATTTTTATACTACTGTTTTAATTATACAATTCGCGTCGATATTAATTGTGTAGTAGAATTAAATGCACGTCCATCAGCTCAAGAATACATATAATATACAATAAATGTGTGTATATGTGTTCTGTATATGTACGTCAAGATTATGAATAAAAACTGAAAATAACACGTAAGGTAGATATGTATAATATTATAAAAATGTTTCACAAGAGCTGGAAAATAATCTATTAACATGTAGATCTCGGCTTTCAGGTTGGAACAGCGTGAAGTTAGGCGTAAATGCCGACGTTTCCTTCATTATTGAAATGGAGATATTCAGGACTGCTATTTATCGAGTTGTTGCTTGATACTACAGCAACTTGTCTTTCTAATTTGTAGACATTAAAATAGCAGAAATAGAAGTAATAATAGTATTGATAAAGGTATTTCTATATAGTAATGTTTCTCAAACTTTTTTAATGCACGATCCTCCTTTTTACCCAATTTTATTTGTAGAAAAAGTAACTGCAACACCCCGCATTTAAATTTAACGCAGAAAGTGTGTTTGTTACATGCACCATCTATTATCGAGTACGTCAAGTTCTTAGTACCGTATTTTCCGAAACATTCAGTCAATAAAGGACACTACATTACTAGATCTTTCTCGACTTTTAAAAAGATCGTTACAGCCACCTGCGTCCTATAGTCACAAGAAAAGAAAAAAGAACAGAATATACTGTGATAAATATGATAACAGTGACAGAGAGCATTAATTATTTTTTATGAAAACCGTAGCTTACGAAAAACCTTCTTCGGGAATGGAGTTTTGATTCGTTAGTTAAGTATAATACGATAAATTCTGACCTAATTTTTTAGACGGGCAAATTAGTCTTCGCAATTTCAATAATAGCTTTGTGAATATTTTCCAAATAAAATTCAAATCAGTTATGAATGACACTTGAATATGAACAGTGAATTGCTTTTGGATAATTCCTTTCAACATGCTGAAAATTCAACAAACATGAAAGAAAATCCTACTGAAATATCAAACGATGGGATGTTAAAACCAGAATTTTCTTCCCAGAAACCGGATCATTTTTGGATTAAAATAATGCAAATACGCCAAACTAGTGAAGGAAGCTTTTAAATGTTTGGTTCCTTTTGCAATATTATTTTTATACTATTTAAACATCGATCCTGAAATTGAAAGGTGAAAGTATTCAATGAGCAGATTTTAGACTCGACCTGCTTTCCCGGTCAATGAGGAGGTTATAAAATCATCTTGATTTTAAAGAACATTGAGGGAGCTAAGGTCAAGGTGAATGCCAAAGTCAAGGAATCGATTAAAGGAGGAGAAATAATATTAGTTTTGGTATATAATAATGTTGCAAAGGTTAATGATTATAGCAAATGGTTGTTGTGTTGACTGAGCTAATAGTTTTATTTCGAATATAAACGACAATGAAGAACTCTCAAGTACAATGTTGCTAGAAGTGCAAAAGAAACTTTATAGTTTTAATAATGTTGGAGATATATTCTCGAAAAGTAAAGACTGTCAGCATTGCGAAACAGCAAGATTAAAATCACTTGCTGCCCAGTATATAGGCCGGTAGTTAGCGGGGGTAATACAAGTGTAAAGATTAAAACTGAAGACAAAAGCAAGTAAGACGAACTCTACAAAAAAGAGACTGAGGAATGAGTAAGATAATCAGCGTACGCAAGTACTCGACACGACAATGAATCGAGTAAATCCTTGAGAAATAAATTAAAAGCAGAGGTCCTACATTGGAACCTTGCGAGACCCCGGAAGAGGGGCAAAACCCACGAGATTTAAAACTATTTTAGAATACATATTTGCATCTGTTGGTCAAAATGCGGCAATAAAAGCAAAAACTGCTAAATCTGAAAATAGGAAGTTTCCAAGTAGCATAGGTACATGTTGAGTCATATAAAAGCCGCTGCTAAGTGTGCAATAATTAAATTATTGTTTTTCAAATACCGAGAGTAATAAATATGTTTTATAGTAAAAAATTGCATCCATAGAAAAAATATGTCGGAAGTTATTAAAAATGTGTAAGTGTTATAATATTTAATAGAGTTTAACTAGATAGATATTTAAATGGAAGCTTCATGACGGCTCATAAAACATAAATACTTCTTTGGCACTTTTCAAAGTCATTCATAGACATAGGCACTCTTTACATGAAGCTATTCTTTACCAAGTATAGTCACGTTATAGTTATTTACGTGGCAAGCTTAGTAAATTAGTCTTTACGGGTGAGCCGGGAAGATTGTGGGGCGAGCGACGAAGGAGCGAGTCCCATAACCCGGTGAGCCCAGTAAAGACTAATTGCAAGCGAGCTGCGTACAACGTTTTATTTCCTCTTGTAGAAATAGATAAATATAAATAAATGATACAGTAATACGAAGCCAGTCTCTGCACTGTAGAAAAATTAGTTTGCTGTGATGGTAACCAAGGAGATTCGTATGTTTTGTAATTAAAATTACAAAAATAAAACCCTTTGTCGCTCTTTGTAAAAAAAGTGTTATTGTAATGGACTTAATCGCGGATGAAGACTTTCGGGGAGATTTTACTGCTGTTTGCAAAGAAATTGAAGATACGGTAAACGCAGCCAATGCCTGCCTAATACCTAAAAAATCCAAAGAACGGTATGAGAAGCAATTTAGGGTTTTCAGTGAATGGCGAAAAGAGAAAGGAATCAAAGGTGTTAATGAAAATTTAATTATGAGAATTATGAGAAAATTACGTTTGTATGCCAACACATCTGATTATATTCCTTTTATTAGTCACTTAAGTACAAACCATCGTCACTGTGGGCTTTTATGTCTATGCTGAAGACCACGTTGTTAGTGTACGAGAACGTTGATATTGGAAAATTTACTAAAGTAACCAGCTTTTTAAAAAAGAAGTCATTGGGTTATCAACCGAAAAAGTCTAGAAATTTGAGCAGACAAGATATTGATAGGTTTTTGACAGAAGCACCAAATGACAGATATTTAATGATAAAGGTATGTTTCGATAACTTATCGGCGTAGTTATCTAAAAATATCTTACTCTACACACAGGTGGCAACAGTATTTGGTGTAAATGGAGGGTGCCGTCGTGAGGAATTGTATAAGATGCGAGTTAACGATATTAAGGACAAAGGAGAGTATATTGTTATTGAAATTCCTGATTCGAAAACCCATGTGCCCAGAAAGTTCACTATTGTTTCCGATGGAGAAGGTTTGAATTGTTTGGAACTCTACCGTCAATATGCATCATTAAGACCGTACCATGTTGATCACAATCGCTTTTTTATCTCCTACCGTCATGGAAAATGTACCGTACAACCGGTAGGAATTAAAAGTTTTGGCAAGTTCCCGAGTGTCATAGCATCGTTCTTGGGATTGGAAAATCCTGAAAGCTACACTGGCCATTGTTTTCGCCGGTCTTCAGCGACCATTTTAGCAGATGCAGGTGCTGATGTGTTAACCTTAAAACGCCATGGCTCTTGGAAGTTATCGTCTGTCGCTGAAAGTTACATGGCAGAGTCTGTTACAAACAAAATTAAAATTGCTAAAATGATACAAGGAGACAGAACAGTTAAGAGTGCATCTGCATCTGAAACTTTAGATATACATAATTCGAATAATTATCACGATCAGCTGCAAAGTACTAGCCACTTGACTGTTCCTGGCGCAACATTTAATTTTCATCCCGAATCGAAGTGTACTGTTAACTTTTATTCTTGTAAACATTAATAACATATTTTATTAATTAAATTATAAATTATTATAAATAGATAAGAATTGTGAACGTTAAAAATTGTACAATATTAAAGGAAGTATTTATTATAAATGTTTTTTTTTTTTTGAAAGGTCTTGACAGACAGAAAGGGCCTGTAAAGACGCCATGGCAACCCTTTACAGGAACCGTTCCTGTAAAGAGTCGTCTACTTAGGTAGTCTAGACGACTGTAATTGGTATCTAACAAGACAAGAGGAAATAAAATTAATTATTGTGGAGATAAAAACAGTAAAAGGACTTTTTTTTATTAATAAAAGATATTTAGACAACCATACTTTTGGCGACTTTTAGTTTTTGGCGCCCAGTATGAACATGATTATCACCAACCTTAGTTTTCCTAGGTTAGCCGTTTTATAGTGACATAATGGTAGAGGTGCTCGGCTTTATAATATAGGTTGTGTTGATTAAACACATTTGTACATAGCTGACCTTTATATTCAAGGGCAAAAAATAGATTCACAATAAGATCGAAAATTTGACAGATTGATTTTCTATTATGTGCATGCATTGTATGCATCTATGTATGTGTGAATGAGTATATGTGCGTTGAAGTATATATATACATATTGATAGCACAGCATATTGCAATTACTCAACGCAGGAGGATTACTGTAAATCTATTTTATAATGCACAGCTATTAGTACGCTGGTGAATCGATTTCATCCCGTTGTAGGCTTCGATGACGGATTACTTACTTGTATAATTTATTAAGTTCGCCGCTTCATCGGATTAATTACGTTTTATCCACATTATTTATGTGGATATGATACATGGGTATAAATGATTCACCTGTACTATACAAGTAAGTTTAAGGACATACACACATTTAAAAACTTATTTGTTGCATTATAATTGCAGTTGAACAGATACGAAAATTGTTTAAATATATTACCATACATTCAGTTTTAAATAAATAACTTTGTTGGGAAAACAATTCACTTAATATTATTACTCTATTCGTATACAGAATTCAGAAAAAAATACTTTCAGATAAAATCTTATGCCAGTCAACACTCTACATCGTGATAAACTATCATCTGGGTATGAACTTTTAATCATTTCAAAAGTTTCAGATATTTTACCCAACCGAACACAGAATGTTTTCTCTATTCTCATTTTTTCAATGGGTATGTCAAACACTGACAATTCAGTAATTAATTTGTAATAAACCTCAAACGTTAAATCAAAGCCTACTTGGGGGCAGTACATTAGAGATGGGAGTTTCATGTTCCATTCTTTGTGTTATAAAATTCCTGTTGTGAAAGAAGTTATAGCAACAGTTCATTATATTATGATATTCCCTCGTACATATTACTTTTATATTTAACAGAAAATATGATGAAATACTCATGCGCTCGAATTTAAAGTTTAACAGAATAGGTTACCTCAAACATCGCATTCAATCCTAATTTTGAGTAGATTTTACATATTAATCCAGAAAGTCACATGTATACAATCATCATTTTATTAACATATATGCTTTACACGTATTAGATAGAATATGTAATTAAATATAAAATTGTTGACAAATTACATTCTCAACTGTTTACATTACATTACAAATTGTTGTCCACTTTTTAAGCTATGTGCTCCACCTTTTGGCGGGATATCAGAATCAGTCTTTCTTATTCTGAAACAGACTGTAGTCATACTAGTGAATATTTACGGTTGTCACAGTAACACAATCGTAAATGAAATAAATTTCTGACAATGGCTACTAGGCTGTAGATTTGGTGTAGTGTCGACCGCAAATGTCGTATTGAGTGTTCGAAAATCCGCAGCTTATATGTCAAAGTTGTGGTTCAACTAATTTATAATACCAACTTTTTCAGTTTCAGTTAAAGCATACTACCATCTTTCGTTGATCAAATTCTTTTAGATAAACTGCGTTTGCGTTTATAAGCTTCACTATACAATTATTTTATACAGAGTGTTTCGTATTCCTAATTTAAAATTTTAAATGAAACACTCTGTATATTATAACATTATTGAATTCTTCTGGTAATTTTAATATACGTCTGTATATGTTAATATTTGTCTCTGTGTGTATTCCTTTTTAAGATTATTCGAAAGTTTTGACAGGAGATATCATCGGCGAAACGCCAATAATTAAATGACGAAAGACTGCAGATCATGAAACTTTATGAAATACTAGAGGAATTTTTTGTGATAATAGTAAACGCTTTAGAAATTTAATATGTAACACACAACAAGCTTAACAGTGATCTTATTTAATATTCAAAGAGCGAAAAACTTTTTTAAATAGGAGCAATATACTTATATGCATTTATAGAAAGCACAATTTAATTGTCTATTAATATGAATAAGGCACATAATACCGTGACATCGATTAAAAGTATAATGAATGTATAAAATTGAATATTGTAAATTTTAATTTTATTTAAAGATTTAAAATTTAATTTCTATAATTATCATTTATGTATTACGTTGATATACAGGTTCGGTCTGTTTTTACCTTGCATGCGAACTAAAAGTTCATGTATTGAAACAAACGTTGTTGCCAATATTTATATACATGTGGGCAAGTACTGTTCGATATTAGACGGCAGGCCGATACGATTACATATTACGATCATAAGATTCCAATATAATGCATGTGTGCATGTTGCAGGGGTTGTTATCTTAATTTTTAGGTATTATTCCCATTCGTAATATTCTTAAAAAAGTATCTTAAGTTAATATTATAAGAATTCCTTCAGATTTATGTGGAAATGTATTTCCAATTTAATAGGCTTATTTATGGTTTTATAAATATTTTTTATTCTATTCATATTGAGGGAAAAGTAAATAAAATAAATACACTTTAAATAAGACGTAAATTCACATGCCAAAAGGTTCAATTTAGTTTGTGTAATACAATTTAATGTGTCCAAAGAGAAAAATATTTGTTAGATTCCTGTTTTTTATTTTCTGTTGGCACGACTTTACATTTTTCAATACTTTTCATTCACATTAAACCGCACACGAAAGCACAGAAAAATAATATGATTAATTACAAATAAATTGCAATTAGAATCAAAACAAAATCCTAGAATAAGTAAAAAATATTTAACCCTGTAAGGCACCTTGTAGCCATTTGGCTACACTGAACTTTCAAAAAATTTTTCTTCTTTTCTACGCTTATTACACCTATTTTGTCAATGTTTCCATGTGGCAACAGCCTATCTAAAGTTGTGGGCTTGTGCTGCCATCTTTTAGCGGATTGGAAAAGAAAGAAAAGTAACCTGTTTGCATCAGCTGTTCGACCGTTTTATAACCTGTGAGTGCGTGCATTAGTTTTTGTACCCAATTAGGAAAGAATTTTGGTTCAAAAAAAAATTTACAATGTATTAGTCGCTTCCTAAAGTCTTAGTGTATCTATTTATATAAAAAAAATAGTGAAATATTGGTGGAAACATTGTGGAAATGTAGTTTGAAAACTGCCGTTGCCATTTGGAATCATTGAATCATTGTTATTTCAGATCATGGATAATATGGCAACAATTTCCACCAAATCCTTTTATCCCAAAAAGGAGAAAACAACGATTATTATGCCACCCGACCCCCAGACATCAGATCTTTCAGATGTCTCAGATTCAGATGATGACCAAATAGAAGAGGTAATTATTGCTCCGGATAGTGGCTCCGAAGAGGATAATATAGATACCAACATTCAGGATATTATTATTCCCGAAACGGATGAAGACAGTGAATCTGACGGAAGTAATTCTATAAATAAATATGTTACCAAAGTGCAAGATGAAGATTATGTAACGACCTCTGAAAGTGAGGAGGATTACGACATAGAAAAACCTTCATCATCAAAGAAAAGGAAACGCAAGAAGAAACCCAAGGTCCAGAGGACTAATAAAAAGAAAGCTAAAAAGACTGTAGTCCAACCGACTAGAAAATGGGTTGATAATGATCTTCCACACATAATCTAATCTAATAGATCTACCAGAAAATCAGGAAAATTACCATGATGAAGAACTTGTAGAGCCTCTGCAGTATTTTTTACAGTTTTTTTCATATGATTGCATAGAACTAATCGTAGAACAGTCCAATTATACTCTACGCAAGAGACAGGTAAAAGTCTCAACACAGATAACAAAGAAATCACAGATTTTCTTTCGATACTAATTTTGATGGGTATAATTTCCCTACCAAGCTACAAGGATTATTGGGCCACAAATACAAGAATTCCACAAATAGCTGACATAATGTCCTTGCGAAGATTCAAACAAATTCGCAGGTACATACATTTCAATGATAATATGATGATTGATAACACTAGTAAAGATAGATTTTATAAAATACGGCCTTTGTTGGATATGATAAACCACAACTGCTCTCAGTTTGAAATAGAAAACCGTTTTGCAGTTGATGAAACTATAATACCATATAAGGGTACAAGAGCGGGAAATCTTCGGCAGTATATGCCCAAGACGCCCCACAAATGGGGGTACAAATTTTTTATGAGAGCTGGTGTTTCAGGAATTATCTATTCTTTTATTCCGTACCAGGGGTCAAACACCTTCTCGTTACTGCAAGGAACTGCAATGGAATTATCAGAAGAGGAAACAAATTTAGGTGGTGGGAGTAGTGTGGTAATTGGTCTTTGCAAGACTATCCAGAATCCTGAAAATAGCACAGTCTATTTCGACAATTATTTTGCTACCATAAAACTGTTTTTCTATTTGAAGGAAAAATTCAATATTTATAGTTTGGGAACTCTACGGAGTAACAGAATAGAAGGTTGCCCGCTAATCCCCGACAAAGAGCTACTAAAAAAGGGTAGAGGTCAGCATGATTTCAAATCCACTGATGATAAATGTATTGTTGTCAAATGGGCAGATAGTAAATGCGTCTTGGTTGGAAGTACAATTTATGGTATAGCACCTATAGGCAATGTACTTAGATACTGCAAAGAAGCAAAGCGGAAGAAGGAAATTACCTGCCCATCCCTTATTTTGGAGTATAATAAACATATGGGAGGTGTGGACAAGTCTAACTCGCTAGTAGGACTTTATCGTACCCCAGGAAGAGCCAGGCGTTGGTATTTCCCAGTTTTTTCCTATTTGATAGACATGTGTATCGTCAACGCGTGGTTATTATACAAAGAAAACAATAAAAAAGAAAAAATAATAAAACCCCTGAAAGAGTTCAGAAGCGAAATTGCTAGATCTTTATCAACAACCGGGAAACCTAAACGTGGTAGACCATCTCGTGAATGCTCTCCCGCAGTGAAGAGAATCAAAATAATACCCCGTTGTACCCCGACCATTGGCAATCACAAGAACAGACACAATCGCACATTGGCCAGTACATACTACCAAAGGACGATGCCGCCATTGTTCCAAGGGTTTTTCAAGAATAATGTGCCAAAAATGCAACAGCAGGTTGTGCCTAACGGACAAAAAAAAATTGTTTTATGCAATTTCATGTACCAAATTGATAAATATTTGATATTATTATAGTAACGAGTGTTTTTTAATATTCGGCATTTTTTTATATTTTTTTATCTTTTGTAATAATACGTAATAAATGAGATAAAACCTACGTTATTTAGTTGCAATACATTTACATTAATGTTCAATGTTAACATATGGCTACAACTGCAAATTTCATTTTTCTTCAAAGAAACTTTTCTAAAATATATTCCATTGGTACACTATAGTATTCATTAAACTCCCACTAAAATTTCAGAATTTTTCTTGAACGAAAACTGGTAGTGAACCCTACAGGGTTAAACACTATCGGCGGTTGAGCAGAAGCTAAAGGAGACCCCGGTCAATATCAAATATTTATTTATTTATTCACTTATTTATTTATTTAAAGAAAAATACATGTGCACCTAGGTGTTAGCCACCAGTATGTGCAATTACATTATAAATTCTAAGAAATATAGTAACCTAATATGAATACATATTTCGCGTACAAAAGTGTGCGTTACTAAAACTAACTAACTATAACTATAATTATTTCATTAAGAAGTAGCTTGTGTCCTTAAAACATCCCCATTAACGCCTCCAAGTTAATAAAAAAAAGTTTCTAAAGTGCATTACGTACGTTTTTATTCTTTTATTAATTTTTATTTCAGGTAAAATCTTGATGTAGTTTCGGTCCTAAGTAACAAAAGGATCGTTGGTAAAATGTGGTATTACTTGTTGTTGTTTGCAGACATCCTATTATCCTGTTTCTTGTAAGGTATTTATGATTTATAGACTCTCTTATTTCAGGATGTTTATGAAGAAAAGTACATGATGTCAGTATATATAAAGATTTGATGTTAAATATGTCTACGGAATATAACTCTATTGTTGGATAAAGTCTATCTTTCCTGTATATTGTTTTGAGCAAGCAGTTTTGAACAGAATTTAAGGATTTTAGAGTGTCATTATAGGCTCCGCCCCAAGCTATTATACCATATCATATATATATATATATATAGGTTCAAACATTTCTTTATAGAAAATGAAAAGTGTGAACACATGAATGTTAAAACTAACATCAAGCAGTAAATAATTACTGTGACTTACATATATACCTTTATATGTAAAACGTATATGTATATATGCATGTGTTTGAGATACACACATACATTAAGTGCCATTGTGTATCTCAAACACATGCATATATACATATACGTTTTACGTATAAAGGTATATATGTAAGTCGCAGTAATTATTTACTGCTTGATGTTAGTTTTAACATCCATGTGTTCACACTTTTCATTTTCGTTTTGATTGGTGACGCCACCTAAGGCTCTATTACACGAGATACACTATTAACATACAGGCCTCTGTATAGCAGAACATGCTGTCAGAAGCCATCGCATTTTTCCGTGTCATCTTTTGGGTGTTAGATGTCGCTGTGATATTCTCACTGCATTTAACATGCAAAAATGACATAGGCAGCGATTTAAGTCTTGAAGCTATTGTCGAGAATCTCCACGTACACTGATGAGACTTCATAGGTCGAAACACCGTCTATGCGTTCGATTATCGACAATGGCACTTAATGTATGTGTGTGTCTCAAACACATGCATATATACATATACGTTTTACGTATAAAGGTATATATGTAAGTCACAGTAATTATTTCTTTATAGTTATATAATTTCCGCATTTCTATATGTAATAATAATAATAATAATAAATACATTTCTGAATCTTCTCAGTGACATATCGTTTGTATCTTGTTCCTTTCAAATCTGACATTGGTTTAGTTATTCATCGATTGATTTACGAAGGGGAAGTTTATATATTATCTACCATTTTGCATTAATTAAACTACAACAATGATCGAACAGGAGTTCTTGCCCTTCTAGGTGGCACTGATTGAATAGAATTTAACATGTAACACCAACATAAATGCCATGCCATTAATAGAAAAATTAACCGACGTTCCCAATAAAATCGCGCAAACTTTCCACATCTAGGCCAATATTTCCTCTCCGCAAACACCTCCTCCACGCCCGCCTCGTCCTCGTTTATTCCCAAAAAGTGGTAGCGAAGCGGCGCATCGCAGGTTTTATCGTAATTTTCTAGGTTTGTTCGTGCGATTTGACTGAATTATAATCACGGCGGTACGGTCGGCGAGGGTCGAAGAGAAATCCAGAGGAGTGGCCCAGGACGGAGGTATACACGCCATACTTCCTGACGTGCACGTGAGCCATCCTGGAAGGTCATTAAGCCGCTGTGCTGACACCGTCACATCCACCTGACACACTAACCCACAGGGAAATACGTTTGCATGTTGCGAGGGATGTAGCGTATAAAAAATTGTGTGAATCACAGACTATATTGCTAGGGAGGAAAAAGTGTAAATAAGGGTATTATCCCTTCTGAAATCAAGAAAAAAATTAAAATAAAAGTGGCAGACAATCAGTACAAATTTTGTTGATTTTAATGCATCAACCTATAAAGCATATTTTCAAATACTGCTTAAATAACGGTCACTAATTGATTTTCGTGTTTTTTTTTAATTGTACTACGTTTTTTAAAAATTACTTTTGCGCACTTTTGTTGAAATAATGCAAGATAAGATGTTTTAATAATAATAATAATAATAATAATAAGGTCTTTATTAATAAAGGCGAAATTTAGCCAAAGCTATTTACACTTTACCTTAAGAATAACATCAATAAGCATAAAAGAAACCAAAACATATACATGTATAAAACACCTAATATTACATAACTAGGGCGCGGACATGACCGGTTTAAACTACGACGAAGTTACAACGGAGAAAAGAAATAATGTAAACAACACACGTTCACTGAATAGCACTAATTCATATGGTGAACTGCAATATCTGTTTACGCTCGAGAAGTGCCGAGTTATGAGTAAAATCCTTTTTTCATCGGCGTAGATTGGAGCGTGAGGGGTTTTTAAAATTTATTATATTTACCTTATATTTCGCAAGAGAAATAAAATTTTCATTCATACTTACGTTAGTTTCGTTTTTTAATTGTTTTGACTATTAATTACGTACTTCTTAATTTTTGTAATAGTCTGTTTAATATCGGTTTATTGAATCGACTTCTCCCAGTTATCTAGATCGGATTTCGTTTAGTTTCAATAACATACGCGTACATTTTTAGTTATCATTTATTTAGATCTAGAACGTTGTTTATGTTACTTTTTCTGATATGAAAATGAATTGCCAGTGATTCCGAAATTTATTAAAAAGTCTGTAAAATATCGTTACAGAATGCCAAAATATCGCACGTTCGTCACTTAGCTTTGCTAAAACATACACAGAAATAGTTTTTGTGCAGAGAATTTCGATAGTTTACAAAATTTCGTTACATGTTTAAATGACGATGCTCGAAGTATTTCTGAGTGCAAGGAACTAACACAAATCCAAAATTTAAAAAATCAGTTGTTATTACTTCAGGAACACTTTGGAAATTTGCCTAAACTAATCACGTATTTTGAAAATCGAAATCTCAAATTAAAAGATGGATTAACCACATTATACCTGGGTTATTAATGATTTCAAAAGTATTCCAAGTGACTTCGGATGTGGTCTTCGGCAAAAGTTAGACGAAGTTTTTAATAGAAATCCAGATTTAATAACATTGCGGCAATTGTGTATGCTAAATACGCTGAAATAAAAGAATATTTCCAGTACGCACCTATAACCAGTTGCGATGTAGAAAATACGTTTTCTATCTGCAAGGATGTACAGTTCTGTGCAATGAAATGGCGTACACGTATTATTGCTAATTTTGACATTATTTTGCCATTGTGAAAATGGCTTAAGTTAACTATGACAAATTGAATTATAGCGTCAATTCAATTTGTCATACATGACAGATATTCAAACAAAAGTCATATTTACATAATCGTATAATAAGTGTACGCCAGTTTATTGCACAAAACTGTACATAATTCAAAGAGAACAGGTCTTACAGAAGAGAAAATGCACAAATAATAAGTTATTTTGTATTTTATAGATCACCAGCCATTTGTTATCCAATTATATAAATAAAATTAATACCTTTAAAAATACAACATTTCAATAGTGCGCCCGTGGGCGATGAGTCATGGCTCGCTCGATTCCGCGCCCTAGTCATCAACCGTACGTGTCCGCGCCCTATACATAACTATACAGTAACTGAGGTTTAGCTGAAAAATCAATGTCAGAAATCCGCAGCATCAGTTGCTAAGTAGAGATCGCTTATAAGCTGATGCAAATGCAGTAGTAGGTAACTGTTTGAAATTATCACTTAATTTATTGAAGGTGGTTGAAGCAGTGTAAGAGAACGAAACGTTTGAACATTGTTGTGTGATAGCTCGGAACAACAAAATGGTACCGGCACCTAGTACTGACCTTATGCAATTCATAATGCTTCAACAATTTCAAAGACAAGTAAGCTCCAGAGGATGTTGTAACCACTGAGTGCACAAGAATGGCAGTCTGCGACGGTTCTCCATATTCAGCTACCCTATCAGGTACGTGATCCCGGAACTTTAAATTAAACACCAACCTCAAACAAATGTTCTGAACTCTCTGAATACGATATCTGTCGAAGGAATCTGACAGGGACAATACACAGTATCACAGTAGTTGAAATGAGATAATACTAAACTATCAGTCACAAGTTTTCTTCAATTAAAATCAAGACTATGCTTGTTGGAGTAAAGTATTTTTAAAAAAAATTATGCTTTTCTTCAAAGCTGATTAATATGGGGTTTAAATCTTAAAGAAGTATCAAAATAAAGTCCCAGGTTCTTTGCTGAGCCTACAGGTTTCAGCAACAAGTCATTAACAATAACATTAAGAGATATTGAAAATGCAAGAGACTTCTTATTATCGAAAATTATCATTGAAGATTTGGTAGGGTTGATATGTAAGTTATGTTTTTTAGATAATAGTAATAGTCTTTAAAAATCCTCATTAATTAAACGAGACTCCTCGATAGCAGTAGCAGCAGCAGTAGTAAGTTCTGTAAATTTGAGTATCATCTACATAGAACATACAATGACAGTTATGAAGTTGTTTTGCGAAATCAGCCGAATACAAAATGTACAATAATGGTCCCAAAACACTGCCCTGTGGGACGCCTCTACGCACAGCAAGATATTCAGATTCTGAAAGCTCGGTTATAACATTGATTAAATATAAAGAATATTGAAAAAATAATTGCTATTGCTAATTATAGCGTCTCGATTTCATTGGATCAGCACGCCCGTACGTCTTTCGCAATGGCAATCTCAAAGGGGGGTAAATAATACTGTTTTATAGTTATTCACCGAACTCAAGTTAAAGCATGTCTATTTTTGAGAAATTACATTTAAAATTTAATTCCTCTTCGTTTTATTCGGCATATCATATTTTGCAACTATTTCTAGTAATATTTAGGATTTCTAACTATTTCAAGTGTTAATATAACAACAAAAGCTTAGCCAATCTTGAATTATCAAGTTTGATGCAAACTTTATGACAAATACGAAATTGTATAACTTTTAATAAATAAAATAACATAGTAGAAAATTGTTGACATTAATAAGGACTAATATTTATACGTCGTGATATCAAATTTCTATTCATCTGTTTCTAGATCCTTTCTTTTGGTTTTCTTCTATCAGATCTTAAATTTGCTATTTCCCTTATTTGTGTTTTTGTCTCCTTTCACGTGTCCGTAGTACTTCATTATTTGTTTTGTGATATATATATATGTAAGAATATGTTTATGGAAGAAGATTCAAAATTACATTTCGATATACAGAGTGTAAAATTAGTGTGATATTCTACGATAATCTAATATAGAAAAAACAAACCTTAACATTTATGGGTTTTACCACGTAAAATTATTTTCAAAAATATGGAGTGTTCCGTTTGCGAGTTATTACAAACAACTTGAAAATTTTGATTGGAATACCGTTATAAAACGAATTCAAAACGGCATTCTATTTAAAATTTGTGAATATAAGTTTTCATAAGATGTTTGTTAATGTCTATTAGGTTTTAAATGTTTGTTTTTTGCTTTTGCATTCAGTCGCAAATTTGGACAGCTGAAAGTCTTCGGCAAGATAACTGTAGTTCAAAAACAAAACAACAGAATTATAAAATTTTGTACACTCCTTTTACTAAACAGTCGCTCCGCTAAGCTTCGCTCGTGATTAATAAAACTCGTGTCTAAAATCAAGTTTATAAAAATTGCCACATTTTGTTTAAGATTTGTGTTTGTAATTGGCCCATATAGCCAATTATTAATCCAAAATTTACTACAGTGTATTAAATGTACGATTATTCCCGAAAAAGTCCAAATAATTGCAAATTTAATAATATTTATTTATAAGAATAGAAAAATATATATAATTTGTCATCGTTTGAATGCACTATTGAATTATTCTTAATTTTATAACTAGAATAATGCAATTAACTAATTAATTAATTAATTTTAGTTCCCTTAATTTCGGATTTATGTGGCTTTTGAAACTTTTGAACGAAGGTGTATATTATTCGTCGCTCATAGAAATTATAAAATCGAAGTACTTTAATTTACGCAACTCTTTATTCGTTCACAGATTGCATTTATCGATTATTTTTACCTATGACAGATAGCGTAATTGAATTTTTTTACGCAGCGCCGTTGTATCGCAATTTTAAACATCACTTCTATTTTACCCTTGTATGATATTAAAACTAAAATGGAAATTGAGACCCGCAGAGAAACTTTTTAAACTAACTTACAAATTGCTTTATTTGTAGGAATTGTATAATTCTGCATTCTGACGACATTCTAAACGCAGCACATTATGTGACTAGAGAGCTTTATGCTAATTCTCACAAATAATATATTATAGGAAAAATTTGTGAAAATTAATTATTATTCATATTATTGTATTGTAATGTATTTTTTCTACTCCCATACTTTAATTGTATTATTAGATATGCTGAACTTCTACTTTAATGATGTCCATTACGATACAGATTTTCATTATGATACAAGTTTATATCCAATAGGAATACAGATTTTTCATCACGATACAAGTTTATATCCAATAGGAATGCGACATTCCAATATTCAAACAATATTCAATATGGTGACTGCATATCTGACAGATATAAAAATTAATTAAATGTGTGCTTTTTTGAAAATATAAACTGCAAAAATGAAGGATAATGACAGTGAAATGTAAAATTTGACTCCAGCAGAAATTATGGAACAAGCCTTAGTAGCCACGAACAATTTATTACCAGCTAAAGTCGCAAAAACGTACGGAAAATTTTACGCTCAATTTATGAAATGGAATATTCAAAAAATAATGTTTTATTATGTGGTTGTAGAAAAAATAGTGTATACAACTCGCATTTAATGGCTATTAAGGCACTCGTATTCATTACTATACTCGCCTTCGGTTCGTATTGTAATTTTCATTCTCGTGTCTATCATTAAATGCTCATTGCATAATATACTATAATATTAAGTATTTGTAATATAAAACATGTTCAAAATATCATTTATAAGTTACTAGAAAACGAAACAATCCAGCAGAACAAGATCTTACGCACCATGACCGGAGCCGCCTGGTATACCAGAAAGTCAGTCATCCACAGCGATCTAGACATACCACTCATTCAAGATTACATTCGTAATCAAGCCCAAGACCTCGAGAACTCAACAATCTCTGGCACCAACGTCGATGCCCTCCACGGTAAACACCGTAGGCCACCATCTGTGCTTCTGCAGTAAATTGCATCTTTTCAAAAGCAGTGCCCAAACGCTGCACTAACTCTTCAAACTTAGAACTTTTTCTTCTAGAAGTTGAACTTCGTCTTCACTTCGGTCCTCCTCGGTGACTCTCTTTCGCAGATTTAGACCCTCACACCTCCCAAGACATATCATAAAACGAGAACAAAAAGGTTCATCTTCTAATCATGGACAACGAAAACGAAAATGAAAAAAGGAATTTCAGAATTCTAAGAAACACATTTATTCACAGGTTTAAACGAAACGCACATAAGAACAAAAAGTCGTGTGATGCCCACACTTCATTTTTTTAATGTAATAGAGAAAACTGGAAAGTACAATCGAGCAAATATTACATTGTAAAAGCCATTATTATTAATCATTTACATATTCCGCACTAAGGTTTTTATCAATATATATATGTATATATATTCTTTCTATAATCTTCATAAACCTTTTTCCTAACATGCAAACTGTTATAATGTACCTCCGTTTTATATTGCACGTGAGAAAAATCAGCAATTTATCATTAGCTAAAGTAATAGTTATTACAAAACGTTTTATAAGTACTTAATATTTATGAGCTCATAAAGATAATCACTCCTAATTAATCTTAATTCGCTACATTACTAAGAAATGCCACTAAATAATCCAATGGTCACGACACGAGTACGAAACGGATTAATGCAGCCGCATTTATTTCACCCACACAGAGCTAACTCCGGTGAATTATATCGATTATGTTTTAATCTCGCCATGTTGTTTCAGGACAAGTTCCTTCGTTTCAGTTGCCGTCGTAATTTCGTTAGCAATGTCCAACGTATGTGGTAATATAACGTCACTCACTTACCTCTTTCGTTTGTCGCTTCTTTTCTTTGAAGTCGTTTTCTTAATAAGGTTAGAGTGTCTTCTAGAACGTGATAGTGTTAAAAAGAACGATCTAGATTAAGTGGATGCTCGAAAGTGGGCTAGCTTTATTTAATATATCGTCGCGTCGTTCAAGATGAAAAATGTTTAAGAACTGCATAAGCTTGCATTTTTGTAAGCGGAATGTTAAAAAAAAGGAAACAGAAGAATATTGTTGTAATAATATAGGCTTTCTTTTGCGATTGTGACAATTTGATTGGGGAAAATGTGCGATTCTGGAAAAATAAATTCTCTTTCTTTTGATGCTTGATACAAAGCAATTAAGCGTATTTTATAGCTATCTTGTGCTTTTAATTGTTTTCACCCGGGATTCCGATTGATTTGGATTTAACAATATATATATATATATATAGACATATTTTTATGAGAAAAGTAGATTTCGCATATTATAATCAGGGTGGTAGGTGCAGCAATTCTTAAGCAGAGGGCGCTGCCAACGTTGGGGCATTATTAGCTTGGAAACAAATCACACTAATATTAGTTTTTAATCAAACTCTCAAAATTGTTGGTCATTCAGTGTGTGAGGAGGAATAGTGGGTAGTTACATAATTGGACCTTATTTCCTTGATGAAAATGATAATGAAGGAGAGTATCTTCGTTTTCTACAGACGGATTTTCAGACCTTTTTGAACACATGAACATTATAATCTTACTTTTGATTGTTACGTTGCTCAATAGTTTTAGGTTATTTAAATTGCGTTATTTTGTTGCTAATTTTTTTTTCTATCAAAATTTTAGGACATCAATTTATAATTTTGAAAAATTACAATCAACTCTTATGAAGGGCTTCAACAATGAAAGAATAAGAACAATTAGGCTAATTAAATTGAAGATAGTAACATTGTTTCATGCACCTTTTAGTGGGATGGCATCTTCAAATACGTCAGTAAACATAACCTCTATTTTATTTCGTTATTAACCAACAGTGTAAAAAATTGAATAATTGACATTTCCGAAATTAAAAAATTGAAATGCGATGCTTTTCATTCCGTAAAATTATTATTTTTGGGATAGTTGGATAGTTGACTAAGGAAGTCGGGGCCCATTCCTGCCTTCCATCGTTTGAACAAATATTTGGGTGCATAGAACAGAATAACAGCGCTCATAGTTCCTTAATTGACGGCTAATTGCTCCTATAGTGATTATCTCAGAAATTACAAAAGATTGGTATAGGACATTCCTAACAAAAACGAAAGAGAATACAAAAAGGAACAAAATGTCTCAATAAAATACCGGGTGGTCCATTTAAAAAAAATGAATTTTTGGTATGTGAAAGTTTCGGGAAGTAGGCTTTGAAAAAACAAAGTTTTTTTAGGTATTGTTGAGTGCAACTTATACCAAATGATTCAGATTTTCTTGGCTACAAGCATCACCAAAGATAATATTTTTACTTTTAAAAACAATGTGAAAATGATTTTTTTCTGAACACGTGTTTTGGTAAAATATTTTCAAAAAAAATTAATAACTCAAGAACTATAGGCTCAATTTTGAAAAAGAAAAAACAGTTGAATAGACAATTTAAGGCAGTACTAGAAAATCCAAAAATATATAGAGTGAGTCATTTAAAAAATGTAAGTTCCGTGCATTTTCGGTGAAACCGGAAGTGCGTCAGGGCTTAAAGTATTTTTACAATATGTGCCATAAGCAACCATGAATCTTGCACTAATTGGTTTTTCCTCTATTTAAAACACAATAGAGCAATCGAAGAAGCGGCTACTAATGACTCAACCTGTATATACACTAAAATAATGTCGCTCCGATAATAAAATATAGGAACGATATAGGAAGCTATGTGATCGTTTTTTAAACTGAAAAAAAAATGATAAATTATCCCAAAAAAAAATTAGAAAAGGCGTTTGTTTATGAAGCATATTAAGTGACATCTTTCAAATCATGTTCTTCTGTAGATTATTCGAAATTCTTAATAGTGTTAATTAAATTTTTTTTAATACCGACAATACCATGTATTATATAAACTGGCGATACTAGCAAAAACAAATGGTTTCTGCTGTAAAATTTACAGAATGCTAATTAATATGTCTTATAAATATCGATTCATATATTTTATATACCTACACGTATGTATATAAATACGATTATTTATGAGAAAGGATTTTTAGTTTCCTCTCATCCTTTTTGTCATCTGTTTTAAATTTTCATTCTTACGAAAAAGTTTTTGATTATAGACATGCATGCCCTTCAAATCTTTAAACGTATTTTTGAAACACTTGTACATAAACACATATTCAAGATATGCAATGACGAATACTTGTTGAATCCGCGTTCTTTCGTCTAACTTCAGGCATTCCACGGGGCTTAGTTTATACACCCTTGCTGTTTTTACTATTGATATAACAATTATGGATAAGAAAAACTTCGTTATTCTAACTTTTTTCTACAAAAGGGACTACAGAAAATTATCAATATGCAAATTTAAGATAATATTATTAAATTCTTGTTTACTATATAAAAAAATAGAATATAAATATTTTGTTTAATACAAAAATTGGCAAATAATATTTCATCGAATATATGACAAACATTACATGTTTCAAAAAAGAAAACAATTTTTATTTCAATTGTATAATACATACTGAGGTGGAAAGTATTTCATTACTGTCGAGAGATTAAGTAGTTAACAGAGACGCGAAGCGTTTGTATACTATTTTATTTACAACCATAATTATTATAATTATTTCTAATAAAAATTCCGGTAAAAGTTTTGACATATTGAGTTGTCAGATTTATGATGATCAAGCGTAAACGTAAAATAAATGTACGTCAGGTTTTTCGGTGAATAGATTATAAAAGAAATGTTGAGTGGTAAAGTCTTCACGGACTGCACTCCACTGGAACTGAGGGAAACTGTCCTCCCGTAGCAATTCGGATATGTTAGCTCGAGTGGAGGACAAGAAATCACTATATCATCATATCAGCAATAGCAGGGCGGTCTATCTACATGGATTCAAGCTTCCAATAATTCTAATGTAACATTTAATTCTAATAAATAAATTCTTGTTCGTCTTGTTAATTAAAATGTGGTTGGAAACTTTTTTAATGTGTTATCAAAAATAAGATTAACTAACGTTTGTTTGATATTGAGGTTGGGAAATGAGGGCGGGAAATGAAGGCGAGAAGTGAGGGCGGGAAGTAAACGTGAACAAAGTCACACTTCCAAACTTTTAAAAAGTCAGAAATGCCAACATTACGTGTATGGTTGTAAATAAAATATATTAATCTATACATTGAACTGTTCTTAACCACCCTTATTTGAATAATCTTATTAAAAAAATGAATTCCACTTAATCTTTCATTCATTTCTTGGTTCTAACGTGAAGTACATCTCTTTTTTGTGCAGGCAACGCTCGATCAACTATCCTAAAAGACATTTGCTAATGCGATTACCTAAAAATGGCTAGCTTTTGTTGGCAGAGGATTGGTTTCTATTGGGTTTAGAGTGCCAGTTCAATTCAGGTGTATTTAATTTTTCGTCTGAAAATAAACACAAGTCTGTTTCAGCAACTGCAACAGCGTAACAGCACTGAAGATGTCCTCTAGGGTGGTGGACAAAACGTAGATAGCAGAAGAAGAGGCTAAGAAATACTCAAATACAACCGCGATATAGCTGATAATTTTAAATGTTCCTGATAGTTAAGAATGCAGACAATTTTTTGTTTGTGTTAAAAATAAAAACGTTATTTGGTTTATCCTCTGCTCAATTTAAGTGTCTCACTTCCTATATTGAAAATAATACTTTTGTGGCTGTTAGTCTTCTGTCTTACACCACGGTTGTTACAGAAAGTTAGGAATGTTTCACAACAACATTTCATATAAGGCAGTTTAATGAAATCGGAAATAGCTGTTACTTAAGGGTGGATTGATTTGAGTTATGTAACAATCCCCTAAGTTTAAATTACAATGCTGCTACACATTCATACTTAGATATATATATATATTGAAGAGGTATTCACACGTATATACACACGCACACTCATACACATATCTAGCATCCTCTGATCTTATCTATTGCCGCATCCGGGGAGTCACACGGATCCACTCTCCGGATCTGTAGTAGTGGGTTGTGTCGCACCCGGATTTACTGCATTGCGGACCTACGCTCCGGGCCACCGGAAGCTGGCCCCCTTTTTACGCCGCTTCGTTCGTTCGTTAGTTCCGCTGCAACTGCAAGTGCTGATGCTGCTATTGCTCCTACTGCTATCTGGCTGGCTGTCTCGCGATTTCTGCTTTTGCCAACACCACACGGCGATCTCGTCCCGTCGTCACTGTTACGGTGGCGGCGTCTGATCGTTCTGCTCCTGCTGCTGTTCCCGCAATTCTTGCGTTCGCTTCATTTATTCTAAACGTAGATGCTCTCGGAACTATTATTCTATTCTCTTTCGCTCCCTCTCGTTTCGTTTCTCTTCGGTTAAGTCTCGCTGGTGTGCCCTTAAAATATGTCACATTAAAACCATACGTGTTCCTGTAATCAAAATTATATTTTCAACGAGTTTATAATGACTGTGTCGTCGTTTTACTTGTTGTATGTTGTGAAAATTACAGCATTAACGATAGTACGTAATATTTGAACAGATTATGTTGCAATTAGTGGCCAGGCTACAGAAATAATACCTCTACAGTGCATTCTGTTTTTTAATATTAGTGCAGTAAGAAATATGTAATGTTGTATATACAGGATGCCCCAGAGAAAACGAAACAGATTGAATATCTCGAATGAGAAAACTTTTGTTGAAAAAACGCAAAAACAGGTCGGTTTTTGATCCAAGGGGGACACCCGTCCATCATATCTTCAACTGTGTTACGAAATTCCCCTCCCCTCCATCACTCTAACCATTACAATTTAAATAGGGGGAGTACTAAAGGTAATTGTACGGAGAATTAAGCAAAGTGATTGTTGGTTGCGCTATTTTTGATTTTAGCGCCCTCTAGCGGGATAAAAAAACGGTTACGTATTCTTAAATGTAGTTTTCTTTGATTGTGTTTGTGTATGTAGGTCTTGTTTATATAACGAGACCCTGTGTGGCGACCTTCTACTACTTTTGTAATATTTCATGTTCTACATACGTTACATCTTCTTCCTGAAGAAAAAGAAATGTTCAATGTACATTTTTTTCTTTCTATTGTTTGTCTATACTTTTACAATTCAATCACTTAAATCTAAAACTACAAAATTTATTCTATCTTAAATGTCTATTACAGTTGATCTTATTTACTATCCCATTTCTTCAATTATTTAAGTATTTCTTGTAGGAATCACTGTAGACAGGTTCTAACTTTAGACCTGTTTCGCACTTATTGAATCTCATACTTTATTCCACAATTATTTTAAGATTTATTTTTTGACACATGCAAACTTTCTTCATAGATTTATATATTTTGTATCAATACCATTTTATGTCATTTTAATCGCTTTTATTGGATGACTATATTTATATTTATACACTGTAAATAAACCAAGCGGTTTCATGCAGTGTCCCACATGCTTATGTCATTGACAATCGTTATTTTTTTTCACAAATCACCTAAATTTAAATTTAAATTTTTTCAAAAATAGTGTTTTCATAAATTGGGAATGATAGATATTTCCTAATGTATATTACTAGATCTTAATTAATTCTTCATGAGAGTAGCTAACTCTCTGGAAGTTACAAATAGGTCAGCTAAGAACGCACGTACTATATACTGCTGCTATTTTATCCTCTTGACTATTTGTCCAATAGAAGTGGTATTATTTATTTCATATTATTCTTGCAAAATCTCAACAATGTCCAATGTCCCTAAGGCAAAATGCTGATGGTTTAGTTTGCTTAATAGAAATTATTTCATCTTCCCAAAAGTGGGCAACGTGCAATACGCCCACTTTTAGGAAAATGCAATAATTTCTTTTCTAACTTTTAATAAGTTAGTGTCATAGCAATATGGTGTTTAAGATCTGTAAATTTTTCATTCCTTTATATTTTATTCATAATTACCGTATTTTAATAGTATAAATTTATACTGTTTTATTATTTACTGTGTTTATAAAAATTTGTTTACTATCATAATTGTTCCGTGTATACATTTTTGCAATATTTAAAAGCAATTTGTCTTTGTTTGTAAATTCTTTTTCTATATTTACTGTTTGTTGTTGTTGGGTTAATTGTGATTAAGTGGACTGTATACTTTTGTGGTATTGGTTTATTGTTTGATATTACTAAAATTGACAATGACACACACGTCGTCGCTGGCTTGCATTTGGACACTTCTCAGGTATGTCTTGTGATGATTTATCAATGGCTGTGGGTTGAGGCCACTTAGCTTGCTCTAGTTTTAACCAGTCTGGCCCATGCCACCATAATTTTGATTTGATTAAATGTCTTGGATTGCATCCTCTAGAAATTAGGTCTGCTGGATTCTCCACACCGCTAATATGATTCCATTCATGTTTATCGGTATTGTTGTGGATTTCAGTAACTCTGTTAGCAACAAACGTTTTCCAAGTTTTTGATTCTGCTTGAATCCATGCCAATGTAATTGTAGAATCTACCCATAAGTATCTTCTTGAAATCTGTAATTGTAAATCATTCATTGCTTGTTTAATGAGATTACTCAATAACACAGCTGCGCTGAGTTCCAATCTTGGCAACGATATTTGCTTTAGTGGCGCTAATCTTAATTTTGATGCTATTAACCTAAAATAACCTTGGCCATTCCTTGCAACTGATCTAGCATAAATACAAGCACCATATGCCCTTTCGGATGCGTCAGCAAATCCATGCAGTTCTATTGATGCTAAATTGTCATAATTTATGATCAATCTATCTATCCTCAACTGCTGCAATTCGGTTAATTGATCCTGAAAATCGTGCCACTCAGTTGCAATTTCCATAGAAACGGATTCGTCCCATCCAATTTTCAATTGCCATAGCTGCTGCATAATTAATTTTGCATTAGTAATCATTGGGCTGATGAGACCTAAGGGGTCAAATAGTGTAAATATTGACGATAGGATTGTTCTTTTCGTGATGTTTGGTGTCCTTTCACATGTTATGTTAAATTGGAAAGTATCTGCTTTGGAGTTCCATGCTAGTCCTAAAGTTTTGATATTTTCATCTTTGCTGATTTGTATCAAATCATCTTCATTAGAGTGTAAATCTAACAAAACATCAGCACTATTTGATGACCATTTGGATAGTTTGAAACCTCCGCGGTATAACAATCTTTCAATATTTTTTCTGATGTCTTTTGTGGATTCAATTGTTTCAGCTCCAACTAGCAAATCATCTACGTAGAAGTGCGACTGGATGATCGATGATTCTAGTGGAAACTCATCTTGGTATTCAAATGCTAATTGGCTCAGACATCTGGTCGCTAAATATGGCGAACATGCACTCCCATATGTTACGGTTTCTAGCTTATAGGTTTTTACAGATTCTGTCGTGTCATTTCTCCAAAGAATTTTCTGAAACTCTTGATCGTCTTTGTCAACTCTGATTTGTCGATACATTTTGACGATGTCAGCTGTAATTACATACTTGTATGTTCTAAACCGTGTTACTGTAGAAAACAATGTGGGCTGCACTGTGGGTCCAACCATGAGTTTCTCATTGAGTGATATGCCATTTGTCGTCTTGCTTGATCCATTGAATACCACTCTTAGTTTGGTTGATAAACTCGTTTCCTTCATTACACAATGGTGTGGCATATAGTAATGTTCATTTGGCTTGTCTTTCATTTCTTCATCAAGTGTCATATGTCCCAATTTAATATATTCATTCATGAATTCTGAATATCTTTCTTTTAAAGTGCTGTTTTCTTTGAATTTATTCTCTAAATAATGTAACTTCTTTAATGCTATTTCTCTCGAAGCTCCCAATTCTGTTGATTGATTCTTGAATGGTAATTTGACAATAAATCGTCCATCTTCTTGTCTTCGATGGGTGCTCAAAAAATGTTGTTCGCATTCTCTTTCTTCTGAGGTGTATGTATGTATTTCATCTAATTGTTCAATATCCCAGAATTTCTGCATTTCATTCTCTAATTTATTGACTGTCAAAGTGCATGTTGTTTGATTAAATATTAATTGATTGAATTTCCCTGCGACAATCCAACCGAACGATGTTTTCTGTAATAAGGGGTGATCTGGTGATTTCAGTTGTTGCATGTGTAAAATTTCCCAGAACAGTGTAGTTCCAATTAACAAATCGATATTACTTGGTACGTTGAATTTTGGATCCGCTAAATGAATGTTCCGTGGGATTATTACGTTAGAAATCTCCACAAAGTGATTAGGGATCAAACCTGTGATGTTTGGTATAACCAAACAATTGATTTCTGTTTTGTATGTATTGACCCTTGAATGAATCATAATTCTTGTTGAATATTTGATATTCAATGATAATTCACCTATACCGCAAACAGGTGTCGTAAGTGGTTCTAATTTTAAATTTAGTTTCTTGCACAGAGTGTTAGTTATAAAATTCGATTGCAAACCTGGATCTAGTAATGCACGGCATGATATGGTATCAGATGAATTAGAAATATTAATGACTGCTGTAGATAATAAAGCTTGTGAACCCATGTTTGTATGGTTTGACATAGTTGCATGATCTTGAGATAATTGATCATTATGTTCTGTATGGAGTAGGGTATTGTGGTATTGATGACATTTCTTGCATGTACTTGCATGACAATTGCTTGCTCTGTGATTAGGTTTTAAGCAATTGACACATAATTGCAACTTTTTGATTTCATCGAAACGTTTTTTGTTTGCCAATTTAAGAAATCGTTCACAATAATAAATTGAATGATCTCCCCTGCAAAATAAACAATTCCTTGATGTGTTAGTATTTATAGACAAATGTGCGCTTTTTGGTTTTGAATTATATGATTTTTCAAACTTGATTTTGTCTGCTTTCATTGATTCTAATATTCTGCATTTATTTGTTAAAAATTCTGTTAATTCTTCCATTGTTGATAATTCATCATTGTCTAATTTGTTTTCCCATTCCCTTCTTGTATTGTAATCAAACTTATGGACCATTATGTGAACTAAAAGAACATGCCATTGTTCTGTTGGTAACTTCAATAATTTAAGTGCGCCTATGTGTTTTAGATATCCATCCAATAAATCTCTAGTTGTATCAGGTGATTCTCTTGAAATTACTGGTAAGTCAATAATAGCTTTAACATGACTATCCACTATTAAACGAGTTGATTTATATCTTTTTTGTAAATATTCGTACGCTACTGAATAGTTATCTGGTGTTAGTTCTAGTGAATCTAACGCGTCCAATGCCGGTCCTGTCAATGACGATTTTAAGTAATGTAACTTCTGATAATTATCAATATTCGGGTTTGTATGTACTAACGAATTGAATGAATTATAAAACGGTAACCATTGATCAGTTGCTCCGTTGAATTTATGTATATTTATTGGTGGTAATTTAATGTTATTGTACTGACTTGTGTTTTGATTTTGATTGATTTGATGTATTCGTTCTTCTGTGTTTGTGTTTGATTTTAATATTTTGTTTGCACTAGCAATTGTTTCGAAATAATTGTCTTCAAATGACTGACGTTCTGTTGTGCCATCTTCTTCCGGTTCTAACTGTTCGATTTCCGTTTGGATTTTATCGAATTCGTTGTAACATGCTTCGATATTTTGTTTGCGTATTTGTAGTTGATCTAGTTTTGATTTGTCCTTTTCTAAATTATTGATCTGTCCTCGTTGTTGTTTTAATGAATTTGCATCGTCTTTTGTATTAACCATTATGTATTTAAGTTAATAAAGGATTGAAATAAAAGGAAAAATAATAAAATAGGAATTTGACTCACTTGTTTGTACTTTGTTTGCGATGATTGCTTTTCTGTTTGGGCGTGGTTCCCTCGGTTGACTCGACGCGTCGTACACACGTTGGCTGAAGCGACGCGTGGCACACACGCTGGTTGACTCGACGCGGTCGCACACACGCTGGTAGACGCTGCCTGGCTAGGTTATGTATCACCGTACACTTTCTTGATCTGCTTTTTGCCTTGATTTGTATTTGCTATCCGGTTCGATTTGACCAAATGTTGGGTTAATTGTGATTAAGTGGACTGTATACTTTTGTGGTATTGGTTTATTGTTTGATATTACTAAAATTGACAATGACACACACGTCGTCGCTGGCTTGCATTTAGACACTTCCTGTTTCTTGTGCGCATGCGGCCCCCTTCTACTTTTCTTGCATTAACAGTTGTCTTTGCCTTGACCGATTGTTCGAATTTCGCTTAGTATGCTTTTCAAACGTTAGACAAGAACAAAACACTTTAAAAATGATATTGCGACAAAAAAAAAGCAGAAAGTGGATACGGACTAATGAAAAATTAAAATGGAATGGGAAAAATAGATGAACTAAGAAGAAAAGTGTAAATAATTACTCAACGATGGAATGAAGACCATGGTATATATAGTAGCGAATCGACCGAGGTTTTGGATGATCATGGTAGAATATATAATAAGAATTAATAATCGGGAGGAAAAGATATGAAACATAAGGAGGTCAAATGCTGGCTGATCTATCTTGTAAGCGAAAATATAGAAAGTCCCGCAGCAAAAGCAATCGCTTCGGGTGCTTCGGAGATGTGTGTATAGTATTTTGTGTATTTTATTTACATTTTTTGTTGTTTGAATAAAGACTATGAATTTTTTAGTAAGTCACTTTTTTTGATTATATTAAAATAATTTTAGATAAAAGAAGTTAATTACAAAAATATCATTTTTTTTTCACAAACTATGAAAATAAAACTATTAATTTTGAATAAGTATGTACTATGCTTAATTTCAATATTTGCCGCCATTAAATTTAGTACCTGAAAACTACAAGAGATGAATCTGATAGGGTTATAATATATAGAATTTAGTTATAGACTATTTATAAGTTATCTATGTTCTAATGTTTCTACTAAATTTCAATTCATTTCACCACACGGAATAATCGAAAATACTTGACAATAATTAATTATTTGGAATAGGCTATTATAAAAACAACACAGTTTCCATGACGTTTTTTCAAACATTCTGTTTTACAATTAGCGTCGTGTCACTTCAGTTTGTGTTTTCCGTGTAATTGAAATCAGAGAAGAAATTACGACCGATTCCGACTCAGACATTGAAAACAATTCTGATAGCGACTTGGAACAAGCATGGGCTGCCGGGTGTTCCGCCGTAATACCCGAAAAATCTCGGGAACGTTACGAAAATACATACCGAGCTTTCAAGCAATGGTATGAAACAAAGAAAATAAGCGATATGAATGAAAAAATTATGTTTGCTTATTTTGTACAAAGAAGCGAGAAGTTAAAGGCACCTGGCAGTTTATGGGCTGAATATTCCATGCTGAGATCAACAATTTTTCTTCATGATGCGATTAAAATTTCGCATTTTACGACTCTTATTGCATTTTTGAAAAGGAAAAACGTAGGATACAGACCCAAAAAAGCAAGCGTTTTCACTAGGGAAGACATGAACCGGTTTTTAGTTGAAGCTTCAGAACAAATATTTTTTATTCATAAGGTAGGTAAATTAGAAATACCTATTTTCAAAATGTATGTTAATGGTATTAGGAGTGTCAGGAGCTTGCAGAAGAGCAGAGTTATACAATATAACTATGAAGGATGTTGAAGATCGTGGTGAGTTAATTATTGTAAAAATTCCGCAAACAAAAACCAATATTGAACGGACCTTCACTCTTGTAAACCAAAATGAAAAAATTCATTATTTGGGCATTTTTCGGAGGTAAATTCAACTTCGACCAAGCAATGCTAAATCCGAACGTCTGTTTCTGGCTTTCCACAATGGTAAATGTAGAAACCAAGTAGTGGGGAAAGGAACAATTGGAAGGTGGGCGTCCAAAATTGCAAAATATTTAAAATTATCGAATCCAGCTAGCTGGCCATTCATTTCGGCGTACATCAGCAACATTGTTGGCCAACAAAGAGGTGGATTTTCTAGGATTGAAGCGGCATGAAGGATGGAAATCTTCTAGTGTGGCCGAGAGTTACGTTGAAGATTCACTTCAAAATAAAATACAATTTGCAGAAAAAATATTGTATGATGTTAGAGACACATCCTTCAGTATTCATGATGGTGCACAACAAGTGTCTTCTGATACTATTTCTTATGCAGCAGTTTCTGCGAATACAAGAAACAGTGAAATTAATTCTTTGCCATTGTATATTCATAATTGTAGTATTCATAATTGCACCTTTAATTTTAATAGCAACAAATAAATGAACTAAACAATTTCTGTCCGTATATCATCTTCATTCTCTAATTTTTAAAAGTCACAATTACTTACCGTTCAGCTGAACGGTAAGTAAAAATACATTAAATTTCAATATTTGCTGAAATTAGAGTAGAATTTCAAAAGTAATTTGTGTGCACATAATTGTAGACCAGCTTTGAAAAATCTTCACAACTCCTATACCGAAAGGAAAAAAATCACACAAACACATAAACTATTTCTATAGCATTTGGGACAACATTGCGTATGTCACCAATTTATTATTTTCGATTTTCTCGTGTCAATATCACACGGTATCATCGCTGGAACACACAATTTCACATGAACTACTTTTTCACACGCCACCCACAAAACACCATTCGAAAATCTCACACCAACCGCCAAATACCAACTATTTTATCGGCGGCAGTGTTTTTGACGGTTTTCGGCGCATATACATAATTCACATATAATATCAGCGGCAGGACAGCACTCGCTGTTCTGTGGCCGAATAAAATCGTGATTTATGTTTTACGGTGTTTATTTATTTTTGGGAATGCGAAACGCCACCAGTTCGAAATCGTCCTATTTTATCGGGCGAAACTAACGTTATCATTGAGTAATTTTATTTGTCGATGCACTGCACTGATAGCCCGGCCCGACGTTTTCCATGATTTTTGTCGTAATTAATATAACGAGTTCAATTTCGATTTTATCCGGGCACGTTTGAACCAATGTTTTCTCTCAGCATAAATTTATGTCTGCAATCTTATTAAAATAATTTTCCTTGTGCAATCAACTTATAGTTAAATCACTTTGGTAACAGAGATGCGCCAGTAAATAAAGATGGTGTCAAATTTCAGATGTTGCAAAATTTTGCCTGTCAAGTAATATAACCTACAAAAGTCATTTCACGACTGTCATTAATAATAATATTCGCAGACCTTTTGATTTGTCATAATTACATTTTGACGTTTGTTATAATTGTCATCCAAACAATATAAATTTGTCAACAATGCTTGCCTACTACACAGAATAGCCAAGTTCTTTAGGAAAAATGGTTGGTTGATTATGTACATATACAGGTCGCATTTATAACGGTCTTTAATGTTTCAGACGTATACATTTCATGCATATATATTTATATATAATGCGTTTATGGAAAATTTCGGTCCCAACCCTTCAACATCTATATTATTAAAGTGCAAGAAATGATTTATTACTTATGAATGATGAACAAGATAGAATTTTCCAAAGTTCCATTTGTGAAACGAATAATTATAGTTGCATATTGCCCACAATAAACTTAATCTCTATAATATCTGTACACTAACTATAATTTATACGACATGTCCCAAAATTCTAGAAACACCTGGATGGTACGTTATTATGTGAGGACCAAGGATCATGAGAAAAATATGGAAAAAATTCCATCGCTGTTAATTACAAAGAAATAAATATTCAAAGTTAACACTTTAGATGTGGACTGTCGAAATTACTTTAAACATTTTAAAGATTACTTTTGATATGATCAATGGGATAGCAATTTTGAACAACTATAACCAGGTTTAAGCGTACGGCAGGCTAAAGACAACCAAAAAGTTCGAAACATGTCCATGTCTCGCCGAGGCATGGCAATATATTTTTCAAAGAAAGTATTACTTTTGCTAATAAAAAAAAAACTGAAAACAAATCGACCTTACATAAATGAAATATGAATGATGAAAACAACTACCGACCAATATCGATTCTATCTGCGATTTCTAAAATTTTCGAGCAAGTCATTTCGGCGAGACTGGTCAATTATCTTGAAGGAAGTAAGCTTTTGTCCGATGTTCAACAAGGATACAGAAAAAATATATCTACAAGCACTGGTATAATAGATATATTCAGATACCTGCTGGATGTATTAGACAACCAAGAACATCAAGAACTAATATGTTGCAACTTGACACGTGCCTTCAATACAAATTGTAAGAATGTCTGAATAATTAATTGCCACATGTCGTAAATTTATTATTATTAATTAAATGAACTCCAGCATCATTAAATAATGTTCCATTCTAATCGCGTAAAGAAATTTCAAATTGGACCTTCTATATATTTCTCTTACAACCTTGACCAAAAAGCATTTAGTTACTCGAAATTTCTGCTGGTATAATCCGAAGAAATACACTCCTATCTGACTTAAATAATTGTGTTTGATAATTCTTGGACTTTTTGAATTGCTTTTTGACATGCAACCCAGAACGCGAATTGTTTTATTACATTAATAAATCTAACCGTAATTAAATTAGTTCTCTAACTGTGCTGTTACGATATTACAATGGAATTCATAAATGAATTAACTTCTTTTATTATAATGTTAACTATTCAACATTCTCAATAATAATTACTTTCTTGACTAGAGCATATCGCAGACTTTATAGATCAATTATAATATAAGAAAACATTGTCTAAATATATGTTTCTAAATATTTCAATACACGAAAATGTCTTAGTGATAAGGTAACTAACTATTAGATATTACAAAAATGTGTATACCTTATATGTACGAAAAAGTAAATCCTTCATACGTATCGCATAGGAAATAGGGCCAAAGTTATAAAAAATAAAGCGGTAGAGCAAATTTTTTAAATTCATACACATAAAAAATAATTGTTTAGTTCAGACGTAGCTTCGTAACAAGCATATGGCAGTCTCATATGTGTTCAAACTGATGATAATTTAAATAAAAATTATGATATTCTTGCCAATAAAGGTATAGTAATAATCAAGGGAGCGTATGACATCTTTCATTTGATTTAAGTTGTCTTGAACTAGTAAAAATTATCTAATTTAAACACTTACAGCAATTGTCTTTGAGTTACTAGGTCATACACTACAGGAAGTAAATTATTTTACTGTAGCGACTGTACATACATTTGGCAAAAAAAGACCAACAAAAACCTAAACCACAATAAAATTTAAATGATCTGTATGCACCTAATTAGCCGTCTGTAATGCCATCATTTAGAATAGAATTTCTGGGCTTTGAAAATATGTTCCTTGCGATTAGGCGAAGAATAAAATGAATCATAATAATAAAAGATTTTATCAAAAATGAAAATTGTCTAGTTCAGGAATATAAAACGACGACCCCTTGTGATACATTTTAAAACTAATTGTCTTATTTTATACAATTTCGGATGATTTACAGAACATTTCTAATTATAATCATCTTCATTTGTAAGAATGCAATTTGTCAAGATGAAGAAAACGTGGGTACTCCATTACTTATGAAATTACACTTTGCCAGGGCCAGAGCTATGCATAATTTAGCAATTACTAGGGCTAAAGTTCATCGTCATCCTCATTTGCTTCTGCAGACCGGTCCAGAATACTGTTCAGAGCTTGAAAATACTGAATTGGGCACACACGGAGACCCACAATAAGAAAATGCATATTCCAGTCAGAATTACGATAAATCACAAGCTGTATATTCCATGCACTATCCTCACAGAAGCTACGGCTTTAGTAAAACACCAGGAAGAATCGAAAATAACGATCTAGTAAAAGATGAAGTTATCCCACAACATGGAAAATTTTATAATAAACAACGCAGAATATATATCAGAAGAACACCAAGAACCCTATTCATAACAAACACGCTTTTATAAACAGGAATATAGTACTAGATCACTAGAATATAGAACCAAAATATGCTAAGCACTATTACCCTAGTAACTCAAATGGTACTGCTACTTTTAAAGAAACTCACACTTATTAAAATAAAAATAATAACACTTTTAAAATGGTGGAACAAAATTCTAACAATAAAAAGTTTAATTCCAAGCTCAAATAAAGAACAAATTTAAAACAAGAATATGAGAGCAATAAACATCAGGATACAAGAATTTCCCACAATAATGCAAATATATCAAACGAATATAATTCAAAGGATGAAACATTAAAAGATAATTCAAAAAATCCTTGTACTAAATTCATTTTAAAATCTTTTAGTTATTTTTAAAAATTATTTAAGTATTCAAGTTATATTAGACATAAATCAATGAACTAGTCTGATGTGTTTTTACTTCTGATCAGTATTAATGTTCACGCATCAAATTCATCGAGAGAAAATTAAAAATAAAATTTTAAAGTAGGTATATTTCATAAAATATCCGACGAATGATAAAGCAAAACGGTGTAAAAAAGAGATAGATAGACTCTAGCTCTATTTTATACCAAAAATATCGAACACTTTATTAGTAGAATAAATGAATCCGGGTTAAAATTAAAAGCAGATTACCTTGTGCATACATCTATTATTTGATGTAGAATTAAGAAAATCTGACATGAAATTACATATATAAAATCGATGTCGGTCCCCTTTAATTGTTGACAGTTCGCGTGTATACCGGCGAGCTTATTAGCGTGAATACATCAAATCTAATACGGCCATGAATATTTAAGCAAGTCAAGAATCGTGTGTGATACATACATCGATCTGGAATAGTGATAAGCAGTGCTTTAAATGACCGGGATCCATATAAATTTGTATTTTTGGTTATACAAACAAAATTAATAGTTGGTATAACCCTAGAATCTAAACACATTTCGGGACGAGTGAATTATTTTTAGTTTTTTGCTTTCGCGATGTTTTCGAGCACATGCTGATAGAATCGCCATGTAACGTAATATTAGGATTACCATATTCTGTTCGCTCGTGTATGCTGCCCTTAGCTCTACTTTTTTACTTACTTATATAATATATATATATTCATAAACACGTGTACCACTTAAAACTCCCAGGTCAAATATCTCGGAAACGAGTAAAGATATTAGAATTGAGTAAAAAGTAGCTACTAAAGAATATGATCGACTGTAGTTTGTTCTCACAATCTCACATCTTAATTTGTTTTGTATATAAGTAGTAAGTTAACCTATATTTTCAGGGTTGATGCAGTTCATACAATTGTGTTTACTTGGTCGATGTTATTAAACATGATCTTAGCATTATATCTGCTCGAAATACAAATATTTTCTTTTGTTGCATATTCACTGACGTTATTATTACATTATACATTTGTTAATTTTCGTATCTATTTGTACATCATATTATATGACCGCAATTCAGGCAAAATTAAAAATTAGAAAATGGGATTTTAAATTTTGAAGAAAAGCGAAAGCTCGATTCTGACATCAGATATTCAATTAATATAAGTTTTTATTTTTCTGCATTAATACGTTTTTGTTGAGCAAGACAACTTTGGTCTATTCTATAGAATTCACACATGTGTGAACAAATGTGTAAGGCAAAGCAATAACCGTTGTAAATAAGTGAAAATATTTGTCATGACATTTTTGGGATTTTGTTAAACAAAATCTTCTTAGAATAGTGCATGGAATTGTCACATTTTTTTAACACAAGAGTTATTCAGAAAAGCAAAGAAACGTTGGCATATATAAATAGGGGAAAAAAATCTTTTCGAAAGTACCAGAAATATACGCAAATGCTTGTTATGAAAATTTAGTGTCCAATATTAGATTCAAATATTTATTTACCTTTTGTTTGGATGTATGTACATACATGATATCTTGACAACATGAAAACACATAACATAGCATTAGTTGTATAAATGTAAAGTGTAAAATGTTTTAAGATTTATTTTGCTTAATGTAGAAATAGAAATATTCTACAAATTCCTAAAATATTTAAACATGCTGATTGGCATCCTATTTGTCCACTTTTTCTGAAACTGACTGTCTTCATTGTTTCCTGCAGTGAGATCAAATCACAACATGTAATATCAACTAGCAAATGGGAAGTTGAAACTGAAAATGATGAGGTTAAACATAATTAAAAAATGAGGTGTGGCCACCACACGACTTTCTTATACGTATGAGCGTTTCAAACTATACAATCTTAAGAATATTTTTATACAAAACTTATTCAAAATCCTATTCTAAGTACTTTTATTCTCTTAATAAATCGCTATAGAATGCATACTTTGCAAGATATTCAAAAAAAAAGTGCTACTCGCTAAGAGTAAAAGTGCTACTTCCGGTCCGAATTTTGAAATTTCATGTATTCAAAAAATATTGCAAATATAACTCTAAATACTTTTGTACTCTTAATAAATATATATAGAATGCATAATTTACGACATATTTGCCAAAAATCGCTATTCGGTAAGAGTAAAAGTGTTACTTCCGGTCCGAATTTTGAAATCTTTTTTACACAAAATATATTGAAAACTATGTTTTAAATACTTTTATACACGTAACGTACCTGTCTAAAAAGCGTGACTTGCGAAATATTCGCAAAAAACCGATTTTCGATAAGAGTAAAAGACCTACTTCCGGTAGGAATTTCGAAAAACTTTTTAAATAAAATTGTTCTCAATTTTAATTTTAAGTACATATGAATTCTTTATAAATTTGTATAAAGTTAATGAATAACGTATATATTTAAATATATTTAACATTCTTTTACTATATTATTTTACAATTCTAATTGATATGTAATAGGATTTTAGGTCTAGAAGTTACGTAATTGATTACAAATCGCTCATTGCGTACGCTAAGTAAAGTGCAAATGAAATAATCTTGATAATCTAATCTTCTTTTAACTTTTAATTATGCTAAAATGTGAATCACATATAATTTTCATTCATTCAAACGATGTTAATATGAACTGGATGATGTTTTGATTAAATAAGATACGTGGGTTATATATTTTTACCTTTAGTAATTCTAACTACCCCAATCTTTTTTTCACGTATATTTTGCAATCTGCGCAAAATTCATATGTAAATCGTTGATGATTACTATAATATGCATTTATTAAAATCAAAAAAAAAATAGCATAAATCAAAAAGTTACCTATCCCTTAAAATTAATGGTAAGTACTTATAAGAAATCCTCTGCATTAAATATCAGTGGCCGATCAAAACACCATTAATTAATTATATGGAAATATATCCAACTTCTGGAGTTCATTTGAATTAAAGGACAAGCACATGACAACGTTAATTTATCTTTTGTGTCGGATGTAGCAACTAACTCTTTTGACACTGTCCAACAATAGTTTAGCTTGTACGTAATGAAACGGCTAAAGCGCAATGCAAATTGAACACGGCTTCTGCCTCTGCTTGAGTAATTTAATGTAAAATGCATGTAAATGTGCAAATCTCACTTGATTTTCTCAGAATAAATGCATAAAATAGATTTTCATATAAGCATTAGTTAGTATTAAAATGTTCATTTTTCATTAAATATAAAGTGAACAATTTTTTTTTTGTTCCCTTATATTTAAATGCAATCAAATAAGTACTCATATTATGTTGTTATGATTAAATTGTCTAATGGTACTCCCAATATAGACGCTAAGCTTCAGAAGGGAATAATGGGAATCGTATAACAGGCAAACCACAAAACATGTCTACTAAACACGTCCATTAAATTTAAAAAAAAACACATGAATTTATCTGTTTCTTTTCTGACATATAAAGATTTTATGTTCATTCCATTTCAAAGAGTCATCGACAACTACAAGTAACCTGCCACTACGAGTAATTTATATTACCAATGTCACCACTATTAGACTAGTTCTTCTATTTAGCATTCAATAATAACATAGTATTGATAATGTTTGTGCCTGTGAGAATTAAGCATTTGCAAAATTTCAAGTCGTTCGTATTTGTGGTCTCAATTTTATTAAAATCCTTTGCCAAAATATGCAAAAAATATATTAAAAGTAATCAGTTATCTTGGTGTAGCAATCTGTCATCTAAAAAGTTTCATTGAATAACAGGATATAGTGCAAATGTAGTAAGTGTACTGTGTAAAAGTAAAAATGTCAACAATTAAGTAAAGAACAGCCGCTACTATCTACGTAGTGTCATTAAAAGATCTTGATCTATCATAAACATGCATTTAATTCCATTACACAAATATTATCGAAGTTATACTTTTTTTCTATTTTGGATACGAGAATTTATAAAATTCAAAAGATAATGTATAATTATTGTAATAACAATTGATAAGGATTTTTGGTCTATATTTAGAACTTATTAATTTGAAGAAGATAGTTTGAATTATAACTATTAAATTGTTCTAAAATATATTCAGCTTTATTTGTTGGTGACCACAAGACATAGTCGTCTACATAACGTTTGTAAAAACTCGGTATAAAATAATTTGGAAAGAATATTCATTTCTAAATTATCTAATATTACGTTCCATGCGTATATGTAGGTTAAATTTTAACATAAAGAACAAAACACTAAACAAAACATATCAGCAATGCAAAACATAAATTTAAATTTATGTAAAGAACAAAACAACAAACCTAGAAATATTCTACAATCAACACAAATAAAGGAAGATGATAATGCAGTAAATGACCGAACCGAAATTCAACATTTGAGCTTACCATTCCATAATTTAATAAGATACATTAGTTACTGTTTTATTAATAGTTGATAATCTTTTAATTAGTTAATTTTGATTAACTGACAAAGATAATATCTATATTATCAAAACGTTTTAATGTTTTACTTGGTTCATTGGAGTTCATTTTACAACCGCGAAAAGTTATATTTATATATATATTTGTATTGAAAAAATGAACTAACTTTCTTCACAGTAGCTGCAAATGATTAGCAAATACATAATAATGAAATGGCAATTGGCTGTCATCTAAAAAAAAAAAAAGAAAAAACTACAATGACAAATATAGAATGTAATATTAAATATGTATCAGTGAAAATGTAAACAAATAATCATAGGACAACCGGTACTACTTATGCAGTCGTACCAAAAGGTTTAGGTCTACCAAAAACATCCATTTAATGCAAATACATAAATAATTACGACCGAAATATTTAATTAAAAATTACGAGTAGAGCTGTTGATAGTACTGATGTGAGTCAATTAGAAATGCCAAGATGAATCTTTGGTGAAATAACCAATTTCGTTACAAGATTATACTATATGTCTAAGATATAACATGAAATTGTGGAAGTAAATCAAAAATATCTAAAGGTTGATATGTGTTAGTAGCTACAGACATATATGCTTCTACCTTGTTTGATGATATTATCTATCTCTCAAAGATTAAACAACCCTACATATTTATAGGTAATAATAGAAGCATAACTATCAAGGAATTCGGTATTTTGTCATCAACATTAATAATGTTGTAAATATTATTCCAAAAAATTAAATTACATGTTCGAAACGTTATCAACAAAGAAGCGAGATAATTCTTTATTTAAAATAACAAAAATCAAATAATTAAATGAAGTGATGGAAATCTCTTGGTGAAACATGTCGAAATATAAGCAAGTAATAACAAAAAACACACTTGGTATTGTTTCACAAATAAATATAATTAAATACTCGATGTACATTTCGCCTTGCAAGGCGAAATGTACATCGAGTATTTAATTATATTTATTTGTGAAACAATACCAAGTGTGTTTTTTGTTATTACTTGCTTATATAACAAAAATCCATCTATGTCTTGTCAAGGAAGTGACTAGAATATTTCTTGACCGAAAAAGAAAATTAGAAAAGAAAAAGGGCGCTCAAAATAAAAATAACGAATTATTAATATTTAATAATAATAATAATAATTTATGTGTTAAATGCTGCAAAACAGATGAATTAAACAATATATTTTCTCACTGAGAGTCCTGTCTGCACATAAACAACGTATTTTTATTCTAAGCATGTTTTGTAAATTTAAAAAGCGGTAGATGAATTTATTTCGAAGCTCCTTTTTAATTAGTTCGCTCTCGGTTCAAATTTATAATTTCGCACTGAACAAACAAGAACTCCATCGAAAATATGCAGAGAAGCGCCGTAAACTAGATTAAAAGAGTTAGTACACGAGAGGCGGTTCATAAATAAAAAAAATACGCCGCCCACGATGAGAGGGAAAGAGACCGGCAATTTCGATTAATTATTAAAGTTAATCCAACAGGTTGTTTAGCGGATGTTAAATGTATATTTTATTAGTTTCACTTCGTGACTACTTTCGTTGAAAACCAATTAAAGAGTGTTGCTTGTTCACTATCGTTCGTAAGTATAAAACCATTTGATGAAATATAACTTGACAGAGTTAAATTTGATTTTATTATATTTTCAATTAAATATATTATTTACTTTGTTAATTGGACAAACAGAAGGGAAATATAACAAACCAGTACAAACTCTAGAGCAACAAACACAATGTTTGTGCAATTTTTTGGCAAATTGTAATTAATACATTTATTTGTCATATAATTATGAATGGCAGATTGATTTATAATTAAATTTTTTTTTACAATTTGTTTGTTGTATACAACAACATTACAATTTCTTTGATTTGTATATATTATTAAAACATATTACGTTATGCCACAAGTGATATATGTTTTTGTTTTTGACGTAAAAAAATAAGTCTGATGAAGGTCCAAAAAAATTCGTACCGAAACGTCATCAAGAGAAAAGAAGCGGTTTTCTTTCAGATAAACCCAAATTCATGTATTAAGTTTTAATATTAAAAATTCTCCTTGACCATTTGGGTATGACTAAAATTAGTGCTAGATGGGAACACGGACTTCTTTCTGCTCTCCAACGTGAACGTCGAGTCGAATATGCGTAGTCGTTTTAAAACATGTGTGGAGACGACCCAAAACCGATTTTGCAATCCATTGTCACAGGGGATGAAACAATGGTTCTGTTTTACGATCCTCTATCAAAAAACGAGTTATTGGAATGGCGGAGACCTGATGAACATCGTCCCAGAAAGGCGAAAGTCGTTCAATCAACAAAAAGGTGATGGCCACAATATTCTGAGATTGTGAGGGCAATTTGATAATTGACTTTAAGGAGCGCAATACAAGTGTGAACAGCACAAATTATGCGTCTTTATTGCATAAATTAAGGGACAGTATTCGTGCAAAACGTCGTGGAAAATTGACTAAAGGTGTGCGATTATTGCACGACAATGCTCCCGTCCAATCTGCCGCCATTTCACAAGCTGTCATCCGCGAATGCGGCTTTTAAGAATTGGAACATCCACCGTATAGTCTGGATATGGCTCCATGTGATTTTTTTGTTTTCTTATTTAAAAAAAGACCTTAGTGGAAGCAGTTTTAAGGACGACACTGAGGTGCAAGCAGCTGTTATAGAACATTTTGATTGAAAAACTTCAGATTATTTTTAATTAATCGTAGTAATAAATGTATAAAAGTTAGGGGAGATTACGTTGAAAAATAAAAATTCCTATATTGTTTCAAGTTTCTTTTTTGTATATCAGGCCGAGAATTTATGGCGCCTACCTCGTATATTACTAAACACTTTTGAATCTGTTTTACTTTCTTATAAGTATCGTGACGATGAACATTTTCGACCTCGAGATTTTTGCAGATGTCCACGTTTTAAAGTTCCCTGCTACAGAAAAAGTGGTTTTAAAAAACTCTCTCTCCCTCCGTCCCTCCCCCTCCCGCCCCTTTCTCATTCTCTTTCTCTCTCTGTGTGTATGTGTGACCACGATAGCGATCAAACCGTTACAGTTATCAATTCCAAATTTTGTATTTATGGGTGTATTTCTACCTCAGTTTTTAATGCCTTGCCTCAGAGATTTCAAATTATAATGAATGAACATGCGTTTAAGCGTAATGTTAGGGGCATTCTTGATAGAAAACCGTATTTATTCTATTCATAAATATTTTGATTTGTACGGTGTACAACCAATTGTATAACTTAATAATTTTTAATTGGTTATCTTAGTTGCAGGTTTTTTGTTTTTGTTGTTGTCTTTTATAATTATTGTGGAGTATGTAATCATGACAAGGTCGATGTTCTTTTTTGGAATTGTATGCCGGTAAATATATTATTATTATTATTATTATTATTATTATTATTATTGCCACATTTTACTTACCACTTCCAAAAATAAATTTTCTGTTGCTATCTCCCTTTACAATTATGTGTGGTGCTGCAAATCGCCACTTTAGTGACTTTTTTGTAATTAATGATATTTATTTTTATATTTTCACAATTTTTTTAATGCACCTTATAATAACTCATTTTTGTATGGTTTTTGTATTATAATTTGCATGTATTGTTTGTTTGTGCCATAATTGAAAAATCGTGTATTATTAATATTATTATTTTTCTATTTGCTTCTTCAATATATCTATAAGAACAAATATGACAGAGAAATTGCTTTCCAGAATTTTCCTTACTATTTGGGTATAATATATTAATAATGTATGTTAAAAAGAAATTAGAGTAAACAACAATCAAAAGAAATACGGTAATGACAAATGGTGGAGCCGCTGGTGATGTCAAATCAACGATAATATTTCTTGGTTACAATATATCTATGTTTACAAGATGTAAATTGTAATATCTTTATATTTGAATATATGTATATCTACATAGGAGTATAACACCAAAGAAAACGATGTTATAATATCAGAGGTAGAAGAGGGAAAAGAATATGAGGCCGCTGCTTTCGTTTCATTGCCTCCTGTCAGCTTTAAATTTGTTTTACTAGGCTTCGTGGGCATCAGGAATTTTACTTATAACTTTACCGCATCGGTGATGAGGAAGCATTTTTATCCGGGCCCTATGTGTAAGGATTATGCGCAAGTTTATCCCTTACACCCACTATCCAAGCGTATTTCTTCGGAACGGCCGAGACATTCTCGAGGATTGCTCATGTGAATACATTTTCGGGGGGAATAAATCTCAAAGAAAACTTTCCAGGACCAATTTTCTTCCTACCTGACTCTATCTAATAAATCCGGGAGCAGTTATCGCGTTTGACTCTTTCGCCCTGTAAAACTGAAATAGTCGGAGAGTTTCTCTTCAGATTCTTCTGTCTATCTGTCTCTCTGTATGTGTGTGTTTCTCTATTTCCCCGTCCCTCAGTTGTAATCTGTGTTTTCATCGCATCCCCGGTGCCTTCTAACTTTAATTATCTGGCGAGTAAATGGTGCAGAAAGACTTTCCGAACCGGTTTTCAGAAACTGTATCTTATAGAGCGAATGGGCAATTGGATATGAACTTTTAAAACCTCAAAGATAATTGCAAAGATTACTGGAAAAATTAAATTAAACTAATAAATAAATAATAAATAAATGTGTGTTTTTATATTTCATAAAATTCTTCCATTCCGTTTTTATTAATAATAATAAGAAGATTTATTATCAATAAACAATAGTATGTATAGGTCAGGATAGTAATTATAAAACAAGTTAGAGATATATGGTACGCCTGATAAACGACAAATAATTTAGTCCAATCTGAAATTCTTAAAAAATCTGAGCGTAATGGCAAACAACAAACAACCATTAGCCTATGTAAACAAATGCAAAAACATTTTCCTGAATTTTTTAATTTCATTGAACAAAATTCACTTAGTTCAAAGAAAATATTGTCGCATATTTTAACATAACAGTTATGGACAACGAAAGCAAACAACTGTTGGCCAATGTGAACAATTTGCCAATGTTTTTTTTTTTAAAGGTAGCTGAAATTCTATAAATTTAAGTGTAATGTAGATTTAAAATATCTATTTGCCATATGTTTGAATTAGGATTTCACTATATCTTAATAGTGTCTAAACTCATAATAAAAAGTTATGTGTGACTATCACATAACACTCTTATACCAATTTGTAGTAGTAATTTTTTACGGAATTTGTTGTACATAAGTTGTTCTAATTAAGTTTTACATACTTTTATCATAATGCAGTGCAAAATTTATCACTTGCAAGATATTTGCAAAAAAATGTTTTTTGACAAGCGTAAGAGTGTTACTTTTGGTCCGAAATTTGATAATATACACCCTCTAAATAAATATGTTTAAAATACACAATCTGCAAAACATATAATTACAAAAAAAAATTCGAAGAGTAAAAATATTACTGCGGATCCGAATTTTGAGAAACTTTCATTTGTGCGAGATATTTGCAAAAATATTATTCTATAAAGGTGGTTTTAAATTCACTTCTGACATTTCAAATTCCTAGTACATCTGGGCTAAATGTATAACTTGTCACGTATTTTGTATAATTGGTCAGATATTTCCAGAAAAATATATTTCAATAAGAGGAATTTTGAAAAACTTTTTGATAGGCTTAGTAGATGACCACAAATTGGTAAAATTTGGATTTCTTCACTGAACTACTACCTTCGATCTACTAGTTCCATTGAAAATACAATCAGATCAAGTGAAGAAGATTATACTTTTAAATATAATGGTATTGACAGCTATAACCGTTTGGCCGCTATTGTAGTAAGAGAACAAGAGAAAGAAGTTTGTAAAAAACATTTTTTCGTTATCAAGAGATTTCCAAACATAGAAATCTGCAAAGCTCCCGTGGTCAAAAATTTTCGTCATAATAATAATTATTATTATTATTAAAAATCATCAGGATCCGCAAATTTTATAAAAAATGCTCTCTTCAGAAATGAATTTCGAGCAGCACTTTACGTAATTGTTATTCATCAGCTATGCAAGCATCAAAATCTTCTTAAAGTAGCTTTAATATCCATGCGTACAAGATTATAATATTCAATCTTTTATAACAGTTACAGTATTATAACAGTAATTTATATAAAAATACAATTGCTTTTGTCAGAAATATCAAACATATTCATCATAATAACCTTTGTTTTCTATACCTTCATGGGTACTTGTATTTTCAACAGTTACATTTTATTTAATTTTAGTATAAATACTTATTTTTTAACATAATGATTATCTAATAAAACAAAGAATTTGTTCATGCCTTAATTTATATATCAACAAGATTCAAATATCCCCATTTTATATTAAATAATCATCTACATCTAGTTAAAACTTACTTGCATTAGACATAATAAATTGACAAAAAGTTCAGGATAAACGTCAACACTACTGTATAACTACCCTTACGTTACATTTGTATATAGTAGAATGGCTTTCACAAGGAGATGTTGCAACATTTTTCTTGTCATATAACATAACCTACAAAAGTTATTTTAGGAATGTCATAAATATTAATTTCAAACATCTTCTGACATTTGTAATAATTACCTTTTAACGTTTATTATAATACAAATTTGTCGACAATTCTTGCTTACTGCACAGAACAGCCAAGTATTAAAAACAATTTATAGTGGAATTCTGAAACCCTCTCGTAAGCTACGGTTATCGTAGTCCCTAGCAACAAGTGACGTTTCGATGACGATTTTCGGAATTTTTACAGTTAGTGACGTAGAGGTGTCATGAGGAGCATAAATACAGGTTCTGTAGGTTATAATTTTATATTCATTATCGTTCTTGTTTGCAAATATAAATATGACTTTATAGCATTATTGTTAGATGTAGACCACAACAGGTAGGGATTGTCTATGTAAAATATATTTATAGAGTGTAATATATTCGCTTTATTCCAGAAATTATATGCCGTTTTACGATCATGTAAATCTCTAACAGGCATTTTAAGCGAAAGTTTAGGAGTTCAGAGCCTTATCCAGGTAAATAATATACATATAGTTACATTTGAAGATTACTTGAATTACCTATACCTATACAGTGTACACAATACCTTTGTTACAGGTCTAAACGATATTTAGTTTATGGATATTTTACATCATTTGGCAGCTACCAGAATAATAGCTTGTTTTATTTGGTCAGATATCAGTCATTTGTGTAATTCGTAAGATCTGTCACATGATGAGGAAATTTATTGAGCAGATAAAATTTCCCGTAAACTGTAAATCAAAAAAATGTTATGCAAGGGTAATTATGTAGTACGATAACATTCTAATAATGTAATATACATATTTCAATACGGGTGATATTGGTTATTATATGCAACTATTGTTATTCAACCCAATCAATAATTCCTCAGAAGCGTGCTTAATATTGAATTGATTCGCTCCAAATTTTGCACATTAATGTACCATCCTGTGAAAATAACTAGTGTGATTTACAAATGTTGTATATTGTATATCATGGCACTAAAGAATAATTTTCAATTATGTAAGGCAATGACGAACAACATATTACAGGTATAATTGTGACTTATATTCTATATTTTATTATGTATATACAGGCTGTCCAAAAACTCTCCTGACAAACAAAGACCGGAGATTCCTCAGATAATTTTAAGACAATTTAACCCAATTCACCCTAGTCCGAAAATGCTTCCTAAGGGAGCTAGAGCTCTTTGAAGATGGCGCCTTGTAATTAGTTTTTTTTTAATATCTCCCGAACGCTTCTATTTAGAAAAACAAAAACTGGTATGCTTATTTATCCTCCAGAGGTGAATCGATTCCATCAATTGCGAATTTCTAGTACTGGTCATAGGCGTCCGTTTTGGGTAGGTAAAAGGTTATTTTAACGCATAACTTTTTTGTCTTTAACTTTTAAGCATTTGTGACACAAGATTATTAAATTTTCAGGTATTCTAGTACTAAAAGGTACTCTTACTTTAAGTCGGTAGGATACACCGTTTTCTAGAAAAATCGATTTGAAAATTTTTCGTTTTTTCGTCATTTCATCTTTCGTCATTTCAACTTCGCGAACTGACAACAATTTAACAATTAAAAACGTAGGTTTTATTTCTGTTGGCAGTTCAGAGCGAACTAGTGCAAAAAATAATAAATTGAATTTTAATGACGAAAAAACGAAAAATTTTCAAATCGATTTTTCTAGAAAACGGTGTATCCTACCGACTTAAAGTAAGAGTACTTTTTAGTACTAGAATACGTGAAAATTTAATAATCTAGTGTCACAAATGCTTAAATGTTAAAGACAAAAAAGTTATGCGTTAAAATAACCGTTTACCTACTCAAAACGGACGCCTATGACCTTAGGAAGCATTTTCGGACTAGGGTGAATTGGGTTAAATTGTCTTAAAATTATCTGAGGAATCTCCGGTCTTCGTTTGTCAGGAGAGTTTCTGGACAGCCTGTATATACAAGGTGAGTCATCTAAGCGGGTAGAGCCGATTATGCCTTTATGAGTAAAGATATTTTGAAGCGTTTTTTTTCTTGTGATAGCTGTTCATTAGGAGTACATTTTAAAAATAATTATGTATTATACAGAGTGTTCCATAACTTGGTGGCTGACCATAGTTATAGTTTTTTAAATGGAACACCCTATATATTATTACATTTTTGTATTCCACGCATAATTTTTAGGCAAAAAGTTATGAGATAGTATAGGCCTAAAATCTAAGGTTTTTGACTTATTACCATTTTTCTGAAAAATTCAATGTTTTTATAAAATTGTGTTTCTCGAAAACGACGTATTAGATGAATATAATTTTTGGTAGAGTTGTTTATAATAAAAGGGCCTAACACAAGCATATTTTATTTTTTTGCAATTACTGACTTAATTTTTAGAAAACTGGATTAAAATTACATGACACGTTTTTGTATAAAAGACAATTTTTTTAAATGGAACAGCCTGTATATCAGTTCATTTTTGAATTGTTTTTAAATTTCATGTCAGAAACATGTAAGACGTTAATACTTTAAATGTGACTATTACTAAGCTACTGTCGTTTTTTGATATGCTTTTGTTAGTTTTTGCAAAAAAGTAAATTTTTTCAAATAGAACACCCTGTATATTATTTCATTTTTGAATTTTTCATTAAGTTTCACATCAAAAACATGTAAGACGTTAAGTCTCTAAAAGTGACTATTACTGAGCTATTGTCGCTTTTTGATATAATTTTGTCAGTTTTGTGGTTTTAATTAATATAGTATCGTAGTGACAAAATTATATCAAAAAGCGACACTTTTCGTGGCGTATCCCCTTGTTTTCCCACTCAAGGTCTTCAAATATGTTATTGTGTAAGCCTTTTTCTAGTCAGGTAATACATTCCTACGGCTAGTAAAATACTAATGATTTGGGACGCACAACAATATTGAAACCAAATGCAACCATATATCACAAGATTGGTCGATTTTCTAAATACAAAATCATCTATATCCTTCAACGATTTATATACTTTGCCCTATGCTATTAAAACTTAATGTTACCTTTTTGGAGCCTAAAACATTAATGGTTCAATATAGTTACATATTGATAAAATCTTTGCGGTTTGACTTCTTATGAAAAAGTCAACTTTAAATTGTGACGTTATTGTGAACACGATACCTTGATAGACTTTTTCGAACATTTAGTTTGTGCACATTTCACATGCGTTATGTTGTATGGATATTGTGTGCTGGGTTTATGTATTTTTTTGTGTTTAGGTACTCTTGTAAGAAAAACAATGTCCACTTTATAAGAATACCCGTCCTTGTTGGCTTCATAGAAAAATCACATTTCATCATCCATAGATATGCCTAAAAGACATTTATCTGCAAATTCACTATACACTACTGTGATACTACGTCCTTTGAAACTCTCTTAATGGTAGCAGTTCTTGCTGAAATTTTCCAAAGTGCTTCGTGCTATCTTGGCAACAGTATAAACATATATTTGTACTATGTCTTGACATTACAAAATTTTCCGCACATTTTCTTTAAAAAAAAATGTTAGCATCCGCTATATTATATTTCAAACAATTTTCTTATTAGTTAAAATTTTAAATTGAAATATTTTGGTATATATTTACGAGATGATATGTCTGTTTGTCAATTTGTAGTGGTATTAAATCGTCGTCTTTAGTTCGTACTTTAATCGTGCCGGTCGCTAAAACGATTCAAATCTAGTTGGTGCTTGCTTAGGATATTTGTTAAGACAAACAGTACAACATTATCTGATTCTTATAGAATAGAATGCTAATAAAATGAATGTTTAATAAATAAAATAACTAATTACAGTTACCAGTTAAAATATAATATTAATACTATAAATAAAATTGTACATATAAAGAAAAACACGAAGTAATAATTTTACAAACTACTTTCGAGTATCTTCTATTTCACTTTAAAAAAAAAAGTGTATTTCTAGAGTATAACACGTATGTAGGTGTTGAACAACGATAAGATAAAATAAAAATGAAGATCAGTACATTAAAGCATAACATTCGAGTTTAGCGCAGATTTCGAACAAAATGGATATTAATAACTGGAACATAATAAACCAGACATAACAGCCATTTAAAGGCTAAAATCATTTCGGGCACTGGGTGCTGGTGAAGGCGCACTGCGAGCGACGGCAATTTATGTCATTAAGTTAATAGTTAATATTGTAGGGTCGCTTAATTCGTAAAACAAAATCCCGTAATTACTAAAGTTCTATCTCTCGGTGTATGGTTCCCTGTGTGTGTGTCTTTCTGGCTATTATTATACACACGTATACGTTCATGCCAAAATCGCAGTTATTGTAAAATGTGATGGTGTTATTAACGTAATTAGGATCCGGTTGAAAATCAACGGAATTATCTCACTTATGGTCCGGGAACCTTCGTCCTTTCCTACAAAATTAGAGCTATAGGGATAAAATTACAACTAGTTCATTAAGATGGAATATTATACCGGTATATAATGAGCTCTTATTATATTTAAGTATATGCAAATCTAGGAGGTCATTTTTTTAAAGTGCAGAATGTGAAAAATTTGACCATAATAATAATATGATTTTTTTAGTGCCATAGTATAATACTGCCGTGCTAAGCTGAAAGGTCCTATCTGACAATATCTATAAAAATGACCAAGTGGACATTTTGGAAGAGGAACAAGTTACGTTCCTTATTTACGGAGCTGACTTGTCCTATCTTGACTAGAAAATGATTGGTCTCTATTTGTTCTGTGTGTTTTTCAATATATATTACTAGAAGTTTATTCCTGTCTCAAGTACACAACTGGTTATAAGTGCGTACTGGAAATATTCTTTTATTTCAGCGTATTTAGCATACACAATTGCCGCAATGTTATTAAATCTGGATTTCTATTAAAAATTGCGTATAACTTTCGCCGAAGACCACATCCTAAGTCACTTGGAATACTTTTGAAAGTATTAACCCTCTAACCGGCAAGACCGTCTCTAGACGGTCTTCGAATTTTTGGCTCCACAGCTACAAAACAATTTTGTTTGTATCCAAATAGTGAAAACTGCTCTAAGGCAACTCTTTTTTTTATATTACGCGTCCGCTCAGTATGTTTCTTCCGCCTGAAAATTAAAATTTACCCTCCGTTCAACTATATTTACTTAGAAAAAAAATATTGGCTTCACCCGATCATTTTTACGCTCTTGTCTGTTAGAGGGTTAATAGCCACATCTAATGTGGTTAATCCGTTTTTTAATTTGAGATTCGATTTTCAAAGCATGTGATTAGTTTAGGCAAATTTCCAAAGTGTTCCTGAAGGAATAACAACTGATTTTTTAAATTTGGGATATGTGTTAGTTCCTTGCAGGATTTTACTCATAAATTCCTTAATTTATGGCCATTTTTTGCTCTCATTCTCGGGCACTTCTCGGGCGTAAATAGATGTTGCAGTTCACCATATGAATTAGTGCTATTCAGTAAGTGGGTGTTGTTTAGATTATTTCTTTATTCCGTTGTAACTTCGTCGTAGTTTAAATTGGTCATGTCCGCCCCCTAATGATAACTAAAAATGTACGCGTATGTTATTGAAACTAAATAACAGTAAGTATATATTTACATTATTTCTCTTGGGAAATATAAGGTAAATATAATAAATTTTAAAAATCCCTGACGCTCCTATCTACACCGATGAAAAAAGGATTTTAACAAAGAACAATTCGGAGAAGAAAAACTAGTAAAGCGTTATGTTAATACGTGTAAACTGAAGTGTTGAGAAAAAAATGGTAATGCAAGACCAGAAAACATAAATAATCAATTCTGGAATCTTTCCAGGGAATCTCAACGTGAATTTGTGCTTGCATGTTAAAATCGATGTGTCAAACTAAGACTACTCCCGGGCGAATGAATATTTTCATATATTCTTTGAACCACTCCTATGTAAACTGGTCATGGATCACAATATGATATCGACCTTGTTAGGTAGAAATTACAATTTCCGTAGAATACCAGAAGGTGACACAGACTTTAGAGAGAATGAGACGCTGAAAATTTGCAACTGAGGGTATATACTTAGGATGCATTTAAATAATAGTAAGGACATGTTGTAAAAAGAATAGAATTAGAGTAGATATGAGAAGGGATTATGTAATTAATACTAAAGCAATCCCAAACAGGAAAAATCATATCACAGGAACAAGAGTTAGCTGGCTGGAACAACACAAGGGCACAAGAAACAAAGATTAACAAATACAGGCCTCAACCTATTTTTTTTTAAGAGAAAGCATACAAACGATGACAGGAATGTAGGGAAAAGATGCAGGCTAGGATAATCAGTTGTATGAAAAATTAGATAACGCGAAAACTAAAAGAGGTCATTCTGCAAGCAGTAATAATAATCATATTTCCTTCTCCAAGCTGAAAGTATTCCATCCAGAAGAATTAACTGATATCGCATTTTTAATGAAGTTTATTTACAAAGATTCAATTGTTTTTAAGAGGAATTTATTACGTCTAGATGATTTAGAGGGTTTTCGGAAGGCACTTGACTTTCATATCGATATGGAATAAACTAAATTATGATTATTTTTATTGATATTTATATTATTCACAAAAGAGCTAAGCGGATGAATTTCACCCCTCTGTTAAAACAATAACTTTTATACTGATTACTGAAGCACACAAAATGTTGAACGGCTCGGGATAGCTGTTGGTATGCAAAAAACAATTAACATTTTTCAAAACAATATAACTTCAACACTGAATTTATCAAAATGGTAATTTGGCGCTGGTACCTTTTCATGAAACGCCAATCAACTAGATCATTCAATATGTATATTGATTTTGTATAACCTGCAAATGTGAAGCAATCAGACAAAAGCAGATAAATCCATTTTTCATAAAAAATGAGATGACTATGACCCATTAGTAATGGGGGTCAGATAAATCCATTGGTGAAGTCAGAATCAAGCTAAATGGAATGTATCCTATTGAAAAGCATACTTAAAAAGTAGACAATCAAGCAAAAGCAGATAAATCCGTTGAAATATACTTTAACTTTAGGTTTCAAGGAAAACAGGATAAATCCAGTTAAATTCGATGTAGAATATTACATGTGTAGATGGCTCTGACTACGTTAATCAGCTGTTTCTGTTAGTTGCATTGGACGCACTTTGAGCTGTCAAGTTGTTAGATTTTCTTTAGCGACTGTTTATCCGTTGAATTCTTAGATTTGATCTCGGTGACTCCAGTATTTGACCAAAAAATGGAAGAACCAGGAGGAATTGATATTTCTGTGCAAGAAGGTAATGATTTTATTTATTTTATAATAATCTATCTACATACAAAACTGCTTTCTTCAACAGGCAGTCGAGGAAGTCGGACTAAAATTCCGCAAACTCCTTTTAAGCGAAAATTACTGAAAGAAAAGAAGTATGTCGATAAAGATCCCTTGTTGGCAAATTTTAAACGACCTTGTAATTACGACGGGAAAAGTTATAAGTGCAACAAAATTCGATTGACCGACATTAAGGTTATTCGGAAGACATTTTATTGTATTCCTGATAAAATCACCCAGGATGTGAAACTTTGTCATATGATGGGGGTTTGTTCAGTAATGAGAAATCGCTCTGTCAGAAACGAACCGAAAGCTCGTTCTATTAATATCACTTACCATCTAAAAAATAAAGAAAATAAGTTGATTAGAGTCTGCAAAAACTTTTTTACCATGGTTTTGGGGATTACCAAAAATCGCATTAATACTATCGCAAAAACCATTCATGAAGGGAAATCACCTAAATAAAATCGTGGTGGCGATAAAATTTCTAAAAAATCAGAACATAAAAAACATAGCATCAGGAAATTTATTGGAGAACTAAGAGGAACAGAGAGCCATTACAACCGGTCAAAATCTCTAAGAGTTTATTTGCCTGCTAATTTAAGCATTGCAAAACTACATAAAATTTATAATTCGAAGTGTCAAGAAAACTGTAAAAGTAGCTTGTCCATGTTCTCAAGAATTTTCTGTCGAGAATTTAATATAGGATTCAGTTCACCTGCAGCAGATCAAGATGGAAAAAGATGCAAAAAAAAAAAAATCTAACATTATGATTGAACTAAGAATCCATAAAAAGAGATCTACAGCTTTTTACGAGTTGGCCAAAGAAAAAACCCCAAATTCAATAACGCTTTGTTTTGACATGCAACAGGTACAACCTCTACCACGCACCCCCATTTTCGACGCCTTTTACTCGCATCAAGTAAGTTTCTACGTTTTTTGCTGCGTTGGAATGAACTCTAAGTCTCCAACCTTCTATACATGGACAGAAGATCTAGCCGGAAGAGGCTCAGTTGAAATTGGTTCTGCACTCCTAAGTTATCTGGATCCTTTAGAATATGATATAAGAGTGGTGATATTATTCTGCGATGGTTGTGGAAGGCAGAATAAGAATTCAGATGTTATTCATGCTCTCAGTTACTGGGTCAAGCTAAAGTCTCCCCCTGGACTTCAGGAAATTCAAATTACATACCCAGTCCGAGGTCATAGTGTTTTGCCCGCCAACAGGGTTTTTGGGCGGGTAGAAAAGTCTTTACGCAAATATATGACTCTTATCAAAAAAGAAGAGTATTTTAAAATATGTTCTGAATTTGGAAATGTAAAACAACTTGGTGTTGACTGGAAGCTGTACGATATTAAAAGTTTATAAGATAATCTGAAAAAAAGTCGAAGGTATGTCTGACTACAAGCGAATATTCATACAAAAGGAAACAGATAATAGAGGAATAAATACTATAAAGGTACAATGCTACCAGAACTTTAGATTTGTTAGTATGACTGAAACGCCACGGAATTTGCTCAAGAGAGGAAAGACGTTTCCAAAAATATTGAAAGAGATTGAATTAGGTCGCACTCTACCAGACAAAAATAAAAGAACTATTCGTCTCCTGATGGAACAACAATTTGGTACTAAATGGGAGGAAGATGAAAACAGACTGGTACAGAAAAATATTGTCTAATGTTGGTACGAGTATGACGTTGGAGCACATATTTAAAATTGTTAGTCATCAAATTAATATTCTGAATAAAATTTAATATATTTTCTAAGATTTAGGTTATAGCCATTGTTACGTTTTTTTACAAAAATAATATATTTAAGTTTGGGAGCTATATTCTGTTGTATTATCAAAATATTAATAAACTTACTAATCAATTTTCTTTAACAATCTATTTTCGACTGGTTTCACGCGTCAACTATAAACTCTCTTTTTCAGGTCAAGCAAAACCAGATATTAAGAACTCAATCAAGCAAAACAAGACAAATCCACTTTATTTTTGTCAAAAACTTATCGTGCGTACGGTAAGAAAACCGTGAGATTTACATGTTGGTGGTGCTTTATTCAGCTTCATTGAATGAATAAGTTATTTTCTATTTAAATGTCACGGAATTATAAATATAGGTTTTTGTCGAATATCTCAAAACTGTTTAGAACGGATTTATCTGCTTTTGTCTGATTGCTCCACAAATGTGAAAATATAAGGAAATTATCCGATTTATTGAAACGTTCGTCCATTTTTCATTATTTTTTTCATATATTATGTGTATATGATACAAGTAAACATGTCGATTTCTATATTTTGGCGACAAACTCGATTACTACATATATAGTATAGACTTGTTCTGCAGACTGTCAACCTTTTTGTTAATACAGTGGTACATACCCAAACACACTCCATTGTATCTTTTTTAATAAGCATGTTTTTGAAAAGATACATGTAATAACTCCTGGTGGACATCCAGTAGTATGATCCCACGGTCTTATTGTAATGGACTGTTTCCTATTATCCGCTAGAGATAATATTCGCAGGAATAAATTTTCACGGATTTGCTGAATATAACCGCCTGCATTCAGTATATTTACATACTCGTTAGTTTCTCATTTTAATCGCTCGCTCCGCTGCTCTTGCATTAACCGAGGTATAGTGGATGTTTTCGGGAGGGACTCTCCTCATAAACAAGCCACTCGGCGCTGTACCTAATAATGCGGATATATGCAAATCATCTCGTGTGTTGGTGTATTTCCGTTTGTGCATGCTGAATTTATCTGTGTGGATATTTTCTATGTACCGGTTAACTATGTATGCATGCAATCTTTTATGTTTTAATTTCTTGTTGTAGAAGTTTGTGTGTTCGGTATAATGAAGCTGTAAATATTCGTAAGAAATTAATTAAGGAGATTGGAAAAATAAGTGATTTCTGAAATACAATTTATACATAATTTACTTAATATTACTAATTGTTTCTGCAAGAAGTTCTTGCTGGAACATTAAGTATATATTGTGCTAGGTATTACTACATACATTTAAGTTCAACCCTCGACATTAACATTTATTTAAATTGCAGTTTAAATGCCACAAGTTGGACTATCTATAAAATGAAATAATACTCTAGACATGAAATGTATAATTACTATGAATTAATGAATGACCCTCGTATGTGATTTTTTAATAATCACGTCACTTATTTTATAATATACAATTTACTATATGTATTTTATTTTTATGCCCGACTAGCTTTATGTTATAATACTTGCTCAAGATAAATCACTTTAAATTATAATACTTCTTTATCTAACTGATGTGTAATCAATTCAAATTTCAATTCTTAACTTTTGTAATTTTTAGTAAGCCTTCAAAATCTACTTTGTAACTAACATTAATATTTTACTGATTTCTGTATTATCTTATTACTTTTCTGTACTCTTAAATAATCTAATCAACCAATAAGTGTTTAATTTGTCATATAGATGGCACTACTAGACCTTATATCATATGTGCATACGAAAACTAATACTTATCTTTGTATTAAATATATCCAAATGTTTTCTTGTTTGTTGTGAAATGCTTTTTACCAAGTGGTTTTTTAATAACTCAGTAAATACTACTAATAACATTTACCAAACTCTTTTCGGTAAGAAAATATTAATATGCCGTTTCTTATTATAATAATTCATATGACATTTATTTATTTCAGGTTAGATTTTACGTAAATATTTTCTGGATTTCAATTTTTATTTATCATAAATAAAACGACACTCTTCTAATAAAATTACGTGTATATTCAAATATCTTACTATGAAATTTCTGGACATATATTTGTTAACAATATTCTTAATAATTGAAACTTGATAAGTCGACGTCAAAGAAATTTATTTTGATGTGTATGTTATCCCTCTACAACCACTTAATACAGGTAAGTGTACTGACACTATTTACTTTGGCTATTTAAATTTGGGAATACTTCCTATTACTTACTCAAATTAAATTACGATATTATTCTTTTTATATGTTTAAATTATGTATTTATAAAAATACCTCATAAAATTTTATACGAATGACAATTATTCACGTACTTGACATATTCTAGAAAATAGAGAATTAAAAACTTATATTGTTTATAACATATGTAATTGATGAATAATCTTTAAGTTCAGTTAATTTATCTAATGACCTATTTCATAAACAATCAATTCTTTTTCAAAATTTAAACAATTAAATCTTTCTTTTCTACTATCCCAAATAATGTACTAAATTGGTAATACTTAAATGCTTTCTTCTTATAGATCTGTTTCAAGCCACTCCCTGGTACTGCTTAATAACGGATACCCCTTCCTGATGCTATTTAACTTCAATCTTGTACCAATATTAGAAGACAAATTACCGAATATCCTATGTGTGATCTTGCTCGTCCTCTCTTATATTACCGGAACTTGGAAAATTCTCCAACCTTTATGGATTACTAGAACTCTTGTAATACTCTGCCTCTTGTATACACCAGTACTTTTGGAATCAACTACCTCCTATAAATTCCGGATCTTGAAGTATACTGCAGCCTCAATGGAACTTTCAAAAAATCTGGTAACTCAACTGCCTCCTGAAAACTCCGCCTCAACAACTCTCACTAGTTGTACCTGGATCTTGTACAAAATTTGTAAGTTCTTTCTCTTTTCTTATATTAAATTATTTATAGATAACGTATTTCACTCTGGACACAACTTTCTCTTCTATATATCACTGAAATCGTGTTAAATATCAGAAATTTTCTTCTGATGGAAAAAACACGTCTCTCGTTTTTAGAAATTTTAAAATTCTTTTTTATTTATATCCATTTCCCTAGCAATTCCTATCTCATTTTCTATTATCCAATCAACGTTTTACAACAGTAATTGAAACCAACAATACAGCTTTTAAATTCTCTAACATACCAAAAATACTTCTTTAAATTGCATTATCTGATAATCTAAATTCTTTTTATAATTTTAACAACCCTTCTTTACATATTCATATACTAATGCCCATCTAAATCCATATTTCTTAACAAATGTCAAATAATGGCAGTTCCTGTATTTCAAATTATTCCCGGGAACTTATCTACATTAAAATCTATACACTTTTCAAAATTAGATTCTAAATATTTTCCTCACCTCATTAATGTCAATTACTCAAGTTTTTACAAATTTATAATACATTTTACAAAATAACAACTAATATTCAACTCTCTTCTTTCTAGAATATTGTGAACTTCTAAGAAAAATGAACATGGTCAACCTTACCATATACAGGTGGTTTATTATAAAATTCGAATACTTGTTAAATTAAATAATCATCTATTATTATAAACCCAATAAACTTTTTAAACACATCATAATAAATTTTCCTACGTTTATTTAATTAAATTTTGTAATTTTCATAACTTTCAACAAATATTGTTAACGTAAGCCTTTATACTATAACAATATACATATATACAGTGCATGGGATGAAAGGAACAAATTCGTTTAAAATTCAAGTAATTATTTTGCAGAAAAACGCTCGGACAGGTCGATTAATATTTTTAGTTGTGAATTTTTTGACATAAGAAAATTATATACAGGGTGTGTAAAGAAGGACATATGCAGCAATCATTATTTTTTTTAAATGGAACATACTGTATATTATGCCATATTTGAATTGTATGGTAAATTCTCAACACTTTTTGTGTAACATACCATATCCCCAAAATGAGCGGTTTTCGGAATAATGACGTTTGAAATGTGATAAATTAAAAAAAATACATGAAAATCGATTAATTTGAAATAGAGTTTTTGTTGAAGATAAAATTTGCAATACCAGGTTGTTTTTGTTGGCTTTTAAAAATATGTTCAAGCTGTCCTTGTTCAATTTAAACATTTTATTTCATTACCTATGTGTATTTTAATTTATCACAAAACTCATTATTCCGAAAACCGCTGATTTTGGGGATATATTATGTTACACGAAAATGTGTTTAATGTGTTTAGAATTTACCCTACAATTCAAAAATGGCATAATATACAGGGTGTTCTATTAAAAAAAAACCAATGATTGCTGCATATGTTCTTCTTTAGACACCTTGTATATAATTTATATAATTTTCTTATGTCAAAAAATTCTAAACTAAAAATACTAATCGCCCTGCCCGAGCGTTTTTCTGCAAAATAATTACCTGAATTTTAAACGAATTTGTTCCTTTCATCATGAACGCACTGTATATATATACAGGGTACCCCACCGAAAACGAAACAGATTGAATATCTCGAAGAAGAAAACTTTTTTGAAAAAACGCAAAAACAGGTCGATTTTTGATCCAAGGGGGACACCCTTCCATCATATCTTCAACTGTGATAAGTCATTCTCCTCCCTTCCATCACTCTACACTCTACATTACAATTTAAATAGGGAAAGTAGTATATACGATACATCATTGAAAAGGTAATTGTACGGAGAATTCTGCAAGTGCAAATGTGATTGTAGTATAAAGCTGATGCAACGGAGTGGGGGTGGAAGAAAACTAATCGTAAACTAGAAGCCGCCATTACAAAGGACAAAGACAGTTTCGTACAAATGCAAAAGGAAGTGCGGAAAAATTTGGTCACAATTCTAGTGCTGCTCGATAAAGGTAATATCGATGGTGATGCAAACAAACAGTCAGAACGAGTCACCACTGATCCTCCTGAGCTTTGGGACGAAAATATCGATGTTTACGAGGAAGAATCAGACGAACCCAAACTTGGCAGGACCATCAACGTTCAAAACAGGCATAATTCAAATTTAGCAGGACTTTCAAAAGTATGCTTGAGAAAAAATAAATAGTTTGAGAACCGTTTTATTTAGACCATTTACCGTAAGCGTCGGTCGCGAAATATCAATCCTAACAAAAAGAAAGTCGGCATCGGAGAGGGAGAACATTTAATTTCCAACAACTTTGTGTTACCTTTAATACTGTAAAATCAATAATAAACGAGATAATACAATATTTAGGTACACCTCCACCTCTCTTCGGGTTTAAATAAGAAAAACATCGATCTTGGGGAGAAAACAATAGGGACAAAAGTTGAAATATATTAAATATTTTGGTATTTTTATGTATCTACCAGCCCCTGTCGAGTTGCTATTGCATAACAGATATCGCCGAGATTTTCTCCTAGACATCGTTATGTACAGAAACGATATGCGAGAGGTCTGAAGCTCCTTGAGCATTGGAGCAAGCAGGTCGCACACTGAGAAAGTCATAGTAGACTGGAACACGTATCTGTCCGTTGGTTGCTATAATGCCAGCTCTAGGGCAGATTGTGCATCCACATCATACATGCATGTGAATTTTTAGTTCGTATATGTATGTTTATAGTTCCTTAGCTCTTTATAGAGGATAATTTGCGAGGTATTCGCAAAGAACCGTTTTTGGTAGGACTGAAAATCCTACTTCCGGTAAGATTTTCGAAAAAAATTTCTCAAATTCACTTTTGACTACGTCTGAATTTTTCATGAATTTGTTTGAACTTAGTAGTTGATATACTGGTAAAATTTTCACTAAAGTCAAGGCCAACTCTTTCTGCTATCGCTGCGCGATATAAAGCCGTCACATAACTTCGATTTACATTGATGACTTTGATTCTGGTAACCTCAAAATATTGGTTCTTATGTAACGCCTTCTAGTGGTACCCAAGAGAAGTAGTTTATTGAAATAAACTTTAAAATAACACTTTAAACATTAACTTTGCAATAATTAATATTAATTATTCTAAAATAATGAAATAGGACGAAATAAAAATAAAACAGTTTTGCTGAAAATAAAGTTGTATGATATTGTCAAGAATAACAATTTTACTTACATTTCGACGTTTTTATAAAAATTCGAAAGGAAATACTAATTAGGGTGCAATTGTGTTGTAAAGTGTTTGTTGGGATTCTGTATATGACTTCTTGGATTTTAAAAAATGTTGCGGTACTAACGTAATCGACGCTTTCAACTGTAATGGAAGATTTTGAAGCTTTACTATTCCACATCACAATATTTGCCTCATAAAATATTCAGCCACTCTGGCACCGGTAGTATCAGTTGCATCTCCTTTAAGTCTAATATGTGGAAACATTTCGTCTACAGAATCGTAACTAAATGATCTTGTTAAGACAAAATTACTTTGTTGTACAGTATACTCAAATATTACAGTAAACTGATATTCATGCCTATACAATTATTAAAAGAAATATAGAATATATCCAAATAACACAGATTAAAAAGGCAATATTCACTAAACTCTTTATGGATTTTGGTAGATATTTGATGTACTTTTTTCCATTTTGGCACTATAATAATTTGATAATTTAGTCAGTTACAGTGATGCACTCTTTAGTGCTGCCTATACCAAATCTGTTAGTATTTCTATGCACACATTTCATGACAGACCAAAATTTCCTTTAAAACACTAATCAGTTTATTGTTAGAACTTCTCAATCTTACGATGATAACAAGTTGCATTATTGGTAAGAATTAAAGCATTTTAAAAATTACTATAGCATCTTTATTTATCCATCCAACAGGTGCAAGTTGACAATTTTGAAGTAATCATAATAAATCAACTTCTATCCTTTTTAAAATTGTATTAAATCAGCCCTCAAATACCCTAGACTTCACATATTCAGATTTATTTTTAATATTAGTGACCAAATAACGTCTAGCAAAGCTGGTTCACATGCACTTTTTCTCAGAGATTACCAAGTAGTTTGTAATGCGTTGGATAGATGGCGCCACTTAAGGATAGATATTTTGAGGTTACCAGAATCAGAAAGATCTCGTTATGTGACGGCCTTATATCGCGCAGCGATAGCAGATATAGTTGGCCTTGTAAACTACTACTTTCATCTACCGATTTTTCTGAAAATCTAATCACATCTCAAGAGGCAGATTATATTAGCAAATATAAAGTTTGGTTTTGGTAGCTTTAGGCGTTTGGCTGCTATCGTTGACATACACAGGTAGACAGACAGGCACACAGCAGCTACCACTATTTCGGTATCAGAGGACTTCAAAACGTGGACATCTGCAAAAAAAGAAAGTAAAACGAACTATCGTAACATTCCTTTTACGAAATTCGAAACCCCATTGAAGAACATTTGAACGTTCGCTACAAATGCTAATCGGTTCTTACCGCTGCGACAATATATCATTTTAAAATAGTTTATAGAAAAATTAAATGCAAATATGAATGTAAAATTGCGGACATGAAAGAACGACGGAAACCGTATTATTTTAGAACTAAAAATAGAAACTAAATTAACATCACTAATATATTGCCATGTATGTGTACGCCTTAAATTTAATAACTAATATTAAAAAGTAAGGTCTTTCACGCGAACTATTAATTTAAGAAAAGCGATATTTTCTGACATTTCCTTACAAGAATAATCACTCGAAAATAGATTTAGACTTCCTATTATAATGCCTCAATTATTTTCCCGATGTTTTTCATGGAAAAATTCTTCCATGCAATTCGACGTCGATATTCAAAAGTTAGGTCCCCTTCGTACGCTAGAACACAAGCGTTCACGTGACTTTTGTTGTGATGGCAATTTATGACGTCACACGGATAAAAATTGATAACACGCGGAATATGTAAATGCGCACGAAGCGAGAGGGATGTGATTAATGACGATCCCGGAACAGAACCAGGTCGTTACACCGCCACCAATCCATACTGTAGAGAGTGTATAGTTGTTCGAAAATGTATTCGGTCATCTAAAACATATTTAACGGGTTCATCTTTTGTAATAATAATAAAAGGATAAAAAATATTTATTCAGTAATACATACATAGTGTTGAACTTGTTAAAAAGTACATCCACGCAAATAACGCAATAAAACAGATTCACATTCATATGAGTCAAAATCTATAATTAAAATACTCATCTGTGCTGTAGAAAGCTCCTTTGATGGTATCTCAAACAATACAGTTCTTTGCCTTTTATGAGGTTATATTTTATGTATGAAGGTAAATGATTATACACTCTTATTGTTTGGGTAATACAACTTTTTTCCACAATACTTTTTGGTGTTTGTAGAGGCACTAAATGTGACCATACCATACCTCTGGGCTCGTAATGATGTCGCAATTCTTGTTCTTTGAAAAACTCATTTCACCTTCATAAACTTCATACACTCAAGAACATACACGCCCGTAAACTTAAGTATTTTTTGTCCCTTAAAAATTTCTTTGCAGGAATAAGTCTTGCTCACACCAAAGATACTACGCAGGCACGACTTCAGGAGGATGAACACCCTGGATGCATGAACCGATGTTCCCCACAGTATGATGCCATAACTAAGTCTTGATTGCACATAAGCATAATATGCAGATAGACTTGCCGACTGATTCACAGACCCTGCTATGATACGTAATGCGTCAATAAATGATGATATCTTTGCCGCCAAGTGGTCAATATGCTTCTTCCACTTCAATTGAGAATCAATCCATAATCCCAAGAACTTAACTGCCATATGTTCCATATTTAGCTGTTGATCTTCATAAATAATTTTTGTTGGTTCCTTCTTGAAATAGCCAGACTTCAATACATTGTTTTTTTCAATATTCAGCTTCAGCGTGTTTCTGTTCAACCATGAACCACAGTCCTCAACAGTAGTCAGTATTTCATTTTATGCTGTATCTTTTTTAGTTCTTACAATTACCGTAGTATCATCAGCGTACAGTATCGTTTTATGTTTAGTCTTGCAAGGGTGATCATTCACATATATTAAAAACAATAAAAGACCTAGGACAGAGCCCTGGGGTACTCCCCTGTTCAGCGTTCCCCAATCAGAAGCAACACCCACACCACTATGGACTACCCACCGCTTTCTATTATCTAGATAGGATTCAATCAATTGCAACTCTTTCCAAATTTTCAAACAACACACAGTACTCAACACATTCAAAGATCTTACTAAGGTCCATAAAGATACCAACTGTACACTCATAATGATTTAGACTATCAATTATCTCATGTATGGCTTGATAAGCGGCTCATTTGGTAGATCTCCTTGTGATGGTATTCACTGAATATATCTTGCTCCAAATATAAATCCATTATACGTTTAAAAATAATTTTTTCAAATAGTTTTGAGAAATGTGGCAATATAGATATCAGTCTGTAGATTTCTAGTTTTGTAATTTCACCTTTCTTGTATATTAATCTAATAATAAATTTCTTCAATTCATTTAGGAATACTCCTGATTCTATACATATATTGACGATTGGTTCTAGTATAACCGCATTCTTTTATTATTTTTACAGATATTTCATCACAACCCATGCAAGAGCTATCCCTTAACTGTGCAATAATGCTACATATTTCTCCTATATCAGTAGAATGCAACATATTTATAAGAAATATTGTCCAGATCTAAATCTTATATCTTGGTTACATTATTAAACATTTCTATCAGTTGTTTGTTGATTGTAGACAACCTTCCTTCAGTTGTTCTTTCTGTTACTTCAACGCCATCAACAGGAATTTCCCCAGCTCTAACAGAACTCGTGATTTTTCTTACCAGCTGCCAAGTAGCCTTCGTCTTATCATGTGATTCATTGATGAAATCACTGTTAGCTTTGTCTTTCGAAATTTTTATTTCTCTGTTTAAATTATTGCGATAATTGTTATAATCTTCTATATTTATTCTTTTGCTTATAGCATGTCCTCGTACATCAATCGTACGTTCAATCAGAATAATTTAATGTGAATTGTATACCATAAGCATACTTCGTCCATTGTGTAGACAACGAAAACTTCGCTCCAACATAGTAAAATAGAAAACATAGTGCTATAGCGTTCTATTGGAGACGCAATTAATTCTGCGCATGCGCGGCACATTATATTTCTATTTTAGGTGTGTTTATCACATAGATTTATTAATATAGATATTTGATTAAAGTTTGTAAATCATCTAACAAGCATAATAATAATTTAAAAATCGACAAACTCATTGATAATTAATAACTATGCCTTGTTAAAAGTGGAAAAGTAATTTAATTTCACTTAAATGAATGAGGAAATATAATTGTGATATCATATGCAAACCGTAGACAAACAAATGACCACACTGAAGAAATATATTTGTCAGAAGTTGTGTATGAATTGTGGTTATCCTACAGTAAATTAATTAAGTAAAACCCACAGTCAGTTCGATTGCAATGAAATTGTTTTTCTAAGACATCGTGAAAACATCTCGGCATAGGTCATATACGATAATTTGTGACATAATAACAACACCAAAATTAATCAAATAAACATGCAAGAATATATTTCACTCTTCAGTAAAATATTTAGGTAGACATCTATTAATATTACGTGTTTCAAAAAGGACTTCATCTCAGCAGGTACTGAGTAAGTAGTACTTGCCATAGTGTATGTATATATAAGCAAATGGGTAACCAAATTCCATATATTGTAACCCTATCAGAATCATCTCTTGTAGTTTTCGGGTACTAAATTAAATGGCGGCAAATTTTGAAATTAGGCATAGTACATACTTATTCAAAATCAATCATTTTATTTTCATAGTTTGTAAAGAAAACCTTAATATTTTTGTAAATAACTGCTCTTATCTAAAATTACTTTTAATATAATCAAAAAACGTTATTAAAACATTAGAGGTTTGTTCATATATGTCTCATCCAAGTCTCGATTTGAGTTTGGAGAATATACTTTTCTTCTTTTTTTTTTGTAATTATGCACACACATATTCTAAAGAATAATTAAACAATATTCAATAAACAAACAATGTGCTTTAAAGGTAATCTGAAAGTAACATAAAGCTACATTAGCAAACTACACACACACTTCCTTAATGTTAACTATGGGAGACAAATATCTTAGTTCAGATTGTTACTTACAAAAATTCAATAGTCTTTATTCAAACAAAATAAATGTATATACATAATATATACAAAATACTATACACGAAGTCTCCGAAGGGATTGCACTTGCTGCGGAGCTTTCTAGATTTTTGCTTACAAGATAGATCTACCAGCATTTGACATTAAGGTTCTCTTTTACTTATACTTCCTTATGTTTCATATCTTTTTCTCCCAATAATTAACACCTATATATCCTACCGAGATCTTTCGCCTCTCCATTTATTACATGGTTTTCATTCCATCGTTGAAAAATTATTTGCAATTTTGTCTTTTTTTTTCATACATGTCCCAACCATTTTGTTCTTTGTTCTTCTATTTTCTCCACTCCATTTTAATTATTCATTATTTCGTCTGCTGTATTTACTTTCCGTTTGTTTTTTGTCGCAATATCATTTTTAAAGTATTTCATTCTTGTATTCTCAACTATTGCTAAAGAGTATATGGAAGAACAAAAAGCATTAGTTGAAATTCTTTTTTGAAAATCTGTAAGTTGTAAGAACAGATTGCCCGAAAGGATTGACCATGATAATAGAATCATAGATACTAGATATTTTGGAGTAGACAGTAAATAAATTGAAATAGCAACGACAGAAATCTTTAAAATGATCAGAATAATATGGAAATTAAAAAGTTAATAAATATAATGAATTATATTACTGAAACTATCGTTTAATTTAAAACAAAAACGTAAAAGCAAACTTAGAAAAGAAAGATGGTAACAACGACACGAATTAGAGGTCGTATTAATATAAAAAATCAAACGCCGACCAATTATGAATGGAATTAAATTAAATACTCAATACAAAAAACAATCATGTAATAAAAGTTAGTTAAACATCTAAAACCGAATAATTTTGGAAAAAAAGTTACTGTACGTATTATTGGTAAATAGTCTGGAATATGTTATCCTAATTCATATAAGCTCTTGTAAATTTTATGTTAAAAACCATTACATAATACAACGGCAAACTTTACTGAAAATAAGTGACACTTGGGTTGACATATTTGATTTACATTTGACGTTTAATCCGTATAGGAAAATAAAACAGCGCGAAAGAAAATATATTATGGTTAAATTAGTTTCAAAGTCACATTCAACAATGGAGATTAACACCAAAAAATAACAAGTTTAAAAAATGTATACACATCACACTTGCTTGAATTGTGTACAAACACTTTTTCGGTCGACTGTATGTCAATCCAGTCGGTCTCTTCCCGTTGATCCGCATACATTCACGCATACAGCCCCACGCACACATATCTCGGGAAAGCGATTTTGGAAAACTCCCGGGTTGGGCACGGACACGATTGCAAATTTGTCTAAAATTTTACAGAAGCGTGCCCTTCGTCGGAGTTAAATCAGGATAATACCTAATGCCAACCCGGAGATACGTTACGATAGTCGCCGTCCTCCCATATATGCGCCTTCGCCGTCGTAAATTCAGTTATTTAGGGTGTTTAACTTTTGCACTGCGGTCGTAGATTCTGCATTTCAGAAGTTTTATATTCGGGCACAGAGGGGGTTACGTGTGTTCGTGTGTGTACGGTTTCGTAAGTGATTTGCCTTATCTGTGCCTATACCAGTAGCTCCCCAACCAGACCCGAACATTAATCGCGGATTAGGAATATCTGCTTATATTCTGCGGAAGAAATTTCTGTTGAGAGTAAAGTATAGTATAAGGTAATTTACCAAATCCAAATACAGAAAAAAAAAACAGAATTTTTCCAGTAGAGCATCTATTACATATTGAAATAGTGGGGGTTTCTACTTAAATTGAGCCCCACCATGATGTGACAATATTGTATAGAATGGTTTGTGTCTCAAAATATACTTTCCACGTACACAAATTTTGATAAATAGAATTTATAAGTGTCTGTTATTACCAACTTTTTCAATTTAGTATCTCTTTCATTTACAAGATGGCGCCGTAATTTAAAATCTCGAACACGAATGAAACAAATATACGTGTCTGAGATATACCAGGCTAAAATATTCAACTCTTAATTACAGTGAGTTCTGTACATTAGTTATTTAAAAAAAAAACTATACTGTGACTAGTTTACTATACGAGGTAGGCGCCATAAATTCTCGGCCTGATATACAAAAAAGAAACTTGGAACAATATAAGAATTTTTATTTTTCAATGTAATCTCCCCTAACTTCTATACATTTAATACAACGATTAATTAATAATTCGATACCCTTGTAAATATAATCTGAAATTTTTCCGTGAAAATGTTCTATAACAGCACCTCGCGTATGTGCATGCATGACGTGATGGAGTTTGAACACGTTTGAGCCTGTATAAGCCTGTCAGGCCGAGAATTTATGTCGCCTAGCTCGTAAGAATTATTTACTTTCAGATTCTAAAAATATTATAATTTACATCAATCAGCAATATAATTAAGGTGAAAATTTTTGCTACTAATATAATAAAAAATCTGTTTTCTTTCTAGGTTAATGATATGTTAATGGATTTTTTAATATACCTACTATAATATTCTACAAATGAAAATACTAAACAATATATAATTTTTTCAATTTTTTTTGTCAAATTATATTTCTGAATACATGTAATTTATATTTAAGGCATATACGTTTGTGTATAAGATAATATTATGGTGAATTACAAATACTATTATTATCAATTATATCTTGAATTTTTAAATTATTGTATTTTTATTAAAACTTTGTACCCCTTTTTAAGCATATTTACAAGAATTACCCCAGTTCATAAGAAAGGGGATTATTGAGTAATTACAGGCCTATCTCTATTATTTCTAACTTTGCGAAATTGTATAAGAGGGTATTATACCGCAGTCTTCTTCATAGTACTCGATCCCTTATTTCGCCAGACCAACACGGATTCATCGCTGGTCTGTCTACACTTACCAATTTGGTCACTGTGTCTCAACACATTGGTGAATCTTTGGACAAGCGTGGTCAGGTGGATGTAATTTACACCGATTTGTCGAAAGCTTTCGACTCGATTGATCATGAAATATTATTATGGTACCTACTTCGATTAATCTGCTTAGATCTTATCTTTTTGAAAGAAAATGCTATGTCACCTATAACGGATACTCTTCTAGCAACTTTCTTCTTACGTCTGGCATCCCTCAGGGATCCAACTTGGGACCGTTATTATTTGTCCTTTTCATTAATGACCTGCTCCTCCAAATTAACGGTCCTATTCTTGCGTTTGCGGATGACATCAAAATATTTTCTCGGATTACATCAGCCCGAGATGCGCAGGCTCTTCAGACAAGTTTGGACATGTTGGCCATGTGGTGCGAGGAGTTTAGGCTTGGGTTGAATATCAACAAATGCTGTGTTGTTACGTATACACGTTCCTTCTACTACTGTTACCAGGTAAATGATATCGCACTTGAACAAAAATTAGTAATCATGGATCTTGGTGTTGTTTTCGACTCTTACTTTACCTTTCGAACACATATTGGGGCGGTCTGTTCTGGAGCCTTTAGATCACTTGGCTTTGTAATGCGGGTATCCAAAAATTTTAAGAATATTACCTTGCTCAAATCCTTGTACTTCGCCTACGTCTTGAGTAAAATTGAATACGCTGCTCCTATCTGGCATCCCATTATTATATAGTATTTACCCGGAAAGGGGCACACCTCAGGCTGATTTACTATTACGCCACAATCTTGCATCTCTACAAGCAAGAAGAGATGTTCTCTGCCGGAAGTTCTTGCATAAACTCATCAGAGGCGACATTGACTGCCCCTTCATGCTCCAAAGATTATTGTTGGTTGTTCCACGAGTTACATCGAGATACAATTCAACGTTTTTGATGCCATTTGCGAGGTCTAACGCAATGAAACTGACTCCAGCATATCTTCTTGCCAGGGTGGGTAATGGGATGGAGTTGGATTTATTCTTGTGAGGGCGTGGGGATTCTCAAATGAAATATTGGGTGGTTTATATATGTGTATGTTTATGTATGTGTATTATAATATATGTATTTATTTACTGTATTGTATAAATTTTCTCTGTTATTGGGTATAGCCTGTTGGGAAAATAAAGAATTGTTATTATTATTATTATTGTTATATTGCGCGCACGAAGCAGTGTGAGATTTGGCAGAGTTAAAGTTCATATGGAGAAGAAGTGCAGAAAAATAAAATTCATGTATAATATCTATTACAAATACATTAAATTAAATTAAATAAAACAATCACTGTTTACGTAACGTTCAAACATAAAAATTTAATGAAATAAGGTCGAATTTTGACCACTGGTAACTATTATAATGTATTGTGTATTAAACCATGTATCCCCCCCCCTTACTTTATAATTATCACCTAACACTAATTTTAACATAATCGTGTGTTTCATTCAATACTGTGTTCGTTAATAGCCATTTTGGTCGAAACCGCGCTGACACCATTTGTTTAAATAGAGTGATACAACAAAGTATGTGTTTTATTATTTTAATATGGATTATCACAAAGTAACAGCTTACAGCATTATTCACTTTTATACTCAAACCTATGTATTAAAAAATTGAATACAATCTCTTTTTACTTGATGTTAAAATTTACTATAGTTGACAAGGCATACCGTCCATATCGCTGGTCTTCGGACCCGACAAAACTTCTTGCCGCAACTAACATACATTATTCATTATGTCTGCTCAAGCAATATTACGATAACTAATACATTTTCTATACGGACAAATATTTTATTTATAAAATAAGTAACGTTAAGGTGGGTAGAACATCATAGTCTAAAAATTATTCATGAAAAAATATTTGCTGGAATGAGAATGACGCACCACCATCTTTCTAAAAAATTGTTTTTGGACAAAATCTTTCGATGAGGTTTGAGATCAACGACAATGAACAAAAGTCTAAATCAAGTATGCATTTTCAGCTCTATTGCTAGAAGTACAAAACGCTGAGATTGACTTCTTCAATCAGTAATCACAAAAAGTCTATTAGCTGGTAATTATTTTTTATGGAAAGATGTGTTCGAATTGAACATACTTCGTAGAAAAAAATCCATGACCTCCATAAGTATAAATGCTTTCTATAATACAACATGTTTTAAATAAATGACGTAAAATTTCGCAATTTTTTATTAAGTATGCTCCACAATTTCGACCGATTCAGATGTCGCAACAAAATTTCTAACTCGACACCTCAATTTAAATCAATAATTCAATAATTTCATAATGGAAGCGAGCGACGACAAAGAAAATATCAACACAATTTCACATTTAGCGAACAGACTGGGATGTCAGTGGCTCATCACATCCGCGACTTCCATATGTATTTAAAAGCTGTGCCTTATTATCTGAACAGTTCCCGAGGCTGCCTAGCGAGGACGAGGGGCAGATAGAGAGGGACGCGGAAGGGGGAGAGGGGGTCGGTGGCGGTAGAACGGCAGACCCAATTCTTCGCTTCTCTTCTGCGCTTATTCTTAAGTAGCGACATAATATCGAGCCTGTTGTTGTTGATGGCAAATTGCTGCGATTCTCCAGGGAAGGGGAAGTTCCACCGACAGCGGCAGCCGGAAGTAGGCTCGTAAAGTATGTATTGATCCAAGGCACTTATTTCTATACTGTTTATCTTACGCACTTCCTCCGCGTGCGAAGTTTACTTCTCGGCTTATGCATAGATATGATCTAGAGGCTAATAAGGATGGGTCGGCAGTTATGAAGGATGGGGAATGAAATCGTAAGCCGGTGCAGGTTATGATTGTACTCTCGAGGACATATTTCAACCAAACGGTTGCAAATTTTTGTTTTTACTATGTATTATAATGGGTGACACAAAATAAATTCGGTTTTGTTTTTTGTGTATCTAGGAGAAACTGGTAGTGTCAGATTATTTCTACTGCAACCATTCGAATTATCGCCTAAAAGCATTTTACGAAAATGCTTAATCTTACGTGCAAGCTCAGAGCGCTTCAAAATCACTGTAATTTGAGGTAAGCTCATCAAGGTTCATATGCTAATTTAATTAAGTAATATATAAGAAAATTTCAAGTAAGTGGTTCTATAGGTTTGTTCAAAGCCCCTTGGGGCCTTGGGGCAACATCGAAGCTGTAAGTGCTGTTGTAGGACAAGATTCACATCGTTCGATAAGATAAACATGCGTTTGTTTTACATTTAAATCAGTGTAGTGATCAAAGAATTTTGAAAAAGGATTTACACTACCATCCTTATAAGAGCCAGTTGGTTCAAGCTATGAAGAATAATGATAACCGTAGCTGTCTTAATTACTACTTTGATGCAGGAGTATGATTTTAATAATATTCTTTTTAGTGACGAAGCACATTTTCATTTAGTCGGGTACGTGAACAAACACAATTGTCTGTACTGGTGTGCAGGAAATCCAAGACAAAAATATGCAGTCGCTTTGCACATTCCAAAAGTAACTGTATGGACAGCAATGTCTTCAAGAGGCATTATTCATCAGCATTTTTTGAGAAAAGTCAAGGATAATCAATCACAGTAAATGCACAACGATATTTTTCGATAATCCGCAATTTTGTAGGACCAGCATTACAAGCATTGAAGGGTTTGAAAATCGCACATAGTTCCAGCAGTATGACGCCACAAGCCCTACTGTGAATGAAGCTTTAGAGGCAGTAAGAATGTTTTTTCCTTCTTCTTCTTCTTCTTCTTCTTCTTCTTCTTCTTCTTCTTCTACTTCTACTTCTACTTCTTCTTCTTCGTCTTCTTCTTCTTCTTGTTTTAGACCTGTTGGTCTGTTGATTTCTCTCTTTCCATCGCTTATGTGGTCTTCTCTCTAGTGCTACGCGTGGCAATCTGCTCTCGTCCATTTTGCTAACGTGATTGTACCTCTTGTACTCTTCTTCTTTGTCTCCCCCATCTCACCACGTCCACTATCGCGCACTGTCATCTGATATCTGTGTTTCTTATACGGTCTTTTCTGCTATTACCAAGGATAGTTCGTAGTGTTTTTATTTTAGCAACTCTCAGCATATTCTTGGTTTTGCTTGTTTCTTCGCGCATTTCTATACCGTAAGTCACGACGGGCCTTATACAAGTTTTGCAGATTCTTATCTTGCTGTCTGTTCGCATGTATTGATTCGACCAAACTATCTCTCTTAAACATCCTGATAGCGATGTCGCTTTATTAATCTGGTTCCTTAGGTCTTTGGCTGGGAGAAAGGCCTAAGAAACTGGTTGACTTGCTCGATGGGTTTATCTTTCACCACAAGTTTGCATCGGATTGGTTCTTTAGCTATTGTCATGGCTTTTGTTTTGTCGGTGGATATATTCAAGTTCAGCTGTTGGCTTGTTTGATAAAATTTAAAGAGATGCTTCTGTAGATTGTCTTCTGTTCCGCTAGGATTGCTGCATCGTCCGCGTAGCACACCATACTGACTCTGTTCCTGCTCATTCTATAGCCCAAATTCATATTCGTCCATTAATAGGTTAAGCAATAATTGGGCTCAAGCTCTCCCCCTGTCTGATTCCGCCCGGCGCTGCGACATTGGCAGTTGTGTGCTCCCCTGCTGGCGAAAAATATTTGATACAGAAATTGCACATTATGATGAGCTTTCTTCTTCTTCTTCGTGGCACTACAGTCCCATTTGGACCTGGGCCTTCCATATTTTCTGCCTCCAGACATCTCGCTGCCTTGCTGTTGCATTCCAATTGCGCACTTTCAGTATTTGTTTAGCGTCCTCCTCAATGTTGTTCACCCATCTCTGTCTTGGTCGTCCTCTTCCCCTGGCGCCCTCCATTTGACCCAATGAAGCAAGGTATTTTATTAGTATCTAATAATGTAGATGGCGAAAAATATTTGATACAGAAATTGCAGATTATGATGAGCTTTACATCTTCAAATATATTCATTCCTAAGGTGTTGAAGAAAGAACGAATAAAACGCACAACGTTCCATTTAGAACAATATATATACTTGTGTTGACTTAGCCTCCTCGACTACATTGTACAAATGAAATAATGTTTGTATTGTACAGTGTATGATTATCTACAACTTTTGTCTTAAATATGTTCGATACCTACATTGTTATATGCAAATAATAGACTTTTTTGCTCCGCTGGGGCACCGGGACAAGTTGTCCTAGTTAGTGTATTCACAAGTGGATCTCGTAAGGTGTAAGAGATACGGAACTTGGCGAATCGCACAATATGTTAGGTTGAGTTTATTAAACAGCCAACATTAAAACAATGTAATGTAAGAAAGTATTATAAGTAGGCTATAGGGAAAAAACCAAGTAACCACAGTTGGAATTCTGTCCTTTAGCGTATTTCATATAAAAGATATCGAAATAGTATTTTGTTTGAATAAACCTATACAAACATTGGTACATGAATTGTTACTATCTCAACCAGTACTTCTGAATTCATTAGGGTTAAATATTTATTTAGAAAAATGAAGTACTTCTGCTTTCTCTGTCAAGTGTTATTAAACCAACATGTATTGCGATCTTCGACATAGATAATGTTTTATTTAAAGTCTTATGAATATGTAAGGCCTAAACCTAAAGAGCAGTCAATAAAAAGAAAAAGGCAAGTATTTGAACAGCTTATATTTTTTCACTGATTTTTACATTTTCTTCTTATGGTGTGCATTTCATAATACATAGATTATGCTTCGCTTATTTATTACTTCATTTCAACACCGTTTGGAGAAAAACCTATAATTTGATTTCACAGGTTATCACGTAATCATTTTCGATTGTATAACACTAATGTTTTCCAGGTTCTACTTATTCTTTTGCATTTATTAAGGCTGTATTTAATTCGTCTAAAATTATTATATAAATTCATAATATTAGAAGAATATTGTAAATACGGCAAGTTAAGAACAGAAACTGCAATAAATATTCTACATCTTAATGAAAACTTTTATCCTTGCAGGATGTAATCGCATTTCATGTAATATATATGGATTTGGTGTTGATCCGGGTTGATAATATAGAAAATTCACAATCAATTCTTTTCGCAGCAATTACATTTTATTTGTTTTCCCGTATCTCAATAACGTGGATCTTTTCTGTAATAAAAATATATATCAATGGTAAAGTGAGAAAGATTTGTAATTCCGTGGGATCCAAATTATATCGTAAACAATTTCATTATCGGGATATTGTCGAACACATAATTCTATGGAATATTTTCATTTTCCTTGTTCCTGTCGATGGCATTACAAAACATAGGCTTTACACGTTGTCTTTGACAAAGGGATAATCAGTTATAACCATACTTCTCACGCTGATTATTATATGGAAAATTATAAATATGTTAGCGCATACCAAAGACAAATTTGAATTAGAAATGACATAAATTTAGTGGTTTCCCTAAAACATTAACTTCAAAAAGTGGAAGTAGATATTGTCCAAGTCCGCGGAAATAGAATAAAATCATGTTAGTCAATTTTGGGCGCATATTACTAATATTTATAAATAAAAATACATTTGTTTTAATCTGTTTCATCAGTAGCACTTAGATACAAAATAGTATATTATGCAATGAGCATTTAATGATAGCTATTAAGACACCAGAATGAAAATTAATAAATAAATAAAAATACGAGTGTCTTAATAGCCATTAAATGCGAGTTGCATACACTATTTTTTCTACGACCACATAATAAAACATTATTTTTTGAACATTCCATTTCATAAATTGAGCGTAAGGTTTTCCGTGCGTTTTTGCGAATTTAGCTGGTAATAAATTGTTCGTGGCAACTAAGGCTTGTTCCATAATTTCTGCTGGAGTCAAATTTTACATTTCACTGTCATTATCCCTCATTTTTACCGTTTATATTTTCAAAAAAGCACAAATTTTAACTACTTACTTGTAAATTGCAGAGAACTGTCACATTTAATTAATTTTTATATCAGTCACCATATTGAATATTGTTTGAATATTGGAATGTCGCATTCTTATTGGATATAAACTTGTATCATAATGACAATCTGTATCGTAATGGACATCATTAAAGTATAGGTTCAGCATATCTAATAATACAATTAAAGTATGGGAGTAGAAAAAAGATTTTACGAAACTTCACTATCATTACGTATACTAATTTGTTTTTCATGTTAAATTGACATCAAATATTTTGACGTTTACTGTTGCAGACACATGTTAATGTTCCAGCAAATATAACGCCAAGAAATATTGATACTTATTTTCACATGAATTTCATACTGTAATAATTTGCAATCAAGAAATTTCAAAGTTCCCGCTCGTTAGAGAATTATCATTCTCTACAGATTCCTACGATGAATTCTACCAAGTACCCGTGAGGCAATTATAGATGGTGCCGAAATTCGGTTCACTTTTTAATGAGAGAATAAGCTCTTATCATCGTATTCCCTTACTTACTTACGATTTCATTACTACCTCAGTAACCATCGACTTTCAACCATATGCTTATTAGTCTTTTTTGTTCACATTTTCTTTACAAATACTAACACCAAATACTGAAGGTCCCCTAAATCAATCTGTACATTGTATTCATCTGTATAATAAACTTAGTTCCTTTATAATAGATAGAGGTAATTACATGTTTAAATTCGCGATGAAACGTATGACTACTGTGTCCCTGTGCATCATGGATACTTATTTGCATATCTAAATGTATTGTACGCACGCCAAAGGCATTATCGTTACTTGTCACGGTCCTGCGAATGACAGGACACTCGGCCCGTGAATTCAAACTCTAAACTAATATAAAATGAATGAGCTGTCTCCTACTGGTTACGTACTAACCGAAATGTTGAATGGTCGCCTAAGAGGACACTCGTGGACAGTTAATTGGATGGAATTCTCCACAAAACGAAGAAGCAAACGGTAAAAATTAACATTTATCATTAGAAAACCTTAAAGTAACTATTTAAATCGGATTTATTCTCTTAATGCATACATAATTGAAATTAGCACAAGGATGTCTTATTTCGTAACTCTCTGCAAATATGCAATCAAATTAGTTCTGCTTTCTTTGTCAGATACGTAACAGAACATCATAGTATTGCGTGGAATCATCAAGTTCGGATTTATTAAGTATTTGTGTAAGTTATCAACATTCCATATGAAATCGCTTGACATAAATGCTTCTGAGTAAGGAAAGTCAGGTGCTATACCCACTTTCTTACCAATTAGCCCGTGTAAATTTGGTCCTTGTCTATGTTCACCACCAGCTTCAGTTGTATGACATCGAGCACATAACCTTAAAAATATTTTTTTACCTCTACGAACGTCACCCATTAGTTAATATAAGTATGTCACAGCAATGTTTAACTGTAACGAAATATCATATAGAATATTTCAGTTGCGTTTACGTACATGTTTATAAAATAATAATTATTTACGTTTACGATTAAAGACAATGTGAAATATAGTTTTCCGTATTGGCATATTGGTTATGCATTGTGACAGCTAACTGTCAAAAACAGGAATATTCAACATACAACAAGCTGAGCAATAGTAAGAGGGAAAAAATAAGTTAAATTAGTAGAAATTGGTCAAAACTGACGCCAAGTCGGGTATTACATCTCCCATATTGTATTTCAATTTTAAGTTCTAATGCGTATTAAACCTTCCAACATTTTCGCGACATTCAATTTTATGTTAATTTCTAGTTCAATTCTAAGTTCAATAAACTGGCGGATGTAAAACAAGCTTTATACGCCGTACACCTAGTACAGCGATCTTCGATATGTCTTGTCTCTTTGTATACCGTAGTCGTCAACTTTTAATTTCGGTTTATACTTCTATCCCATGCGGAAGATGACCTTATAATATGCACCAATGCCTGCTTGCTAACAGTGGTGGGAGAGCAACGCAGTGTCGGGGGACCCTCACGCCTTACATTTCATAGGAAACATTTGTTGAGTGTACTGTCTTGGCAGCCTCGTATATGTTTATCTTTAGTTTATTTCGTCGCGCTCTTTTCCTCTTTCTACTTTCGTACCAGAAATTAAAATTTGTCGATTACGGTTTAAGAAACAGGAAATAATATTAGGATATTAGGCGTATTATGAATATTTCAACATTGTCAATTTTTGTTCTTTAATTAGACCAGTATCTGTTGGATAACTAAAGGTGCTATAGCAATTATTAAAATGCTGTAATTATTACCAATAATGCCCCTTGTTATCATCTTAAAATGAAAAATGCCAACAAGAAAATGATCAGTGAGAATACAAATTTTTGGCCTGTCTTGAAATGTGTGCATAGAAATATAATACACTTGTAAAGTCCCTAGATAATAAAGTACCGCAATTGGTTTGTCCCATTATAACGGCGCCAAACTGGCGGTGATTTGGTGACTTTTGCGGACTTTAGTGATTGAGTTGGGAGTGTCTGGACACGCGGAGCAATCAGCGGATCGCTGTTGACATAATGACATAAAGAGTAAGGTTATTACGTTATTATGTGCGTTGGAACCATGCTCAGTTGTTGTTTGAGTGGATGTCGAAACCGTGGCGAGAACGGATTTCGGTTTTTCCGAATACCAACATCAAATAATGATGATCGGCGTAAAGCATGGATTGCATTCAATCGAGTTGACTTGCCTGAACAAGCTTTGTTATGTGAGGTAAGTATCCTATATTTTCTCAATTCTTTCATATTCTTGTTCACTTGCAGAATGTTACTTAATGTGAAGATGTTTTTTTTTGCAATTTTCAGGCACACTTCGAACTTGACCAATTCGAATTAAACAGGTTGGATAATCGGAAGTTGTTAAAAGAAAGTGCAATTAAAACTATTGCAATAGCTGACTTTCCACGAAATCAAGGAATCAAACGAGAACTATTAGGTAAGATGCCTTTTGTCCTGTTCCAATTGTTAATCATATCTAATTGCAAATGTTGCAGACCCGACTGCTAATGCGACAACTTCTCCGATCATCGAACAACTATATTGAGCAAAATGAAAATGATCAGTTGAAATGTCTACAAAATGAATTAAAAGCAGCTAAAGTACGAATTTTAGCTATGAAAAAACAAATTAGCAACCTTGAGGAAAACTTCAAAATTCTTTTTTCGGAGGATCAAATTCATTTATTAACATATGGCAATCACGGCGGAAAAGAATGGTCAAATGAAACTATATAAAATCACTGAAGCTGTACATGGCATGTGGAAGTAAAGGTTATGAAGAACTTATCAGACAAAAATTTTTAATAGTCATTGTGAGAAGACGTTACTATATTATAATTTATTTGTAGATGTTCCCAATTGTTCATTATGCCGTACAGAATATTGCAGCACGCAAAAGGGTACATGCAAATCGTGAATTCCTTTTGCATAGATGTCAGATACGCGATGACAGTAACCCTTTCAATATGCCAGAAGCTAGATTTAAGGAGCTGTTCCGTTTATCTACAGAATTGGCACAAACATCTTATTCATGTGTTAAGGCCTCATTTACACAAACCTCATCATAGAATTGCCATATCAATTGAACATAAAGTCCTTGCAGTTTTAAGATTTTATGCTACTGGATCCTATCAGCGGTGTGTAGAACATGAAGTTACTGGGTGAATAGATAATCACATGTCAGGCGCAAATATACATTTACCTGCTACAATACTCGAAAGACAGCAGAAAAAGGTGGTATTTTTAAACATGTGGGGTATAGGTGGTGTAATAGGAGCTGTAGACTGTACACATGTAGCAATATTATGCCTAAAAGATGAAGGTAGTAATTACATGAACCGGAAGGGGTTTTATTCAAAAAATGTGCAAGTTATATGTGACTCTGAACTAAAACTTATGAATGTGAATGCCCGGCATGCTGGGGGTACTCATGATGCATTTATATGGAGCCATTCTGCTATTCAGACATTTTCAACGGAGAAATATTTAATGGGTGAAACAAATTCTTGGTTGTTAGGTGACTCTGGATATCCTCTACAACCGTATTTGTTATCACCTGTGCCAGATACTCTACCAAATTCTCCTAAACAAAGGTATAATAGAGCTCACAGTTCAGACTAGAAATTGTATTGAACGCTGCATTGGTTTGTTGAAAACCCAATTTCTCTGCTCATTAAAGGAGAGGAGCTCTAAGTATAACCCCGAATTTAGGGGCACTATTGTAAATGCATCTTCTGTATTACATAACATGTGTTTAACTGCAGATATTCCATTAAATGAAGAAATAGTCCATGAAGATGTGCCAGTAAGATATATTATGGCAGATCATAATTTGTTGGATGAATGAAGGATGACAAGAAACCGTGTTTGAAATCTTTACTTTAATAATGAATAACAAATACTTAAACTTATTAATATATAATATTTATATGTATCTACTCTTATTTTTAGTTCTATATTTTGTTATATATATGTATTACCTTTTTAATATATATTTTTTGTCTTCTCTATTGTACATTTATTCTATACTTGGATTTTATGTTGAGTAATAAATAATAAAAATCATGCACACACATATACACTATATTGCTGCTTTTCGATTGGTCCTCTTTAGCTAACGACACGATCACATTCACAATTATATTTTTCTAAATTTTAATTGGAAAACTTTCGTACTTTGTCAAGAAATCAATAAGCTATTTTACAATTTGAATACATTTTTGACATATTGTTTGACAACTATTGTATTTTTGTAAAGTTAAAAAAAACTGACAGATTTTTAAATTTCCCGCATCTTTGGCGCCAAAATGGAGGTAATTGCGGTACTTTATATATCTAGGGACTTTATACACTTGGAAGAAGCAGCGCCAAATAGTGCACCATCGTAACTAACTAAATAAGCAAATTGCAATAGTGCCCATACATAACTTATACATAGTAGATGGGTAACTAAATACTAAATATTGTAACCCTATCAGACTCATCTCTTGAAATTTTCAGGTACTAAATTAAAATTAAATGGCGTTAAATTTTGAAATTAAGCATAGTACATACTTATCCAAAATTAATTGTTTTATTTTTATAGTTTGTGAACAAAATCCTAATATTTTTGTAATTAACTTCTTTTATCTAAAATTACTTAATATAATTAAGAAAAAGTACTTACTAAAATATTAGAGTTTTGTTCATATATGTCTTATACAACAAATCTCTATTTGAGTTTGGAGATTATATTTTTTTTGGCAATTATGCACATACATATTCTGAGGAATAATTAAACGATATTCAATAAACAAACACTTACAAAAATTTAATACTCTTTATTCAAACAAAAAAAAATTATAGATAAAATACACAAACCACTTTTCTGTTACCATTTTGTTCTTTGGACTTCTATTTTCTCCACTCCATTCTAGTTTTTTATTAGTTGGACTTTTATATTCTCCTTATGATATCTTTGTCGCAATATTAAGTCTAAAGTGTTTCATTCCTGTACTCTCAACTGTTACTAAGAACTATATGGAAGAACATAAACTACAAAAAGCTTTGGCTGAAATCTTGGTGGCCGTATCTATACCTTAATTTAAAATTTCTGCAATATATACGACAAATGTGATATGTCTCTATTGCTACAAATGTTTACCCATTTAACAAATTAATCTGGATATTTACAGGGATCAGGAAATGAGTGTGGGGGAGATTTCTTGTTCATACAATTGCCAACAGAACATGAGCGATACGCTATAATGATTTTAGAAGGAATAGAATGGTAAAGCTGGAAATAATAAGGAGAAATATGAAGAACATTTTAGACAATTCTAGGATTATGGAACTATAAAAATTATGTTAAAAAAAACACGTATTTTTTAATATGAGGTGACACTTTCTAAGAAAGGAATTTGTGGCTAAGTTCTTGGCACAGTGGTCAAATTGCTGCAAATTATTTTATAAGAACATTTTGTTGCATAAAATGTCATCTCAAAGTAGAAAAAATATCCGCAATATACGTTGGAAAAGGAAAATAATATCACAGAACATTTTACAAAAATACACATTAAAACATATTAAAAAAGTATAATATGAAATTATATAATATAGAACAAAAAAAGTATATAGCTTAATTTACAATTATATGACACTTATCTAAAATTTAGTAATCTACATGACAGTACTAATCAGAGTCATCTAGTGAGGTTTGCAGGTACCAAAAACTATAGCTACAAAGATCTGATTTAAGTTACGCCCCCCTGATAGTGCCGAAGTGGCAAAAAGTACATCAAATATGTAGGGGACGTGGGACACCATCGTTTTAATTTCGCACTTACTCCAGCAAATCACAAATCAAATCAAATCTGATCAATGCTACCAACCTCTGCCAAGGGCCGAATCCAAAATGGTGGACATTCCGACGAAATTGACACATGTGTATTAAATTAGTGCATTTTGTCTGTGAAAGTTATTTTTTATGGTAATTTGTGATTCCATATTCAAGCGGTGGGTGTACCTATTTATAGTTCTGTTTTTTTATGCTGTTAAGTAACTATTCAGCTATCAAAATTAGATGCCTTCTGCTGTTTTGATTAGCAATGTGTTTTGTGGTGGCCGACAAATCGTTGTCATGTGAAAAGTACACAGTGGGACGACATCATGTTATGGTACACAGTAGAACTGTGTACTTAGATGCTAGCTGTAAACTTTCCTATTACCTGTGTTTTCACCTGTTCAGTTAATAAAAATTAAATTAAAATATCAAGTCCGGATTTAATTAAACAGGGATTTATCCCTACAAGTTACTAATAGGACACTACTAAGCATAGAAACAAGGGAGTCAATTGCAGAATTGCAACCCACCACATCAGACCAGTCGGATTCAAGAAGCACGGTATAGAATTCAGCTTCCAGCTTTGTCTCGCCGGAGGCACTCCGTGGATATCCTAAGGCGGCAACGAGAAAAATGCAACGGAAGGAGACTCAAAAAAAGAAATCAGCAATGATTACCAGCTGGCCAATTAAGGACGACTTGAAGTGAAAAAATGATGAAGAACAAATGAAAAAGATAAAAAAAAACAAGAAAAGTCCATTCGTGGACCAGGAAACATCCGAGGAGGAAGGGAGGAGATGATCGTAGAGGCAAATGATGATGATGACGAACCATATAACTGAGTACGTTCTGGTTCTGAATCAAATGTCGACGAAGAAGACTTTTTTGATGAAACCCCAAAAAACCCTGCTATTAAATCCTGGGTTTTGGTAGAGTTCGAAGGAAGGAAGAAGTGTAAGTTGTTCTACACAGGACAGGCGATGGATATCAAGAAAAATGAGATTGTCGTTCCTAAAAAAAGGAAAGAAGCAATACGCCTTTCCTGATGTCAAAGCCGACGGTGTCGTGAACATTTCAAAAGTGAAGAAAATACTGCCTCAACCGGAAATCCGAAGAGGTCATTATGCATTCAAATTTCATATCCCTGATTCTTTAAATTTGGTCTAATGTTAGGTACTAAAATGAACAAATTTTTTTCTTGCTAATTGTGTTTTTAATTATGAAACCATCAAAATCCTCATTCTACTGACTGTCCCACTGTTGACTTCATTGGGTCCCACTGTGCACCACTCTGCGTACACAGTGAAACACGTGTAAGGTTTTTTAATTTTTTTTTTAAATTGAAGTCATCTAATTAACGACACACTGATTTATTGTGTAATGTCAAAGTGAGCTTACAATGTAAAATTCAAACGGGTCAGTTAAAATCAAAAGCGAATCAAGAAAAAAAATATTTTTTTTGTCCCACTGTATACTACCCTCCCAGTTCAGATCCAGTTGGCCATGGTATTTAATTGTAGTAATAAAATGTAACATATAAAATACTGTATTTTTATAAAAATTAATTATTTAAATAATTACTTGCTAAAAATAGGTAGTGAAATTCACTTCTTTTCAAAATCGACTTTTTGCTGGCTCTGAACCACTGTGCCAATAATAAGAGAAGTTATTGTAAAATGCTTGTTTATTAAAAAACAATTGAACACATTATTAGGCAATTTAATTTTTTTCTAATACAACACAGAGGAAGAACGTTTTGAATATACCAGAGTACTACTTAAGCAAAATATTTTTTCATTTTCGGAATAACCCATATGATCTGATGCACGTACCACTTTATCAATTACATTTTCCGAAAAAAATTCAGCCCTATAGCGAAATATCTGCATTCCTTTGCCGGAATATCAATACATCAACATTATAAAAAAAAAAGAAAGAGAGTAAAAAGAAGACACATTACTAACTCATCATTCGAAGTGTATTTATCGATCTGTGAGTTTATTTTGAGGCGATTTGAATTTTTCACCCGATGATACATTGTACGTAATAGGAATGCTATTTTTTTTTGTTCCTTGCCTGCCGTAACGTTTCCATAAATCATATCCGGTATTAATCCGTATAGGAGATCTCTCTCAGTCCTAGGTAATTTATGGACGGTGGCCTGCTTACGAAGCGATTTGTAATCCATCAGTAAATGCGATAGGATTAATGAACTAAACACATTGTTGTTGCGGTGTTGATCGACAGTGCGACCGGATGGCTATCCAATCAAGGGACTGAACCAGTTCAATGCCGCTGGACGACGCTGCTAGATTTTCCCATATTAAGGACTGACTGTTAATGGAAACCGATTATAATGATGTGTTAGTTGTCACTTTCAATACTATGCATTTGAAATACGCCAAAGTGTACACAGACATAAAATTTATTCTCGAAATACACCAGTTTTTTTTTTTTTTTTTGTAAATCTTAGCAGCCCCTTCAAGAATCAAACAATTTATATTACTATCTTATATTTTTCTATATAAGATAGTTTTGAAAACAAAAGTCGGATATGATCATTAGGGTGGCCCAAAATTTTGAAAAGTTTGAAATTTGGAACGCATATACCCTAATTTTTTTTAATAGGACCTAAAAACATCGTATAAAAATTTTCAGCCAAATTCGAGGACATTTACATGTGGACTTAAACATTTACCATTCCGAACATCCAATTTCACGTGTTTTTGCGGTTTTGCGCTTAAAACAATACTATAAGCGAATATAATTATTCTAAAAATGTTTAACCTGTGCTGCATTTTAGCATAATGTCGGATGTTACCCTTGCGACGAGTACTCCGCTTGTTGGCAACACGTTTTAACCTGTCATTTTGAAAAGCGCGCGCGCGTATCGATAGATCTTCACAATATTCACCGATATTACCTCAGACAGTGTTGCGATAGCTGTTACAATTGTAACATATCTGTTACGTTTCACTATGTTTTATTACGTCCTTACGAAAGCATATAAATCTATTACGTTTTCGTGGATTTTTCAACGATTTTATTACTTTAATTCAAATATTTCCAAGCAGCAAAATCACAATTTTAGAGATGGATGAAAATATACATTTGCTAATGTAGGAAAGTATGCATATAGTTATTTTGCTACTACGGTTGTGCCTATATTTTTGGAACAGTACCTTAGTAGCAAAATCACTATATGTACAGTTGTCCTACATTAGCAAATAGGTATATATTTTCATCTTTCTCTAAAATTATGATTTTGCCGCTTGGGTACATCCAACTAATACCTACATCAAGAAAAATATGTAATGGCTGTCAGATTTTGGACAGAAGACGGTTGTCGTATTGCGGTTTCTTTTACTCTTCAGGGACTTTATATAACCTTCCAAGGCCAACAGTATCTGATATCGCTGCGCGATATAAGGCCGTCACGTAACTTCGATTTATATTGTTGATTTTGATTCTAATAACCTCAAAATATTGATTCTTATGTGGCGCCATCTAGTAGTAACCAAAATAAATGAATCTAAATTTTTATGGAAATAAACTTTAAAATAACACTTTAAACATTAACTTTACAATAATTAATATTAATAATTTAAAAATAAGGTAATAGAACAAAATAAAATTAAAAATGAAGTTGTTGGGTAGTATCATAAATAAAAATTTTACTTGCATTTCGAAGAAAATACAAAACAAAACACTAATTAGGGTTCAATTACGTTGTAAAGTGTTTGTTTAGATTTTGTATATGAATTTTTGGATTTTAAAAAATGTTGCGTTTCTAACGTAATTAACGCTTTCAACTGTGTTGGAAGATTATGAAGCTTTACTATTGCACATCGCAATATTTGCCTCATAAAATATTTAGCCAGTCTGGCGATGATAACAATCGTTTACAAATCACTATAGCATCTCTAATTATCCAACAGATAAAAATCGAATTACAGGAAAAAACTGACATTGTTGAAATATTCAGAATAAAATCACTTGTATCCTTTTTAAAATTAGAGTTCACATATGTATTTTGACATATTGTTAATATTAGTGACCTAATAACGTCTAGCAAAGCTGCTTCACTTCAGCTCAGCAATTTTTCCATTAGAATTTTACACATCTACAAATATTAGGATGTATATTCACCTAAAAATGCTAACAATTATAGCTGTTTACCAAGAATTTAACTAGTACTACATTTCGAATAATCAATTTTCCGAAGTACCTTGCGAATTACTTGCCTTTTAGCGTAGACTATTTTGGTAAGAACTAAATGACCCAGAACATCCATGCTTTTTTCCGTGAGACAACTAGATATTGAGTTCTCTATTGGCACTCGACGTAACTTCCAAAATATAGTGAATATGTAGCACACACAAAATGAAACGACTGACTATGTAGTACTAGAATAATTTAAGTAGAAAAGAATATGGCATAGACGAAATAAATGTCAAATAAGTCAAATGTCAGTAACAGTAGGATTGATATAATCCAATCATATTGCATATTTTCAGCACGTGATTTAAAAAATGCTCAGCAGTTCCCAAGCAGTTTATTATGCGTTGGATAGATGGCGCCACATAAGGATCAATATTTTGAGGTTATTAGAACCAGAAAAATCGCATTATGTGACGGCCTTATATCGGGCAGCGATATCAGATACAGTTGGCCTTGAGTCTTGAAAATAGCTGAGCCATCTATTACGAGACAAGATAAATCTATTACGCTTTTGCGCAGAAAACTATTACAAACTGTCATCTCGCTGAGACAACACTGATCTCAGACGACGATAAGTTACGTTCGAATAGCATGGAAATTCATTTCCTTAATAATTTTATAGGTGCAAGATTGCCAGCAAATGGAGAAGTTTTAAGTGTTATTTTATAATTCGCGTCAAGTTAAGTTGAAAATTAGTGAAAACGTCAATTTAGCAATTGTGCTTAATTTTTTGGGAGAAAGCTGGAGTTCCCACTAGAGCTGTTCCGTATTGAGTAAAGAAATTAATTGAGTTGCATACAAAATGGTGAGACGTTCAAAGAAATTCGACAAACGACGAAGAAAATATCGGAAACGGACTTAGAACTGACATTGTTAAATCTTTTTGACATCGCGCTTGCAGACGCAATGAAAATGATTAAGATCTAAGAAGCTAAGACGTTTTCAATTAATAAAAGAAAACCAGGTCGTGATATATGCTAGCTGGAACAGATATGATATTGACCTATTTTATCTTGCATTTATTTGGTTCCAAATAGTAATAATTTCTTTGCCTTTTACTCTTCTCGTAGATAAAACAATACACGATTTCGTGGGTCCAGAAGGTACCAATTTATTGAAACTTTTGAGAATTGATACAGGGTTTCTTCTAATAGATTGGATGGGATGAAAAATCAAAAGTTCATCAAGGCCAAAAAGATTGGGGGAACACTGGTGTCTGTTAACGACACTGCTGAGAGGGCAGTTAAATTGATAGAAGATTATAATGGACTAATTATTTAAAATGAAGAACAAAAACAATATAATTTACAATGCGTAATGGAGCACAGGAAGCAGTTTTCCGATTGCACTAAAAAGATATTGAGAAGAAAATAACCCAATTAATTTATTCATTAGTATAGCACATGTGTAAAAGTTCGAAAAAAAATGTTTTCTTAAGTATGTTAACCACTTACAAAAATCGGTACGTAAATTTGAATGCAAAAACACGTGAAAGTAAATGTTCGGAATGGTAAATGTTTAACATCGGCATGTGTTAACGTCCTCGAATTTGGCTAAAATTTATGGTAGGATGTTTTAGGTCCTAATGAAAAAAATTAAGGGGTATGCGTTTCAAATTTCGAACTTTCTAGAATTTTGGGCCACCCTAATGATCATATAATAACATTTTATATGACGTTTTCTAACTTCTAGCTTTCGGATAGAATTCAAATTATCGTCAATTCAAGATGAAAACTGGGATTGAAGATTTAATTGTCACCTTTTTCGTGAATATTAACCCTATGATCATGAAAAACGCATTACCATGAACTATTAAAGCAGTTTCAGAATCTTCCGATTTAAAGCTATTATCATCAGTATATAAATTGCTTACAGTATAAATCATGTACAGAAATGATTTCAAGGTAGTACCTTGAGGAACTCCACAATTTATTAGAAAACACTTATATATATATATATCCAATATGTACTGCTTGTCTCAGAACATCCGAGTAGCTCTTAAAAAATGTAACCCTTGATGCGCTACGGCTAGTTAAGCTGAATATGTCTAGTAACATGACAAGATATCAAATAGATAGAAATAACTGGTATTGACTGATGTTCGCTGTTCATATTTTAAAAGATCGCGTCTCCAATTGAATGAAGTTACGATTCAGCAAAATCCAGATCACTCCGTAATTGCAAACAACCTAATCGCAAACGCGCTCGGCTTTAGATAAAAAAAAACGAAATGAAGTGTAAAACGCATTAGTCAATGAAAACAGATTCCGTTTTATGGATACAAATTATTTAACGCGCAGCTTCACGAATACACACAAAAGAAGCACGGTCAGTCGCACGCACAGAAAAAAACTTTTTTTTTTTTTTGGTCAAGCGGGGGCGCAAAGCATTGGCTTGCGCTATCGACCAAATAAATTCGAGATCAGTGCGCCTGTGTATGTGTATGGTCGTGTGTCGCTGTGTGGGTGCATGTTTATCCGTATATGTATTGGAAATGTATATTTGGGAACACAGTGACAGTTTACATGCCCCGGCATAAATTATTGGGGGGCAACGCAAACGTTCCTGATCCCATAAATTCAGGAATTCGCTTAATGCGTTTTCAGTTTAACTGTCCCCGGATTTGGGCGATTCTCGCTAGGTCATCTCTCTTGCGCTACCAACGCCCGGTTTCACCCGGTAATTGAAAAGTTATATGGACCTGATTTCCTGGACAATTGGCACATTCTTTTATTTTTTTATTTCATAAATATGTGTGCATACGAGGAATGTTCAATAGAAACGTATATTTGCTCCACAAAAAAATTAATGAGATATATACAGGGCTTATTTTTTTAAATCTTGACATAGGCTAACTTTTTTATTTGAAAAGATAGACCTTTGTTTCTTGAAGCAAAGTTTTAAGAATTAGTTCAAATAAGAAAAATGTGTGGAAAATAAATGCGTTGTTGCCAGATTGGATGCTATTTCAGAAAAACATATTTTCTTAAATGGCAACACTGCATTTTTTTAACAATCTCTAATACATCTTGAGATTCAAGACAAAACAAAAAGAGTGCAAGTTTTTGGTTATAGTGGCGGTTTACGAGCTAATAGTGCCTAAACTTAATTTATTTTCTCTTACCTTCAGCCCAAAAGGAAGCCCCATCGCTAAATAAGATATAATTTTGAAAATGTGGTTGTAGCCGCTTTTTCTCCAAAAACCAATCGCAAAATTCCAGTCGCCGATCATAATCATCGTCATGAAGTTGCTGTGCACTCATCATTTTATAGGGATGGAATTTATTTAAGTTTAAGGCTGTCCAAACTATAGTCTGAGAGCAGTCCACTGCTTGCGCAATCTTATTTGTAGATCGATTTGGGTTTTCAACACTTGCCAAAAGAATACTTTCTTGTACCGCAGTATTTTTACTTCGTTGTCGAATCCATGGACGGACACTCCTGTAGCTTTCAACTTAACCAAATTTTGTCTTAATAATTCTGGACTAGGACGAGGTTTGTTGGGATATCTAACATGGAATTCAGTGCATATTTTCGCAAACTTAAACCACCACCATGCAAAAAAATTAATTCAATTTTCTCTTGAGGTGTAATCCGATCCATTTTAATTCAAGATTACACAGAACTTATTGTCATGTTATAACAGCAGGGACAAACATAGCCTCCATGTTATTCCTTTAATGTTGGAAAATGTATTAAAGTTTAGGCACTATTAGCTCGTAAACCGACATTCTTATCAAAAACTTGCATCCTCTTTGTTTTGTCTAGAATCTCAAGATGTATTAGAAATTGTTAAAAGAAGTTTTTCTGAAATAGAACATGTTTCTTATTTGGACTAATTCCTAAAACTCTGCTTCAAGAATCATAGGTCTATCTTTTCAAATAAAAGAGTTTGCCTATGTCAAGATTTAAAAAAATAAGCCTGTATAATACGTTCCCTTCTAATATAGTCAGACACCATTTTATTATAGTTTAAAATTGCAACTTAATATATATTTGTCAAAAATATTATAAAATTAAACATACCATTATTCAAGATAATATATACATGTACAATACATATATATAGTTTTATATCAGGGTGGAATATTACATAACTTAAAAGATAAAACTCCAGTGGATCAACAAGGAGTATACAAAATGATTACACAGATTAATGACAGGCTACAACATCGACTCTGAACATAAACACAAAAATACCTGCCTATTAACTGCCCATTCGAGTAACAAGACAAGCCATAGAAATCGAGAAGGGAATGCATAATCTCAATAGACAGGATGACGCACAACGGCTACCCCAAACATGGAAAATACATATGTACTTAAACTGATAGTAACGAATATATAGAAAAGAACAGCCCAAATAAAAATAAAAATCGAGGAATACGCACCAACGGCAGTCAACGTACAATTGCTAGAAGCTCTCCACGGCCACTACCACACGAACGCTCTGATTGGAAGTTCACACGACAAGCCAACATATATAAGTAGGCACACATTTGTCAAACGTATATTTGATGAAAATAAAATGTTATTAGTTGGGTACAGTAATTTTTGTGTTGTGTATCTAGTTTTTATTCCTTTTTTGGAATTGTATTCCCTTTTAAGCGTCTTTTTTGGTGCCTTCTAATCCGGTATTTAGTGGTCACGTTGATTTCTAATACGCTCCAGGGCAAGTTCTACGATTCTTAATGTTACGTACTTACTTGGTAGAAGTTACTTTGTTCATAGGTGCTAATCTAGTAGATGAAATCTTACCTGAAAAGAAAGAATAAACAGCTGATTATATTAATTCAATAAGTGTTTGTACATATTTGTTACTAGTGTAAGTTGAAGTACCGCTGTATAAAATTAAATATTCAATGAAAGAAAATTGGAAAACTAACAAAAGCAACACTCGTGTTAAATATCCTAAGCTTTCGAAACAATTTTACTTCTTCAGTATACACTTTCTTTATAATCACAAGCAGAAAACAATGCAATATGATTGGATTATGCCCAAGTCAGTTCATAATTAATTAATTACACAATTGCTGACATTTCGGATTATAAAAGAGATTGTTGATCGATTATCTGCAAAAAGATAAAACAATAAACTCTGAATATTAGCTTTTGGATCAGTTCGATGGGCAAATTCGTGTAGAATGACCTATTCTAAAGAAGAAAAAAATACTGTTAATTAAGATAATGTACGTGTTCACACAACCAGTGTTTTAACGATAGCAGATTTGGTCCCCTCAGATTATTATCTATTTCCAAATCTCAGTAAATTCTTGTCTGGGACGAGTTATACATTAAATGACAAAGCTATTGCGACCATTAAGGAATATTTTGCAGATTTTTTCTAAATCTTTAATGATGGTATTGAATTATTAGCGACTGTAATAATAAAATACTTGAAAAATAAAACATATTTTACGTCAAAAAAATGTGTCATTGTTAGATCGAGAACTTTTCAGACAGTTCTTGCATATATACTGGTTTATTTATAATATTATATAACTTATTTGAATATATTGTAGAACAAATATATAATTAAAAGTACATTAATTATAAAGACTGGTGGATAATAAATATAGACATAACTTGAAACTTGTCAAATATTAAGTGTCAAACACTGAAATAACATAATGTAAATTTGGCTTTCGCCAGTGCTCTGTAGAATTAACAAAAAACAGTATGCATAATTGTTATGAAAATATACGATTTTAATGAAATCATGAGACAACGATTATCTATTCAATGTTCTGACAAATTAATTTAAAAAATATTGTTATGGCATAAAATACATATTGCTGTGGTATATACTTTTTTAAATATCAAAAATAATAATGATACCTTAATGTCTGACTTTAGCATAACAGCATAAATTCTAAAATTTTTACGTGGATTCTAAATAGCGGTTTACTTCTTGTTTGACAATCTTTCTCTTAACTGTTAAGTATCGGATAGGGTAAAGAAATTAAACACAATATGTAAGCCTTAATAATAATGGTGAATATATTTTATTCATGTTTGTCTTTATCTTTCTTACTATACATAGATATCCATCTGTTTATGAGGATTTATAATAACTAACATAAAACTAAGTCTGTACAAATGATTCTTATTTAAAAATTGTTTTAAACGCAATATTGTTTATTTTGAGGAATGCATTTGAAATGATAATAATTTAATGTATGTTCACTAGGTATTTATTTTTATTCAAAAGAGTTTTAGTGAATAGTGAAGACAATGCAAGCACTATTCACCAAACCAAACATTTGCATATACTACTCTGATAATCTAGTGTATTGCTACTTAAATATTTCGAAAATAGTTTCCACTAATTGTGAGGACCAAACATTTTCACATACTACTCCAACAGCTTAGTGTTCACAGATCAAAACATTCTCGTATATTTGCGTCCGTTTGTTTAATTTATTGTTTAAACTTTTCTAAATAAAGTTTATAAATGATCATTTCAACATTGTTTCATTCCCAATATCCTTAAAGAAGGAATTCATCCTTTGCAGAATATTTATAGTATCTGCAACCTATATTACTTAAACGATTCATTCTAGTCTATACAGGGTGTATTTGAAATAAGGGGACAAAGTATGATTAATGGAAAAATTTAATTTTATTAGACTCAAATCCAAAATATTTTGCGTAAATTCAAATTTTAAAAATTACAAAGATATTTTTAAAATATTCGTCGCGCCACTGCACTTTAATCCGACTGTAGGGTATGCAAGAGTGAGGTACTAAGTAGGAGTGTGAAGGCGTGCGAGGTCAGTCTCGTTCGATTGTTACGTGTGGATGTTGCGACTATGCCTTACACAACGCACGAACTTAAATTAATTATGCTTTTTTTTAATTCATTTGCGTCAAATTAAAATAAAAGTTTCTCATAAGTAGAGTTGGGCAAATTTTACAACACAAATTTGTTTTTGTGAGAAATAAGAAGTAAAAAGTCGTTGAATTTAATCATAATAACAGTAATATTACTTACTATACATTTAATGCGGAAGAATATGTAATATCTAAATAATCCTAGCAAATATTAAAATAATTACAAAATTTATATAGTCGGCATCTCAATAAAAAAAAATTCTCGTTGTTGAAAACTAAGATATTTTAGAAGAGAACAAAAGAAACCGAATAAAGTACGCGCATCAATTTTATCCCAAATCAGCTCATATTTCATATTAAGGTTGTTGAAGTCTTGCATGGACACCTGTTTAGAAATAGTAAACAATCCTATCATTGAGGTTTTTATAACGTTTACAACTGTTATTGCGGTGTGTGTATCTATGTATGTATATGTTTATTTAGTTCCATAAAAATATTATTTATTACGACTCATGACGTAGGCTGCCTGGCCTAAATCCATAGCGGCACATTAAACACTTTTGGGAGGTTTTTAATTTTGGCGTTCGTGTCGTAATTGACTCACAATTTTTGAGATTTATATTCTACATAATTGCATCTTTCCATTTATCATACTCTGTCCCCTTATTTCAAATACACCCTGTGTATCACTTGTTCAATATCATGAATTATTTTTAATTCATTCTAATGTCCTTATTTCTATACTTATTTGTTAAATTGTTTTAACTCTTTATATACCTATTAACTTAATGATTAGTAGAACTTTTACTATTTAAACTTGAATAAATATTTAATTGAACTACAACGCTTACACTATAACTAATCTAATTCTTAATACTACATATTTTCTGTCTATTTTAGTTTTCTATTATATTAATGGTTTTATCTAATTACTTTTACTATCATATACAAAATGTAAGGTTAACAGCAATATGTACTTTGTAATTAGCATTTTAGATACCCTGAACGGCAGTCAACGTATTAATAATGTAATTTATCAAACATAAATTGGACTTCGATTGCTTTCATTTACTGTAACCTTCTTGATTTCACGTTGCATTATGAAAATTATTTAAAAAACAAATTAAACCACGCGACCATAGAGACAGAAAAAAGGACACAGTTCAGCTGCAACTGTCGGAAATTGTAGTTGCGTAGGCCGCAATACCGGGCTTGAAACACCAACCGAGAACGCAATGAAAAAGTTCGTTACCAGAAATATTGCCAGGACGATTCCATCTGTTGTTCGATCGTCGGTACCATTAGAGAGAACAATTTTTTTTCGCCCAGTCAGCAGTTAAAGCTTTTTTCTCGCCGTGTCTGTTCCATTCCCGTTGGCGTTTCATGGTTCAGCGGTGCGACGACATGCTCCAGGAAAAGCCAGAGCTAATATTTTCTGAAAATTACGCGTTCGAATAAGGTAAATGGAATTCGCTCTGATATACGCACTTTAAGCTTAGGATTCTCAAATTGAAGAAAATATTCTGAATTATAGAATTAGATCAATAGAATAGATGCGATATACGTATATAAATAATACATGTAATAATAACAAAAATAATACAGTAACTCATGACTGAATATGCATAACTGATCTGGAGCGTTATTGACAATGAGTCCTAATATACGCACGAGGCAAACCCCGGAGATTTTTTTTTCTATATATGATAGTTTACTACATATTCACAATTTAACTTGTATTTCTCCATCTAGCCCACACTGCTTTTCATTGTGTTAATTACAGCAGGTATGCCAAACAAGTAGATCTTGTCATGATAGAGAAACAGTACCAGAAGATTATTCCAAAGGTCTAGTGAGAGCAGAAATGAAAATCAGAAGTCGAAAAGAAAGGACGAAAAGGCAAGAACAAAAAAACAATTTGATTTCAAGAAAATGAAAAACCCAGAGAGTTTCAAGATATAGAAGAGCAATACGCAACCATGGAGTCAATAATCCAACTGACCACAGTTAAGGCCATACCAATTAAAGAACATCAGAAATATGGTTTAGATGATGAATGCAGGAAAGAAGTATACATGAGAGCGTTAAATAGCCAACAAGAAGACGATAAGAGATCATATAGACAGCAAAGAATTAAAACAGACAGAAGAAAGGAGCGAAATACGATCAGGAAATAAAGACAAAAAAACTGAGAGCTAGTACAAGAGAACATAAATTCGGAATATTTGTAAGGTAAAATTAAGAAAGTGAAAAGAAATGTTAAACATGCTGTGTTTATTAAGGACAAAGATGGAAACTTGAGAGGAAACGCAAACAACATGAAAGGAAGATGACTGGAAAATTTATGAGACGTGAGAAATAATGCTAAGGAAGACGAAAAGGAAAAATTAAGTAAGAAAATTAGAGAGAACAACGAATGTGAGGAACCAACTAGAGAAGAAATAATAAATGTAACTAAGACTCCCAAGGACTATAAGAGCCCAGAACGCAGGCAAAGAATCCGAGTAATAGATTGCATGACATAATACTTCAAATATGGCAAGAAGAACGATGTTGCAGTTGTGGTGCCTGTCATCGGTTCCTAGCGGTATCTCCTATGTTTGTATCGTTGACAACCATCACATATTTTTACAATTTCCCATACAACATTTCTCATATTGTTCCAGGAGTAATACTTTTCAATATTAGCGTACATTCGTTTAAGTCCGTCGTGACCTCACGTGGGAAGAATATGGAAACGTTTAAAATCAATTGTTTTGTTTCATTGCAATTAACTTTTCTTACATTTAAAATGATACCTAACTTTATATTGTATTCCCTGAAAGTAGTTCATTGTCGGGACATCTGGGATATTAAGTGCTCATTATCTGAACTTCGAAATATTACTATTTTAGGAATTCCATATTTGTTACATATTTTTTGCAAAGATCTTATCTCAAAGCCTAATCTGTCGCTGATAGATTTACTTGCTCAATGTAAATTATTTTTTTCGACGCGTCGTAGTACAAATTGCCCATTTTTATCAAATTATGATTTCTTATATTTTTTTAAATTCGTTTTATTCACCGTTTTGTTTCTGTAAAATCGCTTGGTGGTTTTAGTGAACGAACGACGGATTTATTACTCCGAACAAATATACTAACGGCCCATGTGATCCATGAAAATTTGGAATTTCTGACCACACAGGTAGGGTCTGAAATACTTTACTGTCCATGCAATTCCCAAGAGTTCTTCCTCGATAACCGGATATTCATTTAATTCTTACTGAGAGCTCTACTATCGTATGCTACTGGTTTTCCATCTGTATACCACATAATTGCTCCGATTGCATAGTTCAAAGCATCCGTTGTAAGGATGAATTGGTTATCGTAAGAGAAATTTGGATATTGCAAAGTAGGCGGATTTATCATAGATGTTTTAAGTTCTTCAGAAAAATAGACAAGTGCTACCATAATCCCTACTCTAAAACAAAGGTGATGAGGTGGAATGCAATAACTATAGAGGCATATCCATACTAGATGTAGCATATAAAGTGGTAGCCACACTTATCAAAACGAATCTAGAATTGATGGCTGAATCACAACTTCACTTCAAAAGGGCACACGATTCAATAAAAAAAAGTAAATTAAAGCAAGAGAAGGAAATGTTCCGGAAGCTAGTACGACTTGTGAATATGACACTGACAAAACCAACATGTAATGTGAGAAGAAATATGTAATGTGAGGACCGAAGACTTCAATGTCAGAACATAGCTGAGGCAACGAAATCCTTTCTCCACTCTACTATTTAATATGGTGCTAGAAAAAATAATTAAGATGCAACATGAACAGAGTAGAGGATAGAATGTATAAGAGCGACCAGATGATATCACCATAATAGCTAGAAATATGGTAGAACTAAGAAAGAACAAAGAAAATAGCGGAAGGTGCGTTCAAAATGGGACTGCAAGTAAACCAAGAGAAAAGCAAAATAATGAGACTAGGACAACTCCGACAAAACACAACTACAAAAGTAACCACTAGGCAGGCGGAAATGGAATTTGAAGAAGTTAACGAATTTGTATACTTGTAAATGTGAGGAGGACTAAGAGGCAAGATTAATAAAAGTGGGATATTTGAACCACTTATAGAAATCAAAGTACCTGTCGAGAACGCTAAATTTCGACTCTATAAGACACCGCTGCGACCAAGTGTAACATATGCTGCGACACATAGACACTCAATAAAACATCACAAGAAAGTTTGAGGTGATGGGAGCGAAGAATATTAAGAAAAATATTAAGAGGAAGGTAAATAACGGATGGGTACGAGAGACGAGCAAACAGAGAGGTCTATGATACCAACAACTGACATGCATATAAAAGCAAGAAGACTGCAATTGCTAGGTCACATTGAAAGAATGGCTGATGGGCGAATACCGAAAAGGATGGCCTGGGAGATATCTAGTTTCAAGAAAAAGAGAGGAAGACACAGGATACGGTGGATAGAAGTAGTTTTAGCACAGCTAAGTGAGAAGAATGTGTAAAATTAAAAATCCAAAGCTCAAAATAGGAAAAAGTGGAAACAAATTACAAAGCTGTGGGCTAGAATGGCCTGTATAAAGTTGTATATGTGACTATACTTACATTAAGTAATTATTTCACTTTTGCTTTAATTAGCATATTTCCTTTTTTCTGTTGTATTTATATCTTTAAATATGTGTAGGTCAGTTTTTAATACATTCATTTGTTGTTAAAAACTTATTTGGTATTTCGACCTTCTTTGTGTTTGTTGTTTGTGTGTTGATACAATTACCATTCTGACTTCTGACCCTACTTCCCTACCTTCTATATCATCTAGCGGTCTCATGCATGCATGACCTTGACATACTGTATAGTATGGGTGCCATCAATTATTTCACTTGTTTCGGGGCCTTGATCATCTTCAACTTAGCCGACGGCGCTCTGAATGATGGTTTAGGAAAAGTTTTGGGAAAATTTTACCCATTCAGTAACGCTTAGCTTCTTTAGTTTCATAAATACCCAAGAGGCGCCATTATATATTGCTACTAGTGACCTTTACATTTTAAACGTGGCACCGTACAAAAATACTTTTAAATTATAACTACCCCAATAATGGAAAAAGCATTTAAAAATATAACGTTGAATTTGTACAATTCCATATTCCTAATTATGCACACGGCGACACATCGTGGTATTAACGCAATTAGAGAGATCGTGACCAGAATCCGTCCGCAGTTAAAATCTAAAACAGATTCAGTACCTTTTTTTTCGCCCCTTTCCCTGCGAATAATCAGGAAACATCAAAACAGATGTACGTTTTAAATTTCCTCTCCACGTTTTTATGAAATTAAAAAAAATGCATATCGTCATTTATTTTCTTGTTTCGTTCTTCCACCACTCCGCTACTCACACCACTCACCCCGGGGATCACTGGAGTTTCCCGCCACTTTCCCCAAAAATGTATCCCCCGCATATACGGCTGCCACTGTTGTCGGCCAATATGGTAAATACTGTTCGTTCACCACATACATATATACATATACCCGTATGAAATCGTGACGCAGGAGGTGGAAGTACAAAGGGGTGAGTGAGGAAAGAAGAGAGGGTGTGGTTCTGTCTTCCCATCGGTTATTTATGCCCTGCAAGACGGTCGTATTTTATTTTAATAAAATAAATAAATCTTCGGCCTTATTGAAATTTTCTCTAAATGTGGAGAACGGTTCGCCAAGTCATCTCGAATTCATAATTTTGGCGTCTTCTTCTTTATGTCCGGGGGGCCGGGTAAAAATATGTTTATATTGTTAGCATAGCACTGGGCCGCCGGGCTCCTTTCGGTTTCTCTGCATTATTTTTCCTGTTTTCTTTTTACGATGCGGGACACGTGATGTATATTGTATTACATTAAATATAATGCCCATTTTTCCCTCCCTGCGTGATTTATCTGCTGTATTATGTTTTCTCTCACTTGCTCCCGCTTGTTTATGCGTTTCGCTACTGTATATTAATACCCATATTTTTGTTGTCCTTTTATTTTTGTTTATGAAAAATGATCGGTCATCCTGTACATGGAAATCCTGCAAAACACCATTTTAATGCCATTTATAATCCAAGACTATACATAATTATGTCCGACAGTTCACAACATAAATATTTTCCTCACAATTCAGTCGCAGAATTAAGTTCTTAATTAAAATGATCTGCCTTTCCTTTTTACTTTCTTATTCGTAGTATAGGGTAGTATTATGATGTTGAAAATTTTCAACCTCGAGATTTTCGCAGGTGTCCACTTTTGATGCCCCTGGATACCGAAAGTGGTTTTTAAAAAATGTCTCTCTGTGTGTGTGTCAGTGTATCTGTGTGACTACGATAGCGTTGAAACGGCTAAAGCTATCAATACCAAACATTATACTTAAAAGTATCTTGACATCTCATAAGAATTACATTAAAATTGATAAACCGGAAGTTGTAGTTTACTTCAGTAAAAAAAAATTAAAATTTACTATCTCATCAACTACTAACTTTAGAAAAATGTATAGAAAATACAAAAGTGCTGAAAATGAAATTTAAAAACATTTTATAATAAAAAAGATTCTGAATTCCTACCGGAAGAAAGTCTTTTTTTGTCTTCTCGAAAAACGGTCTAACTGTTTAAAAGCAACATTTGGAACAAGTTTTGTATAGAAGAAGTTTTAAAATTCGGATCGGAAGTAATACTTCTAACCTTATCAAATAGCTGTTTCTTGCAAATATCTCGCAAATTATCCATTCTGTAGATATTTATTGAGAAAATAAAACTACTATGAACTGGATTTGGAAAAAATTCTATATACAAAAAAAAATATCGAAACTCGAATAAGAAAGGAATATTTCTACCAAGAGCTTTATTTTGTTAAAACACATAATAATAAAGAAAAACATTTATACCCATTTGGGTTATAATGTTTGTGTAGAGCTTATATCTCATACATTTGCAGATAGTACGGCTAGCGTCTTAATACCTGCTCTCCAAGAACATTCCCTTTTATTCGTATTTATTTTGTTTGAATATTTAAACCAAAATGATAAAAATGTAATAATTAATGATGCCTAATGATTTACTGAAAGCAAATATTCGCACATAGTACTCTCAGCGTATCCAACACCATTAACTATCCTTTCGTTATTCTATTTTTTTATAAGAAATTGAATTATTGTTTTTGAACAGGATAATGTACATCTAATTAACAATGCTTAACGTTTACTAAAAGCAAATATTTTCACATAGTACTCTTAGCTCGTCTAGCACCATTAATTATTCATTATTCGAATAATTTCTCTTATAACTTACTTAATTTCGTCATATATTCTATCGAATTCTGCCTTGTTAATGTCTTCCATTTTCTTAAATTAATATTACAAAAAAAATTACTTAAATGCAAATTAATTAATAATAAAGCAAACTAAATTGAAACTGAATTCTAAATCTTAATACATTTAAGTATATGGTAAGTCGAAAAGTAGCGTATGTTCACCCTTATATTCGCTACCACGAAGAACCTATTTCTTTTAAGATTTTTTCGTTTTCTTAGCTCGAAATACAAATTTCTTCTCTAACATGTTGATACCTGTCTAGCCTTTATATATCAAAAAAACAAATGCCATCGACAATTTGCAACGCCTCTATAGTCGAACTAAAATTTAGGTTATAACCTGGCTCCCTTGCTTTATTTGTAACATGGTGCCACTTGCTTATGTAACACCAGAGCAAGCGAACCGGCATAAGATATGTCTTCTGTATGCCACCAAAATACACAGCACTTCTGGTTGCCTATATACTCAGGCATCACTATTGCTAATCGCTAAACGTCTTATCGGTGTGACATCAACGTTAACTCGTACAGTCGGCTTTGTTTATAAATATAAATATGGCGGTTAAAGTGTTGTGTTTTGGATTGTATAAAGTGATTAAATAAAGGCTCTACAGCTAGCACAGTGGAGAAAAAAACGTGAGTACTTCTTATTGTTTTAATGTATCTTATCGCTCCTTGAAAATACTACATTCCCTATCTCATTGTTAAACGGTAAAAGAAAAGAAACACGTGTAGAAACTTATTTGAGAAAAATAGAATAATTAGCCTTTATTTTTACTAAAACCATATTAAAACAATTAATACACAATTTTTGTTTGTTACTATCTACAATTTACAATTTACAATTTTATATATATAAACAGACTTGTTTAATATCGGCACAATCAAATACAAAATAAATTACCATCAATGACCTCTTTACGTCGTGATTAAAACTCAGTTTGAACATATATACATCTTTAGCCCCTGAACTATTATTTACAAATCCCAGTGCATTTTTATCTATATAAACAAAATTATACATGAAAATATGATATGTGTCGGTTAATTCGAGATAAAATGCATACTCAGACGGATTTAAATTGTTCTACAAATTACTTCCGTGTTATGTCATGCTCGCAGAAAGAATCTTTACGGGTTTATTGTGAATTAAATCATTAAAGCGGTACGGGTTTGGACGTCTATCCAATAGCTACACGGTGAAATGCTAATATCTATTTTTATTGCGGTTCAGAAGCGCGAATAATCTATTTGAATTTACGGCGCGTTTACACATAATATAGGAAATTTAACATCTCTGAAACAAAGAATAATTACACTGGCCAACAAATTTCAACTTTTGATTTTGCCATCAAATAATTTATACGAATTTCAATAGAAAACATATAAACATTTATTTTAATAAAAGGTAGAACGTAAAGTTAGCTCGATTTTTTATTGTATTACAATGAAAAGGTTTTTTAGATTAGATAATAATTTAATGTATATTTCAAATTATTATAATTAGAAATGTAAAGTAATATTGCTCTGACTCTTATAAACAACATCTACAGCATCTCTTCTTAACGTCCAACAGTAATCTGCTAACATAATAGGATTCCATTTCCCCTGATACCGTTTTTCCATTCCCATGATGTCTTGGTGGAAGCGCTCACCGTGTTCATCGCTAACGTCGCCCATATTTTCCGGAAAAAAATCCAAGTGAGAATGTAGAATGTGCACTTTAAGGGACATATTACAGCCAGCAGCGTGAAATGCTTGTATCATATCCATTACTAAAGTTTTATAGTTGTCAGCTTTTTTGTTTCCCAAGAAATTCGTGAAAACTTGTACCATGGAGCGCCAAGCTGTTTTTTCCTTCGCTGTTAATTTGGTTTCAAAGATTTCATCATTTACTATTTCTCGTATCTGAGGTCCGACAAAAACACCTTCTTTCAGTTTTCCTTCTGTTATTTTTGGAAACTTTTCACGAAGGTATCTAAAACCGTCACCTTCGCGGTCCACTGCCTTTACAAAATTTTTCATGAGCCCAAGTTTCACGTGGAGAGGTGGTATTATGATCTTTTCTTTTTCTACTAGAGGCTGATGTTGTACATTGTCTTTTCCTGGTATAAACTGTTGTCGTAGTGGCCACTCTTGCTTATGGTAATGTTTTTCCCTGTCATGACTGTCCCAAAGACATAAGAAGCAACAGTATTTGGTGTAACCAGATTGCATACCCAAAATAATTGCAATTACTTTAAAATCTGCACAAATATTCCAGGAATAGTCTTTGTACTTTATCTTTTCTAATAAAATTTTCAGATTTTAGTAAGTTTCTTTCATAGAAACAGCACAACCTATCGGAATAGCAGGATAATGGTTTCCATTATGCAACAAAACTGCTTTTAGGCTGGTCTTTGATGAGTCTATGAATAATCTACAAGAACTGGGATCATGATGTATTCCGAAAGCTTCAGAAAGTTTATAAATATTATTGCAGTAGACCAGATTACCGGCCATACTATAAAAATCAACAATATTTTCATGTCTGCTGCGAAAAATACTTATTCTTGTGTCCTTTGCTAAGAGATTCCATTGCTGTAGTCGCGACCCAAGAAGTTCTGCTTGTGATTTTGATAAATTCAAATCCCGCACCAAGTCATTTAATTCAAACTGAGTAATTAAATGTGGTTCGTTTGATGTAGATGGAATAAAATCAGGGTCACTTGATTTTTCATTACCTTCAAAGCTAGTGTCGCTATCGGTAGCTATTGTACTCTCCTCGCTTTCTTTGTGAATTGGCGGTCGTGGAACAGGATGCTGTTCATCATGGGGTCGAGGTTTCTGAGCTGACTCAGTTTCCACATAATTATATTTTCTTTTCTTACGGGTGTTAAGTCCTGCAGTTTTGTTAAGGCAAAAATAGCAGTCTTCAAGATGATTCTTTTGTTCTTTCCATCGCATAGGAATGGCGAACGGTAAAGAATGTCGTTGTCCACATAACTAATCTCGCAAATATCTGCTGCATGTAGTACATATTACATGTGGAACCCACTGTTTGTCCTGATTTTTGACGGTCATATCGAAGTAAAGTTCATAGGCCCGGCAAATGTTCAGACTTAACTTTTCACTCTGGCCTAGTGGCGTAAATTTACCACATACGTAACAAAAGTTATTTGGATTACTTCTACACGAACGAGGCATGACTGTGTCTTTAAAGATGGAACTAAATTATCTCAATTTTTAATTTCGTTATTAAAAATTCTCATTCACGGCTTTATGCTGTGCTAGCGCTAGCGGTATTTCAGTCAAAGATGTATCTCTTATATAGTATGTATCTGCTTATCCCCTCCCTAAGTCCTATCAACCAACCAGATTAAAGCATAACACTGCAAACTTGAACATTCTTGAGGGAACGAGTCAAGTCACGTCTGCAACAAGTATCGACCTGCATTTCTCTGTAACCAGAGCTAAGCCAATACTGCCGCTTTTCGAATCATTTTTACTTTATATATGCTGTTCAATTTCATTAGTTACTAACTTAGGGTAAAAACCTTGTTGGCCAGTGTTATTAAATGCGGAAATATAGTCACGACATTTATAGTCTGACTTAGACGGGAATACTGGTTGTAGCGGTAAAGAGGCTCCTTCCCCACGACTCCTGGTCTGAGTGAAAGAGACACTTTCGGACGGATTTAGCGGATTTTTGAAACGACCATTTCACGGTACTAAAGACCTGAAAATAGTGCGATTCCAAGGATTTGAACCAGACTCTTTCACGCCATCAAGGCTGAATAGAGAGGTATAGGTAACGGATGGATAGGAGAAATAAAATGAACGAGACCCACTTGATGGGGCCTTTATATATCTGAAAACCCCCCTACGTCTGTAGGTAAAAACTTGTTCAAAACACAACAATTTGCGCACGACTCGGACATTAACCGCGACTTTGAGCATGACGTACACATTCGGTATTTTTCCATTGAAAATAAGCAAATAACATGAATTATTATTACAAATGAATATATATACAGGTCCGTCCAAATCACTTTATACAATATTTGAACAAAATAACACACATACATTTAATTTAATATTGACAAATAAATTAATTATGGACTTAAAAATGTTAATTTGTACAATTAACGAGGAACCTCGTTACAAGGTTGTCATTGATTTTTAACGTTTGTGATGAAATCTTTCTTTTCTTCAAATTATCGTCCCCACACCAATACACACGCACTGTTCTTGACAGTTCTCATACTAATGGCGGCACTTGAATTGTTTATCACTGAAATTCTTTCACAAACTTGCTATACTTCATCTTTAGTAGGTATATTGTTTTTTCTTCTTAATATAATCCCTCATTGTACTTGTATATACACACATTGCCCTATTCACTGTTTTCTACATATTTTCTTTTCCCATTTATTAACTTTATCCTTATTTTTCTTTTAGGAACACCTTGATTAGGTAATACTGGGAAAACGTTATAGACAACTGGAATTTTTCTCTCCAACCCCGCACCATAAAGACCAGTCGATGCCCCTGTCACATTGTCTCCAGATTCTATCCAGGCTTTCTCTTCTGGCAGTATGTTTACTTGCAGAAAGCTGTAAACAATATTAACACTGTTTTTCTTTCTTTTGTAGGTTTTAAAACCGTACATGGCTACTTCCACAGTCTTTGAAGTCTTTGTTTTATACATATAGAAACTAACAAAGATATATTCTAATTCATACTAATACTGTTTACATGGAATATTGCCCTCGTATTATAAATGTTTTGATTTATATCCTTTTTTCTGTTCATAGTTATAAGTACAGGTATTTACTATATAGTAGATGTAGAACTTTGATCCTTCTATATTTTAAAACTGGAAAATACATAATTAGAGACTAGTGAAATGATGGTAATCCATTCCATAACAAATAGGCTCAAAATATACGTATGAATTAGTATACTTTCCATGAAAAAAAATTTTTTTTAACAATTTCAGTGTCAGTTACACGTTGGTCTAATAGCAGCATTGGCAAATGTAAGAAAAAGCAAATATTTTATGAACATAAACTCTGATTATTCTAAGAAGAAGGACGAGAACCTGAAGCATTTCATAAAGTGAAGAGAGGCATTAAAAGCAAAACCAGAACTGGTTTAAGTTTAGACTTTAGCAAAACTTGCCGTTACCACATATTCTGTCGAATGCAGTTTTCTACTCAAGGCAGGTATAGTGCCATGCTTTTGGAATTCACAATCTAGCCACAGATGAGGCTAAGATGTACATCTATCATGAAACTATCGTCAAAGAAGGTACTGACGAAGGAAGTTCAATTTTCTTCATTATATGAATACCCATGATATGTATAGAAACCATGTATTACAAGTGGCGGATATCCAGGACAAAATAAAAATGTTGTCGAGGTATTTGATAAAATTCAATATATTTTCCAGGCAATGACTGAATGACGAGGAATTTTTATTAGTTGTAAAAGAAAATGAAAAGTTGAGGGAATTGAATTACCAGAAGAATGGGACACACTGATGCTAAATTCAAGATAAATGCCGTCACCATTCAAAGTTGTCAATCGTAAATCCTCAATAATATTTGACATTAAATAAGCGGTAGATAAAGATTTCCTAAAATATATAAGCCTGTCATAAAAATAAAAATACAAGAAAATTCAATATTCAAAAATAACTTCCTTGGCAATTGATTGGTATAAAAATATACTGGGTGTTCCATTAGAAAAATATAATTTTTTAAAAGTAACAAGGGACATACACGTTCAATTGTTTTTCTGTTTTCACTACCATAATCAGCGGAAAAAATGCTACAACTTTCCTAATTTAACCGAGTACGTAGCTTCGACAATAACGGAGATAGGAATGGTGAACATTTAATTCAGATCACCCGGTATGTAAATATATGTATACCTAATCTAAATACAAAATTTCACTCCATTCACGATACTTAACAGAAGTACAAAAATTACTAACCTTTAGCCTAGCATACAATAGGGCGCGGAGCAGTATTTTTACAAATTTTTCAAACACGTCATTTTTGGACAAGTACGGTTTTTACTAAATGTTCGTCAATTGTTATTGTAGTAATAAATATAAAAAATATTATAATAATTTTTTTTAATTTTGCATCTCAGCAGCTTTCATATCCATGCTATGTATAATTACACCAAATCACGTAAATTCGTATTACATTCCTTTTCCTTTTTGAAAATACGTGACTTGATTGTGTATTAGAAGCTCACTCATTTATCCTGTTCGAGGAAAATCATTAAATCGGTCTTTTAGGAGTTACTTACGGGACGATTTATAAAACCGAATTTAATGACTATAGATCTGGCGTAATAGCTTCTAACAACGAAATTAATTAAGGCTAAGCACTGGTTTGGGTATATCAGCAGATCTATTCGATTGATCTATATATAAGTAACTTGAAAATGTATTTGTACGTCGTCGTATAAAAGACAAACACTAAAATTAGACGAACAAGCAGTTACTGCAATCAAGTATTTTTATTTATAGATATACATTCCTCCAATATGAAACTAATTAATAAGTATTTTCCTTCATGGATTGACTTTAGTAAGTGAATAGATGTAGTGAGAATTTTTATGGGAATATTAAAATTTTATATCAAAAATTATATTCTAACAAATTCTATAATTACTTTAAAATATGTGTGAATTCCAATTATACAATACAATTATTCCTATAAAGAATGAGTACGGGTGGAGAGAACCAGATCAGCACTCTGCACCCGAGGTCACAGGGATTTACCCCCCCCCCCTCACCACAACACTTTTTAGTTCTGAACGTTCACTGGGGTTAGATAGAGGTCGCTAGTGGTGGCTCGTAAAATGTAAGAGAAATAAATATATAGGAAAATAAGAATAGCTGGGGCATGACATAGCTAGAGCGCGCAATTTAAAATAAATATACCAGACGTTCTAAAATTATAAATTAAAATGAATATACAAAGTATTTCAAAAGTAATGTTTTAAAAAAACAAAATGACAAATATAATATGACTACTGCCAGAAAAAAATATGTTTGAATGACGTACTAATTTAAATTTAATTTGTTTGGAGGGCTGTATTTCCCCAGTTTTTAAAAAACCTGACAAATTACAGGTTTATAGCAATTATTCCGACATTTTCCACGATATATGAGGCAATACTCTACTAGGCAATTTATCACTCTACAAAATCATTCACCTCTCCGCACCAATATGATTTTATGTCATGTAGGTCTACATTTACCAATTTTACAAGAGATTGCTTTAGTTATAAATGATGGAGAGCAAGGGGATGTAATTTACACACACTTCAGTGTTGATCACATGCTTCTTTTGGTGGTGAAATTGTGTTACTTAGGATTCAATTCTTCTCTGATAAAGTTGTTCGATTTATATTTATCCAACCAATTGAATTAAAGCTATAAATCTGAGTGTTATGTCGCATTTAGCTCCTGAGGTACACCAGACGCAGCGACATAACACTCAGATTTATGAGTCTTATGTGGCTGCGTCTGGTGTACCTCAGGAGCTAAACCTTGGCCCACTTTAATTTAACGTATTTATCAATGATTTTATTACTTCCAAAGTGTTCGATTTCAAAATCTACGACAAGGGATAGCTCTGATATTCGCCATCTGAAGTAAAATTTTAAAATAATTCACAAATTAATAATAAATTGCAACTTAACTTAAGTGTTGTCATGCATCCTATACTCGAAAATGTAATAAGATGGAATCTAACTAACTACTTGATTAATGGTAATCATATAGCATATGTATTTGCTGTGACCAACCCAGACGTCACTTTTAATGAGAACTTATTTTCTCGAATCATAATTTCGATATTTCATCGTCAGCAATCAATGAGTTTCATTATGCGTGTGGGCAGGGAATTTACGAATATTGCTGCTTTATTTAACATATGTTGTAAGCATATGTTATATATAATACGATTCCGTGGATTGGTATAAAGTCTATAGACCACATTCAGGAGAAATTTTAAAATTGGTATCTTAACAATTTTATAACGCTTATTCTGCTGCTTCAAGTTAATACCGGATTCTGATAGAAAAATCTGGCAAAATAAGGTTATCCACCAAAAAATAACAACTACTTTTCAGGTACTAAATCTTACTGGTGCGTTCAGATTCCGCAACGACTAACGCTAATTTTTCTTCACTAATGAATCAATTAAGGGTTTTCATAATAACCAGGTGTTGGCTGATGAAATCCACACGCGGTAATAAAATCATTTTCTACATGACGGGTTTGGGTTGTATTTGTTGATGAAAGTTGATGAGAAATTATACTAATCTTTTATTGCTGACTTGGTAGCAGCGGTTTCGTGGCTTCATCTAGAGACTCGTCAAATCCCGCTACTTTAACCGGCGTTTTCTCCGACGACAAACGGAGACGAATTACTTGGAACACGGATGTCCCATAAAATCTCAAGCATATGTCAGAATAGAATAAGAAGGCGCGAATCATTAGTACTTATGTTTGGCTAATTGGACTGCTGTTTCTACCGGTGAGAGAAATCGAGATTTATTGAATAAATTCCTTCTTATGTTATTATGGGATTTTCCACTGGCAATGAGAAATGTAACGTAGTTTACATACGATGACGCTGCAGCACATTTTAATGAGGTTGCTCATGATTTTAAATAATTTTTAAGATCGCTGGATTGGTTAAGTTAAATCTCACTTATGGCCCGCTCGATTCCGAGGCTTAAATTCCTTGGATTTTTTCCCTATAAGGCTATTTCAAGACATTCGTATAAACTACACCAGTGCCAATGGATTAAGAATATGTTGGATATATCCATCCTAGCAAGTGGTAGTCATTAACAGCAATTTTACTAGTAAGTAATAAAATATTGTCTTCTGTTCGAAAAGTTTCTATCGCGTTGTATCTTCGAATTAAATTTCTTTCTAAAAATCATCCAAGAATAAAAAATTATAAAAATAGCCCAAGGAATACCCTGAAGTCTTGTCATATGTTTAGTAACCATGTGGTATAAAGTTCTAACAAATCTGGCTGTTGCAAACATTGAGTACCTCTACTTTTTTTTTCTACAATATTTTATTGTAGTATGTACAATAATTATTATTATACCCGTACAATACATGCGTGTCTTTAATACTCATCAATATCTCTGTTCTTCAATCATGCATATTTAATTTATCTAGTCTGAAAAAAATGCCACTGACCAAAAAGGTTCTAACTAAATACAACATTATTCGGTAGAAATGTTACACGAAATGCAAATAAAAAAATTAAACATTAATACAGTCGACTGCGATATTTAGTGAAACTGACTCAAATTATACGTATATTCGTCTCGGATTTATTCAAATAAACGAGCAAATATTTGCCCATATTTATCAAAATTACGTAATTGAAAAAGTTTTATGCCTCCCGAAAGGCAAATAAAACTCACTCGGATAAAAATTACATTACACAACATCTCGTACACATCGCGTGGGTCGAATAGGAGGCTGAAACAGACGGGGGTGGGTCGGTTTGTTAAATTGCTCGAGTCATCCGATTTCCGCGTTTAAATTCTGACAAAGCAAACAGGGAACATTTCACTGAGTCGTGGAGGCCCATATTTTATATTTGCAAAACTTATCTTTTCGAGTTTTGCATATTTCGACCGTAACTAACGGTTTCTACGTCTTATCTTCTTGTGTTTTTTTTTTGTTTTTCTCAACTGATGTTTCCCTTCTTTTATTTTCATGAAGAAAAAAACTAAGAAATCAAGCGTACACCTACACTTTTTGGTGTAAAAAAATATTGTGTCAAGATCAATGTGTCATTCTGCAAAACAGAAACCTAATTAACACTTATTTTCATAAAAATAAAGTTACCGTAAAAGAAGTGTTTGTTTTTAATCGACTTGATCACAAGATATGCAGGTTATAAGGATTTAGTGGTCATAAAAAAATCATAGAAGCCCTGGAGATAATCAGTTTGTATTTTAACTATACTATTCCGGAGCAATCAAATTAATTATGCGAAGGAATTTCAAAAACGTATTACCTAAAAAGAATGATGACGGACATACAGCAAGAGTAGCAATTATTTTTGAGCACCCAACGTGAGGCTCGCAATAACTTCCTTTCAAGGGAAAAATTCGCATATATGCTTTTACCAACTTCGACAATGCAAAACTATTCTTTATAATCAAAAAACCAACCATATACTCCATATATTCGATACTGATCTGTATAAAAAAAAAGTCTGGGATAACTAATACAACGGTAAATATTCATCACTTCTCCAAAAACATTCAGTTCTGTACCTAGTGTTATATTCAGCAAATAGCCAACACTTCAATACTATAATAAACTGCTGCAATATTCAGATAATTTGAAAATTTAACACGAATAAGTTTAATAGTTAAAATCTCATCAAAGAATGACTAAATCACGCCGGAAATAACCGGCTCATATAAAGACTTGCAGGTAGGTGGGTTAATAAGAAGATATATACCAATTGCTTGCCTGCAAGTTGCGGATGCATTTACTGTGTGATAAAACGACGACACCGAGAGTTTCTATGAGTTAGTACGAGAAAGCAACATACAAACTGTTCTTTTAGTCGAATGTAGTGGGGAATACTAGTACATTTTCACTGAGGCTAGACTGATTCGCGTTTAATCAGTGCAACAAGGATAGCAGCTGTACTTGCGCATTTCATTTGAATTTTGTTAACGGTCGATGTCTAGTCGACTAGCACATTTTTAAATCGCGTTTCGCCCATCTAATTTAGAACAATTACGCGCTAAAATTATTGAATTTTTGAATCATGGGAAATGTTAGCAAATGTCCGTCAAAATTTTTATAATCGGCTGGGTTACTGCTCAGCTCAAGAGGGAGGCTTATTTGAGCATATAATAAATGATTAAGCGCTTGTAGAAATTCATTTTTCTTTAATAATTCCATTCTTAACTTCCAATTAAATTTATTGTTTTCGCGTTTATACTTACTGAAACATTTTGTTTAGTTTCATACAAATTTATTGTTTACTTTCAGAATTTTAGTTTGTTTCCTTTTCTATTCTATTATACTACGGAATTATTTACTTTTTATCTTAATAAGAGTTTTGCTATTGTTACGTTTTCGTTTTTTATATCAGCTATATTTCTTATCTTTGATATTTTAAGAAAAAAAAATATTATTTTTAAGTTTTTAGAATTGATGATCATTTCTTTTATTTACTCATACAATTTGGGAAGCTGTGATGAAATCCGTTACTAAAATTATTTAGTGCGTTTATCTGATGCTTCAACAAGTCTCTACTTATAAATTATCTGGGTAGTGCTTTTTATTGTTTAATATTATTTCCATCTTCTCTTAAGCAGTATAGTAAATGACTTTATTCTTGGTTAAAGAATTTGTTATAAACAGTAACAGTAGGAATTTTCACGGACTAACGTAGTAACGATTTCTGCGGTGTCGACTTTAACGTAGCTCTATGTTAGTAACAGAGACTACTCCCAAGTATAGTCGACCAGCTTGTCTAGTATATTCATCCGCAGGTAGATCGCGTGCACACTGTATATATAGGAACTATCTAGTTTGTTTCTGATAAACTAGAAATAGAGAATACTGTTACTGATTGTTTTATTGATTATCTAAGGCTGTTGATTATGTGTCACATGAAATAGTGCTTGCCAAGCTGTTTTATCATTAGTTAAAAAATGCGTCTCAGGCAGGCGCCTATACTAGCAGATAAGAAAGGACGATACTGGAGTTTTGTTTGAACAGGTCAAGTCTCTTGGTTTAGCTTACTAGATTGTCCTGATATTAAGGACAGCAATTTTGAACAGCCGCATTTCGGGCTTATGTAAAAGACCAAGTCTGATACATTTTAAATTTTTATTTGATATAACGTTACATTACATATTTGGTTTATTTTGTGTTAGCTTCCTGAACAATACATTTCTGGATTATATATGTACTTCCTTAATTAGTTCTCTTATTGCTCGGTTTGCGTTTCTAAATTTATTTCACTATTCAAATATCGTACGTTCTTTAAACGAAATGTAATTTTTTTGTATGCTTTATTTTTAATTTATCTTTCCTAGTTCGTGCGCCAGGCATATCCGGACACGTGTCACTAGTGCCTCTAATCAGACAGTGTCCGACTTTCATTTTGTCTTAAGTCAGAACCGAGATGCCATCTACCCTTCGACTACTCGCATATTTGCTATTGGACTGTTGCCGATACCTTATTACCTATTACATAGGATAAGAAGAGAGAGATTAATATTTATTGTAGATGATTGATTCTGTAAGCAGAGAAATGCTGGATCATTACTTTGTCATGGCTCGGCAAGCGTCAAATCGGGTAAGCTTCTGTTTTAATTAATGTTTGTGAGTACGTTATTTGCAATATAATTTTTATTGTCACTTCTTAGTGTCTTTATTTCCTGTTGCCCGATTACCATTACGAGACGGGATAATAGACGATTATTTGGTGGATTTATGATATCACGTAGTCACTTCATTGTTCAGTTAATTTGTCCCATTCCGCATCTGCCGAATAAAACTCGTCTTGGAATTTAAGACAACGCTTCCAATTTGGAGTCTTGCTGCTTGGCTAAGGTTATGTAAAAGCAGTTTATATACTGGCTATCTAAGCAACCCATTTCCGTTAATTTTGCAATTTGAATAATTGGTTATTCTGTTTTCCTTAAAACTTCCTTTCAAGTGAGAATACCATCAAGGAGTACATCAATTAAATGAAAGAGAGTTAGCGCCATTTTCGATCGCCGTTCTAAGGAATACCTTCGAAGCACTCCTTCTCCGCATCTGGCATAACGGCAGCGACCTACTCTGTATTTTAGATCGACAAGAGTGTTTCAACCAGCGTAAGAATTGAGTGGGTACACAGATGACGTATTTATAGAGATCGTAGCACAAGAGTTTTAGTAATATAAGACGATCATAAATTGTACAATTTATTACCAAGAAATAATTACAGGTAATGCAATTTCAGAACACTATTAAAAGTTTGTTGCGGGATAATCCATTTAATAGTGTTCAGGAGTATATCAGAAAATTTAAAGCACGTAATTAGTATTAGATTTTTAAACTTAAAATGATTATTGTTTATATTTATTATATGACATGTGTATACAATTTTTATTGTCTAGAAGGAAATATATAATTATTTTTATTGATGTTTATTTTGCACTTGTTAGAAAAATAATATTCTCTTTCCAAAACATTTGCGAGTCCAAAAAATAATATGCACAACACTTCTATAAGCATAATTTAAAAAAGATATATGAATAAAATTTTATTAACGACACGACCTTGTAGAAACACACGGCAAATATGTATTGTAACGAGGGTTGGAGAAATCTAACAACAAAGGCGAAAGATAGAGTGATATCTTCCATATAAAGTCTATGGAAAGTGGAGTGGGTATGAAAGAGGTGGCGTTTTAAAGGCAACCACCGCCAGCGTACCTACTCATGTGCCCTTTATGGGCCTCTAATCATAACTGGTGTAACTGCAGGCCCCGAAGTCGAAGCTGGAAGCGCAAGTTTTGCATAACTACTCCCGCGAGTCGTATTTCAGCCCTCTCATTTCATGGTATCGCACAGCTCATCGCTTATCTCGCCGTTCTCGTCGTGTTCTACACAAGCAGCGACGGTATAGTGCCCTCTATATTCCGACCGTGTTATTTCTTTATTATTGCGAAAAGGCGGACATTGTTAAGTCGCTCGCGGCCACTTCCCTTCTATCTGCTATTTAATGTCGTGTTTATGACCTCGACTGATAAACACCGACAATAATACAAAAGGGTAACGTAAGCGGGCGATGATATTCGCGTGGACACTGTTTTTGTTTTGTGGTCGAGTCGTTCGTTTTCGGAGGAAGGAACATCTCTCTCTCTTTCTCTCCACCCTCGGCGGAATTATACAGAAAATGTGTGAATTAACGTTAGCCGTTGTACTTACTCTTGAGGACAAAAGAGCCGGTAGCATTTAATTTTACATTTTTACGGGCTTTTGTTAACGAGTGGATACTAAAAAATGCTGAAAGTGGAAGTGTCATAAAACACAAGAGCGAAATCATGAGGACTTCTTCGCGTGTTTTAATAATTCGTTTTGAAAATTATCTGACGTATTTTACGCACAAAACATATCTTTCAACGTACCGACCCTTTATCGATGGCTTTAGTCCGACGTCAAAATTCGCATGTCATATATACTGATGGCCTTTTTTTAAAGCCTTTAATTGATCGTAAGTTAGTGCTCTTGAATTCAGCTTATCGCTGGTTTAATTTCATATAACAACTTTGCGAAAATTTTCAGTAATTCCTCTTCTTCTTTTTTTTAACATAACGAAATTTAAACAAAAGTTTTTCTAAATTCCGTCTCAAAAACTGCTATCTAAAAAAATAAACATGTAAGTGTGTTAAGTCAGTTCGGAATTTTGAGAATTGTTTTTATACAGAAATTATTCAACATTTTATTCTAATGACCGGATTAATAATGAAACAACGTTGATGATGTTCCATGCACTTTGTTATTTTTAATGATGTGGTAATTACCTAATACCCACTGTTTGAATCAAGGCCGTTTCTACGTAATATTTGATTTTAGCAAATTTTTGAGTGTCTGATGAAACACTACCAACAATGCGGTTTGATAATGTTAAATATAATAGCGGAAGAAATCATTATAAAAATGATTTTTATGTGTTTAAACACGTTTTTCTACAAGTAACGGGTGGCCAATGTATACTAACAATAATAATAATAATTTATTGATTCCCTTACATTATAACACTAACAAACATATTAATTATAATATTGAACATATCAGTTAGACATATTAGCACAACTGGAATCAAGAGCGAACACCTTCAGTTGCGCCTGACGGCTCCATGATTTACCAGATGTACCAAATGACTGAATATAAAAAAGAAGGAAAAAACTGAGGTGTGGCCACCACACGACGTTCTTATACGTATGAGCGTTTCAAACTATACAATTTTAAGAAGTTTTTTATACAAAACTTATTCAAAATCCTAATCTAAGTACTTTCATTCTCTTAATAAATCTTTATAGAATGCATACTTTGCGAGATATTTGCAAAAAAGTTATACTAGATAAGAGTAAAAGTCTTCTTCCGGCCCAAATTTTGAATTGAAAATCAAGCTTTAAATACTTTTATACTCATAATGTATCTGCCTAGAAAGCAAAACTGGTGAGATATTCTCAAGAAATTGATGTTCAATAAGAGCAAAAGGCCTACTTCCGGTAGGAATTTCCGAAAACTGTTTTAATAAGACTTTTCTCAAATTCACTTTTGAGTACATTTAAATTCTGGATGTGTTTAAACATAGTAGTCGACGAAATATTGGTAAAATTCGATTTATTCACTGAAGTAAACTACTACTTCCGGTCAGATCCCAAGGAGGCAGATTATACTCGTAAATATAAAAGTTCGAATTGATAGCTTTAGCCGTTTGACTGCAATCGTGCTCACACACACACACTAACCTGACAGACAGACATAGGCAGAGAGAGAGACATTTTCTAAAAACCACGTTTTCGGTATCAGTTGACATCTGCACAAAACTCGAGGTCATCACAGTACTTCCTCATACTACGTATAAAAAAGTAAAAGTCCCTAGAGAAAAGCTGCTCAGAGCACAATTCGGTGAAAGTTGGAGAGATGATAGTCTCAACTTTTACAAAAATATTTTAGACTATGTTGCTAACAGGAATGAAGTGTAGGTTGCAAATAAGGAAGATAGCGTATGTGACTGTTGTAAAGAAGACTGTGGTCTTCGTATTTAAAAAACCTTATTTTACTTTTTTTTTTATTTAAATATTATTTTTTGTGTTACTAAAATTGTTTATTTTATATATTATTATTTTTTGAATTAATAAAAATAGGATTTTATATTATGTTCTACAATTTCCTTTAATTCATGCAAAACTAAAGAAATCCATGAATTCCAGACAAAACTCAACATATCCAAAATTAAACTGGCGATGTCATGCTTGAGAAATATAGTTAAACAAAAACAACTTTTATAGTAATGTAAACTCTATTAGTACTTTCTACCAAAAAAACTAACGCCTTACATATTAAAGTAACTTACTGAAACGTTTTAACCGTTTTCTGTTAAACTAGGAAAAAGGGAGATACTGAGTTTTGACCGAATATTCCTCAATTATATTTTGTAAAGTTCGCGGGACTCCATTCATATCAGGGCACCTTGGTTGAGAACCATGCTATAGATCAATCAAGGTACACGATGAAGAATTTTCAAAAACTTTTTGTTCAAATTTTCAAGGACTGAGAAAAAGATGTAGGTAAAATGTTCAGTATAATTTGAAACGCACATAGATATAATAAGGTCGTGTGGTGGTCACATTTCATTTTTGTCTTTCTTTAATGCATATCCAACTGGTAATTCTGCAATCCTAACACTTGAGCTTTTTCCTCTTTTTACCAAACTGTCCAATATGAAAGAAAATTTTAAAATCTTCAATAATAACGACATCAATCTATTTTCTGTTTCTTCTTTGTTAGTAAAACTCTTGTCAAATCGCTAATTCCGTTCAGTTTTTTGATAGACTTGTTCCAAAGACTTTACGTCGTGAAGATTCCAATCGGTACCTAGTTTTTTTACTAGTTTTCGTAATAATGCTCTTTCTGTATTATTATTGCCTTTTTCCGAAAGAGTTTTTCCACTTGTCCAAACACTTGATCGACTGGGAGAAACGAGTGCCTTCTCAATGGAAGATAAAAAACGATCGATTGGACAGATTCCGATGATTCATTCTGTAATCAATATAGCTTGAGATGAAGTTCGATTGGTCCAATATGGAAGTAAATAAAATCTTAAAAGCTCACGACATTAAGAGATATGCCAGTTTCCGTGTTCTTCTTTGTTAGCAAAACTCTTTTAAAATTGTTAATTTCGTTCAGTTTTTTATAGGCTTGTTCCAGAGACTTTATGTCGTAAAGTTTCCAATCGGTTCCTAGTTTTTTTTTTACTAGTTTTCATAATATTGCTCTTTCTGTATTATTATTGCCTTTTTTCGAATGAGATTTTCAGCACGCCCAACCATCGATCGACTGGGAGAAACTAGTACCCTTTCAATGAAAAATGAAAAATGATCGATTGGACAGATTCCGGTGATTCATTTTGCAACCAGTCTAATATTACATGAAGCTGATTGGTCCAATATGGAAGTAGAAGTTAATTTAAAATCTTCAAAACCAACGGCCTTAAGAGAAATGCCAGTTTTCGTTTTCTTCTTTGTTAGCAAAACTCTTTTCAAATTGTTAATTTCGTTCAGCTTTTTATATACTTGTTCCAAAGACTTTATGTCGTAAAGTTTCCAATCGTTCCCTAGTTTTTTTACTAGTTTTTGTAATATTATTCTTTATGTATTATTATTCCCTTTTTTCAAACGAGTTTTTCAACTCGTCCAAACACTCGATCGGTTGGGAGAAACGAATGCCCTCTCACTGGAAAATGAAATACGAGGGATAAGCTACAATTATTGAAAATTGAAAAATCGAGTTACCCGTGCAAAACAAATTGTTGTTTATTAAATAGTGCATTATTTTATCCGTCAATTGCAGTTTAGTTTGTGACATTTGGTTGAATAGTGTCTGAGAAGTAGTCCATAGAATAAGCTTCTGTTATCGAAAAACGGAATTATCACGAGAGAACTTTAGGATAATGATTTATTATGATTTCAAGAAAGGCGCATATGAGTGTGAGGAAAGTTTAAAATCGGCATTTGGGGATCTCGCACCATCATTGGCTACTGTTTATAGATGGTATAAAGAATTTGAGCCAGGTTGCAAGTCGGTGGTACACAAAAAAGGATCTGGCCCTCCTTTAATTGCTGTTCACCCCGAAAACATTGCTGCGATGAAGAAGATTGTGGAAGAGGACAACCGCATTACCTATGCAATGATAGAGTCCAATCTGAAGATTGGATCCTCGCAAGTGAGATCAATATTGCACGAACATTTACATTTGAAAAAGGTTGTATCTCGGTTTGTACCCCATCATCTGACAGATTCACAAAAAGCAGAACGTGTTAGAATCTGCCAACAAACTTTAGATATGATGAATGCTGGAGGCCATCAAATTATTTCTAAAATTGTAACTGGCGATGAAACGTACATACCGTTTATTGATGTTCCCACTCGCCAAGAAAGCCGAGTCTGGATACATGAAGACGGGGAAACCCCTACGATGGTGAAAAAACAACGAGGAATGAAAAAAGTTATGTATGCAGTATTTTTAGAAGTACGGGTTTGGTGGCAGCAATTACATTAGAAGATCAGAAGACAGTTACCGCTAAATGGTATGTTGAAAATTGTTTGCCTACTGTGGTTAGTAAAGTGCCCAGAAAGGGAATCATGTTAGATCATGTTAACGCGTTGTCCCATACAGCAGGGACAAGTGTTCAGTATTTAGCGGAAAACAAAATCAAAATTATAGAACATCCTCCTTACTCACCGGATTTGGCGATATGTGACTTCTGGCTATTTTTGAGCTCAAAAAACATTTGAGAGGGAAAAGGTTCCAGTCAGAAGAAGAGATTCACATCGCCGTTAAGTGTTTTTTGATAGTATCCCTAAGCACAGCTGGTTGAACGCTTTTAAACTATGGAAGGAGAGAATGGTTAAGTGCATTATTGTAAATGGTAATTACTTTAAACATATTTAAAATAAAAATTCTTAAAACTTGTAACAATCTTTCTATTCTCAATAATTCTAGCTTGTCCCTTGTATGATCGATTGGATATGAAACCTGTGATTATTCTTGTTGTGGCCAGAGCACCCATCGTAGTAAATTTTTTATATGATTTAAGACAGGACTTGCTACTTCCACGAATGCCCGCCCCAATTGTTCCTCAGACCACAAGTAAAAGTCTTCTACATATAAAAGCTGACTTAGTGATAATAAAATGCATACTGTATCGGTGACCGTGATAGAGGCTGGGATGTGTTTTATATCAAAACAAAGTGTCATAGAATTAGGTAGTGTTTGTTTTGCCAACACATTGTATGTCCCTTTTTTTAATTTCCAAGATAGCTTTTTTCTCAATTTCATTTTGGTTATTTCTTTGACTGCTCAAACGAGTGCAAAGAGAATGCTGGTGATCGAACACGAATATTAAACTCGGTCACGAAAATTTTTTGAAACTATGAATAGAGATAGGTATATTGGCAACGTCTTTGTTGTAAATTTTGTGCAATTTTGATATACTTAAATTACAGGTTAGATAGATTCTAACCGACTTTATACCATAGTGACAGCCCTCAGAAAATTTTTCTTTATCATACTCGATTTTCTCAAACCAAAATTAGTAAGATGTGACATGAACTGAGGGAAACAAAAACCTAATTTTTTGTTGGGCGGTGTTATTAATAATTTTACTTCAGAACCTACTACATTGGACCAGTTTGTATGAAAACGACAATCTTACTTTACTTTAACTTTACGTCTTCCATCATTCATCAAGCATATTTCGAGAATAACTGTAATTAAATCATTCAACGAACCAGCTTCGTCAGTTCATAATAAGATTTTCGGTGCGTCCATCTGTCGTCTACATCTCAAAAATTGTTTTTCTTTCCGATGAGCAACATCCGAAATCACGTACGGCATTTCGAACCGAAGCGATGTGCTGGGAGATTCTCAGAACAAAACGTAATTTATCAGGACTCGTATGGGTGTGTGCCTGTGTGTCTCTGTGTGTATGTGTGTTATATCTGCTTGTGCCTCCGGGAACAACAGACGTCACAAATGCTTAATTGCAAAAACGATTTTTTTGCCGTTTCTCGCAGAGAAAAAAAGCAACATTTGTTGTTGATATCCGGACAATTTTATTTTCTGAACGAAGAAGTTCCGTCAAATGTAACAAAGAATCATGAAGTTATTTATTATAATTTATGAGGTAATTATGGGGCTCTTAATAATTATAATAATAATTCTATGGTAAAAATCTGAATATGAGGAGGTAAACTACTGGTACAGAATATAGATCCAGTGACAACGATAACGCAAGAAAAAATGAGGTGTGGCGACCACACTACTATCTTATACGTATCAGCGTTTCAAATTAAAAATTTTCAGAATTCTTTTTGTACAAACGTTATTCAAAATCCTGTTCTAAGTACTTCTATTCTCTTAATAAATTTCTATAGAATGCATACTTTGCAAGATATTCGAAAAAAAGTGCTACTCACTAAGAGTAAAAGTAATACTTCCGGTCCGTACTTTGAAATTTCATGTATACAAAATTGCAAATCCAGCTATAAAAACTTTTGTACGCTTGACAAATATATATAAAATGCATAATTTACGACATATTTGCAAAAAATCGTTATTCGATAAGAATAAAAGTGTTACTTCCGGTTCGAATTTTGAAAATTTTTTTATACGAAATGTATTGAAAATTAAGTTCTAAATACTTTTATACTCGCAACGTACCTGTCTAAAAAGCATAACTTGCGAATTATTCGCAAAAAACTGATTTTCGATAAGAGTAAAAGACCTATTTCCGGTTGGCATTTCGAAAAACTTTTTTAATAAAATTCTTCTCAAATTTAATTTTGAGTATATTTGAACTCTTTATAAATTTGTTTAAACTTAGTAATTGACGAAATATTGGCAAAGGTCAATTTTTTCACTGAAGTAAACTACTACTTCCGGTCTACCGATTTTACTAAAAAACTAATCAGATCTCAAAATTTGGAATTGATATCTCCAGCGGTTTGACCGCTATCGTGGTCCTAGACAGACAAGACACACAGACATTTTTTAAAAACCACTTTTTCGGTATCAGGGTACCTCAAAACGTGGACATCTGCAAAATTCTCGAGGTCGAAAATTTTCATCATCACAATACTTCCTTATACTACGTATAAGAAAGTAAAAAGTGTAATGATATACAGTTAGTTTTTAATCCAAAGTTTATTGTAGCAGTCTTCGAGAAAAGTATACATAATGCTGCAGAATTTATTTGGCCCAGTGTGTCAATAATAGGATGTCGATTTCATCAGGCCCAAAGCTGGTACAGAAAACTTCAAAAACTAGAACTGGCTCCATTTTTAGAGCCTAATGAAGGACCAGACTATTTTACTATAGATCTAATGAGCATCCAGCCTAATGATAGCAGAATGACCGAGTTTTCTGATTACTTAGTTGAAAATTACATAGATTGAGAAGCTATCTTTCCTCCTAAAATTTGGGCTAGTTGCACTAGTTCTATCACTAGAACAACTATGTTGTAAATCATTTCATTCAAAATTGTGAAATGAATTATAAAACGCATCCATCGTTATTTGTATTTATTAATATTTTAAACAATTTTCAAACAGAGACTTATATTAAATTAAATAGTATTCAAGAACCTATGCGCTGCAAGGATCCTAAAACAACAAGAAGACAAGCATTTTTAGAACAAAAAAATCGCCGTCTGCTTTGCAAATACAATAGAAAGACTACAATTTGTAAAATGTTTAGGATATTTTTATAAGCAATGAATTCTTGTTGTCTATTGTAAATAAATTTAGTTTAAAATTTTGTTTTGCTTAATTTTTAATGTATTCCCTAATGACAATAAAGATAAAGCTGATAAGCGGTGCCCAGTTCGAGTGCTTGAAAAATGTCTAATCCACGGTCATGTGCCGAATTCATGTGGCGAGATTAAAGAGCAGGTATGTAGTGCCGAAATCATGACCGCCCGTATTTTTGTATTTTTGTATACTAACTACTGTTGTTTATACTTTGGACAACTATAGAATTTTTTGGAATTGACATTCTTGAGGTACTTACATATATTATTCTAATTAACACACAGCTGCTTTATTATGCCGTACTGAAGAAATCAAATAAAGTAGAAACATATATTGTTACTACACCTATTATTTAAAGCTTTCGCGTTTGCTTTACACAATTCTGCATTGTAATATTTTTTACACAAATCTGTATTATTTGTGTGATGAGATGTCGTCTATGATAAATCTAGATCTCCTAAATGACCCACATAGTTGGTATACGAATGCTCTGCTCCTTTCTTTACAATTACTATTTTAATTACACAATTTGCGTCGATATTATTTGTATGTTGCTATTAAATGCTGTCTATGATAAATCTGTCTTCTCGGTTTTGTTTCGCCTAGATTTTAATAAAAATAAAATTTTAAAAATGACGGTGCAAAAACAATACATTCTAATTAACTAGTAAGCCGAAATGAACAAACGAACAGATACATACATAAACAAGTCCGGTGTACACGTTATGTAAATTGTTACAATAACGTCCATTCACGCGCATAATCATTGCGATCACGTGAAAACCCGATACAAATTTATTGTAGTGCCGTTACGTGTTTCGGAATTATTGCGTTTTAGCGATTATATTTTGAATATTAAATAGTCACTATAATAAAAAAAAAGTATTTTACATACGCGAATAAATCCCTGCGTATTATGCATTTTATGAATCACGTTCAACTACTGTGGAGTTCTATGACTTTTGGCTTGGTATAAATGTCAACTTCTTCCGCATTTTAAATGCTTTAATTAACTATAAAGCAGGACCGATCGGTAAATTTTTATAACAACCCAAAAACTAAAGCCATTGTAGATGTTACAGTAAACGGACTGAAACATATCGCCAACATGTGTTAAAATCAGACAGCATTTATAAACATTTGCATGGCAAAAAAGTTCAATACTCACGGAAAAACACGCGTCCTGGCAAGAAAGAAAGTACTCTAGCACACGATTATAATGCATATATTCTCATATTTATACGAGGGTTGAAATTTAGGTATCTAATTACTTAAATATTTAATGTGATTTTTTAAATTATAGATGGAAAAAATTTGCTTGCAGTTTTTCGTAATATAAACAAAAATGATTATCTTCTGTGTGAAAGATAATATGAAAATATATTCTTCTTGCTAATCACTGTAACAAGTAACTCCACTCTACTTGGTGGTAACTTGAACACCATATAATAATGATGATCATATGAGCCACCTGGTGAAATATGTATTTTATGTCATACATACTTCTCTTAGTAGCTCAGATGGCAGAGCATGAGTCTAGCAAACTCCAGCTCGAGTATTCAGAGCTGGAGTCAGATATTTCATGCGTCTAAAAGAAAGTCTACCAGTTTGTATAATATACAATACAATCCCAAAAGCGCAGCTTAACGGATTGTTTATTCATTGATTTTGAGCGTTATCGACGCAACCAATCTACTTTAACAAAATATATATTTACAGGTTATAACGCTATTTCATCACATTGCAATGTTATAGTTGCATGCAAGCATTATCTTTTAATTATAAAATTGTTTATTTTCTAAATTAAATATTAAAGCACGACTCTGGCGGTAGAACAAATGTAGGAGGACGTTTTCAAGTAGCCGATTTAATAACATGATAATTTCTAAATCCCAGTGCGTGACACCCTGAGGTATATTACCGCAACTATAATTTTATTTATAAACTCATGACTGTAAATTCACGTCTGTTTTGTCCTTAATATGTTGCTAAATGGTGTTATCTGTGTTAAAAGACAAAAATCATTCTTCTTCGAAAACTTACTAAGTTTTCAAGAAAATTTATACTCGCGGCAAAAAGTTTTGTCGGGTCTTAAGACCAGCTATATGGAAGGTATCACTGGTCAACTCTAGTAATCCGATAATATTTCCCACTAAATTTTAATAAACCATAAAGGGAGATTTGAAGACAATATATTTCTTCTCTTCTTCTTCTTCTTCTTCACGAAAGCTAACAGCTTGTTTCACCCATTCCCATTCCTTTCTTCCCGTTCTTGCGATATTGATGTCCAACTATCCCTCCATCTCTTTGGTGGTCGTGTGGACGCTGGTTATCCATCCCTTGCAATCCTTGCCATTCTATCACTAGTCATGCGCGACACATGTTCATTCCAAAATCTCCTCCTCTCGCGACTCCATCTCACTACATCCTCCACTTGACACTCCTCTCTGATCTCCTCACTCCTCCTCTGGTCTCTAAGTGTGTTCCCCGTTATTGCCCTTAGTACTCTCATTTCACTTGCACGTGCTATTCTTTTTGTTTCCGCCGTGTCCGCTCTTGTTTCGGCTGTGTATGTCGTCACAGGCCTGACGCATGTTTTGTAAATCCTTACTTTGCTCGCTGTTGACATACTTTTATTTTTCCAAATGATGTCCCTCAGTCCGCCCGCTATTCTCGTTGCTTTGTTCATTTGGTGTCTTACGCTCTCTTTCAAGCTCCCGTATGGCGAGATCATGGTGCCCAGATAGTTGAATTCGAACACTACAATATATTTAAAGAAAAATATTTTAAAATGTAAAATAAGGGCAATATCACACTTACCCCGGACGTTTTAACATATTGCAGTGATCTTGAGTCTGGGATTGAATTGTAAATAAGCATAATCAAGATCACTTCTAGATTTAATTTAATTAAAAAAATGCATATAAATAACTATTAAGTTAGTATTTTGGCAAATTTAAATTAATTTAAGTAAAATAATATAAGAATGTTATTGTAACTTTATTCAAGAAGCTAATATTAAAATAAGCCTGGTATATCAAGTGAATATTCACAAGAAAGTATTTCCCACAAGCTTCAGCGCAAGAAGATATTATGACCCAGACCGTGCCACAGATAGGCTCGGCGACACAATATTCTCCGCTGGATGCGATGAACGATCACGAATGTAAACAAATCAATTTTCCAATAGATGTTTGTTTACGTTTTTGAAAGGCTAGTAATACACCACTTTAACGAATGGTGCAGCACTGTAAAAATGTAATTGGAGAGGTGGAATCGGTATCGTGTCGAGGATAACCGTACGTTTTTGTTAAGAAAAGATGAATATAAGGAAGGACATGTAAATTTTGGGACAGACGGCTGGTGAAAACCGCTCTCTAAAAGAAACTTCGGAAGTAGGTGGAAACCTCTTCTTAAAAACACAGAGTGTTTATATTTAGGAATATTTCATGAATTAACTTTATTTTAGAACATCGATAAATTTCGATAAAAGCGGGACTTGTAAAATTTTACTGAATTAAATTTTATTTTAACTTAGAACAATTTCGTTTAAATAAGACTTTAATATTTTTAGCTAGTTAAGTTTTTTTTTTTTTGAACTAGGATGTTTTATTCTTATACGCGGGGTCATTACACCGTGCGTTATGGTAGAACATTATTAGTAATTGTAATGATTTAGCTTAAGATTTAATGAGAAAGTATTTGTTATCAAATTGGAATAAAAGTATAGACACACTTGGTGTTTGAGACATTTATCACATAAAAATATTAAGTTAATTAAAAGTTTTTTTTATTTTTATTTTGTAGAATTTTTACTGTGTAAAAGAAAAAACATTTATCAATACAATTTGAATATGGATGAATTTGAAGTTTTGTATGAGGAATTAAGGTGATTTAGTGGTGTTTATTTTTGTTCTATTGTATATCTTGTGTTACATAAAATTTTTGTGTGGTGTTTTATACTGGAGTTGTAGAACGAGGTTAGTAATTTTTCTTTATATATGTGAATATATTCTTTATTTATTTTATACTTTATTGTGCTTGTGTATTGAAATTTTGACGTGTTAGGTCATAAGTCAGGGATGTGTGCAATGAATTAAGTAGGTGATTAATTCATGGCATGGAGCCTTGATTAATCCTAAAAACACGAATTAGTTTTGGTGGTACTGTTTCGGGCGCGAGCAAAGGCGCTGAGCAGAACTAATCAGGACTGAGTCAATATTTTTAAATGCACAGAGGCATTTGAATTAAATTTAAAGACATATATGCATTAAGGGATGAGCACGTTTTTGCGTACGTTAGGGGTGTGTTCAATGAATTGAAGGGCATACTCGTGGGATGGAACCCTGGGGTACCTACCTATGTGAATTTGTCATAATTCATAACATATAATGGAAATTTTGGCATGTTGATTGTTTTACATTTAAATAGAAATGAATTAAGATATGATAAATGTTTAGTAGAATATTTTCAGATAGTTTTTCTTTTTATCATATTGATTATAATTGTCGTATTTATTTGATTATGTTATCATAACATGCAAATATTTAATTTAATGTTTAAGATATTGTTAATTATAAATATACTCGTTTTACTTGTGAATTAGTATTTTAATAAATTATATTATAAGATTTCTTTTGTATTTTTTTATATTTTATCTGACCTGGAGACAATTTGAGAGCATTCGTATTGGACAAGGAACATTGTTATTATTTTCTGCCCCTGAGTAAACACTTCTTTAGTAATTTTAAGACTGAACTAGTGATGTGTGAAATTGCTAAACCTGTTTTGCAGAAAATTATAAGACTTTAGTCTAGCATAAGGCCTAGAACTAAAGTATATACTTGATTCTGCTCTTGTTTATTATTTAAATTAATTAATATATTTTTATGTAATCATTAATTTGCAAGAGTCACAGCAATATGTAGTTTTAAAAATGCAAAGAAATTACCATTCTAATAAAACAAGGAATGGTAAAATAATTGATCTTTAGATAGGTGACTGAACTATTAAAAAAAAAATATTTGATATATGGGCTACAAAAAATCTTGAATTCCAAAATTTAAACACCTCCAGCAATTGCGCTGTAAATACCAAGGTAAATACATATTAGGCAAACATGCCCCAGGTAAAAAGGTCTTAGAATGCAGATATAGTAATATAATCAAAAAATTTTGAATTAAATTATTATGAAAAAGCCATTTTTTTTGTATCTCTTTTAAAATAAATAGAATGTATATTACAGAAAAAAATTAATGAGAGATACATACTCGTAAATATCATCCTTAATCATCAATATAAATAATTACAAATTCTATAAAACCGAGAGCTTAATAAAGCATTCATTCTCGCCATTGAAAAATAAAATAAATTCTGAAAGCCCGAAACATTTGTAGAACAGCAAAAACATTTCTTTGTAATGTTGACACATCAATGTTGTCGTACAATAAATCATAAATGAAGAATATTTGTAATATATTTACTTTTATATACCTCATGTATTTTCTTTTACGAAGCAGTTAAGTATATTTACTCAAACTTGGGTATTATAAAAATTGAATATAATCCCTCTTTATTTCGTGTTACTAGAGTTGACCAGTGATACCTTCCATATAGCTGGTCTTAAGACCCGACAAAACTTTTTGCCGCGAGTATACCTACCTGTATAGATTATTGATGCCAAGTTTATGGAATGAGTCTGAGACACTACTATAGGGTAAGGTAGGTCTATAGCATAAAATCTATTTTAATGACCTATATCTTATTTTAAACAATATTCATTATCAATTAATTACGTATTTTATTCGTAAGTCAGAATGTTTTCAATTTTCGTTTATTTTCAATTACATTAAATAATATTTCCAGGATAAATTTCTACATATATTTACTTCATATTAAACCTCAATAAATTTCAAATATAACCAGTTCAACAACCTCTGGTCTATATTATTACACGTTCCTTACTACATTTGTCTTTCTCCTTCATTCTAAACCGTCTACGTGTGATAATACTGTTGCACGAGTTGCACACATTATTTCCACCCCTCGGTATGCTGTGTATCCTCTCATTTTTTTTTTTGCTTTCTGGGAACGTTCCCGCGAATATGTCAGAACATATGTTATTTTCATGCTCATGTAGACACACCACAGCATGCAAAAATATTTTCTGCCGCTCGGTGAAAATGAACCGTACATACGTAATAATGTTGCAGATGGCACAGATCTGGATACTGTAACGTTTCCAGATGAGCTTTACGGACGAAAACCTACCCTCTTTCGAAGCTACCCTGCTTTATATGTCTCAATTGTGAAATTAATTTATATAAAATAAAGCTACGCAATATTAGTGTGGATCCTTGTTTGTCGACTCTTTCTTCATTCCAAAGTGTTCCATTTGATGAAAAAAAGGATCGTATAAGTATGTTTTATAATCAGATAACACGGAAAGGCGCTTGATGTCGACCTTATTTACCATGATTTATTATTTATTACTATGTGAAAGGTACAGTGGGATTTGCTAGATCGTACTGAGTAGTGAGTTAGAACTTCCTATTAATATTTGTCAGTAATCCAATATAGGGGTAACACTTGATATAAAGGTAGAAGTTTGTATGTAATATTAGTTTATAGTTATCCCTTGAAAAAGCTATTGTGCAGCGAAACAGCTATAGTGTCTTTTAATAAATTAATGTAAATCTCAAAACTTCATATTGTTGTTTTATTATAATTCAATTGGATATCATGGATTTATATCAAGTAAAGCTCGAAACAATTCGAAATTTTAAATCTGGTCTAAACACCCAATGAATGGGGATCGTAAAACCCTTATCTTTATGCCTCTGTTAGAGTACTCAGAACCGATAAATCTCGTCTGGCGAAACTCCGCCTGCTAGCCGAAACGCTACCATGTTTCACTTTAACATTTTTCCAACAATTAGTCTTGCAGAATGTATTCTATTTTCCAAAGCACAAGTTTAATTAAGAAAATATTTTTTCAACTCTTTCAAGGACGTGGTCAGAATATTTTTTAAATTATTGTGGTATCGTTAATTTTCGGATATTTTTCTAATTCCAGTTTTTATTTTTTTTTCTACATAATTTTCGGAAAAAGGACTATGCTATGATATTTCTTTTATTTTTTTTAAGTAATTCAAAAAAATAATTGTCTAAATATTTAAAAAAATAAAGTCAGGATTTGGAAGAAACTGATTGAGGTAGTGAGCACTCCCCCTTAATTGATACCTACGAGATAAATTAATTGTTATCAGTCTGATTTTGCAACAAATCGTGCCGGTGTTCCACAGGGCTCCGTTCTGAGGCCACTTTTGGGCTTTTTTGTATGGAAAATTCGGACCGCATATACGTATAAGAAAGTCGTCTGCTTTTCTCATTTCTTAAATTAATACCGACACGTCATCAGCATACGTTTTTTAGAAAATTTTCTACGAAATACTCATTCTGCTAGTTCAGGCAGTGAAGCAATTCTACTGTAATATATTATTAGTCAAATATACCGAGTGTCGTCAAATATTTAAATGTTTATCAACTGTCCATACTCATTGGGATCAATAAAGATTAAATCATATTATTATAGACACAGACTGAATCTTTAGCTTGTTCTAAAATGAAAAGTTCTCTTAAGCTTATCTCTGGATACAAGAAATATTACACCAGGTTATTTATCGTTACACGATATTTAACCCCAACTGTTCACTCGTAGATAACGGAACGGATGTAATTCAGCCCTTGAAGAGAGAAGAGCGCTAAACCCCCACCTCCGTGACCCCACAGCAGCCATCTGTTGATCAAAAGAACTCCACCGTCAGAAGGAATTTGAAAAATCCGCAACTTTAATGAAAGAACGAACCTCGACACAGAGGAACGCAACCCCGACTGCTCGCTACTCTTCTGATCGATGGCGTCCGTATTCGCGATGAGCCTTTCGCTCTCTCACGGCTTTCATAAAGAACACATACACAAAACTAAGAAAAACAACAAAAAGACGAAAGCAAACAAAGATATGTGAAAAGAGGGAAAAATGTGAATTGCACAAAGAAGATAAAAGAAGTCTACTGAGAGCACTGATGTAACTGCTAGAAAGAGGTCATACTTAAGATGAAAGAGGTCGTCCTCCGAGACGGAATGGGGTACAAACAAATTTCATTTTGTGTGTGATCGATCCCTCTCTGCGGTTTACAGTTTGAGAGGTTATCTCTTTCGTCCGAGGCTATTTGGTACATGCATATATATATATATATATATATATATATATATATATATATATATATATATATATACCTATGTACATACGATACACACATCGCGAGTATTAGAATATAAAAAGGTAACAATTTTATGTAGCTCCAATATTCCGACGAAATTTTATTTGTTCCTTTATATTTTACGAGATATGAAGATGCTTGGAAAGTGCCAGGGTAATAATATCATTTCGAAGGTTTTATTGTTCAAGTATAATAAAAAAAAATGTAATCAAACAAGTAGCATGATTACATATTTCATATAGGTACAACTCACGCAATAAACTATTTATATAATAACTATAAAAAAAGCTATAAGAAAGTAAACAAAGGATATAAATTTTGTCAAAGTCATCACTACCTGAAACGTCAAACACAGATCAATTTTTGTAGTAGTCGACTTGCGGCATTTAAAACGCGAAATCCGTGGCAATAAACATTTATTTAAAAAAAATAACGTGTAAAATTATAGTAATATGAATGCGAGTAAGTTATTCTAATTAACATTCATACATTTTTTGATATTAGAATTTACTTGATAATTCAAATGCTGTCACTATACCGTTTTATTAGTTACCTAATTTATTTGGCTGTCATACTCAAACTCATGCGTGAAAATTCAGAAAACACTTGGACATATGGAATGTATTACCACAATATGTAGTGAACGTATTCTTTCAATTTAAATATATCTTAGAATACATCAAACCGAATAATACTGACAAGTGAGGTGACATTGATTTCTTGAGGCGACTTTGATATTTACTTTAGCGCGCAGTCGTTTTGATGTCACTAAGTCGAAGGTGGAAGTGTATGGCAAGCTTGTGGGCGAAACTGTTACGAACCTGCAAAAGCTAGCTTCAATAATCTATACTTTTGAACACCATAACCTCAAATATTTGTTTTAAAACTGTTGTCAGTTTTTCTATAATTAAGTATTCTTTGCCAAGGGGTGACTTTGAAACAGCGAATTTAATCTACCAATATCCGTCAATATTAACAATATAATTAGTTAATCATAATATCTAATAATCATCTTTCATAATAATCCAGGTGGTGCGACCATATGAGAAACTACTTGGGTCTCAAAATTCTAAAAATTATATCCAAGTTCAACTAAGTGAAACAAATAAAAAGATGACGTACTATGAAAGCTGCAGCTACAAGATAAAAAAACACCGCTTGGAACAATCTACATAAATAAAAATTAAATGCTGTTCGTTCGTAAGCACATCACTTGAAAAGGTTTGACCGCTGTGACTGACATTTTTTAAATATGTTCGTAAGAATACGTATAGGGTTTTTAGGTAAAGAGAAATTGAACAAGTTGCCTGGAAAATCGGAAAATTCAGGAAAAAATGAAAATGCTATTTTTATAGGATATTTGTATGAACTCAAAACTGTAACTCACGTTTCAAATGATGAATATGCGTAATTATTTTTATGTTTTGTTCATTATGGTCCTTCAAAAGTGTTCAGGGAAAAAAAAACTGGACCATTACAAAGGATAGTCGGAAAATTCGGACAAACTATGTGCTCTCGATCATAACTGACGATAGGATCGACATATTTGGCTGATTTTCTTTTGCTTTAAGTGACTCAATTGAATGTTTTTATTGAAGAAAAATCTTTTTATATATAATCGTTGGTGCGTCTGATAGTGATCGTGTAACTTCTGAACGGCTTGACCGATTTAGATCATATTCACAAAATATATTTGTTTTGTCGAGACGTGATTCATAGATATGCGAAAATACGATAGATGGCGCTGCAATCAAGTTATTAACAAATTCTAAATATATGGATCAAAATGACTCATATAATTATTAACAATATATGTTGGTTTAGTGCCAAAAAAGATAATCACAAAATCTGGAGCCGATAGGTGGCGCTGTGACCGAGTTATTATTATTACCAAAACCCCAGATATCGATGAAAACACAAATTAAAGTAGATAAGGAAAAACAAATGATATACAGGGTGTTTCATTTTTAAAAAAAATTCGAATGTGTACCATTTTAACGCATCATCCTGTATAATTCAAATTATTTTCAAAATGTGTGTTTTTTGTTACTGTGCCACTTTTTATAAAATAAATTTCTTCAGTACTATTTAATAATGCCTATATTGGACTTTGACGCACTAATGAGCAACCCTGTATATGCAAATTTAACCACTGTTTTATTACTTTTACAATTAACAACAATACTTATGACTGTTGCTGACCCACTCAGGAGTCTATTGTCTATTTATATTAGCAACAACACTTATGGCTGTTGGCTGTGTCTACTTGGAGTTTGCCTCTCGACACAAAGTCTAACTTGCGACTCTTTCTTCTGTAGCGCGCATTTTTCTTCTTATAGGAGGATGTCTGTGATTCCCCGCTTTGTAAATAGTCCAGGTCTTCCTACTGCTTTTTCACACACATAGTTGAGTCACCTTGTGATTGCAACACCAATCTTAGATAAACAGGGATGTTTATGCGTCACAATACTTATACATTTACATACAACTTATGACTTGTGAATTAATATTACAGTAACATATTCATTGATTTCAAATATATTTTAAAATGTTTATAAAATATTATTAATCAGATTATTTAATATAGTAAAATATTAATATGTAAAAATGAGGTAAAATTATAATATTAATATACAATAATGGGCTGTACCATTACATGAAACGAGGTTCATCAGTATATTCTCGGCCTGTATAAGCCTGTCAGGCCGAGAATTTATGCGCCTACCTCGTATTTGTAAACTTAATATACTTAAACTTATTGATTTTACTTTTAATATTGTATTTTTCTTTAGTTGAATTATGCTGTGAATATAAAAATCTGGTCGATAAAGTTGCTTAACAATATATAATAATCGTTATTCTTTTAATTATGTAAATATTCCTGTACGATTATGAGCAGTGTATTATACATAGAAAATTTACTTTCTCGCTTAATTTCTCAGACGAAAACCGTTGTAATTTTCACACGTCTTGAGCCTTAATAAGATCATGTCCTATTTTAAGTAGCGGTGTTCAAGGAGGGTTAGAGAATCCTTATCTCAAAAATCTCTTATTATTCATCGCGAAAACTTTTTGGGTTTTATTCTATCTTCAGACGCGCTGAGTCGCTGTTTTATTACTAATAACGTCAGTCAGCAGTGGTGGTAGCGGCACCAACAAAGCGGGCACTCTGATTCCTTCTTCTTCTTCTTCTAACGTACCCCGGACGTAGTCGCTCCCTCGGGGGTTTATAACACTCGTCGTTATCCGTCTTTTAATTTCACCATTACCGTTGGATGGTCGTAACAACACGCCGCCACCTACATATATATTATATAAGCAGGCTAATACGGCAACCGGTAGAGTATGTACATCCCCCTGCCCCTACATTATGTATTACGTGATTATCAGATGATGTCGCTCGGTGTGCATTACATTATTTTTTAAATTAAAAATATTTATCTTAATAATAACCGCGGGCTTTGTAGAGTGAAAACTTTGAATATGAAAGAGATGTTCACCAATGTCGGGGGAGCATTAAAGTTTAATTAACGATGGTTTTAGTCGAGTACGCGGCAAGTACCCATTGAAATAATTGAGTATACGTAGTTTACGATAGATCAAGATACACATAATTAAAACACCATCGATTACGTAGGAAGCGTTAGATAAAAGTATTGATGTTATAATTGGCTTTTAACGGGGGATTTTGAAAAGAGAAAAAGTGGTAGATAAGGAGATGCTATATAAGATAAACAGCAGGTCTGAATTAGATCGGCAAAGTAATTAAAACTGAAGACGAAATGGACTCAAAGAGGGAATTTAGTAAAATCGCTGATAATTAGTTTATAGAAAATGTATCGCATTTATTCATTCGCAATTTAGTGAGTCAACGCAAGATTTTAAACTTAGTAGTGCTAAACTAAATAATGTAATTTCGCGACAATTAGACGTATGTCGAAAAATCGCTTCTCCAGAGAATAAATTAGTAGGGCGGGGAGGGGTTAGAACCGGGTAGGTTGCATAGTTTGCAATGTATGACTATCGTGGCAAGTGAAAACTCGGGTAGTAATACATGTGCCGGCGGATACTCATAAAACACCTAGTGTTGGCTCTGTAACTGCCTATGAAAAGTGTATTGTCAGTGTTTGTTACTCTTGTATATTCGATAACAATTTGCTTTAAGGCGTTTATTTTTAATAAGTATATCAATGCGTTACTTTAATAGAAACCTTTTTTATAATCAATATTTATATGTTGTCAACTTTTCAATGTATCCAACAATAAATTATTCATGATTTGAGGTGTGTATTTCATGACAGACAATAGTAAGTAAGACATATCAGTGCATGAACACGCCAAGAAATTACTTTGTTGTACTACATATAAGAATGTAAAACAAGGGATAATAACTAAGATTATTAGAAGCAAAGGTGATCGGAAACATAATCGAACCGAAAAAGATACAATATATTTTCAGTACATACTTTTGTTGGGCATTGATTATTATTTGACAGTACAGTATGTATATCTATTATCAAATATTTCACGATATTAAGAAAAATTGCTGCCGTGAAAGGCACTGGCCTATCTACCTACGTTGAGAGTACAAATAAAGTTAACACACAACAACAACAGATAGAAATATTGCTAGTTTTTGTAAAATACAGCCACTTTCCTTTTAGTACGTTTTGATCCAATAAATAGCTCGTTCTCAAAAATCAAAAGTTCTTAATAGAATATACCTGAACAAACAGAAACAAATAAGCTCTCCGGGCGATAAATTATCTGGAAGAAAAGAAAAAATGGAACAGGAACACAGAAAAAAACAACATAAACACATAAATTTAAAGCGATAGCGGCGTAGTCCAAAAATAAAAACCTCTAAAGAAATAGAGGAAACGAACCTTTCCTTTTGCAGCATTTCAGCATATTTGGAAAATTTATCGTCGCCTTTTATTTTGCCCGGAAAAGCGGCCGTTTTCGCCAAAGAGAGAGGAGAGAAAAAGAAGAACGGGCGAGAGAAAAGTTGGGGTGAAAAAAATGGGAACAGAAAAAATTGTGGCTCACGTCATCCGCGACACACATTCGTATCCAGTATATTGAGGAAGTGTGAAGGGAAAGGAGCTGACGGCTTCGTAATGACAAGTAAAATGGATCGTACGTATGTGGAAACGTACAGCGACGCACAATTTAAACGATGCATTCATGAAAATAATAATATACATTCATCGTCAAATATTCCTTCAAAAACATTTTATTTTGCCACTTTGAGTGACTGTTCAATATTTCTAATTATTTATATTTACACAGTACAGAATATCTTATTGACTACTGTTGCTGAACACTGTTGACATATATGGGCTGTTTGGAGTTCAAATTCTTTTAAGGAAGGTATTTATACTACACATCATCAACACACATTTTCTTGGCTATGCCGTGCTGAAGAAAACTAACAAGTCTGAGACACTTGTGTCGACGGTTGCCTTACACCTAATAGTTGAATTACACAATTCCGCGTTATCAATTTACTTTGTTTTTTCACTCGTGTGTCATTTAACACATGAGTCGATAATATTTGCCAAATAGTGAAGTCGGATGTCCCCCTGATAAATAAAGGATATTTTGATGAAAGCTGCATAAATGGTAGCGGCTACTCTACACGTAAAAGTTTACATTTCCACTTTTAACTACACAATTTCACGTTTCAATGTCTCTATGTTTTGTTACTAATTTGTGATTGAACAAATGAGTCGGCATTATCTGCGTCGTAGTGATGTTGGATGTCGTCCTTAATAAATCAAGGATCTTCCAATGCATCTACTTCAATGAATTGCAAGAATTAAGCTCTATAAAACGTAAGTGGTAAGTTTTTTAAACTTTCAAAAGTTAATGTCATTATTGACAAACCTCTGATGACGATTTGTTATTCATAGGTACAACAAAGTTTCGCCAGAAGTTCTTCTACTTCCGCTGGATTTCTTACCAAAACTCAAGAAATGAAAACTGAAATCATCGAGTAGATAGTTCTTATTTCTTTGAGGAACTAATCGGTTGTCACAAGTGTTGGATTGAAAGTGTACAGTTAAAGAGGATTATGTAAAAAAGTAAAAACGAATAGAAGTTCTTTTTCTCTGTCTCGTTTTGGAGATTTTTCGATTTATTCTCGTAAGTACAAAAAGTAGAAGCAGTAATGCATATCCCAACGCCTTCTAAAGTAATATAGGATTGCGCAATTATTATAGCAAGATCCATTATGATTTTGCTATCATTACCCGGCGCCTCCACCAATTTGTCATGATACTTAAATATATCCAATAAGAACAAAGTACCGTTTACATTTTATACAGATGAATTCTCCTATTCGTCTAATAGTAATTAAGTGGTAAAACGAAAATATAGCATATTCTTTTAATATATGTTGTCATCTAGGGCCCATGAACACTCAGTTCCTATTGACCTTTACTGTACATGTTAAGCAGCTATTCTACACAGGATAGTGAGTGTCTTATAACTTCAATTAGTTTTCATGTGTTATAATTCTGTATAGTAGAATTTAGCTTGTGCATGCTTCTCATTCAAACATTCTACAACTACCTAGGTCAGGATATGTTTATATTCTGTAGTAAACTCTTACAGATCCATGCTGAAATACCTGTGGTGTCTTTGAGTCATTTCGTTTCCACACAGGTACAGATTGTAAGCAGATTGATTTTCTCACATAATTCACATCTCCTATACCAAGGTTCGCTAACCAAAAACACTTAGTGTATAACATCCCTGGTGTTTTAAATAGTTCTAATATTTAACCAGGCAGGATATTATAAGACTGGTATTCAGAAGGTTTTAATCAGTAGACGGAAACTACTGTTTCGAACACCTGTGTCTTGGGTTGCCTGTACTTACAGGCACCAATGCCACGGAATGTTGCACTTTCCCTCTGGTTACAAATTACTTCGTATTATGTTCGGTTGGTACTATGTGCAATAATACAAACGGCATGTGCAGTGGTGTCGATACCTTTATGAAATGTGAATATACAAAGCTCTACGACTAGCATAGCGAAGAATTTACAGTGAGTATTTTGTTTTAATATTTTATATTGCTTAATCATATAATTATGTATTTAACGGATTCATTACTATCGGGATGATAAAGATAAAACATTGAAAAAACATATACGGTAACTTGTTTTTTAAATAGCATTTTATTATCTGTCAAACAAGAGTTTCGAAGTTTACACACATTTATTTACATACTATATACATGAATAATTACATACACATTTTTATGCCCAAATTAACTCTACTAATGCTTCTCTTTTTGAAATATAATTAAATTAATATTGACAATGGAATTTTGTTCATCATATATTGACATATTAGGTAAAACAAAATCATAACCCCAAAAATATGATCAGCAGGTTCAAATACAATTTCGTTGGTTTCGATATACAGGAGATATGTCTTGGTTAATTCAAATTAATATATGTACACAATTTAATAATTTACTCCTAATTATTTTCATGCTACGGAATGCTCATTCAAAAGAATTTAGTAAAATAATAATAATATTATCGCGGTTATCGGTCTATCTACTTGCGGCCAAATAATTTTAATAATGAATACGCGACGCGGGTTTATACGGAATCTTTTTACATTTATATCGCGATTAACGGTCGTAGAAATCTGAAATAATAATTTAAAATTAATCTCAGGTTTTCGGAGAAAGATATTAGATCACGACATTATAGTCTGATCGAGAAGGATGATAGGTTTTTAAGCGGAATACTTAATCTTTCCACGACATCAAGACTGAATAAGAAACAGTATGCGGTCAAGAATAAATGGACCTTGAGCGTCTGTTCCATGATACAACGACCTGAATACAGAACGATCTTAGACGGATTTCCTAGGCCTTTTCACGCCATCAAGGCTGAATAAGGTTAGGTGGAGGATTCGAGGTAGGTTTGAGATCTAAGTGAACGAGACGAACCCGAGGACGGTCTTTTATATGGTCAGAATCGTCTACGTACATAAGTAAAAAAACAGTTCAAAATACAAAATTTGCACACGATTCTGGTATGAAACACGCGACTCTGAGCATGACGTAGGCATTCGGTATTTTTCCGTATACACAGAAGTAAATAACATGAATTATTACTAGCAATTGACAATATATTATACAGGTAGATTCATTTCACACGATACAATACTAACATTTGAATAAAATAACATTCATACATATAATTTGATATTTACAAATAAATTAATTATGAATTTAAAAATGTTATATTATCGTAATTAACGAAGGGACTTCGTTACAAGTGAAAGAGTAGTGTTTAGTATTAAAATGGTTTTGATCTCAATTTACTTCTAATTAGGTTAAAGAAGAGCTTCAACCTCAGATCTCCAAATATTTCGTTAGTCAGCCACGTTCTTGATGAATCCTCATACAGGCTCGTATATATCCTTGTTAAAGTACTTCTGTTTGAATACTATCAATTTCCTACACCATAGTTCACCAACGATAATCATGCAAACTTAGATCTACAAAGCTTCCTTCTGAACCTTTCTTGGATAGTTTATCGACTATCAAATTATCGAATAATACTTAATATACTCATATCCTAGATCCAAATCAGTCGCACAACGTTGTCTTACTCCAGCTTGCTGAGGGCTTCTTCACAGTACTTAACCAGTTTTGACCTGGTAATAGATTTCATACCTGCTTCTATGGTTTATAATAATGTCATATGGCATAAATCACCACAGTGTATTCAGAGTTACAATTGTTATATTAATTAATATCGATAATTTAATTTATCTAGATCTCTCCATATAATTTTCTATATTGGATATGCCACGTTTAAGCTGTGAATGACTGTAGGTAACATGGAAAACAGAGAACTGTCTCTGAATGCATGTTACTTGGTATTCAGGAAATGACACGCTCAAGCGCGCAATATTCTTTACGTGTGTGCGTAATTATGCTGATGTACTTGTGTGTGGCAGCAGAAATAGTAGTGGTAATATCAGTAGTAGTAGATATATGGTGTGCTGCACGTAATGGACGTACACGTTAGGCACAGACGAATAGATGTATATGTGTGTGGGTGTGTGTGTGTTTTTGTGTGTGTGCATGCACATTGAATGTGTTTTCATTTGAATTTGAAATGCAGGAGACAACCGCACGAAACTGTTTAATGAAATTTTCTACAGTTACACGTTCATTGTCTGTTTACGTTCCCTCTGAAATACCAATTATAGATGCAACACGTTAGATCACTATTTCCAATGCTGATAGGGAAATGATATTTCTTTCTTTACTAAATTGAAAGCAATGTTAATCATCATCCAATTGTTTACTAAAAACACCTCAGTCCTCAAAAAAAATGTTTCGTTTTTACAGAGAAGATTTTAAAAAATATAGTAAATAACAACAAACTGTTGGAGTTTCACTAATTTAATATTTAAGATATAAATCTTAAAATTGTTTCGCTTTTTCAAAAATTATTGCGCATACATAAAATAAAGCAATAAGAGAATATTAAGTAAATTCCACTGTAGAGCACAAGTGTTTCTGACTCATTGGTCGTCATCAGTGCGGTGTAGCCAAGGAATAAGGTGAGATCACCTTGGAGATGTAAGCATACACGGAACACCGCCATTTGTAGCTTTTGTTAGAAGATCCTCGGTTCTCAGCACAACAACCAACATCGCCACGTGGAGAACATTGTCAACCTGCGTGCCATCCGAACCCAGGAAAGGTAGCAACAACTCGTTATTTAGTCATTAAAATAATGACTTTTCATCAAGTAAAGACGGAATCAATCCAATAATTAAAAATAAAAACACCTTCAAGATAAAAATTATTACAGGCATTAGTGAAGAAGAAGAAATAGTCATCACTATAAAACAATTTTTGCGGTAATTATTAATAACTCTTAAAGTGGGATATTTCCATCATATTTTCACCTCTTTTTTAATGTTTTGTTTTTGCGGCATACATTTTTAAAATTTCATAAAATCATTAATTTTGCAGCGTCTTAGAACCTTTTCCTCCAGTACGAAAACCGTTTAAATTACACACCTGAACTTGTAACTTTTTTTAAAGTTCTTTTTAGGAAATATTATAAAATATAAAACATATCCAGATTTCTTAAGAAGCATTATTTTCAGAAAACCGAAAAACAATTATATACAATAAAGATGAACCGATCTCCTTTGTTAAAAACATATCAGGAAAGAGCTCAAATATCCCGTTTAAATGGTCAACTGGGGGGGTGTACCTCCTGCTAAGATACTAATTCCGCGTGATATAAATGTAGAACCGACTTTAACTTAGAAGAAACGCAAAAAATCATTGCTGTAATTAATTAAAGCAGTTCCAAAGAAACGTGCATGCCGACTTAGCAGAAAAAGCATCATAAACGCGCTAACGTTTACGGAAACTGCTTGAAAACCTAAAAATAACACATGATGATCCACGTCAAGAATGCACGCAAATGTCAGACGTTGAAAGACAGAAGCGTGTCAATTTTAAGATAGACGATAAAGTTTTCGAGGCTTTTGTGTGTAAAAGAGCGACGATTCAGTGAATAGGTGTGAAAAATAATCAATCGCCATCAGTATTTGTTGTTTTAGATCACGAATCAGGCAAATTTTGTCGAAATTTAAGTTTACTAACGGACCATGTGTTAGTACAAATCGAACTGTATATATAAATAGCAAGAAAAACTGAAATGAAACTTGTATTTTCTCCTTCAAGAGTTTGTAGAGTTTGTAGAATATCTAGTAAAGCTGAATGAATTACAAAAGGCAGTCGTCAGTAATGTAAATTAAGCAGCATGGGTTAACTAGCAGAATTATTACTGCAGTAAGAGTTCAACGGCGAAGTTATGAAATTTTATTGCCAATGAAAAAAATATATGATTTATTTTCAGTTCATCTCCATATTAACTAGAGATCCATAAGAATACAAAGTTCCTATTTATTTACAAGATTTAACGTCTACCTTCATAATAAACACATTTCTATTTAAGATTTAATTAATTAAATGACCATCGTAATTGCAAAATACTAAATCACTTTATTACTAGCATATGTTTCTTCATGTTTTGCACACGCTTTTGAGTTTTCTGATGAATTAAAAAGCTGTTTAAAATTTTGATATTCTTACTAACCGACTCTATTGTGAGGTTATCGCTCAAAATCTCCAACCACCGAATTGTTTTAATTTGAAGTCTACGTTATCTGGCAACAAGGTAGAATTAGACCTGCAAAACAATGTCCTTTAAAATTTTCAGCCAATTTTAAAAATTCGGAGATTTTCTTCCTATTTTATGCATTCCTGCGAATTGTTTAGTGTATCTGACTTTTCTATAATCTAATAAATAGATATTTCAGCTTATAAATTTAGACGTTATATCTGAAGTATCTGAATGTCGCATATTTGCAGAATTCAGTTATACTGAAGAAATGTACAAATAACTTAAAGAGTGTTTAGTCACATAACCATGTTTTCATAATATCAGAACTATTTAAGTGTATAATATTTTAGGTTTTGAAAGCAAATATGTTAAAAGTAAAGTCATTACTCGAGTTACATGGGTTTATAGGGTGTTATATTTTAGTCAGTGATTGCTAAGGGAAACAATAATTAAAGTAGGGGAGAGTGGGGTATAATGATTCCTGGAGGTGAAATGATCCCACCTCATTTTGCAAAAACTAATGATGCCATCTGGTTTACAATGAGAGAATATTGAAATTTTAGTGTTCTGTACTCACGGATAAGCCATGTGATCAGTTCAAACCTGTTTTAAAAGGTCGTGGTTTGCATTTCGGTGTTGTGTGACTTTCCGATTTAAGGTAAGTGCTTCGTAGTATCAGTATTAAATCTATGTATTGTTCTTTATCGAATCCAGTTTGTGCACAACTTGTAATGGTATAGTTGGACTTCAAAATCCTCAAGTAATTAGGACATATTTTTTCATTGAAAATTGTTAGGTTAGGTGAAAGTCAGAATGTGCGTTTGGGGTTAAACGATCCCTAATGGGTTGTACAAAATGATTCCGCCTATCAAAAACGCAGCAAAAACCTTCAATGTTCCTATTATGTCATTAAAACGTCGAGCCAAAAATAAAAACAAAATTGCCACAAGTAGTATAAAACATCTTGGCAGCAAGACGACGGTCATTAGTTCAGATCAAGAAGACGAGTTGGTACAACATATTCTTGATCTGGAAACAAGAATGTATGGCATCACAACCCTAGATCAGTTGGCCGAAAAAAACAATATACTACATCCATTTTCACAGATAAAAATGGCCGCCGGAAAAGACTGGCTATCTGGTTTTCAAACAAGACATCCAGATATTAGTCTGCGAAATCCAGAGTCTACTTCTACCGTTCGCGATAGAGCTTTCAATAAACCAGTGGTGACGAAGTTTTTTGGTCTTATGAAAGACTTAAGAGAACGATATGATTATCCTTCCCACAGAATATTTAATGTCGATGAGACATCAATTTCCACAGTTCCTGGAAAAAATTTCAAGACATTTGCGAGGTCCAAGTTTGCGTCTAGATAACGTCGTAGAAGAAAAACATCAAGAAAGTCCTACTCCAGGTTCAAGTTTGCGACCAGATACCGTCATTTTGGAACCCGAATCACAACAGCACAATAATAATTCTTCATTTACTATTACTATTCCCACCGTTTGTCATCCTCTTCCAAAAATTGACAAGAAGAGAAGTAGGAATAAACGCAAGTCAACTGGTACTGTAATTCTCAAGAGCACTCCATACAAGGATAACCTTGAAAAAAAAGAGGGAAAAATATGAAGCCGAAAAAAGGAAGAAGGAGAAAAACAAGCAAGACTGGGTAAAACTAAAGCAGTTAAGACTTCAAAAAGAACAAAGAAAAGTAAACAAAAAGAAAAGGTCCGATTGAGTTGTGGAAGTAGTAGTGACGATTCAGATGATACTGAATGCATATTGTGCGGTGGAAGTTTTAAAAGGTCTGTCAGTGGAGAAGGTTGGATGCAATGCATTACGTGTCGCAGATGGGCACATGATGAATGTGCAGCAGTTAGCGACGATGATGAGGATTATACATATACTAGATGTGTATTCCATACTCAAGTAGCCCTACTAAACTACAAATTAAATTTTAGTTTAATCATTATTTTATGTCATAGTTTTTGAGTTCCTAAAAAATATGTTGTTTTTTCTTTTTTTTTTGAGAAAATATATTATTTTTGTATTTGCAGTAAATCAACTTTATTAAAAATCTCTACCTAATATGTTGCTATACTTATACTAAGTAAGTCAATCAAAAATGCTATTAGTGGGAGTGGGATCGTTTTACCCGCCTCATGGAATCATTTTGCCCCTACCCTTGAGGCAAAATGGTCCTTTTGCGAAGTATACATTGTATCCATTTCTAGTAATGTTTTTTAATGAGTCAACCTTGACGACCATACCAAAGTGCTAAGAAAAGTATGGTCTCTTTCTTAGAAAAAATTAATTCTTTTTGCTCGTACCGTACTTCCTCTACGACGTGTTTTGTCTTAGAGGGATCATTATACCCCACTCTCCCCTAACTTTATCATACACTAATTTAAAATCAAATTTTATGTAATATTATACACTATACAAATAATATTATTCGTTACATTATGGATGCAATAAGATTGCATTTTACAATGCAACCAAGTAAATAATAATATAGGAAATCAGGCATGACATAACTTCTTGCAGTGGAAGTTGACAATGGATCTTTATCGTTACCATGGAATGCTGTTGTTTCAATAGAAATTGTGAGTTAAAAAATTGTATTTATTCTATTCACATGTTAGTGGCAGTTCAACAATAAACAAAAAACAAATTGCATAATGACACGGCTTCAAAATTATGAATTTATATATGTTACACATGCAAAAACATAAATAGACATTAAAAATAGCAGGTTTATTTAAAGAAGCAGATGCAAAGCACCAAATAAAAGCAAAAACAATTTAGAATAATGAAATATAACTTTAAATATATCTGCGTATAATTTTTTTTTTATACTTTTATACAAAAAAAAAATAATCATAAACAGTAATTATTCTGTTCTAAATTTAGAACATTCATTTAAAAAATCTCATACAATCTCCACAACTTTTCCATTACAGTTTCGACATAATAAAAATGATAATCTTTGGTAGAACATCATAATATTTTTGCTTAACGCTTATTCCAATCACAAATGCATAAAATTTTCCAAAGTTGGAAATTCAAAAATAATATGTAATAACTATAATTTATGATTTCCGTCAATTTTGAAATCAGCCATTTCAAGATAAGTACGTCATTAACACTTAACATTAATGGCACTTCTGAATTGTGCAGAAAACGATTTCCCCCGTTTAAACACATAATTAGCAATTACGTTTTAGTACCAATCGGAAGCTGCCATCGAAAGAGAAAGAACATTATCACCAATCTATGCAAAACTCTTATTTCCCATAAATCGGTATGTAGGTAACTAATATCTTTTCTCTCTCCCGCCGCGACACCGACTTTAAAACAGCCCAACGACAAGTTCGCTTGTTAATCGTTGAATGGAATAAAAGTGTAGAATATATTTTTTTATCTATTTTTTTGATTGTATTTCAATCAACTTGGCTTGAGAATGTGATAATAAACATAATAATAGCAATAATATTAATAATAAAAATAATATATTTATATATTTACAACATTATAGTCTAACGAGTGTATGTAATTTCAGAAATTTTGATGCTCTTAAATCGGCACGTTGGAAACGTCTTCCTTTATTTATTGTACCGCCAGAGTCGTACCCAAATACTTAATTTATAAAGTAAACATATTTTATAATCAAAAGGTCGTGCTTACGTCCAACTATAACATTGCCAATTGTTAAAATAACATAATCTGTACTTTATGATAAACTTTATTAGTTTATGTCGATAATTTTCAAAATTACTGCTATAAACTCCTTTAAACTCCACTTTTGGGATTCTCATGTCAAACTTGATCAAATTGAATTCAAGCAGAAGTGGGTATTTTGCAACATTCAACGTCATTCTCTGCGCAATATAATACCGTACCCTTCATATATCTATCTTATTTTAAATTTCAAACGAGTCCCTATAATCCAAAACATCTTCGCAGGGGACTGTTATTCCTAATGGAGACTTTATGATAGTGCAGATCTCTATGTAACTACAGAAAAGTGTTCTTTCTTAATTTCTATTACATCTACTGTCAAACATTTTCTTTTTTAGTTAAATCGATCCAAATAATCAATATTATTCTGTTCCCAGTATTGAATTATTGTGTTAATTGGAAGATATATTTAACACTGTTGTATTGAGTATGTAGATGCGTTTGTGCTATATTCAGCATTACACATTTATTCCCTATCACGTGTATTATTTACCGGTTGAGCCTCACTTACTGAATTTGTTTTTGTATACCTTAAGAAACATTTATAGATACATCAACATATGACTACTTTAAGAAACAAAGTGCATTTCAACTTTAAGTTATTTAGATCTTTGCATTCCTAGATCGAACTATAAGGGGAATAATTTATTTATAAAATACTTTAAGCTCTGACGCACTTCCGGTTTCACCGGAAATGCATGGGATTTATCTTTTTTAAATGACTCACCCTATAATATTTTTCTCTTTTTCAAAATTGAGCCAATAGTTTTTGAGTTATTAATTTTTTGTGAAAATATTTGACCAAAACGTGTTCAGAAAAAAAAAAATTTTCTCATTGTTTTTAAAAGTAAAAACATTAACTTTGGTGGTGCTTGTAGCCAAGAAAATTTTGCACCATTTGGTATTAGTTGCAGTCGACAATATCTTAAGAAACTTTGTTTTTTCAAAGCCTACTTCCCGAAATGTTCACATACCAAAAACTTTTTTTAAATGGAACACCCGGTATTTTATTATGGCATTTTGTTCCCTTTTTTAGTTTTAGAACATCTATTTATAATTTTGAAAAACTACAGCAATCTCTTATGAAGAGCTTCAGCAATGAAAAAATTAGGTGTGGCCACCACACGACTTTCTTATACGTATGAGCGTTTTAAACTATACAATTTTAAGAATTTTTTTATACAAAACTTATTCAAAATCCTATTCTAAGTACTTTCATTCTCTTAATAAATCGCAGTAGAATGCATACTTTGCAAGATATTCGAAAAAAAGTGCTACTCGCTAAGAGTAAAAGTGCTACTTCCGGTCCGAATTTTGAAATTTCATGTATACAAAAAATATTGCAAATATAACTCTAAATACTTTTGTACTCTTAATAAATATATATAGAATGCATAATTTACGACATATTTGCCAAAAATCGCTATTCGGTAAGAGTAAAAGTGTTACTTCCGGTCCGAATTTTGAAATCTTTTTTATACAAAAGATATTGAAAACTATGTTTTAAATACTTTTATACACGTAACGTACCTGTCTAATAAGCTTGACTTGCGAAATATTCGCAAAAAACCGATTTTCGATAAGAGTAAAAGACCTACTTTCGGTAGGAATTTCGAAAAACTTTTTAAATAAAATTGTTCTCAATTTTAATTTTAAGTACATATGAATTCTTTATAAATTTGTATAAACTTAGAATTTGACGAAATATTGGCAAAATTCGATTTTTTCACTGAAGTAAACTGCTACTTCCGGTCTACCGATTTTACTGAAAAACTAATCAGATCTCAAGAGGGAGATTATACACGTAAATACAAAATATGGAATTGATATCTACAGCGGTTTGACCGCTATCGTGATCACACACAGACAGACAGACAGACAGACAGACAGACACACAGACATTTTTTAAAAACCACTTTTTTGGCATCAGGGGACCTCAAAACGTGGACATCTGCAAAAATCTCGAGGTCGAAAATTATCATCATCACAATACTTCCTTATACTACGTATAAGAAAGTAAAAAGACGAGCAATTAGGCAAATTAAATTGAAGAAAGCAGCACTGTTTCTTGCACCTTTTAGTAGGGCAGCATCTTGAAATATGTCTGTAAACACAATCTTTATTTTATTTTGTTGTTAACCAACAGTGTAAAAAATGAACATCTGGACATTGCCGGAATTAAAAAACTGAAATGCGATGCCCTTCATTCTATAAAATCATTACTTTTGGGATAGTTGGATTTAACCTTTACTTTGTTTGACAGTTGACTAAGGAAGTTGGGCCCCAGTCCAGCCATCCATAGGTTGAACGAATATTTGGATGCATAGAACAACAGCGCTCGTAGTTCCTTATTTGACCGCTAATTGCTCCTATAGTGATTATCTCAGAAATAAGAAGATAGGTTTAGAACATTGTTAACAAAAATGAAAGAAAATAAAAAAAGGAACAAAAGGCCACAATAAAATACTGGGTGTTCCATTAAAAAAAAAATAGTTTTTGGTATGTGAAAATTTTGGAAAGTAGGCTTTGAAAAAACAAAGTTGTTTGAAGTATTGTCTAGTGCAACTTATACCAAATGATGCTACAAGCACCACCAAAGTTAATGTTTTTACTTTTAAAAACAATGAGAGAATGATTTTTTCTGAACACGTGTTTTGGTCAAATATTTTCAAAAAAAATTAATAATTCAAAAACAGTTGGCTCAATTTCGAAAAAGCAAAAACGGTTGAGTAGGCAATTTAAAGCAGTACTAGAAAATCCAAAAATATATAGGGTAAGTTATTTAGAAAAATTAAGTTCCGTAAATTTCCGGTGAAACTGGAAGTGCGTCAGAGGTTAGAGTATTTTTAAATTATGCGCCACAATCAACTATGAATCTTCCACTATTTGTTTCTTCTTTTATTTAAAACACAAAAGAGCAATCGAGGAAGCGGCTATTAATGATTCACCCTGTATATATATATATATATATATATATATTTATTTAACCGTCTACACAGACCCGATCTGCTACATACAGTAATCGTTGTCAGGCCCGCAAAGACGTTGTCAGTCCCGGTTTCGGGACTGACAACGTTTCTTGTGTTATTTCGGTCTATTATTCAATGCTTATGATAAAAATTGATATTTCAAAAAAAATTTTTTGGGTCCGCTAACGCGGTATAATATCAACTTATATACAAGTTTAGTTCAGGGATTTTCTGGGAGAGGGCCAGGCGTATTTGTGTAAAAACTTTTACTCTTACGTTGTCAAGCCCACCATATTATACCGACGTTCCCAAGCCCTAAACTTGGCAGCTACGTAAATGACGATAAGCGAAACACTTCTAGGAATAATACTTGTAGAACTAACACATTGCCTTTCTTTTAATACTCTTCAATTGGTCGAGTAACGCAAAATATTATTTTGAGACATTTGCTTCTAGATTCTTTGAAATACTATCCTTAACTATATTTCGAATGAATTAATGATGTAGAGCAATCTACTTATTTATATTATATTATGTTTACCTATCACTTAAAATCATATTTTATATAAAACAGTGTTAGATTTTATGTCACAGCAAATATCTCGACTATTGTATTAATGGTTAGAAAATGGTAGGTATACAAGAAAATCATTAGTGGAGGTCCCCTGATACCAAAAAAGTGCTTTTTAAAAAATGTCTGTGTCTGTGTGTGTGTGTCTGTCTGTCTGTCTGTCTGTCTGTGTGTGACCACGATAGCGGTCAAACCGCTGGAGATATCAATTCCAAATTTGGTATTTACGTGTATAATCTCCCTCTTGAGATCTGATTAGTTTTTCAGTAAAATCGGTAGACCGGAAGTAGCAGTTTACTTCAGTGAAAAAATCGAATTTTGCCAATATTTCGTCAAATACTAAGTTTATACAAATTTATAAAGAATTCATATGTACTTAAAATTAAAATTGAGAACAATTTTATTTAAAAAGTTTTTCGAAATTCCTACCGGAAGTAGGTCTTTTACTCTTATCGAAAATCGGTTTTTTGCGAATATTTCGCAAGTCAAGCTTTTTAGACAGGTTCGTTACGTGTAGTTTTCAATATCTTTTGTATAAAAAAGATTTCAAAATTCGGACCGGAAGTAACACTTTTACTCTTACCGAATAGCGATTTTTGGCAAATATGCCATAAATTATGCATTCTATATATATTTATTAAAGAGTACAAAAGTATTTAGAGTTATATTTGCAATATTTTTTGTATACATGAAATTTCAAAATTCGGACCGGAAGTAGCACTTTTACTCTTAGCGAGTAGCACTTTTTTTCCGAATATCTTGCGAAGTATGCATTCTATAGCAATTTATTAAGAGAATAAAAGTACTTAGAATAGGATTTTGAATAAGTTTTGTATAAAAAAATTCTTGAGATTGTATAGTTTGAAACGCTCATACGTATAAGAAAGTCGTGTGGTGGCCACACCTCATTTTTTTTATTCAGCTAGTGAATTTGACGGATTTCAATCATCGACTTAATATTATAACGTAATTTCAGATTTGTTCAAAGTTGCTTCTTTTCAAAAGTATGATTTTTTAAATACGTAATCATTAGCATACAAGCTATTGTTGTAATGGGAGTTAATTAATTAAATATTTGAATAAATGCTTTTACAAATCCCTAAAATTGATTATATAAAATGAAAACAGAAAGCAAGCAAATCTCTTAGTTTTGATAAATCAGCTGTTCTACCAAAGTTATTAAAGAGACCCGGACTTGTTTCTTCTTTCTCAACTAATAAATAAGAATTTTATTATATATACAAAGCAACAACAACTATCGCTGACATAAGTTGTTTTGTATTGCTTGTTATTTTATCAAATAAATCATTTTCGTCTACTAATATAATACTTTATTTACGTATAATTACATGGGTATCGGTTACATGGTGTAAGTGGAAGAGATTGTGTCCCATTCAGATGGCACAATTAATTTGATCTCTGACGGATTATTTAAGTATAATTAGTTACAGGTATATTTTTCGAATAATATATCTCTGTTTACAATTACTATAGTTGGTCTTAAAGTAGTCTGCAGTAAATAATTCCAAGATAATTTGAAGAATATTAATTTAGAATTGCGACTCTTCTAATCTCAGCCAAATAAACTAATATATTGAAATAATAAAAGTAATAGAATTGAAGAATATACAGGGTTAGTAAAAAGTCCCGGAACGGTCGAATAACTTTGTTATTTGAAAATTATGATTTCTGAAATTTGGTATGGGGGTATAGTTAATATAAATGCATTTTATGCAATACAGTTAATATTTTTTTCACTTCCGGTTTAATCGGCAATACGTCCAACTTTTTTTTTTAAATGGAACGCCCAGATTTTTTTAACACTTTTGAATGCAAAATAAAAAACTACGTTCAGGAAGTATTAAGATGTTTATTTTTATTCACAAGAAAACAGTTAAAAATTAAAAAAGTGTCCTAATACAGAAAAATCAAGGTACCTTTGAAAAAAGTTGTTGTTTAGTGTTTGCATTCTTTTTGCCGTCACATTTGACAATTTTAAAAGCGTTTTAACTTTTGCATCGCTATAAATTTACTTATTTTTGACATTGACACATTTGAAAATGGCAGTAAAACTTACTGAATCACAACGAATTGAGATATTAATGATGCGTGGGTACGGTGATCGTCAACGTTCTTTTGAAGAGGTTCGTATTTTGTTTAATACTGTTTATCCGGATCGTCACATTAGTAAAAGTACGGTATGCCGAACAATTCAAAAGTTTGAAGTCTTTCGTCAGGTGAAGGATTTACCTAGAAGGGGACGTCCACTAACAGCAACAGATGAAGAAACTAGTTTGAATGTGTTACTTACAGTGGAAGAAAATCATCACGTGTCCACAACAGAATTAGGTCAAATTCATGAGATCTCTCAAAAATCTGCTCATAATATTCTTAAATCAGCAAGAATGAAAGCCTATAAAATGTATCCCGTCCATGAGTTAACTGAAGATGATCCAGATCGTAGACTACAATTTTGCGAAACAATGACGGAATTGATCGAGCAGCAGCCTAATGTTTTAGATCACATGATTTTTTGGTATGGGGGTATAGTTAATATAAATGCATTTTATGCAATACAGTTAATATTTTTTTCACTTCCGGTTTAATCGGCAACACGTCCAACTTTTTTTTTTTTTTAAATGGAACGCCCAGGTTTTTTAACACTTTTGAATACAAAATAAAAAACTACGTTCAGGAAGTATTAAGATGTTTATTTTTATTCACAAGAAAACAGTTAAAAAATTGAAAAAGTGTCCTAATACAGAAAAATCAAGATACCTGTCTATTCAGGTTGCGATTACAATAATTGTTCAAAATGCTCTCCATTTACAATTTGACAAAAATGTAAACGGTCAGTAAAATTTCTTATTGAATTTTGTATTTGTTCTGGAGTGATGCGATTGGCTTCTTGAACTATTCTCTCTTCCAATTGTTCAAGATTATGGGGACGATTTTTGTACACTTGACATTTCAAGTGACCCCAAAAGAAAAAATCTAATGGCGAGAGATCTGGCGAACGTGCTGGCCATTCGATTGCTCCTCTACGTCCGATCCAACGTCCTGGAAGAATTTCATTCAAATAATCGCGGACATTATGGGCAAAATGGGGGGGAGCTCCATCTAGTTGAAACCAAAAATGTGCATTAGGGTGATCACCTATGTTTGCATTTGGAAAGAGGGCCGCAAGTGCTGGAACAACCTCATTTCGCAATAAATTTAAGTAGACGTTGCCAGTTAAATTTCCTCTTATAAAAAATGGTCCTATGATGTTGTTTCCAACAAGACCAGCCCAGACATTCACCTTTTGAGGACGCTGTGTATGGACTTCTTCAATCCAATGCGGATTTTCTTTTGACCAATAGCGACAATTATGTCTGTTCACAGTGCCGTTGAGACAAAACGTTGCCTCATCTGAAAAAATCATGTGATCTAAAACATTAGGCTGCTGCTCGATCAATTCCGTCATTGTTTCGCAAAATTGTAGTCTACGATCTGGATCATCTTCAGTTAACTCATGGACGGGATACATTTTATAGGCTTTCATTCTTGCTGATTTAAGAATATTATGAGCAGATTTTTGAGAGATCTCATGAATTTGACCTAATTCTGTTGTGGACACGTGATGATTTTCTTCCACTGTAAGTAACACATTCAAACTAGTTTCTTCGTCTGTTGCTGTTAATGGACGTCCCCTTCTAGGTAAATCCTTCACCTGACGAAAGACTTCAAACTTTTGAATTGTTCGGCATACCGTACTTTTACTAATGTGACGATCCGGATAAACAGTATTAAACAAAATACGAACTTCTTCAAAAGAACGTTGACGATCACCGTACCCACGCATCATTAATATCTCAATTCGTTCTGATTCAGTAAGTTTTACTGCCATTTTCAAATATGTCAATGTCAAAAATAAGTAAATTTATAGCGATGCAAAAGTTAAAACGCTTTTAAAATTGTCAAATGTGACGGCAAAAAGAATGCAAACACTAAACAACAACTTTTTTCAAAGGTACCTTGATTTTTCTGTATTAGGACACTTTTTTAATTTTTTAACTGTTTTCTTGTGAATAAAAATAAACATCTTAATACTCCCTGAACGTAGTTTTTTATTTTGCATTCAAAAGTGTTAAAAAAATCTGGGCGTTCCATTTAAAAAAAAAAGTTGGACGTATTGCCGATTAAACCGGAAGTGAAAAAAATATTAACTGTATTGCATAAAATGCATTTATATTAACTATACCCCCATACCAAATTTCAGAAATCATAATTTTCAAATAACAAAGTTATTCGACCGTTCCGGGACTTTTTACTAACGCTGTATTAGAATACTCGAAAAAACACATTTCTTTACCTTTTGTTTGATATATTTAAAAGAATATAGATATCTAAAGAAAGTGAAACAACCAAAAATAACGGCAAATATCTAAATTACCTTTAACACAATTTATTTTAAAATATTGTATTTTAAAATCTTACTTTTCCCTTACTCTTAAAACATCTTAAATAAATTTAAGCTGAATTTCATAGCACGAGCGGGACTATCAAATTACGTTGTTTATGTAGTATACTTGGCAATGCTGTCGGGAATGACAAGGTCTGATAAATGTTGCTTTTTTACACACTGGGACTCGAAAGACGGTAGAATCGCTGGGTTTAAAAGCGTCGATTGAATGACAACTCGTGTGTTATACACTGGGATTGACTTGGTAGCATGAATATAGCGGGCCTGGTTACGTCGGTTGAATAAATATATATATATATATATATATATAGAATCATTGGAAAATCTTTGATTTATCAATACACAACATCCGATGAAATTACAAGGCAACAATAGCGGCCTATGTAACTATGTGGCTGCCATAGAAAGATGCGAAATGTGTAATTAAAAGTAAAAATGTAAACAATTAAGTATAGAACAGCCGCTGCTATTATCTATGCAATTTCTTCAAAAGATCTAGATTTATCATAGACAGCATTTAATTCCACTAAAACAATATCGACGCAAACTGTGTAATTAAAAGAGTAACTAAAAATTAGAGGAAGAGCTGTCGCAAACCAGTCATGTATGTAGGTTGATCAGAAGGTTTAGATTTATCTTAGACAAGGAAGGCGAACCTACGAAATAAAATCTTCAATCCAGGCGACGTAAACGTAATGGGGTAAATAAAAACAATTATTGCATACTGCTATAATGAATATAATCGTTCTAATTTCGGGTAATAGGTACATAGAAATGATGACTTCGACGCCGGGTGGAAATTTTTCATTTGGCCGTAACGTAACCATGGAAACCGCTAAAATATGACCGAGCATTAGCAGAGATATGTATGCGAGCCTCATTATTTCACGGACGGAGCGAACGCACTCGCCAAAACTAAAATGTGTATGTGCCCTCATTAATTTCGAAGATATATAACATGCACAATGGTGGCGTTCTTTCAACACGTACCAATAATTATTGCGACGTCATAAATAAAAGGCTGTTGTTATATACGGTTCATTTCACTCTTGTATAGTTCTCTATTATAAAAGATGAGGGAAACAAGCAATTAGATTTCGTTGAAAATATTACATTTGAATGAAAACAAACACATTTTTCAATCCACTTCGTGAAGAGATCTAATTTAACTTTATAAGTGATTCTTAGGTTGACTGAGGTCGCAGGTTTTTAAAAAGAAAGAAATATTATTCACTTTTACAAAGCTAAATACATATAAAAATAAGAATAAAGATGATAACGCATAATACGTAATGTCAAACTAAAAATTCAATGCTTTGAAATATTCCATTTGATTGGTGCGATGTGGAGCATGTTCTTGCTATTAATGATCGTAAGAAATATCTAAGAATACAAACTATAATATTTAGAAACAAGAAGCCAATTGACTGGTGCCAAAAAATCTTTTATTTATTCTTTCTAACGAATGAAAAAATAACTAAACTGCCTACACACAGATGACGCCAGACAAATTAAAAGTAATGTATTTATAAATAATTCAAAAACTGCAGCTGAATTGTACAATGCGTACTATTAAAGTATTGCAAAATACTAACAAAAAAAATTATTCTACTATTAATAAGAGACCCAAAGCACTCAATATTTAATAATAACTAAGGCTTACAATAATAACGTAAATTCGGCAACCAATTATACACACCCTATTTACAGCATGGGATGGAACAGAATTAGTAATAAATATGAATTAGAAACAGTTAAAACCGAGGCAGATGTAACAAAGGAGTATAAAAAATATACATATATACAGGACGATCTATCACACCATAACAACTTGACAGCAAAAGCAGTTTCCGAAACATTTTCGGCGGAAGCCCTTCTGTATTGATGAGGAAAAATTCAATATGCTTACATGTGCTGAAAATAGCTATTATTATTTCCTTTAGAGATCGGCAAAAAACAACAAGATTTATAGGTTTCTGGCTACTTGTTTTAACATGTATTACCTTAAAATCCATTGAACAGCATCAGGAGTTAGTTTCTGCAATCACAAGCTGGATTTCAATGTTTACTTAACAAGTTCTAATACGTGAACCATTGTCCTTATAAGATGCAATATCTAAATTAATAGTTGTAATATCTGTGACGATTTTAACGATCTTCTCTCAGCATTCAATGTGATTACTAGGGATCGGCTAGGTTTACACTGCATACACAATTGCCTTTAACGAAACTCAAAGGAAACCAGGAAAGTATTCTTAAGTCATATACCCAAATAATAATAACACATTAAAGAAAATATATCTACAAAAATTGTTAGCTATTTAACAAAAAAAAAAAAAAAATGAGGTGTGGCCACCACACGACTTTCTTATACGTATGAGCATTTCAAACTATACAATTTGAAGAATTTTTTTATACAAAAATTATTCAAAATCCTATTCTCTACTTTCATTCTCTTAATAAATCGCTATAGAAGGCATACTTTGCAAGATATTCGGAAAAAAATGCTACTCGCTAAGAGTAAAAGTGCTACTTCCGGTCCGAATTTTGAAATTTCATGTATACAAAAAATATTGCAAATCCAACTCTAAATACTTTTGTACTCTTAATAAATATATATAGAATGCATAATTTACGACATATTTGCAAAAAATCGCTTTTCGGTAAGAGTACCGCTATCGTGGTCACACACAGACAGACACACAGATATTTTTTAAAAACCACTTTTTTGGTATCAGGGGACTTCAAAACGTGGACATCTGCAAAAATTTCGACGTCGAAAATTTTCGTCATCACAATACTTCCTTATACTACGTATAAGAAAGTAAAAACAAGGCCAAGGTCACGTGAACTGTTATCTTTTATTTTCAGTAGTAAAGGAGATGACCTAAAAATGCGATCAATTTAGTTTGTTTATCATAAAATGATTTTATGTTACTAGAAAATCTAGCCGACGTCATGACCACTGAAGCAAATACGTCTCATTTATTTTCTGTTATTCTCCGTCAATTTACAATATTACATTCCATACGCATTATTCTTCTCTGCCGAAAATAGCAAAAAGGAAACGAGCGAATGAGATAACGAAAAATTTAACACAATCCACGGCCTCATAACTAATCCCTTCCCTATGACGTGACTGATAACCCGCCATTATACAAAACAGACAATATTAACTACCGTAATATTCCCGGGGACGTTAAAAAATTGCACGTGCTGCTGGGAGGCATCAAGTATAAAGCTATCCACTTTACGGAACGAATTTAATGTCAATAAGCCGATGGTAATATTTCCGCACTTCCTATTTTACGAACCGAATCGACGACGTGGAGAAAGCAGAAAAAGAAAGATAGAGGGGAGAGAAGAAGAAGCAGACATGATAAGGTGTAGGAGAGAGCGGGAAAAGCGGGAGGGGGGCGGAAGGTGGTGTATATATTTGGAAGTGGTGAGTTGTTACTGCTTGCCACTGCAGCAGTAGTTGTATAGTAACAGCAGCTTTCCCCAGTTCAGCCAACATCAACCGCATCACACCCAACCGCACAGCTATATCGGAAACTCCAAATTAATGTCTTCTGTATAATCTCTTCTTCGGCAAATTCCGCTCCTCATCCTTCTCCCATTCCCGTCTACCGCTTTTACTTCGACACCATCCCCTGCTCTACGTTACAATACCATCTACGTAATAAAGAATACACCGCCAATGTAATTTATAATTTAGCACCTGGTTTATGCGCCGCAGATAATTATAATTGGCAATTTGCTTCGCTAATTTTCATCAAAAAATTCTGTGTATGCTTCTCTTTCCCTGAGTATGTGTTTGTGTATTTGAGTGACTGAAGAACCACGACCGGATTAATAAAGAAAACAACGTTGATGATGTTCCATGCTCTTTGTTATTTTTAATGATGTGGTAATAAAATAATATCCACTGTTTGAATAAAGGCCGTTTCTATGTAATATTTGATTTTAGCAAATTTTTGAGTTTCTGAAGAAATACTGCCAACAATGCGGTTTGATAATGTTAAATATAATAACGAAAGAAATCATTATAAAAATGATTTTTAAATTATGAAAATTCAAGTGTAGCTAACCATGTTTTAGACACGGGACATCATTTTGCAATAGACAATTTAGAAGTACTGTATAGTTTAAATAAAAGTAAAACAATGTATGTTCTAGAAGGTTATTTTATAAAAGAAAGTTTACTTTTACAAACAGGCAATGTTCTTAATGAACAAACCGAACTCATAAATTCACCGCTAATAAACCCTAGCATTGTAAAAACGGTCTTTCCAGATAAGTCATGACCTTTTCATAATTTTCTATTTTTGTATATTTTTTCTATTTACATTTTTGTTCGAAGTAGGTAGTTACAGTATATTAAATTTTACTTTAGTGTCTCGAGAACTCCTGACGATGCCGCAAGGCGAAATGTACATCGAGTATTTAATTATATATATTTGTGAAACAATACCAAGTGTGTTACTTGTTATTACTTGCTTATATTTCGACATGTTTCACCAAGAGATTTCCATCACTTCATTTAGTTATTTGATTTTTATGTGTTTAGAGACGTTTTTCTACAAGTAACGGGTGGCCAATATATACTAACAACTAGTAGGATTTTCAATCTCTTCGAGCTTGAATTCGTGTAAGCTTCTGTTTACAGTTTTGTTAGAATATCCTGTAAAGCGCGAGCATTGCCATGATGCTTTTTATAATGTCCGATTTTCTAAACTTTTGACGCGCCCTGTATATACTTCTAATTTGAGCAAAAAGTAGTTGACATTTATTCGTTCGTACAATTACAAATTGGGTACGTATGACCATTCACGCTCTGTTAGTACATTAAAACCCTTTTACTATTAGAAAACGTCAAGATATGAAACTGTCAGAAATAAAGCTTTCAAAATGTGATGTGTATGAATTGAAGCGAGCTATCGCCTACTTTTTCTAGCGAGATATTTTTAGCGGATCCGCCTGCAGAGATGCTTTAAATGACCTGTACCTTCGTTATAGAAGTACTTGGAAAGTGGGGTTTGCTGCCAAACGTTGCGTAAAAGTCCATTTTATCGGTTTCTCTGCCTTCATCTGCACGCAAAACCTCGATAGCGTTAAATTCTTTCGTGAAAGTGAGAACCGTGAAACTTTTCGATGTATCTGTCATATCTGACAATTTTGGTTTTTGAAGTGTTTTAATTTTATTTTCCCTCACATAAGCGCCTATTTGTCTTTACGTAAGGCCGCGGTCCATTTCCAGAGCTTCCGATTTCGAGTGTGTTGCCGCCAGCAGGCATCAAATATAGCACACGCAAAGGAGAAATGTCCAGCCTATACGTACCCAAAGAGGGAACGCTCCCGACGCTATTTCCTGGGACGACTTACAGATATGGTTTGCCTTTTTTGAGGGTTCGGTTTAGCTATTTCAACCAAGGCGATTAGAGTGGGTCAGTTGAATGGCTATTATTATATATAATATTAATAATTTATTGATTCCATTACATTATAACGCTAACAAACATATTATTTATAATATTGAACATATCAATCAGACATATTATCGGAACTGGAATCAAAAGCTAATACCTTCAGTTGCGCCTGACGGCTCCCTGATTTACCAGATGTACCAAATTATTGAATATAAAAAAGAAGGAAAAAAAGATAAGATATGTATGTACGTATATTCTGTGAATATGAATACATAGACACACATTCACATTGTGAGCACTATGCGATGGCGCAAGTATAACTACAAAAAGCACAAAAAATAACACTGTTATTAACATAAATCTAAACAATTCAAAATAACTCAAAATGCAAATCACCTAGTAAACGTTCCTTTACACATCGCTTGAAATCACGGAGGGACAATTCCCTGAAATACGATGACAAATTGGAAATAATCAATGCATAATTGTATTGAAAGCAACGCTTGAAATAAGTGGTACGGTGACGAGCTATATCAATCAAATCCTTTCTCCGAACATTAATGCTGTGGACGTCGTAATGATGTTATATGCAAAACAAGCCAAATGAAATAGCTTACGCTTTTCCGCATTAAGCCAGCCAATCTCTAACAATTTATAAGGAACTCTCTCCCTCCTATCCATACCGAAAATGAACCGCAAGCATGAATTTTGAGTTACTTGTATTCTCCTCCTGTCCAAACTGTCAAGACAGGGGCCGTAAATAGACTCGCAGAAGTTAAAATGGGACAGGACCAATCTATCGGTCAATATGGTCTTAATGTGAACGTTTAAGCAAGATCGGTGGGGATAAAACATTTTCAAATTGCAATGAGCTCGCCTTATGAGGTTGGTAGTTGAATCGTAAGTTCTCGTCCATGAACAGACCCAAATTCCTAACACAGCTCTTCTGGAGCAATCCAACTCCATTGATACGCAAATCCAACGCATCACACACCTGTAATCTGTTCGAAACATTGCCGAAAATAATGAAATATGACTACTGTTCATTAATTTGCAAATTATGGCAACAAGTGGTTTTATAAATTTATCTAAATCACTACTGATAGTCTGCGTTGCAACAACGACATCGCTGATGTTGAAAGAAGTGTACAATTGCGTGTCGTCAGCATACAAGTGAAATTTGCAATTAAAGTGGCCAAACAGAAAGAATTCTTTATTCACAATAGTAGCTATATTTAGGATATAGTCCAGCTACTATTGTGCAGATGGCGCCAATATATTTAATTTTACTCCTGATATATTTGATATACCTCCTCGCTTTTCTGTTGCCCTGATACTACGGACGAAATTTCAAATGTAGACTAATTACAGAGATAAATTTCGTAAATTACAGCTTCGTAAAAGAATTTAAATTTGAGAAATAATTATTCTCTGCACTTAAGGTAATTTTTAATTATGAACGGAATCGCGGCTGATAATGCCTACCTTAATTAGGTTCAGACAGACTTTATTTAGCAAGAAAAAGAGGGAGGAGATAATATATTTTATTTTACCCCTGATACATGTGATATACCACCTCGTTTTTCAGCTTACCTGATACTAGGGGCGTAATTTCAACTGTTAAATGCTGATATCATACGTGGTTATAGTAACTTTAAAATATTTTTATTTTTATTACAATTATACATATATTCGTAAAGTATTAACTGAGAGTATTTTCGTAAATTACACTATCTTAAAAGAATTAAATTTAAAAAAAAATATTCTCTGCCTTTAAGGTAATTTTAATTATAAACGGAATCGGGGCGGCAGATAATGTATAAATTTTGTCTAGACAGACTTTTGTTTAGTCTGTCAAGAAAAAATATTTCAAGTAACTGAAGCCGAAACACTGCACATTCATTTGAAATTTCGTCCGTAGTATCAGGGTAGCAGAAAAGCGAGGAGGTATATCAAATGTATTAAGAGTAAAACAAAATAAATGTGGCGACATCTTCAAAGTAGTAGCCACACTATATCGTGAATATAGAATTCTATATTCACATGTATTAGGAGTAAAACAATATAGACTTCTATATTCACAATAGTAGCTATATTTAAGATATAGTCCAGCTACTGCTGTGCAGATGGAGCCAATATATTTAATTTTACTCCTAATATATATGATATATCCTTGAAATTTCAAATATGATGTTCGCTTGCATTTTTATCTTGACAGATTAAAAAATGTCTGTCTACACAGAATTAAGACATATTATCACTGGCGATTCAGTTTATAATTTAAAATTACTTTAAATGTCGAGCACAATTATTTTTCAAATTCACATTCTTTTAAGAAAGCGTAATTTATGAAAATAGTCATAGTAATTTATAATTGTATTGGGATTAAATGAAGCACTGATAAAACGTATATATAATTAACTCTTTATTATTATAATAATGGTCATTAAGCACGACCAATTAGCAAAACTGCACATATGAAATTTTGTCCGTATTATCAAGGAAAGCAGAGGAGCCAACAGATATATTTTATTTTACTCCTGATACATTTGATATACCTCCTCGCTTTTCTGCTTCCCTGATACTACGGAAGAAATTTCAAATGTAGACTTGCCCAGATAAATTTAAAAGAATTAAATTAAAAAAAAATATTCTCCGCATTTAAGGTAATTTTAAATTATAAACGGAATCAGGGTGGCATACAATGTCTTAAATTCTGTCTAGACAGACTTTTTTACTCTGTCAAGAAAGAATATTTCAAGTAACTGAAACCGAAACACTCACTGCACATTCATTTGAAATTTCGTCCGTAGTATCAGGGTAGCAGAAAAGCGAGGAGGTATATCAAATGTATTAGGAGTAAAACACAATACATGTGGCGACATCTTCAAACTAGTAGCCACACTATATCGTGAATATAGAATTCTATATTCACAGTAGTATCTACTCCTAATACATTTGATATACCTCCTCGCTTTTGTGCTTTCCTGATACTACGGACATGTGTAACAGTAATTGTTTTTCAATGTGTTCCATTGAAAAACAATTACTGACATCAACACTAAACATCAATGAATTAGTTAATCATTTTGCTGATCGTAAGGAACGGCGGATGGATTTTATTTTCAAACAAGTTAAATAAATAACATATTGAGTTTATTTTTTTGTCTGTACTTAATTTTTGATATTAAATACTCAGACCCCCCCCCGGGTGCCCCCCTTCCCACAAAATCACGGGCCGCCACTGCCTGATACCTCTACCAGGCGGAGTTTTCAAGAATTGGGCATTCGTCGTACGTCATTAGGCACAATTTGAAAAAAGACTTTCTTTTGCGGCATACAAAATTCAGCTAACACAAGAGGTACAACCTAGAGACCACGAAAGTCACCGACAATACAGTTACGCAATATTGCAGCATAACAACCAAACGAACGATTTTTGCAAAAAAATCATAATGAGTGATGAAGCCCACTTTGATATGAACGGATTTGTTAACAAGGAAAATTGTCGTATCTGGGCATTAGAAAGCATTCGTGTCATCCATCAACGACCACTTCATCCCCATCGAGTCACAGCTTGGTGCAGTGTTTGGTGTGGAGGTGTCATCAGACCATACTTTTTGAAAACGCTGCATGTAATTCTCTTACTGTCAATAGCGAACGCTTCCGCCATATCTTGCGAAACCATGTAGCTCTCAAATTCTCAAAACTGAACCTGCAAAACATGTGGTTCCAGCAAGACTGAGCAACTTGCCATACAGCTGGGGAAACAATGAATCTTTTGCGAACAATGTTTCCGGGACGTCTACTTTCTGGATTAGGCAATGTGATATTGTAACGAAGCTCCTTCGTTAATTGAGTAAAATATCATTTATTCACGTTTCATATCTACTTTGAATTGCAATTTTCAAATTATATATGTCTGATATTTTATTCAACCGATCATTAAAAATTGTTTATCATGTTATAAATATTTTTGTAATTAGTATGCTATTTCATCTATTCGTTTCTTTGTCGTTCGCGCTCTTAAATTGTCCGAAGACGTCACGATTATTTTTCGCGCGTTGCTACGTCACGTTTACGTATGAGAATCCCACTCTGCATACTTGTTTTTCATGGCGAAGCGACCATATAAAAGAGCCGTCCACGGCCAAGAAATAAGACAGAGAGATTCTTCCTTCCGACCCGTTCCCGGCCAGAGCACTTAGACCTATTTGTCGTGAGTGTTCTGACACCGTCTTCTTTAATTAAAGCAGGCCCATCGTCGTGCTTTGATTAAAGATCCGTAACCTTGTCAATTAAAGCAGGCCCATTGTCATGCTTTAATCCGTAACCTTTTTCTTTAATTGAAGCAGGCCCATTGTCGTGCTTTGATTAAGAATCCGTGACCTTTCTTTTAATTGAAGCAGGCCCATTGTCGTGCTTTGATTAAATATCCGTAACCTTTTTCTTTAATTGAAGCAGGCCCATTGTCATGCTTTAATTAAGAACCTACAACTTTTTTTTAATTGGAGTAGGCCTATTGTCATATTTCAATTAGAATATTCCAAAAACCGCAGACTGAATTAAATAATTTAAATTCTTTTCCAGATCCGCGTAACGTCATAGTAAATCATAAATTCTCGCACGTAAATAAAATTTTACAAACCTCCGAGCTTAAGTACAAGGCACGCGGCATCGCGAAGTAAACGTTGTACTTTCTCGCTGTAACTTCAACCGACCGCACATTTTGCGATACTCGACAAATTTCACCGTCAAGCGTTAGTAAAGCCCGGACAATGTATTAAAAGTGATAATTGTTTTCTTTTTTTTATGGAAACGCTAAAGATAAAATTATTCCTAGCATGGAAAGACCTGTTGTATTTCTAATCATTGTAAAATTTGAAACACGGATGTAATTTTAGGTTATAAAATAAATACTTTATTTATAGATCGTTGACTGCGACTTTAATGTTCCGATTTAATTTGTTTTACTTTATTGTTACGTCGTAGGCATGTGATTAGTGTAAATATATTTGTTGTATCTGTATATATAGTTTTGTTTACAATAAACACAATAATATAAAATCCGTCTGTTGTATGATATGTCGATAGGTTAATTTAATTCATGCATTTCAAAGATAAACAAACATCTGTCTTAACATTAACGTAAGTGTATTAGATTATGAGGAAACAAAGTAATACGTACCCATATAAATAAACTCACGATGAGAGCTAGTCCGTGATACGCAATTTGGATTCACATAGTCACTTTTCATTCAGTAGCACGAGAAGTCATTTCAAATTTTCTTTTGACGTATCCCTACCGTTCTGGAAGTTGGCACGCTTACCGACATTAACCCGTGGATACGTAACATAGCTTGATGTAAGTATAGGCTACCCAACGTGCACCCGTGTTTGGATGAGAAACTACTATCAGTAATTATAGAATCTAATATTTAAAAAGAAGAAAAAATAGATTTTTCTTGGTATGCGGTGGTTCCGTTAAGTAAATACCGAAAATAATTAACCATAATTATTTATAAATTAACCACTGCATTACAATATGACACCCTAGGTCACCCGATTTAACGGCTCCAGACTTCTTTCTACGGAGATTTCTAAAAAATAATGTTTATGCTAACATACCAAACACTATAGAGCAGCTGAAGAACAATATTCGAGAAGAGATTCAAAATTTTCCTCGCGGAACCTACCAAAAAGTGATGGAAAATGTAAATAAGAGGCGGAAATTTGTCTGAAATCATTTTTCATACATAATTTCAAACTTCCAATAAAAGGTTAGGATAAAAGAAATGGACGTTTTTTTTCGTTTTTAAAGTACTTAAGAGTCAAACCACTTACTTATATATTAGCCACCCGGTATTAGGTTGTCTTTTTTTTAAAAAATTCAATAACTTTGTTGGCAAAACATCCAAAATATTGTTTTGTAGATTGGTAACGTAGCCGTTCTAAACAATATACTACGACGCTGTCTATCAATATTTTTTGTCTTATAAACCACGATGAATTAATAAAAATGCCATTTTAATAACTTTAACCTTGAAACCGACGGTGTAGGCCCTTTACATCAATAAGTTAAAATATTTTTTATAGAGTTATTTACAGATTACATACTGTCCAAAAATTCGCGCAATCTAACAAGACAGAAAAGAGATTTAGTCGCAACAAACCTCATTAACTTCATTAGAGACAATTACTGTCACCATAATAGTCTTTATGTCTCTCTACTTTCCTCTCCGAAAGGCAATAAAAGCACGAAATTCACGCAACACGCCCATAAACAGGCACACGTCCTGACGTGCTTGACGCCCAAGAAGCGCAAGAGTCCGAAGTGCTTGCGTGTGACAGAGGTGTTGCCAGAAAGATTAGGCGGAGACCAACGGACCGACCAGAACAAGAACAACAACAAACAACAACAACAACAACAATAGATCGGAGAATCTCACTCGCATTCCCGAGAGAGGTGGGTATTCTGTGGCCGACAATGTCGAGAACGGGAGAGCAAAAGGGGGGCTTAAAATTAGGTATGGGGAAAGCTTTTCCAGGATCGTATTCAGTTACATAATCAGGTCATTTTAAAAAGTAGGTCTTACTGTTTGTTCTTGATTATAATTGTTTGCATCATTTAAAAAGTATCTCTTACTGTTTGGACTTCGATATAATTACTTCCAACAAAAGACTTGTATAGAGTCATCAAAAAATTATGATTTCATTTTTACAAGAAGGTAATACGTGACAAATATGAACGATTGGAACAAAATCCCATAAAAATGATCCCGTTTGCAGATTATGCAGTGAGAAAAACAGAACAGCTTTATCATATTATCTTTAAATGCGAAACTATAAGTAGAGCTAATATCTTCTAGGGACAATAAAACAGAAAGAGGCCAACAGTTCAATTGAGAAACTTAGTAGATCAAGGACAATATGCCTCAAATTGCAGCACCTTAAGTAACTGGTTAATGCACTATTATGGATGTATTTAGTTTAATTGTATTTAATGACTTCGGTGGTATGAACTCTGCTCAAAACATATAAACATTTACTTGTACTACCTATAGACAAACTATTGGTGAATAGACTTGTGACGAATAAATTTTTTATGACTAAAAATTGGATAGTGAATCACGGATACTCTACAAGACTTGAAGAGGGAAAAGGTGCTGCCAGAGGTGGGGTTCTAAGTAACTATGTTTCGAAGATCTGGGAAATTCTACTGCTACAAGTTTTCAATGCACTGCCGGAGAACCTGAGGAAAGAAAACGCTACTGGACTTTTCAAGCGGGGCTCTTGAATCAGATAAGTATCCATATTTCAACTTATAGATAGTCTACATAATGTTGATTTTTGTTTTTCATATTGAAAATTTATTTCAATAAAACAATATTTATTAATAAGTAGTTTTCTTTTACAGAATTGAATTAATTATGTCACTGTCAAACTATCTCCTTTTCTTTTTAGTGCCTTCATTTTTAGCAATTGTTATTTATTACACTATGCTTAATGTATGATGTATTTTCATAAGAGAAAAAAATGTCTATCAGTTATATTTATGCCATTTATATTATGAGTTTGGGCTTGTTCTACCAGGTATTGTAAATGTATTTTATATTACAAATTAGAAACAAGGAGAGCCATCTCATAGGCATTAAGCATGTATGACGTGGTATTGGGTGCAGGAAAACCTTAGGAGAAGTGAGGAAAAAAATTCTAAAAATAGCTAGCTACGAGGGCGTATTTTTATGTTATCTACCTAGCCATGAAAAAAAGCACATAAGAGAACAAAAAAAAAATATTTTTCTACATAACTCCCTTCAACACTAATACACTTATTCCATCTATTTTCCAGTTGCCCCATACCCTCAAAAAAAATTGCTTCGGTAACCCCGCAAAATATTCTTCAACAGCTTCTTTGAGTTCTTCAGCAGAAGCAAAACGCTTTCCTCTGAGATGCTTTTTTAAATTTTTGAATAAGAAGAAGTCTGACGGAGCTAGGTCGGGGCTATAAGGTTTATGCCTTAACTCTATAAACCCACAGTCATTGATTATCTGCTGAACTTTGTTTGCCTTATGAACCCGACAATTGTCGTGCAGCAATAAGTTTTTTTGTGGATAAAACTGCTTTCCTCCAAAGCAGTTTTTAAATTTTTAATTTTATTTCCGTAGATCTCTCCATTTATGGTAGACCCTCTCGGCATATATTCAATAAGCAAAACTCCTTCAGCATCCCAGAAAACAGTTGCCATCAGTTTTTTTCCAGAAAATTGTGTCTTGGCCTTTTTTGGTGGTGGAGAGCCATTATGAACCCACTGCATGGATTCTTGTTTAGTAGGAGGGTCTCAGTAATATACCCAAGTCTCATCCCCGGTAATAATTCGAGATAAAAATGTTTTGTCCCTCTCCAACTTGCCAAATTTTCTTAAGAAACTTCTTTTCTGCACAGTTTTTGTTCAGCTGTAAGTAATCTGGGTATCCACCGTGCAGACATCTTCTTCATACACAAATCGTCATGCAAAATTTTACACTAGTAATCGGCGTGTAAAGATCTCTGTCATTGGACAGCCGATCTTTCAGTACCAAATTTTCGACTTTTCGCATAATGTTTTCAGTTCGAGCTTCAACGGGTCGTCCGGATTTTGGGTCATCATTGATTGACTCTCGGCCCCATCGAAAGAGTTTAGACCAATATTTTACTTGGAAATAAGATGGTGTATCTTTGCCATATACAGCAACCATTCTTTCATGAATTGCTTTTGGACCATTGCCTTCCTTTGTCAGGAACTTTATTACGCTGCAATGTTCAACTTTAGTTTCACTCATTTTATCAAAAAATGAACCGTCTCAAATCTCTATATACAGCATAAACTAAACACAACTCAGCACATGTACTTCTAACAGTGACAGCAATTTTTCAATAATTTGTTTGACATCGTCACTCTTTTGTTTCATAGCTAGGTAGATAACATAAAAATACGCCCTCCTGATATTCTTGAATCTTTGGGATGGTGAGCTATTGGCAGAACTAGGACAGGTGATATCCAATTGTAGAATCGGTTTTTAAAAACTGTTATTGACAGAAAACAAGTCCAGAAGCGACAATTACCAAATAAATGTTGTGAAAAGTGAAAATTCCCATTATATAATTCAGCATTTTATAGTTAGGTACAGTATAGTACCAGCATGCGTAAAACACCACGGTTCATAAACCACTGGTAAAGCCAGAAAAAATATGTCTACCACAACTATGACCTCCATCTGCATTCTTGCAAAGATCAATCGCGTCAAGAACTTAAACCACGTGATTATGTACAACATCATACACTGGGTGTTCGAAAACCAAGGAATGGACGCTGCTTTTGTCCAACAAAATGTCTTTGGTACTACAAAACAGTTGGATTTGGGAAGCATTCCATCCACACGTTTGTCATGATAACTGGCAATGAAATTACCGTGAATGACGAATGTTATCGCAATAAAATAATAAAGAAGTTCTTATGGCTCGTACTGAGAGAGATATAGGTTTATACGAAATGTGATTTCACCAGAATGGAGCAACCTGTCGTACTGCGCGCGAAATAAAGCAGTTATTGCATGACAGATTCCCTAGCCGTATAATCTCACGCATTGGTGACTAGAATTAGCCTCCAAGATATTATTATCTTACGCCATGCGACTTCTTCCTGAGGGGTTTTTGTAAAGTCTTCCGTCTATGCCATCCAACCAACCAATCAACACTTCTGAGCTGAAGGAGGAATTTTACGTGATATCAATAAGCAACTGCTCCAAATAAGTAAGAGTATGCTAGCGGAGTCGTGGGAGCCATCTAAAGGATGTTCAAATCTACACATAATCACCATGTGTACAATTCATATTAAACTAAAAATGCTTGCAACGTACAAGTAAATTATGTGTGTTATTCAAAAATTAAATCATGCCCTCATTTTAAAGCAGCCAATAATACTTTATTACCAGTGACATTTCCGTTTCCGTTACGCATTTTCAGTGTAAATAAGATTGGGTAAATTGTAATATGGGATTCGCATAATTCACTTTTACGACGTAAAATATCAGTTAAGTATCCAACAGAAACTACTCCGCCATGCTGTTCAATATTAATAAGTTATTAAAAAATATATAAGTACGGTACTGTCTTGCGGCCCCGTAAATCTTGGTCGTTTATCCGGAGGTGAGTCCCTGGGACACTTTAGCGAGGATTACCGATGCTGACAATTATGTACAGCTTCCCGTTCGTTGGGCGCACAACAACGAGTATATTTCTCCTATACACTATACCAAGAGCCGCCACCTAGAGGGAATGTATTAGAGAGCGCGTACAAGAGGAGATGAATGCGAGAAATTTCCATTTTGCGTGCTGCACAGCATTGTGTACACGGCGAAACGGTAAGTAATGCAGGAGCTCTGGTCTGGCCCGGGATACCTCCGTATGGGCGACTCTAATCTGCCGAATATTAGTTATTTCTGATTAAACTTGAATGGACGTAGTAAGAGACAACGGTCCAGATTGCGGATACTGAGGGTATAATAATTAAGCGATTTCCGAGTTATATGTATTATAAATACAATTCGTATCAATTTCAGGTAAAATTAGAGACATTAAATGGTAACAAATCCAAACGTTATTAGAAAAGTGAGTTAGTTATATAGTATATATATTGAAAATAGAAAACTTTTAGGTATTGTAATGTTTTCGCGTTATTTCGCGTTAGATTTACTGTTTCATCAGAAGCTGTACATTTAAATAAATATCACTTCTTCTACAGTGACATCGAAAAATTATTGTTCAGTAGAATTATACACTTTTTAATAAAGCACAAGGTTATGCATAACCTTAAATTGGATATACCGGGTGTCCCAGCGTAGCTGTAAAGTCCATTATTGGTATCTAATAATGAAGATAGCGAATAATATTTAATAATATGATGAAATACCTATTATGGGCTCAATTAGTAGGGATATCTTGTCAGTACGTGAAATTAATGTTTATTTCGTAATATCTACGCATGTTCTGTAGAATTACATACCATTCGCCAAAGTTATAAATTCTAAAAAAAATAATTGGAACACCCTGTATATTTATAAATCATTCAAAAGTACTTACAATTTACTAATTACAAATATATACTTTCTTCGACCTTGGAGCGATATTGTAAAAGTTATATCTGAATAAACCCGTTTACGACTTAGCATAATTAAAATTAATCGAAAAGAGTTGCTTTTGATCTAATGTTATATATCTAATGCTTTCTTTAACAAATAGATAAGTAATTATTATTAAAATTTTAAAACTCATAAAATGAAAAGTTTCAAGTTCATGAATTAACAATAGTTAAGCTTTTTTTTTAACATCGCAGTCGCTCTGTGTCATAAGACTGCTTGTCATCATACATAGACTAACTTTTAAATAACCTTAAAATTAAAGAAGTCATACACAGATTTATTTATAACTTCACTTGAAAAGCAAACCGTCGATACAAGTATTTAAATGTACGTTATTGAAAACTTCTATAACTTTCGCAATATCATGGCGAATGTATAAGTTACTATTTTCAAGCATTACAGTGAATATAAGTTATCATATGACAAATTAAAAAATCTGCTTTAAGGTTATCTTAATAAAGTTTTTGTTAACATCAAGGACTCTAGAAAGTTTACGCACACTTGTATGAAGATTTTCTTGAACGCATAACAAAAGAACCTTTTATGCATCTGCGTTTTCTACGGCAGCAGTATAATATCCTATAATTTGCAATATCGTCCACTGGTGGAAGGACGTATATCTTTTTAATTAGTAAATTTTATATACTTCTCAATGACATATAAATATACAGGGTGTTCCATTTAATTTTTTTTAGAATTTTTTAACTTTAGCAAATGGTATGTAATTCTAAAGAACATGCGTATATTTGTCGAAATAGACATTAATTTCACGTACAGAAAAGATATCTCTACTAATTGAGCCCGTAATAAGTATTTCATCATCAATCGCTATTTCATAGCAACTTTTCAAATATTGTACAATTTTTAACAAAAATCGCCATATCTCAGTAACAGTTGAAAATCGGCAAATACAAGTTGATGTCAGTTTAATCAGCCATTCAAGGGCTATCGTAAAATGTGAAGAATGCATATCATTCCATTCAAAAGAACATACGTCTGTGTTGGTTCATCGTTGTCGAACACTCTGTATAAATGAAAATATTTTTAAATTGTAGAGCTTATGATTATCTACAATTTTTGTGTTTGGATATGGTTTTGGTATGGTTTCGAAACCAAAAGGATTTTTTAAACTTATTGTGTTGTATATTGAATCGCTCTAGCGTTGTATAAGATTTCATGATTCTGCACTCTCTCGTTATTCAACTTTTAGGGTTTTGCCAAAATTTTGACACCTGGCAGTTAGCTATCAATATTACCGACTAACTACAAACATCTTAAAAACGACAAATACTATCTTACACAGTAAGTCAAAAATGTAATAATAAAGGGTCTTTCAATTTAAACGCCTTTTGTTACAAGTAAATGAAACCCAAAATAGGAATTTATTTTCAAAAACTTTTATTGGTAATTGAAGTATTAGTTGTAACTGTTATACACGAAAAATAATAATATTTCATCAATGACACGAATAATTTCTTTCTTTAGTTCAGGAAGCAATTGTGGTTTGTTCTTGTATACCTGGATTTTTACGTAACCCAAAAAAAAATAGTCCAAAGGTGTTAGATCACAAGATCTTGGTGACCAGTTATCATCACCATTTCTTGCAATAATTCTTCCAGGAAATTTTTGCCTCAATAACGCAATCCTTTCATTAGCACCGTCCTGTTGAAACTAACTATCCTCTAGATCAATATCATTCAGTTCAGCTTACAAAAATTCAGTTAACATCTCACGATATCGAACACCATTCACTGTTACAGCAACACCAGTAGCATTTTTGAAAGAATAATGGTCCAAATACACCACCTGATCATCATGCACACCAAACAGTAACTCGTTGATGATGTAAAGATTTTTCATGAATCACTCGTGGATTTTCCTCACCCCAAATTCGACAATTTTGTTTGTTCACAAAAGCACCAATTTCAAAATGTGCTTCATTACAAAAGAAAATTTTTTTTGAACATTTTTTTGTTCTTTAATCGAACTGATAAAATCACGACGTTTTGCATGGTCGAATGGCTTAGTTCTTTTGTTATTTGAACTTTATATGCCTTTAAAGCTAAATCCTTTCGTAAAATACGCATGTTGTGGATTCACTATCAGTCCAACTTGTTGTGAACGTCGACTAAAGGACATTTCAAGTGCTTCGAACCAAATCAATATGCTCTTGTGAACGACCACTACGACTGTATCTTTCTCTTTTTTGATCTTCAACCGAACAGCCCTCTTGCAATTTTTCTAGTAATTCGACCAAAATTCTTTCAGATGGACTATCATGTAAACCATAAAATTCACGTAATTTTCTAAAAACATTTTTCAAATGTTATGACGGTTTCTATACAAGACGCCTCTGAAAATGTTAAATTGAAGATAAAATTTTGGTGTGGTGTACCATATAAGAGGTGTTGCACGGCCGCAACGTGTTCGAGGTGATACCATCAATGCAAACATTTACATACGAAAATGCCTCACAAAACTTCGAATTTTTATAAATACACATCATCCCGACGGCCAAATAATGTTCTGGCCTGACTTAGCTTCGTGCCATTACGCCAGAAGAACAAGAGACTGGTTAGCCACAAAAGGCATCAATTTTGTTCCGAAGACAGATAACCCTCCAAATGTTCCTCAAGCGAGGCCCATTGAAGAATTTTGGTCTCATTTGAGCAGAAAGGTATATGATGAGGATTGGGACGCCCAAAATGAGAAGCAATTAAGATGCAGAATCGTTCAGAAAATTCGGGAAATAGTCTTAAACTTCCTTAAAATGCATCAACGTACTTACTATAAGTAGTAGTACAACTATTATAATACTTAACTTAACAATTTGCTATTCTATTTATTGTTAGATAGTCTTAGTCTGTATTTTCCCCAGTTTCCTAGCCAGCTTTTCTAGACATTTGTCACGTAAGCGTCAAGTTTATTCTTTTGAAATTCTCTGCACACCCGTTTCAAAATAAATGTCGCCCTACTTATCCAGAAAAAACAATCTAATCACGTGCGTCGAGTAGGAGAGGGCGGCGGTGACGGTGGTGTTGGTGGTGGTGGACTAGAATCCTATTCGTACTTCGGGAAATGTGTCCGATAAAGTCGTGGTTACGCGGTCTAAGCCTACCCTTACGATGAAAAATAGTCGAGCTCAGCTCGATAGAAAGCCAGAAAGGATATCTATACCGGATCGTTGTGTGGGCGAGATTTCGAGCACGTCGTCTAGATCTATTTACTTTGAGAGTGCGATGGGATTGGAAATTGAAAATATTTTTTAAACGGAGAAACTTTCCTATGGGTACTCAGGCGCACCAGCATGTTTCGGTATTACCGGTTAGCTTTCTTGAGATATATGGACGGAGGCGACGATAAGGGAAAATGTTGTTTGTTAGGTGCGAGAAAGCGTTCTATATACCAAGCTCGTATGCATATATATTACGTTTCTGCAGAATGTGAACCAACAGCTTCGATAAGAAGGAGATGATTGCTTCGTTATTATGTGAGCCGTCGCATCAGTTCCACATTCTACTATCTTGTTTGTGAAGATAAAATGTACTTGTTTATTCCGTGCATTTATTATTATACAGGGTGTAATCACTTCTCTACTTCTTGGTTTTCAAAATCTAAGGGAATTCAAAATAGAAATATAGTTTAAAAAAAGTATAAAGTATCACTCCAGAAGGTTTTATGATATAACTGAAATTGCAAAAAAAACATGCGTTATTAATGAATCACTAATATAATTAAACATATTACAAGCCATAATTATTAATTAATGTTAATAATCAGACAGAAATCATTGTCATACGGCTAGATTAAAGTATGTAATGATAATTAAGAGTGCAAAGCAATCAAAAGAATTATTCTAAATTCACCCGTACAAGCTGCTTAAGGGAACAATCAAAAATATCACATTCTGAACTAATACACTCAACAAATAAAAGAAATCAGACAACAAGTTACTTCTGGCCCGGTCGATCTAAAATATTTCGGAATTACGAGAAGATTGAGAAGGTACATGAAAGTTAAATGTTGAAATAAGTTGGAGTTTGTCCAAAAAGTTGAATCCTATGTTGTTACGACGAGCTTCAAGAGAAGTAACTAAAAATTCCGTCAGTAAGGTGCCCTATGAAGAAATCCTCTGTATGGATACACGTTGTGTTCTTTACACCATAAGTACTTTAAAAATCGTCTTTGAACATTCTCTAACGAGAGACATCCAACATCCTAGTAGTCACCATATCCTGCACATGAATACTAAAGTTCAAAAAAGAATCAAAATAGACACTCAAGTCTAATAAGAATGTAAACAATGTTCTATAATAGAAATAAAAGTCTTACTTCAATGGAAATATTTCGTACTTTTTCCTGATTGTTTTTCTTGCCCTCCGTCTTCTTTTTTTTTCTTAGTGACTTCTCTAGATACTCAGGGTCTCGTTTTTTCTATTGTTACTCCATCTTCTTTATGTTTAAGTTACTTTTTAAGATTTTTTCTAATTGTTCAGTTCTTTTACTTTTCTTTTTTTTTTTACATGTTAAAGGGCGCAGATAGTTCTTTGTTATAGTATAATTTGTGAATTACTAGTATGCAAGTACAGTATTGCATAAATCACATTATATTAAATAATTTTGGAAAAATGTTAATTTAAAGAAACTGAAGAAATGCTTTGCCAAAATGATATGTTGTGTTCTTTTTAATTCCTTAAATTTAACTCCTCTCTTTATTGTTTTTTGTAACCACTGCAACTACATTTAATCTGTCATGAAGCAAGTGTCTCATACCAAATTAAATGTTTGCAAGTTTACACATTTAAGTAACACACTCTAGTGACATCTTTATGCTTTTACTGAGGAGACCATATCTTATTAGAAACCTAATCTAAACTATTATATGTAATAATATTTTTTTAAATTTTAAAGAGTCTGATAAAGGTAATAAAATTGAAGATTAAAAACACAAAAATTAAATTTAGTTAATTTTATCGTTATCAGATAGTATCTGCACTTCTAATTTGTTTGAGTAATAATTTGCCCCTCCATCCGATTCTTCCATATTTATATTAAATATAAATTTTTCAAAACTTTCACCGACGATCTCTCTTACGAAGGACTTGTCCGATTGTGTCAGATGCTTTAGGGTGCTTCGATGGGCCCTCTATTTTATCTACTCATCAGGTATTGCAAATTTCTACACTATTGTAAATATCAGTATGAAGGCTCGCGAAAATCTGTCTCACATATAAATGCTGGATCTCCAATCTATTGTTGTCTAAGTACTTCCTTGATAATGCTAGAAAGATTTCTGTCTTAGTTTTTGGTGGTAATAAGCCTGCCCGCCTACTATTGGTGGTATCAAAACCAAAATTGGTCAGCAGGATACTAAGCCTAGATTCAAAGAAAATATTTGCCGTTTAATTAAAATGGGATACGGAAGTTTGAAGATTTTGTATGGTAGCGGGAATAGCCCTGATGCCAGTCTGCAAATCTTTAGCTCTCTCTAGGTTTCATTTTTGTATGAGCGTTTACTATCGATTTCTGGGAAGCATTGATAGAGGAAAAGTTGAACTGTTAAGATTTATTTATGGCATACACAAATTGGGTAGAATTTCAAATACACTTCGGAGAACGAGTTGGTTAAATATATCAAGTAGGGCTAAATTTTATTCTACGCTTCTTTGCCAGAAGGTAATATTGCATATCGCCTATCTCTATATCGTAAGATTCTACTGAATTGCACACTTTAAACACAAGGCACTAGAGTCTGCTGACACCCACCTCTCATCGTCTAGAAATTTTCAAGCATTCGTTTACAAATAACGTATCGAAATCTTTTAATGCCAATACTTCTACTTCCTGCCTTGGTATTCCCTCGCCAGTCAGCTACGGAAATATTTTCTATGTATTAGCCATTAAGCGTTAGATTTGCATTTTTTATATTTTTATTAACTATTTACTTATGTCGATATCTTGATAGCAAACGGAAGAGGAGAAGGACGGTAAGCACGGAGGAAAAAGATGGAGAAGGTTTTTTTATGTCACCAACTTCTTAGTATTTCATGTTATTTCTATTTCGCCATTTTTATTTTAAATTTATATAAGTTGCTTTGATCACAAGTGCAGACGAAGCTGATACGACGAAGTTTCTGGTCTATTTTTATTTATTTCTGTTTCATTTCAATTTAAAACCATCTCTTATTGAGAAACCCTGTATTTCCAAAAACATCTTGTTCATACATCGGTAATTGGCAATTAATTGAGTCGCCCTACATATATACCATCAAAGGCCAACTCCCCATTTGAGTTTATAAAGCCATTATAGGTACATAAAATTTCATTTTATTCTCCCATAGAGGGAACAGCAACTTCGATTGCAAACAAACAATGCGCATCAAAATCTTACAAGAAATGTTTATATATCTGTATGGTAGTTAAGTATAAAATATATTTAATTTCCATTGCTTTCCGAAGCGTAGGAATTACCCACACAAATTTAGAAAATAGCACAACTTCCATTACTTTTACGAGAGCACTCATTTCAAGGGCAATTTTGCAACGGCAATACCGAAGGGGTAATGTAAGCTGCAGCTGAATAGTAGGAGTAGTGGTGGCAGCAGCTATACTATCTACCCAGCCACAGTACATACAGCAAACGACAACGGCAATGCATGCAATAAATCTACATGAAACCCTAATTGGACGATGTGTGAATAGTAAGGGAACAACGGACGCACTCGCATTAAAACTGTAAAGTGTTGGTAATGTGATTGTTATTAATGGTTGTTTATGTGTTCAAAAACGACAACCGCCATCGTCCTTTTATCGTTGTTGTCTGAGTTTCGTTGCTGCTATGTGCTGCTACTGCTTGCTGCCGTCGTAACGACACATGGATTTCTTGTTAACTCTGGCTTGTCTGCGGCTGTTCCTAGTTGAAAGCATTCTTTTGTTGTCAGTTATACGCTCTTGGCACGCCGCTACTGAAATTCCTCTATCTCTATTTCTTGTGGCGGACGATTTTGTATAGAAAAATTCCTTCTTTTTTTTGGTGAAGGAAGGATGTCCTTTTTAAATTAAAAATTTCAATCTAGCGCTTCAGTAATTCCTGGCGGCCGAGGGAATTAATTTAATGGTGGATGCTATTTTCTGTGTGTACAATGATTTAATGGCATGACGAGTTGAGCGAATTTTTATAAATATTAAATCGCATTCAGAAGAGGGAGATTGTGGATTGACGTACCGTGTATAAGCATGTAAAAAAAGATTACTGCAAAAAACGAATACCACACTTTGAGAATCTCTCAAAATCTATTTGGCATGTCGTCACGTCTGTGCCGTGCAGTTTAAAAAATAGAGGAGATAACAGCTTTAACATAACGAAAATGAAAAGTGTGAACACATGGATGTTAAAACTAACATCAAGCAGTAAATAATTACATCTAACACCCAAAAGATGACACGGACAGATGTCGCTGTGATACTCTCACTACATTTAACATGCAAAAATGACATAGGCAGCGATTTAAGTCTTGAAGCCATTGTCGAAATCTCCACGTACACTGATGAGACCTCATAGGTCGAAACACCGGTGTCTGTGCGTTCGATTATCGGCAATGGCACTTAATGTGTGTGTGTGTATCTCAAACACATGCATATATCTACATATACGTTTAACGTATAAAGGTATATATGTAAGTCACAGCTTTAACATAAAATATGTAGCAATTTAATTTCGGGACTGACGCTGCAGCAGTAGAATCACCTGAATTAGCACCAAAAATAAAACAGCATGTGATAGTTCACAGTCTGGCCAACAGAGGCCGGTCGAGCAAAGATAGAACCAAGGCCAACTGTATCTGCTATCGCTGCGCAATATAAGGCCATCGCAATACTTCGATTTACATTGATGAATTTGTTTCTGGTAACCTCAAAATATTGATCCTTATGTAACGCCATCTAGTAGTGCCCAAAAGAAATAATTTCTTATTTTGAAATAAACTTTGAAATAACCCTTTAAACATTAACTTTACAATAATTAATATTAATAATTTTAAAATAATGAAATAGAACGAAAAAAATTAAAAAAGTGTAGTGGTTGGGTAGTTTCAGGAACACAAATTTTATACTTAATTTTCTCAGTTTTTATAACAATTCTAAAGGAAACACTAATTAGGGTTCAATTACGTTGGATTTTGTATATTACTTGTATTGCAAGATTTTGAAGATTTACTATTCCGCATCGCAATATTTGCCTCATAAAATATTCAGCCACTTTGGCACCGGCAGTATCATTTGCACCTCCTTTAAGCTTAACATGTGGAAACATTTCTTCTACAGTATCGGAACTAAATTATCTTGTTAAAACAAAATAACTTTGTTGTACAGTTTTCTCAAATATTACAATAAATTAATATACATGCATGTACACTAATAGAGGATATTTCCAAATAACACTGGTTAAAAAGGTAATATTCACTAAACTGTTTTTTCAGTAAATTTCGGTACATATTTTATGTACTCTTATCCATTTCGGCACTATTACCATTCGCTAACTTAGTCGTTTAGTTACAGTGATGCACTTTTTGGTGCTGCCTATACCAAATCTGTTAGTATTTCTACGCACACATTTTACGACAGACCAAAATTTGCTTCAAAAACACTAATCAATTGCTTGTTGACACTTCTCAACCTTACGATGATAACAAGGTGCATTATTGGTAATAATTAGAGCATTTTAATAATTACTATACCACCTTTATTTATCCAACAGGTGCAAGTCTACACTGTAAAAAAAATTAGGAAAATTACACAAATATTTACGTAAAAGTTACACAAAGAAATGTGTAAGTGCTCAAATGTGTAATTTTCATGAAAAGCAGATGCAAATATGCACATTCGATAGTAAAATTACGTTTATACCTACTGACTTTTACTCTTCTTTTTTTAAAAAAATTATTAAAATCTATGTAATATTACGAATCCCTATGTAAAATATATATAAATCATTATGTAAAAATACAAACAAAAATAACGGAATATCACAAATTAACTTTATTAAATTACACACTAGTGTGCAATTTTAGTAGTGATGTAATTTTACGTGATAATCCATGTGAAATAGTTTCCTATTATAGTATGTGTATTTTTACACAAAATTTTTTTACAGTGTAATTACAGAACAAAAACTGACAATGTTGAAATATTCATAATAAACCCACTTATATCCTTTTTAAAACTGTGCTAAATCAGCCCTCAAATACCTTAGAGTCTACATATTCAGACTTATTATTCATATTAGTGACCAAATAACGTCTAGCAAAGCTGCTTCACTTCAGCCCGGCAATTTTTCTTGCTAATTACTTGCCTTTTAGGGCAGACTGTTTTGGTAAGAACTAAATGACCCAGAGCTGCCACGTTTTTTCCGTGAGGAAAGTGGATATATAGTTTTCTATTGGTACTCGACGTAACTTCCAAAATATATCATAGTAAATTTGTTGCATACATTAAATGAAACGACTAAATATGTGTAGTATTAGAATAATTTAAGAAGAAAGGAATATGGAATAGACAAAATAAATGTCAAATCAGTCAAATGTAAATAACAGTAGGTTTGATATAATCCAATCATATTGCGCTATTTTCAGCACGTGATTTTAAACATGCTCAGCGATTACCAAGTAGTTTATAATGCTTTCGATAGATAGCGCCACTTAAGGATAGATATTTTGAGGTCTCACATAGTACTCTAAAAGTACTATGTGAGAATATTTGCTTTCAGTGAATCACTAAACATCATTAACGATTATTTTAGTCAATCTTAATCAAAATTTTCAAATAAATAAATACGAATAGACAGGGATGTTTCTTGATGGACAAGCGCCAAGCCGTTAAATGTACTATGTGCGAATATTTGCATTTAGCGATTGGTATGGGTCATTTTCAAGACATTCTCGTTGCGAAGTTTTAGATCATCAAAGGCACTATGTGAAAATGTATGCCTTTGTTGAAATAAAAGTTAGCTTCGTATGGGAAAGATTATTTTTTTTGAATCAATAAATATTGTTATATTAAAGAAATAAAATAGCAAGATAATATTTTTCTCATATCAGTATAAAAAGTATGTTTTTTATGTTCTTTTATTGTAAAAGAAAAATACTTGATATAGCCACATGATAACAATTTTTTTGAGTTACTGTTTTTCTAAAAGAGAATTATAAATATTTTATGAAATTTAAAACTTTATTTTTATTATTGACCTTATCCAAATATAAACTAAATAAGAGACACACCAGAGTAAAAGAAGTAAGATCACTGCGAGAACTCACAGGAATAAATGAAATGCTGTTAGGGAATAGACTTATAGATAAAGATACAATAATTTTTAATGCATTCTCAGCATTCATAGAAATATTTATGCAATTCTGGTAACGTAAAGGTTATAGCATATATTCTTATAGCTATGCCCAACGTATGGCAATGCTACAATTATTCTAATCTCAATGTTACAATTGTAGTTCCATTGTTGTAACCACAGCAATATGTACTATAAAATATTTTGAAGTTACGGCGAGTACCAATATAAAATATATCTAAGTTTTCCACGAAAAAACGTGGCTGTTGTGGGTCATTTAGTTCTTAGTAAAATAGCTGTGCTAAATGGCAAGTAATTCTCAACGTACTTCGGAAAACCAGAACTGAATATCCGAAATGTAGTATAAGGAAAATTCTTGATAAATAGCTGTATTTTTTGCATTTTTAAGTTAAATTCTTATGCCAATATTATTTGCAGATGTGTAATGTGATTTTTTTTAGTTATAATGGAAAAATTGCCGGGCTGACGAGAAGCAGCTTTGGTAGACATTAGTTGGTCACTAATACAATAAGCCAAAATATGTGAACTCTAAGGTATTTGAGGGCCGATTTAGTATAATTTTAGAAAGAATAGAAGTGGGTTAATTATACATATTTCAAAAAAATTTGTTTTGTAATTATAGGCTTGTATCTGTTGGATAAATAAAGATGCTATAGTAATTATTAAAATGCTGTAATTATTACCAATAATGCACCTTGTTATCATCGTAAAGTTGAAAAGTTCACCACAAGAAAGTGATAAAGCAAAGTTTGATTGAAATACAATAGATTTGGTGTAGGCAGTAACAAACAGTGTGGGTTTTCAGGCGATTTTGTCGCTGGCTGTACATATAGCATACGCGTGTACATTTTTTTGTTCCTTATTCATTGGGTATTTAGGGAACGGTTGGTGTTTTTATTTATCATGTTTGCGTATCTAGAGTGCGGTGTCCACAAACGGACCAAGTGGTGGACGACACGTGTTTATTCGCCAGTGAAATAACCGTGGTTAAAGAGGCGCGAAGAGGGGGCACGGCGTGGGATATTCTGACTTTTTAATGAAATAATCGTAAATTCAACTAAAAGTGGGTCTGCTGCCCTCTGATGTGAGAATAATCGTTACCATGTGTTACTGGAATTTATAGTTTTTTTTTGTCGTTTTAAAACATTAGGGGAGTTCTGATTTAGTCTGTTGATTGCTGATACATCAGTAATTGAAATTTAATTTTGTGGAAGTTACTTTTTACAGCGTTTTCCTCGAATTTTATTTTTTTTTTCCTGTTCTTATCTTATCTCCTATGATTACAAAATACAAAAAAAATGAAAAGGCATTTAAAGCCAACTAGAAAGGTGTATCACATATTAATTATCAATTTGATAACTTTCGGAGAGGCTGTTACTTCAGAAGAAACAATTTTATTTATGGAATCCTACTTGTATAAGAATGAGGGTGTTGTATTAATTTCAATTTGTAATCTAGGCCTACTAGGACATTTCGGAATGTTTCATTCCACTTTTTTTAGGTATTATACTTTCTCCTCTGCCACGATTCTGATTCATTAATGAATGGTTCGTAAATATGCAAAGAGCCCTGGACTCTACTGCAATTTAACTGTAGGAAATACGAAAACGGTTAACAACAGTTACAATTGGAATGTTTGAAACACTAACAGCAAAAATTCAGTAAATCCCATTGATTAAACTAGCTATAAAGTGCCTTGGAGGAAATTCAAAAAATTATATTTAAATCAGAAAGTACAAAAAATAAAACAAAAAAAACTTCAACTTAACAAATGTTCAAAGCGTTCACCATTATCTTCAATACACATGTGCACTTGTCGATTAGTAGAGAGTCGAGTTACTTCAATTTCGGAGGCAGGAATTTTTGTAATAGGCTTTTTGTGATAAACTATGTCTTTTATACATAAAAATCGAGAACATCTCGCAAGACAAATAAAAACTCAATAATGTCTTCTTTTTGGGGATAATTTAGGTAATATTGCCGGAAGCAATAAATGGATTTTCAAAGCATTGAAAATACAATCTGATCATGTCATAAGCTTCAACGTTAGAATATGACATTTTACAAACTTAATAAATATGTGCAGGTGTCCAAAAAGGCTTAATTTGCTAAATACGTACAAAAAGTTTAACTACAAGTGACACTAATATTTTTACACTTCAATTTTCATGGCCCACCTTGAAAATCTCATAATAATGTAATTCAGTATCACGGTGCATGCGATATTGTATGATGGAAATTTAAAAAAAAAAGCAAACTACACACTGTTCAGTATTATTATTATTATTTTATTTCAATGTTGGAAAGGACAAGAAATGATATTTAAAAAATAACAGCTGGAGAATTTGAAAACATTTAAAAGGAGAACTTACATAATGCAATGTTTTAAAAAATCGATAAAGAGATTGAAATTAATATATTTATGGAAGAGTATGATGAAAATTCAAGTGAAACGAACTATACACTGACTCTTAAAATTAAAATTAAACTATTACTCGCAATAAATAAATAAATTTATTTTAAAAATGTTTATTTTTCTGATTTCCTTCGTTTGACTATATCTTCGCCAAGAAAAAAAGTTCTTCCAGTTTTCATCATTCTCTTTAGTCTTTTATGTGTTTCTATATTACGATATTAAAAATATGGCGTTCCAAATAAATTTTAAAGAAAAAACAAGTAATATACATAAATTGAGAACAGCGCCCCCTATTATTTTTTTGACAACCACGTACAATTTGTACTACATATCCTTCAATTCTTTGTAATATTCTCTATCTAATGAGCCCAGAAACGTTAAAATCCTTACAGGCAAACCAAAACTATACCTACTTTTGTACGCAGACATACCCCCTCCACCCTCCCCTTCGTATGGAAGTTAGATAAAAAGTTTCAAATGAAAATTGTATAAAAACGTCTGAAAATGTTGCTAGTAGAAATATTAATTTATCTTAATCTAGAATTTAATGAAAAATTATCGAATTTTTAATTCATCTTAAAAATTGCTCCCCCTTGCGATCATTTTGGAAACTTAAAAATATTTTTGTTAAAATTGTCGTGGTCCGTTTTACTATCAAGATTTTTTCCTACAGGTTGTACTATAAACGGTTGCCGAGATATGGCCGATGGCCGAGCTTAAACAGACAGCCGGTATATAAGTATTAGAATAAATAAGTACAAATGACAAGTAGTCTTGTAAGTCCTTGCTCTTGTGAGAAGAAGGTCAAGGGTTCGCGCCTGCATAAATTCGTCTTCTATTACAGGACCTTGTATTATTGACGTGACATTAGCTATGCTGTGTCTTTATCAGCAGGTACATAGATAGATCCCACTTACAATAACGCTATCACGGCTATACACATATCCCAATGATTTATAAAGGAGACGAAGACAAAACGGGAAACACAGAATTTTGTCACTGCCTGTAGAAATAGCCAAAGCTGTATAAATGCATTTACCATGGTGGCAGTAATGAAGCAATAATAATCCTGTATTTATTGTTGACTGTGGCTTAACCGGCACACAAAACACACTAATACACTCGCGTACATGTCGACAATCAACCCGCACGTGCGGAAAACGATACGGAACGGGCCCCACACCGCTACGTGGGGTGATCAAACGCAAAAGCTAATGTGGAAGGGCGAAGCGGGGCGAAGTACACTGACACAAACACACACACATATGAGAGGATATAAATTGGAGACAAAAATGGTATAAATTGAGGACAGAAAAAGGATAAAGGATAGGTTTTAAAATCGTGGGACGAGAGTGAGGGGGGGGATTTAAGTGGGGAAAGCGGTCGTCAGGACAGACGGGCTCGCGTTAATTTCGCCCGGCAAATATAAGCCGGGGGTGTTCATTACTGTTATGTGCCCGGCCGTACCCTAAAGGACCACGGTTGTTCGAGTTAGATAGACGGTCGGAGATAAACCAGGACGGTAATTTTCGGCAACGGAGAGAACTTCATTTTGTTGAAGTTGTAACGAGAAGCGTCGTCGGGGCCCCGTCACACCGGCTTGGATAATTTGAACTCTATGGGATTTGTTTTAGTTCGTTCGAAAGTGCTAGAGATGTAGGGTAAGAAAACTCCGGGGTCCTTTGAAATATTAATCTCGTGAGAGCGCAGATTAGATCATTTGAAATATCGAATCGAGTGTTGTTGTTGTTGTTGTTGAAACGGTAGATTATTCACAATGATGAGATATAATCGAGCAATGTTAAATTAAGGTAAATAACTAAAATTAAGAGAACTTAAGGCGCACGAAGTAGAACAACCATTAGCAACAAATGGCTTCAAATTCGACACCCCTTTGAACTTACATTTCGAGAGTGTTTTCAAATCCATCACATAACTGGTCCTAAACATTTTCATATTCTAATGGGCTTTATACAATTCCCCTCTATTTATCGCCTCTTAATCTAGAATTAATTTTTGGTATTGTAACGGTACAGCCATGTACCGTTACAATACCAAACATTAATGTGTGTTAGAAACAGACGGTAAATTTCTTTAAACTGTTTATTCTAAATGTATGTCAACCCATGTATGAGTTAAGCATTTTTTAGATAGGAAAATGTTTGTATTAAGTATATTTAAGTCTTGTGGCGCTGACTTTTTGTATATGTCGCCGGTCGAACGTGATAAAATGCTGGTGAAATAGATCTACTATAAAAGTGCAGAGAGAAGGGATTTCATGTGCGTCCCAGAGAAGCGGGACTTTAAAATATAAGGTAGTCGACACGGAACCGTCCAACATAGCGGTTGACAGCATATCAGACTGTGCTGAACCGCATAAATAAGTAATATAAGGTTTTTTATTTATATAAAGAGGTCGACCGACTAATAAGTGTTAAATGTGTAATATTTAATATATGTTCATATAAGAAGTTAAAAAAAAACGGCAAGGTCACCTATACAAAACGGAACACGTGACTTATAAAGGTCCTATAACAGTTAAAGAAGCTACTGGTAGCTCTACCGTCGGAGGAGGTCCCTCACGAAGCAAACCGACAACGAAATCTTCTGTTTCACTGAAGCGATAAGAAAATAAAACGAAAATATATAAAAGGTAGTTGAAAGGTATTATTGTGCGAGTGCTAAATAAACTAAAATGTTAAAATTTGTCCTGATCTAGAGACTTAATCAAATAATATGATAATCTTAGATTAAAAAAATATATTTACTAGTTTGTCTTAGAAACGGCAATATCTCAATATTTGTGTAATTATGTCGATGATAATCTAAAAATATTATATGCGTTCTATGTTTAAATCTGAGCATAATTTGTTTTCAAATCTATGCCTACGTTGTTTGTGTTGATATAGATACGGAAAGGCACCGCAAAACAAATAGTGTTTAATGTATTATTTTATATTTGATACAATAACATTTTAAATAGTTGCAACTAATCTTTCAATATTGAACGACTTATGAAATTATTGTGTTTATTTTAACTGAATTTGATATTATTTTGTATATGTTCTTTGTGTTCTTATTGATATATGCAAAATGTTCGTTTCTAACACAGATGTTATTTAAACTAGAACACCTACGTTTTCTTAAATTGTACCATTTAGGTCCCTAAGATTATTTATTTTATCTTCTGACCAGGCTCGTCCTGGGATAAAAACATTTACAAATTTTACCTCTCTCGTGGGTTTCAATAAATGTTGTAGCATAGTGGCGTCAATAGCAGAAACGACTGCAGCAACTTCACCAGTATCTATTCAGCTCTAATCCCACACATGACGCGCAAAATCACAGCTAAATACACAAACATATCATTAGATAACTAGATAATGCAAGGGCCTTTTCTACAGTAAGATATAGAGGCATTCTTTGCTCAGTCCTGGATACGCACCTGTTACAGCTAAAATATTAATTTGACTTTCAAAAAACACCCGATAAAAATATAACATACGGTCACAATCGACTTCATAATTGCGTGTTTATCTTTTATATACAGTGTGCTTGCCGACGACCTGCGTATAGGGCTTACTGTGAGATAAAACGACGACACCGAGAGTTTGTATGAGTTAGTACGAAAAAGCAATATACAAACTGCTTTTTGGTCGAGTGTAGTGTTGGAAAAGAGGGGATTCGAGTAGATTTACGCTGAGGCTAGAACGGGCTAGGCTGACTCTCCGTTTAAGCAGGGCAACGAGGATAGATAGCAGCTGTACTACAGTTTGTTAGTCGGAACGACTTCCCCTATCTCGCCCATGCCTAAGTTTGTATATTGCTTTCCCGTACTAACTCATACAAACTCTCGGTGTCGTCGTTTTATCTTACAGTAAGCCCTATACGCAGGTCGCCTGCAAGCACATGGTATATATTATTATATGGACATTGACGGGCTTCGAATATTGATAAGATATTGTTTTTTTAAATGTGGTGTAACATGTTTTTAAATGTGATAATTATCAATTAATTCATGTCGATAGTCTTACAGAGGTAAGAAGCACATATTTTACTTTCTTATAGGTGGTATAAGGAAGTACCGACCGGAAGTAGCAGTTTACTTCAGTGGAAAAATCGAATTTTGCCAATATTTTGTCAACTACTAAGTTTAAACAAATTTATAAAGAATTCATATATACTTAAAATAAAAATTGAAAACAATTTTATTTAAAAGTTTTTCGAAATTCCTACCGGGAGTAGGTCTTTTACTCCTATCGAAAATCAGTTTTTTGCGAATATTTCGCAAGTCATGCTTTTCAGACAGGTACGTTACGGGTATAAAAGTATTTAAAACATAATTTACAATATCGGTTTTATAAAAAAAAATTCAAAATTCAGACCAGAAGTACCTACCACTTTTACTCTTATCAAATAGCGATTTTTTGCAAATATGTCGTAAATTATGTATTCTATATATTGTCGTAACCCTGAGTGTATAAAAAATACCTAAGTAAAATCAAGCTATTATAACCATCAATCACCCAAAATATCCCTTAATTGCACTCTAAGTTAGACATTTAACTTCTTCTTACGTCACACGTTGGGTAAGCCAATAAATTAGAGTAGAATGTTTTCAATATAATATCTTACTTGTTTATAAATCAAATATTTATATGCCCTAACTAACTCAGTCGTTTAAAAAATTTCTAATACTTGCATATTTTTATTAATCATAAAAAATCTTAGTCCGGACCTGTCTCTTTTAAAATATCTAAGAAAGATTATTGTCCAAGTTCTTTTCACTCTAAACGTTGGTAATCCGCAACTAAACGATTTTACCGCTACTCATGTGAACTAACTTTGATAAATTTACTAAATGTTTTCCTTAATTGATACAAAAATATTTATATTCAGATTAAGTTCAAATCTACACCATTTATTATCTCATAGAATGGTAAGTTACTTTTAAACTATTTCTATATTTTCCCAAGACATTAATCTGTATGTTAACTTTATTTTTAGGAGGTCAAAACACTATGCGAATAGCAGAATATTAACCTACCAAATACCTCTACGTAAATGAAAATCAATAATGGTTGAGTAACAATAAATATAATGTGTTGTTGAGTAATAACATACAATAATCATGTATTTCAAGAAAATGCCAGTATTATAACAATAAATTATTCAAACTTGTCCAATATCTTGGTATTTATATTTGGTTATGATCAGAATTGAGGTTATAACCCTATATTATTTGTCAAGGTAAGTTTAATTTAAAGCATGTACTAAACTTTTATAATGTATACCAATAATTTCTAATTCAAATAGTATTATGTAACCGTTGTTTATAATTCAATATTTAATTTCTGATACATTTAGTCCTTAAATTTTTAATCTATTATTTGCCAATTCATTGAAATTAAGAGATTTTCATATTAAAAGTCACAATTAAACTATACAACCTTATTTTACATATGTGTAACTTCTCGACAAGGAAATTCTAACTGATCTCTTTTCTCTTTTTAGTTTCGGTGGAACTGGAATCCTCTGTGGTGTATTACCTCTTCAATATAACAGCTGTTGGTGCCTCGTAAAGATGATTTCTAGTACGTCCAAGAAACTCCTCACCGCCTTGCTTGACGAACCTGTCAGGTATCCACTTCGGTACGGATATCTCGCAGAAAATGCACGTCAGATGAGCCTATTATAATAAGTTTTCGTCCCAGGAATCTCTTGATAAATAAATTCCCTCTATAGTTAATCTTGAAATTGGAATTCCTTCGCTTAAAAAATTCTTCGAGATATTCAATCCTCTTGTGGTAAGTAAATTAAATTTATATTTTACTGCTTTTAATCACTATAATCTCCTTCTCTTCTTTAATCACTAGATACTGCATACGTTCATACAATCTTTCACAAATACTTTGTGTTGGTCATAAATTATATACCAAAATATTAAATTTATAATTTAATATACTCAATATGTATTTCTTTTGCTTCAGTTTACTTAATTTCGGCTAAAATCTATTCTTACCGAAAAATTCATACATCTCTTCTCATCAAATTTATAAGAAGTTTTCTTTTTTATTTACTCCGATTACCTTAGTGATAATTTTATATATTTGAATTGGCCAATCTCAATTAAACACCTCTTATTTATGTTCAAAATGCATTCTATTATTTTAATATTCTTTTGTATGCCTTTCTATAATTCAATACTCATATTTTAACAATTTTAACCATGAATTTATACATGTATTTCAGTATTCAAAACCATTTTAAAACATACTATCTCAAAAATTCTGTAAATGTCAAAATCTGTCAACCATTGACTTTTCCTCTAATTAAATTATGGCGGGAGTTTTTATCTATTTTAACGTTACCTTTAAACAAAGTTTCCCTTTTAAAATCAATTCCCATCATTTAAGACACTTGAACAAGTTTTTACAATTTTATATTACATATCAAACACTCAATTAATATCAAAATCTCTCTTTTACAGGTTTTGGTATAATTTGCTGAACTATGGACCTTAACCAATGGACTTTACTACAATATCACTTCAACAATTGTAAATATTAATACTAGGATAATAAATACTAATCTTCATAATACTATTTCTATTTATAAGTTTCTTAAATTTTTAACATCAAAATACTTTTAATACCACAACCAAATATAAATATTGATGGTTAGTACCTAGTACTACCTCAATATATTTATCAAGAGTACAAAATTATTTAGTGCTAGATTTGCAATATTTTTTGTATAAATGAAATTTCAAAATTCGGACCGGAAGTAACACTTTTACTCTTAAAGAGTAGCACTCTTTTTCAAATATCTTGCAAAGTATGTATTCTATAGCGATTTATTAAGAGAATGAAATACTTAGAATAGGATTTTGAATAATTTTTGTGTAAAAAAATTCTTGAAATTGTATAGTTTGAAAAGCTCATACATATAAGTCGTAGTCGTAGTTTTATTGACTGAGTTGCATGTATTTATTAAACACTTTATAGCTGTAACGAAGCTTATTGTGAAAAATAGACGAAACATAGCGAATGTAATATTTTTTTTTATTTTTGCAATAGTATTTTGATTTTGGCTGATTGATTCTTTCACGTCACCCAGCAAACAGCAATATTGTTCTTTCAGTTCTTTATTTTTCCACAAACATTTCGCGTATAGTTCGTAGGTTTCCCGAGGGATTTCCTTTTTTTAAAGTGGTCACAATTACATTACAATATTTACAGATTCTTTTTTTTATAAGATATGCTTTTATATCAACATCTTTTCTTTTACACAAAGATGGTAGCCACTGACATTCGATAATTCAATCTGTGAACAAAGGCTTTGTAGGCCTCGAAACCTACACAGACATTTCGTAGAATTTCGAATTGATAAAGACGAATGAGATTTCAACGGATCGATTCTTTCACGTCATCCAAGACAAACGACCAACGCACATTTCTCAGAAAATCTCTATTGATTAGAGGTTTAAGAAGTACCTACATCATTGTTCTTGAAGTATTCCGTCGTGTGTGCAATACGTTTCAAACCATTAAATAACAAAATAGCATTATGCTGACATATAATATATTAATAATTTAGTAAATTTTAGGTACGACTTAAGAAATGTCTTATTTACATTATGATTATTATTATGCATGTAGATACAACGACACTTAAAAATATATCATGTTTGTTGTGATATGATACGGAGCAGTATAATAATATAATTCCTTTTTAGAATTATAAATTAGATAGACATTTTATAATAAAGAAAACTACCTCAAATATCACAACCACACCCACCCTCCTCCACCATCATGGGCGAATACATATTTATTTCAAAAACTACTTTTTATTCTAAATTTAATAGACTCTTTAGAAGTTTCTTGCGGTAATTCAATCATTATCATAACACCTAAAACAGCACAGTTAGTTCTAAGGGAACATTCTGAGACATTACTATGATGTTAAAAATTGAAATGCTTTAACAACTTATTACATTCCAAAATATATCTCGACTTATTGAAATATTATGGTGTTTTTTAAAATTCCCAAACACTGATTATCTAGAAATCCATTTATGTAAAGCCAGCCTAAAATAAAAACAAACCGTTATTAAAACCGTTAAGTATCTTTATTTGTTCCTTTAAATTTTCGATTCGATCTATACTATTATAATGATATAAAACTGGTAGATATATTTTTAACAGTAGATTATTAATAGAATAAATTTTGATTTAAATATTTCAAGTAGTAAACTTACAATGACAATTTATTAAAAAATTGTAATATTAACAGCAGACGGGCGTAACTTAAATTAGGCCTATGGTCAGCTGGATCTCGGATATGTTTCTGATTCTGCTAAGCTAAAAATCCCGGCCTCTACCTAGCGCCATCTATCCAGCGCATTATAAACTACTTGGTAATTGCAGAGTATTAAAATCACATGTTAAAAATATGCCATATGACAGGATAATCTCGAGCCCAGTTAACACTTAATTTACTACTGTTATTGACTTTTGACTGAGTCCATATTTATTTTGTCTTTTATTTCTACTTAATTTGTTTTAATACTACAAACATTCAGCCGTTTCATTTAATGTGTGCTACAGTGATTATATGAAATGTAGTATAAGAAAAATTCTTGGTAAACAGTCCTAATTTTTTGCATTTTTGAGGTGAAATTATAAATATTTTAATATATTTTTTTGCGCCAAAATTATAATGGAAAAACGGGCTGACATGATGCAGTATTAGTAGACATTATTTAGTCACTAATATTAACAGTAAGTCTGAATATGTAAACTCTAAAGTATTTGAGGGCTGGTTTAGTACATTTTTAACCCTTTAACTACGGCTGTCGTCAATAGACGACAGTACAAAACTTTCATGAGATACGGCTGTCGTCAATAAGCGATTTAATGAATTATGCCGGGACCAGGGCCTGGCTTATCGACTTTTATTTATTTTATCATAAGAAATGCCATTTTCGAAGTAATTTTGGTGTGTTAGTTGCATTTCATATTTTAACTACGGCTGTACCTACATAAGAATGTCAAAATTAGAAGGGTAAACATACTATCCCTAGCAGTAGACAAACTAAAACTCCCAAATACCAAATTGAAAGGAAAATATGTAAATTTTTTCATCAAATTTGTTTTCTGGTGTGATAAATTTTGTAAGATTTGCCTAAACAAAGTCCTACTTTACACTCAGGACACCAGGTTGTACTTCCGTCTTCTTTCACTTCAGTCAGTATTTGAAGCTTCAAACTATACAGGCTGTCCCAGAAATAAACAGACGGAGTAGCAGACATCGGAAGCTAGATTGTGTAAAAATGTACCCTCAAAATATCAAGTCTTTATACGTGCGCAGACGGCAGAAAAAAAATAATAAAGAATTCAATTGGCCTTACGCCGACCCTGGACTAAATATCCACCTGCTTCACTTTTACAAGCGGTCCTTTTCAGGACCACCATATTACTTGGGTTAAAAAAAAAGGAGGAGGAATAGATACTTCATAATAAATATCAAACCATTAATTACTTTAATTTTACACCTGCTAAAAAAAAAATTACATTCTTGATATTTACTGTAATCTAGGAAAACTACGATTTATTGAATATTCTAAAACAATAATAATCAGCTGTTTCCGACTACAAACACATTAAAGAGCAACAACCTTCCTATTTTAAAAATAAAAACAATCTTTTATTGTCTGCAAAAAAGTGAGTCGCCCATCTGGCTAAAAATATGTTTTATATGAATGAGTACGATTTAACGTTCTTTTTCCGTCTTATACAAATAAAAGCGTATTTTTCTATGAATGCGTGTTCGTTTCTATTTACAAATGAGCATTCTTACGTGTATTTATAAACATACATTCTGTGGCAGGTCCGTAATGTAATTTTTTTTATCTAAAAAACAACATAGAAAATTAAATTTTTAATTTCTTCGTTATTGCGGTATATTTGGGCCTGTTTCTGTTCGGACTTCACATACCTGCTACTCCGTTTTTATTTCTGGGACACCCTGTATATATATAGCGAATTACAGATAATTCATTGAAAAATAAAATAATTAAACATATAGGAAACATATATTATGGGTTTCAGCTCTACTGAAGAAGACTCACATGTCAGTCGAAACGTTTAGAGAAGGGACAACACAGTTCGGTACACCAAAAACAAGTTCGTGCATGAGCACGATTAAAATCACTATTATTTCAGAAATCATATTTCTACTAATGCAAAACTAAAACTTAGTATTTCAAATAACACATGAAGTCCGAAAGCAATTAGGAATATGTTGAACTTTATTATACTTCAAAATTTATACCTACAAATAACACAATATATACAACAAAAGAAATATTTGGCCAAAAACAAATATATAATAAAAAAATTCTTTTTTTTTAGAGGATATCAGAAAATAAGTGAGTTTATTATGAATATTTCATCATTTTCAATTTTTGGTCCGTAATTAGACTTGCATTTTGTTGGATTAATAAAGATGCTATAGTAATTATTACAATGCTGTAATTATTCTAAGTAAATTTTGGTCTGTCTTGAAATGTAGTGCAACAACAGATTTGGTGTAGGCTGCAGCAAAAAGTGTGTCACTGTAAGTAACAAAATGAGAAAATTGTAATTGTCAAAGTGGACAAACGTACATCAAAACTGTAATGTAAAAAAATACAAAGAAAAGATAAGTGTAAAAGAATATTATATTTTTAAACAGTGTTAATTGGAAATATTCTTTATTTCTTTTAATAAGTGAACATGCATGCAATATCTGAGTGTATTGTACATACAAGTTATGATTTTATTATGTCTTATAAAGATCATTTACTTCTAATTCTGTAGAATAAATGTTTCCACATGCTAGGCTGAAAGTAGGTGCAAATGATGCTAACGTTTCCAATAAAAGTTGGCTCCAATACATGTGTAAGCGTCGATTCATACCAAAAACATAATTGATAACTGGTAGATAAAATTAGTAATAAGAAAAATCGTTTTCTTGAAAGTATCCAACAACATAATTTTCAGCAATATTTTATTCATTTTATTTCATTCTATTTCATTATTTTAAAATTAATTATTTACTTAATATTAATTATTGTAAAGTTAATGTGTAAAATCTTATTTTAAAGCTCATTTGAATGAAAATTGCGAAAACATTCTTTTTAAGTTTATTATTCTATACTAGATGGCGTTACTTAAAAACCGATAGTTTGAGGTTAGCAGAATCAATTTCAACAATGTAAATCGAAGTTATTTGATGACCCTCATATCGCGCAGCCACAGGAAGATCCAGTTGGCCATGCAAACGTGTATATTGTGGCGCCATCTAGTTCATAAAAGACACAGTATAATTAAATGCAATTTTAAATTAGAGTACTATAAAATAATCGTTGACAACTTGTGCAAACCCATAACAACATTGAAAATAAAAAGATATTAACATCTGAATTAAAGAATCGTTACATAGACATAAAATAAATATTTCTCTCCATTTACAATAGGTAAATAACTTCAGGACTATTGCATCAAAATTATATAACGTCGTAAAAGCCAACGGACCGAAAGGAATGTTAACAAGAGAATTTTATGTGCATTTTCCCCAAAGCGATCTTAAAATTCTTATGCACCGGAACTCCCGGAGTAATACGGACGATATTCCGATGCAGAAGTTGGGAATTTGACCTCGTGCCAGCAGCAATTTGCACAAACTAAATCTTACATAGTTTAAAGACGAATACTATACACATTACACATGTACATAGTAAGCTAGTATATATATATATATATATATCTATATATTAAGTTTTACAAGAATTTTATGTACACTGGCTGGATGCATAATGTTAAGGGAGGGTGAAATGTGAGAAGTTTCGAAGAACGACCACCGAGAATGGATATCGGAAAAAGTTAAAACGATTATACCTAACGTTTCGAGGCAAGTTTTTAATCTTGTAAGTTACAGTTGACTTGCTGCAGAAAAAAACGAAAAGAAGTGCCTATTAAATGTTTCGTTGAACGATAAAGTTCTTCCAGTGGAAAGAAATTTCTCTACAATACCAAATCAAATTTTATATATATAAAAAGTAGTAGTGGCAAATGATGAGCAAACGTAATAACAATATGACAACTGGTTGTCATTTGGAATACATTGACAAATGTAGAATGTAAAATAAATATAAATGAATGAAAATGTAAACAATAAGCATAGGACAATCGGTATTACTTATGCAGTTCCATTAAATGATTTAGATCTACCTTAAACTGTTCAATTAATGTAATTAATTAAATAATAACAATGCAACTATGTAATTAAAAGAATTACGAGTAGATCTGTTGGTATTATGACAATATAGAATGTAAAATCAGTCGGCTTTTGTCAGAAATAAATTGTTATAACTGCTAGGGAAGATGTTTATATTAATACAAATAACGACCGCATATATAGCTGTCAAGTTCTTGTGACATTTTGGTGCTCACTGACCAAATTGGGTGTACATCCAAAGAGCATACTTCTGTAAAGCATTAACAACAAAAAACTAGCAAAATCAATTCAAACATAGAAGTGTAAACAAGCTTTTGAAGATAATACAAATCACTAGAGGATGGGAAAGATGCGCCTCCACAATTACTCGTAAGGATAAAATTTTAGTCCAAACAATTTCGATGCGATAGGAAATTTGTTACGTACCTATAAAATGGCACTCATTTCTTTACTGTAGAATTAGATATTTTAGGTAATGAATTTAGAGATGTTACGTGCAAACGGCGTTTCATTTTTAATTATTTATTTTCTAAGGAATAATACTTTACTTATTATTATACATTTCATAGGTTCCCTGATAATAATATTTTTGTTCTCAAACGTTTGAATAAAATATTCAATTCCCTGTAGGATTCTTTGAACTCTGTAATTCAATTTTTGAAATAGCTGTACCATATATGACGCCAAATATAAACCAGTGGGCCTGTTTAGGGGGAGAGGTATGCAAGGAGAGGACACCTGTCGCCTGGGTCCTATGAAAAACTCCTACGCCCTCGGAAAAATAATATTCCTGGACCCGATCAAATTACCAACCTCCCCAATTTACAAGCGAATTGGACAAAAAATAAAAATTAAATTACTACTTTATATTCATTAAATGTGCATTTATTTAGAAGAAAATTATTCTATGATTTCACCACTTTAGCTACCTTAGGGTGCGATTATAGTGGAGAGGCGAGGAGAGACAAATACTGCGAGTTTTACAGAGCGGTACATTCAAACAAAAGTAATTATATCTATGCGTTTATAGTGCAGCGGTGAAAAGAGAGGCGAGAAGTGCGGTGTATAATAGCGGTGCAGGTAGAAACAAACATGTTTGGTTTTTTCAGTGGCGATAAGCGCGGTCGGGAACTTACGACGAGTTTCGGCCGTTTTCGTGGTTAGCACCCACCCTTCTTCAAATAATTTAACGGTTAAGAGGGATATCTACTCCCAGCCGCTGAGGCCACTGTAGACAGTTTGATTTCCCCATAAAATTAACCGTAAATATTAATCAATTTTTAATTTTTTCACACCAAATGAAAGAGAATTCGAATATCTATGTACGCCTAGTAATATTTTTTCTAAAAATATTTTAGAATTGTCATAATTAGTAGCAGAAGTAGGTCAATATTAGACATTTTGTCGAATTTATTTTGAAATAAAAAGAAATTCAAAATTTTTCTACTAAGCGTACGTAAATTTGAGTTTTGTCTACAAACTGATGTAATTATTTATACCATTGGTTGAAATTTGTTCTTAATTTTAAGGGGAAATTGCGACCCCTGCAGTGATAATGTTTATGATTTTTCTACATTGTCAAATGGACTGGCCCGTTCAGTAGAGATCTCTCTTAAAACTTTATATTTGTATATATGTTGATATTGACATTCTAAAATATTGCCTAAACTTCTTAGGATGTTTTATTAATTTGAAATACAGGGGTTTAAATTCTCCGTCTTTTTCTCTCGCTACGTTTATAGGATGGATTGACCATCTTTTGGTCCTTTTTCTTTTCTGCATTAAACTTAAGACATGTGTTACAAGGGCACTACTTTCTGGAAGCATAAGCTTTCGAAACTTTAAAGGCGAAATTTTGGAAATACACTGAATAAAATGTTAGAGAATAGCTTGGTACAGCACTCCTCACCTCGCTATCCACAGCTCCACTATAAATGTCACCGTGCCCCGCTGTTTAGTTCACCGCTCTCCTCGTTCCGCATGTCTTTCTGCGCCGCTTCACTATAATCTCGGACTTAAGCTTGCTTTAAATAAATTGTTATACAAATGCAACTACATACAGAATATTAAACAATGTTGTTTATTATAATGTATTATTCCAAACGTCAAACAAATTATCATCACAAATTACAGATTATTGTAAATTTGTGATGTTTGTTTTTTGTTGGTTTTAGATAGTAAAAATAAGTAAAATTAATCACGTCAAAAATATTAAATTGAAAAACTATATATATGTTATTTAATACAGAAATAAACCACGAATGCACTTCATATGAAATATACATGCATAATACGGAGATATTCTATTTGGTGAACAGAATATATTGGTTTTGCCTGGTTAAAAATAGCTTGCTATCGATCAAACTTGAGCTAATTTAATATCAAATTTTAGGACCACACGAGGAATGGTGGCATCCTAATAATTTCTTTTAAAAAGTTTATATCAATCATAAATATTCGTGGTTACTAAAGATATAAATACAATGCATGATGATTAATCGAACCAACGATAGAAAAGATAGTTGATTGTGACAGAACTAGAGCAAACTCGCTTCAGTACATGCAATTTCGCGACTGTATTAAATAAAATCATACATGCATATCATAATCAATACGTTCACTGATTATCAACCAAACGGAAGACGAAATTTTTATTTCTAAAATAAATTACAGCCCAAAGTCGAGCTTGTCTTCATTATGGACATGCTATTTTCTGTATTAAGGCGGCCGCATTTTTAAAGCAATAGATAATCTATCAGTGCCAGCAGCCATACAATAAACATGATATAAAATGCTATTTCTTTGGTGAGGTAGGACATATCGCCGAAATAACGTATTACTCTTAGGAACAAATGTCATATATACAAGAAATTTTAATTTTATTTAATTTGAAGAATATAGTAGGACGTCATATATAAAACCATTAAGAATCTGTTGTGCTATCCCTCCATAATCCGGCAATGGCAAACATAAATTTTAAGTAGCTGAAAACTATCTGTGGCGGCTTAAGCGTATTAAGAAAATAAATAAACTAATATCAATTTATAATTTTAACAGTCAATTCAGCCATACAATTAACAGAATAAATTAGCCAGCAAAATGTATTCTTGTATTGTATATAATATAATAAACGTACGCTTTTATTGTTTCTAATCAAATATTTACAATTGGCCTATAGTGTGTTTCTGACATAGATTACTTTTATTGCATACCACCGGCCGTGTTCAAACAACCTGTGGGAGCTTGCGTACGCACTATATTTTGAAACAGGCTATACATTAGTAGACCTTTAGTGACATTAAAATACAATAGATTGTCCACATAAATACAGCAGTAATCTTAAAATATGTCGAATATTATTTAGAGTGATAACACCACTAAACTACAATTATTCAAATGCGGAGGAAAAAAGTATTTACTCAAATAGTTAGATGCCTATTTCCCTGATACGTTTGTACGGATATTAGCTGGCATTTGTAAGGTGCCTATTTATATCATAACAACGATACATTACAACAGCGCAAAGCACAAGCCAATAAAACTACTCGTGCAAGTCTAAGAACACGTGAAATAGTTTATCATATTTTTTGGGGCTAACTAAATAATGTAATTATGTAAGATTAGTATAAATACCAGGAACAGTCGGTCAGTTTCTAAATAATTATAGTTAAAAATAACTAGTGTACATATGCTGCATGACATGGAAAGTGCAACACCAAGAATGGGTGCGAATTTTTTGACCAAACTTGGTAGAAACGTATAACTAGTCAAAAGCAATAATTGATTAAAATTTTGTTGCGATAGATCAAGTGGTCATGACACATCTGACACTTCATTCAGTTTTCGCTGACATTAATGTGTGGTGTATTAATTGTTTGTTTGAAATTAATTTCAACGGTTTTGTCTTATTATACCTTTGTTTAACGTGTTTAAAGAGTTTTATTATGCCTAGAGTGCGGCAACGTGGAAATTATCGCCAATTAAACGAATTCGACAGAGGTCGAATTGTTGGTTTGCGAGAAGGTGGTTTTTCATACAGGGAAATTGCAAATCGCCTTAACCGGAACCAATCCACCATTATGCGCTGTTATCAATCATGGACTAGGGAAGGTCAGGAAAGACGCCAAAGAGGAACCGGAGGCCGAAGAAGAACTAATGAGATACAGGACCACCGCATTCGCTTAATGGCACTAAGAGACAGGTTTTCCAGTACCAGATTAATTGCTGACGTGTGGTTAGGTAATATTGGTCGTCCTGTAACCCTTCAAACCGTTTATCGTCGAATTAGGGGTTTCGGCTTACAATCTTATCGTCCACATCTTGTGTTACCACTTACGGCTCAACACCGACAGCAACGTTTGGAGTGGTATAGATTGCGACTGCACTAGAACGTGGAGTGGCACAGGGTGGTATTCAGTGATGAATCTCGATTTTGTCTAGGGATGCATGATGGCCGTATGAGGGTCAGACGAAGACGTGGGGAACGTCGTGATATTCAGTTTTCCGTTGAAAGGCATGTGCATCGAGCAGTGGGTGTTATGGTATGGGGTGCTATAGCATATGGGAGTAGGTCTCAATTGGTGTTCATCCAAACCACCATGAACGCCCAGCGTTACATTGATGAGGTGGTAGAACCCCATATTCAACCATATCTTCAAACGCTCGAAGACCCACTTTTCCAGCAGGATAATGCCCCTCCCCACGTAGCGAGAATTTCTATAAATTGCTTGGAAGAGTCTCATGTCAATATCTTGCCATGGCCACCCAAATCCCCCGACCTCTCGCCAATAGAACATGTGTGGGACATTATGGGACGAAAACTTATGAATTTAGCCAATCCCCCGCAGACACTAATAGCTCTCCGGCATGAATTACAGGTTGCTTGGGACACCATACCCCAAGAGGATATCGACCACCTAGTCGAATCAATGCCACGAAGAGTGAGGGAGTGTGACACTAATAGGGGCGGTTCAACACATTATTAATAAAAATTATGTTAAATTGTGTTAGTCTTTTGTTTTTTTTCTTTGAAATTTTAATCAATTATTTGACTAGTTGTACGTTTCTACCAAGTTTGGTCAAAAAATCCGCACCCCTTCTTGGTGTTGCAGTTTCCATGTCATACAGTATATTTACATTTTTCTTTTAGGTCACATAAAATGCTGATATACTTTATTTTCTAAAATGAAACGCTCTGTACATATTTACATCTTCCTGTGAAATATAAAAAAACGACTTTCAGCAAAATTAACGAATCTTTTTTAATATTAACTGAAACGGCCGATACTTGCTGGAAATCCATAATAATTAGGGTTGATGTAAAACACAATATACAAATAATTTCCAGTATTATCACAATGTATTTAAAAATAGGACATATTTTACTACGATGTAGCTTCTTCAGATATTACATTACTACTAAGTACATATTCTACAAATTTCGTAAGTGTTCAATCTTTATTCGTATATAAGCTTAATTATTATAATCTCCTAATGACTATATAATGTACTCTAAGTGAATGTTTAGCAACTAAGTCTTTAACGGTACCAATTCAAAAGCGGGAAATTACTAAGGTATATCTGGTCGTTTAACAATATATATCCATACATTTAAGTTTGTTTATTTCTAAGGCTTCAAGTAAATTTAATTTTAGGCTTTTTGGTTGTGAATTTAGAATCTCAAATTTATAGTTGAAATTATGATTATTTTCTTTTTATAATTAAAGCTCTTAAAATGTTCATGAATTCTTTTGCCAAAGTTTCTCCCCGTTTGGCCTATATACATGTTAAGTTTATAGACTCCTGATTTTTTACTCTCACTTATCGTTGTTTTATTGTTTTTTATATATTTTCATAAAGAATTGTTAATTTTATATGCTACATTTATATCTAATGTATATACAAATTTTCCTATTTTTTTGCTTGTTGTTACACCTTGTTTTTCTCTCACTCTATATGTCTTTTCCTTTTAGTTGAACACATAAATAATTTTCGAATTTTTAATTAATTTATTTTTTATTTTTCTACGCAATCTAAATTGGTTTGGTCTGCTTCGTTTGGAATATTATTGTGTAACTTTACATTTCTTTTATTTTGAAATCCATTTTTAATATCCGTGCGGCCATCTGTTGGTGAACGGATTAGTTCGTGTTGATCGAGATCTACACGCTGCCGTAGGAAGCCTTATCAATGTAGTTTTGTATTTTCTAATTTTTGGGGTTAATTATTTCATGTTTTATTTATTAATCACCCTCTATTTGTTTCTTCCACATCATCCTTTTAATTATTTGTTGTTTAACAAATAATTGTGTCTGCCCTACCGACCGAATAGTACTCTTTGCGTTGGAATATGCTGATTGGTTGTTACCAGCAAGGGGACAACTAAGCCATTTTCTCCTTAAACGGGGTAAGCACTTTCATTTTGATCGTCGAACTATAAGCAGCTTGTTACCTGTCTGAAGTACCTTCTGCACAAATTTTGGTGATATAATTAAGTAGCGTTAACGTTGTATTACGGTAATTGATAGCGGATTATTCAGGCAGAGATACGATTCTTCCGTTTATTTTCAACTTTGTTGGATATCTTTAGATAGACAGATTAATTGTCTGGTGAATTAGTTTTTTTTTTTATTAAACATATTCATTAATGCTTTTCGTGTTCTTTCCGTTCTTCTTTATTAGCTTTTACCCTTGGGTGATATAATTTCGCCACGTGCCGCTTTATGGTGAACGTTGGACGACACATGCCCTTTCTTGTCGACTCGTATACCGCCATCTTTACAAAAGTTTTTATCTTGGATGGAAATTTGGAATTATAAGAGCAATTTCTACAGCCTTATGGTGAATGGAAATTAGCCGACTCTACCGACAGCTTATGTGACTGCTTCGAGGAAAGTAACCATCCTCTACAATCTCCATACCGAGGAATTTACTTTCCAATCAGATTTTTCTTTTGTTTTATTTTTTTCCGACCTTCGAAAGTGTCGTATTACATTAGAACAATTAAATATCGATTAGGACTATACAAGTCTATTTGATAAAAATTAAATTAAGAGCATTGCTCAGTTTTCTTTTGGTTAATCTGTGCCCAATAGTGTCAGTTATCGGAGGCTCAAGCTGTATCCAGTATTTTATAATTGTAACCCATGTTCTAATTAAGCATTGGTAGCGTTATAGTAATTTTGTTGCGTAATTTAAACTTGCAAATTTTTGATTTTGAATTTCTTAACTAATTTTAAGCATATGCCAGCCGTTAATAAGGTTGAGGTTTGACGATTTGTATAATTACCATAAGTAAATTCTTTATTTTTGTGCCTTCAGCGATTCTGTTATTTAAGCGTTAACTTTAGTGATTTACAAATGTTAATTTGAACGTTGCAATTGATAATTAGTTTTGTTTAATTAAGATATACAACACCTACAGCGTGTAATTGCTGAGAAAGCATCTTATGTAATTAATTGTAAGTAAGATCTTACGTTTAATTGCGACTGTGAATTTAATCTGGTTTGTGTATATACATATCGCTTATTTGACACTTTCTTAAAAAAAAAAACAATGGTAATTACCTGTCATAAAATTAGACTTAGTTGCATTTTAGTGCATTTGGCATTTAACTACCATGTTAAGTAATTGTCTGTTTCAAGATATATACAGGCTGATCCCACTATATGTTTAATTTTATCTCTTATTTTATATTACTGTGCTGTTTGAATTATAATTTCATTACATTTTTTTTATAAACTTATTTGTAAAATATAAATTTATTGCTTCTTCTGTGGGGGTTGAACTCATACAATTCTTGGTAATTTATTTGTCATATTAAATAAACTTGTTATTTGTTGATTATATCGTATATGAATGCCTTACTACACCTAGTGCTCCCAAAAATTGTTCCTGCTGTCGGGATAAGTAACATTTGGAGTGGTCCGGATTAACAATTTGACAGCTGGCGCCTAGTCATCCACTTCAGTAATCTGAGTGACCTATGTCCCATAAAACCGAGAGCTAGAGGTACAGGATCCACCCTATCTTTTCCAACGCGCACTAGGGAAGTAAGGTAAGGCAGGCTCAACGTGACAAACAATAAAATTTCCGAAACTTTCATAAATTTATTTGGACGAGGCTACAGGTGTGAAACTCCCACATTCAGACACATCTCTAATTTACGACGGATGACGGATTTTAGTTTTCGCCATTTGCGCCTCCTCACTGCCAGGACGATCCAACGGCGAGGGTTGAGCGCTCAAGATTTGATCCTACTCTATTTGGGTTGTATCCTTTGTTTTTTTTTTGCTATTTGTTTTATTATGATCAATACTTTAAGAAAATTTTCTTTATTTAATGGAACTTGTATCAATCCATGGATCATCGAGCGGAACGCCGCTAATTTTTGACTAAATGGGTGACTAGAGCTATTATCAATGATAACATCCGTGTGTGATGGTTTGTGAAATATTGAAAAAACATATCTATTGTGTTCTCTTGACATTGTAAGGTCTAATAAATTTAAACTGGTATTTAATTTTTTTCTATCGTGAACTTAATATTTTTGTGGAGATTATTTATATATTCTAAAAATTGTTTTAATTGTCTGTCTGTTCCATTGAAAGAAGATAAAACATCATCTACGTATATGTGCAATAAGTTTTTGAAATTCGGATACCCATTATTAAACCATCATTACAAGAAATGTTTTTTATACAAAAAAAAACATATTTTTTTTTATGAATATACTGATGCCCAAAATCATTAGCTATGGAAACTAAATCTAAAATTTTACGAATTTCAAGTGTTGGAATTTAGAAATCGCAAAAGTTGAAATGTCATCCTTTGAAGTTTTATGCTCTCGCAGTATGCATTAGGAGCCACTGATATTGAAAATCCAAACGGGACAACGCTAACTCTTTCCGTTTTCGAAATAAATAAAATTTAAGTTGTGTTTAAAAAATAGTTCCGATCTTCTTATCCGACCCAAATTACCTTTGCACAGTTATTTCGACGTAATTCGAGTAAAACCATATTTTTATATTCTAAAATTTTCGCTAATTGTCGGGATTTAATTCCTTACACCTTCCATATATCCGAAGACAAGCATCCCATGATGATCATGAATTTAATTTAGCCGGGTGCAGAATAGAACATAACATGTATGTTTTATCACTAGTATAGATGATTTAACGCATAAGCTGACATTGTCTACCACGTGAAGTTGGTTGTTGTCCAAAAAAAAATAGGAAGGCTGATTGCCTTCCTATTTTTGTTATTCAAAGTTAAATATATTTTATAGTTTTATTAATAGCTCACTAAGCTAATATTTTAGTGTTTAAATTAGTTAATATGTATATATGATAAATTAGAAATTTACCACTGCAAAGCGCACTACATGCTGAAAAGACCCTAATAGGCCGAAACGTGTCCATGTCTCATTAAACAATGGTACTATATTTTCAAATCTCTTGCGGTTTTTAGCGTTAGCATTACAAAATTTTTAATCTGACATTATTTCGTATAATACGATATAAAATTACATTAGCACTACATATAATGTAACAATGTAAACCGGTACTAGTTGCATCGCATTCAGTTTATTTCCCCACTAAAACAGAAGTACAAATAAAGTTTTTATTTTACCGAAGAAATGCATAAAAATTTATTATCGAGACAATGCGTATACATCTAGGTACCTTCCCTTAAGTAACCACAGCTATCTCATTCTGCGAATGGCACACCTAAAAAGAAAGATAATCGGCGAATAAAACCTACATTTAAAACTATGAGAAAGGTTATCAAGTAGGAACCGACAATGTATGATTTGATTGAGTTTAACTATAAAATGTTTTATTTTGCTATAAAGTGTTTTATCGAGATCTAATGGAATTTAGAAATAAAAACGTACTCTGTATCAAAATAAATATGTATGTGTATAAAGTATTACAACATTTGAAGTGAATATGTCAGTAGACTAGTTCCAACACTGCATTTTTGTATTAAAGGTCGCCTAGAGTAACTGCGATATTTGGCTTGAGCGACCAGCCAAAAACAATGTGTCTCTTAATAATAATATCGAATACCTTCCGATTAAGGGCAGATGATAAATGCTTTGTAAATTTGAAAGTCTGGAAATTATCATCCAGACCTTCAAATTTACAACAGAAAAGGAACAAACAATAAGTAAAATTTTTATATTTAACAAAAATTCGAGAAAATGAACTTCTTCAGATAAATACTTAAATTATAATTTTTGTCAATCCATATTAATCAAGAAACTGTCATTATTTCGCAAATAAACAGAGCATATTTGCAAATATATGTTACAGTTTTATTTTAATGTCTTAATTACTTAATGTTGGTTATCTGACAAAGATAATATCTACATTATGCAAACGTTTTCATTTTTTTATTTTGTTTGAGTTCATTGTACCTACAGCCATTAAACTACGAAAAGATATTGTTTTATTAAACGGCTAAAAAAGAAACGAATGCATATGCAGGGTATATCACGACGAGATTTCGTTAGAGCAATATAGAAAATAGTAAGAGTTGAGTTTTGAAATTTCGCAAATATTAGTTTCGCCATAAGCTCTTTCGATTTAAAATAGTTTTGAATTTTTGCTTCTTCCGGTTACACCGGAAATGGATATCAACTTGCTTATTTTAAATAGAATACCCCATTTTTTATGATTGATTCGTATTTCAAACTTAATTTTAAGGATAGTTTGTCTGATAAACTTTGCCTCTAAAGTTAGCCATTTTTGAAGTATTTCAATTTTTGTAAAAAAATGACAGCTGCAGAGTATTACTCATAACAACATTCTAAATAATTGAATGCATGCACATATTTAAAATTTTAGGTAATCATTTTGGAAAGTATAGTGGTTCAAATGCGGAATTATAAACTTTTCAAAATAATACAGGGTGATCAGAAAACCATGTTAAACATTTCATCCAGAAAATATCAATATCTTGTTATTTTTAAATAGCAATCTAAATTTTTTTCAACTTCATTGGATTGCACGTTCAAAATTAGGGGCAGTATGTATTTACTTCTCTATTACTATACGTCTTAGTTTCAAAGTTATTTTGGAAAATGTATCATTTCCTTTAAAGTTTATTTTGTATAATCAGTTAGGCTATGGAAACTCATGTAAATAAATAAAAACAAAACAAGTCATCGTTTAATAATATCCTAAAACATCTAAATGAAAACTACACTATATCGAGAAGAAGTAGTCTTAATAATACATAGTTTCTAATAATCTTAAATAAAACTCTCAAACACATCACCACCTCTTTCTAAACACGTTTTTATTCTTTTTAAAATGTTCGTACGCGTGGCACGCTGAATCATGGTACCGTCTAGATTATTGAATGCGCCTAGCACTCTGGCCATCATATCTTCTTTGGTGGTAGCACGTATACTCTATACTTTATCTTTAACATAGCCCCAAATAAAATAACCTAGGGGCGTTAAATCAGGTGATCGCGGTGGAAACCTATAAGGTCCTTTATTTCCGATCCACCTATCATAAAATATGTTGTCTAATACTTCTCCAACAGCTCTGATACTATGTGCTGGTGCACCATCCATCTGAAACCATACACTACTAGCTTCTTCTGCCGACAGTGTATTTAAATTTAAATTTGTGACGTTTCTTAAGATGTCTATAAATCGCTCACTATTTCCTTCTATTCTATTTTCTTCATAAAAATGGAAAGCAAATATTTTGTTATGTTTAATAGCACAAAATACATTAAAACTCCAAGACTCTTGGAAACGTCGTTGCCTAACAACTCGAGGATTATCTTCGAACCAAAAATGGCTATTGTGTCGATTAGATATTCCATTTCTACAAAACTTTGCTTCATATGTCCATATAAGATCTTTTATGAAATCGTCGTCTTCTTGTGATTTCATTAAAAACCACTCACAATACTGCGCTCTTGTTACAAAATCAGCTTCATTAATATGTTGAACAGGTTGAAATTTGTAAGCATGCCACTTGTTCTTTTTCAAAATTCGACGTATTACTAGGATGTGCTGTAAAGTAAGCAAATGCTGTTACCTCCACATTTTCACTATCAACACCAGGTTTTTTTTAGGTTGTTTTCGGCAAGAATGATCCGAAGGAAATGCAATTTTTTAAAAGATTGCTCAAGATACTTACTCTTGGTAGGTTTTGACCGATTTGGATATTTCTCTGTATAAACACGACATGTCCTGTCAATTACGCTCGTCGTGATATACCCTGTATACATATAAACTCATTATAAAGAAAGAGCTTTCATGTATTTAATGAGACTTAAAAACAACAGGTTAATTCCAATTTCATATCTCTGTGCGTATTCTTTTGATAACCTTGATTATTGGCGATTAGCAAAGTATCAGACTACCAAAAGAATTTTGAGAAAAACGAAAGAAAAATTCATAATCTCATTTATCCATTATAATAGGAAGCTAATGGTTTCCTACCACCCAAATTACAATAAACTACATGGAGTGGAACATTATATTCTAACCTAGAATGCCCGGAGACTCGACTCGACTATACTATTTCGAAAGATAGAAGATTCTGTAGCCGGAGCTAAATGAAGCAGTTAACCGTCGTTTGCCTTTAATTAAATTCAAGCTTATGCATCTCCGAACAATATGAAGTAATAGACGTGCTTATGTCCGTTGACTGTGCCAGTCCTCAATAGCATTTGGGTCGGGTATCTCTTCTCTCCTTGCGGCATCCACTTTTACGGTCGAAAAGGATGCGCGCACGAGATTCGGTGCCTGAAGAAAAGACTGTCATTTACATTGCGTCCGTCTTTGACTTATTTGCATACAGAGTAAAAATTTTACTGCCAGGAATGGCAGATTAAAAAACTTCGCCACTTATCTGTCGGTTAAGGAGCCGAGAGTCGAAGAGTTTTGATTGTATGTTAACGACATTAAGGAGTCGCTGAAAAGAAGGTAATTACAAAAATATATTTCCTTGTACTTGATGAACAAACTCTGAAATAATCCCCAAAAAAACCGCATGCAAGAAGTTCACTTAAAAAGAAGTTGAAATTAGAATATCGTTGTGTGTATTTTTTTTTAATTTTATTAAAAGCCAATTTACTTATTGAGTGTATTTGATTTATTTATCTGATTTAGAAGGCATACAATCAATTTATTAAATATAAAACGTGTTTGTGTATACCTGTAATATGAATACACGTGCAAAAATAAAATAAAAACAATGCAATACAAAACAAATTGAAGTAATAATTCGGAGAATACATGAATCATGATAATTCTTAAAATGATTTTAACTTGTGACAAAAAGTTTCCCTCATTCAGGCTTTTTAGTATACTGGCAAGTTCGCTAAGGACTTTTGTTTCCCAGTACAATGTTCCCATTTTCGGTTATTCTAGTCTAGTTGTTTTTGGTCCTTGTGGGGTAGTTATGAATGTCAAAGTGTGAAAACCTGCTGTTGCTGGACTGGTGTGTATATTGAGACATGAGTGGATATATACACAAACGACAATGTATGAGTTTCCTGCTCTTTAAATCCATCTATCGGTCGAACTAGGTTTGCAATTTATGTTTGTCAGTGCAATAATTGCTTAATATCAGGGTATTATGAAGTGATTGGAATTTTAAGCTAAAGATGGCGTTAATTATCAAGCAAGTCTACTGGTATTTAAAAGCATGTATGATCATTGCAGCCATTTAGAACGTTAAATTTTTGAGAAAATGTGTTAAATAAATATGTTAATATATTAATTATAATCAAACAGCTAAGAATTAAATAAATGATTTTCTTACTTGATCACAATCCAATATATATTAATATCATAATATATATATTGTTAAATAATAGTATATTATGCAATGAGCATTTAATGATAGCTATTAAGACACGAGTAAGAAAATTACAATATGAGGCGAAGCCGAGTATTGTAATGAATACGAGTGTCTTAATAGCCATTAAATGCGAGTTGCATACACTATTTTTTCTACGACCCCATAATAAAACATTATTTTTTGAACATTCTATATCATAAATTGAGGTTAAAATTTTACATGCACCTTTGCGAGTTTAGCTGGTAATAAATTGTTGGTGGTTACTAAGGCTTGTTCCATAATTTCTGGTGGACTCAAATTTTACATTTCACTGTCATTATCCCTCATTTTTACCGTTTATATTTTCAAAAAATGAGATGTGGCCACCACACGACTTTCTTATCCGGTCCGAATTTTAAAATTTCATTTATACAAAATATATTCCAAATCCAACTCTAAATACTTTTGTACTCTTCATAAATATATATAGAATGCATAATTTACGACATATTTGCAAAAAATCGCTATTCGATAAGAGTAAAGGTGGTACTTCCGGTCTGAATTTTGAAATTTTTTTTATACAAAAGATATTTAAAAGTATGTTCTAAATACTTTTATACTCGTGATGTACCTGCCTAGAAAGCATGACTTGCGAGATATTCGCAAAAAACTGATTTTCGATAAGAGTAAAAGACCTACTTCCGGTAGGAATTTCGAAAAACTTTATTAAAACAATTTTTCTCAAATTTAATTTTGAGTACATTTGAATTCTTTATAAATTTGTTTAAACTTAGTAATTGACGAAATATTTGCAAAATTCGATTTTTTCACTGAAGTAAACTACCACTTCCGGACCGCTATCGCGGTCACACACACAGAGACAGACAGACAGAGAGAGAGAGAGAGAGAGAGAGAGAGAGAGAGAGAGAGAGAGAGAGAGAGAGAGAGAGAGAGAGAGAGAGAGAGAGAGAGAGAGAGAGAGAGAGAGAGAGAGAGAGAGAGAGAGAGACATTTTTTAAAAACCACTTTTTTGGTATCAGGGGACCTCAAAACGTGGACATCTGCAAAAATCTCGAGGTCGAAAATTTTCATCATCACAATACTTCCTTATACTACGTATAAGAAAGTAAAAAGCACAAATTTTAAGTACTTACTTGTAAATTGCAGAGAACTGTCACATTTATTTAATTTGTATATCTGTCCGATATGCAGTCGCCATATTCAATATTGTTTGAATATTCGAATGTCGCATATTTATTGGATACAAACTTGTATCGTAATGAAAAATCTCTATGCCTATTGGATATAAACTTGTAACATAATGAAAATCTGTATCGTAATGGACATCGTTAAAGTACAGGTTCGGCATATCTAATAATACAATTAAAGTATGGAAGTAGAAAAAAATATTATTTATATATACAAAGAAATTGTAAAGAAAAACCAATTGGAATGTGTGAAAAACTTGCAGTGTGGAACAGATGGTCAATGCATTTATTTGTTTTCATAGTGCTTTAATATGTAGGAAACTTTTTAAATTGTTTGAAAATTTTATACTGTATTTTAATGTGCTTCGTTTTTAGTTGTGATATAGTAATTTCAAAATACATTCTTTGTTTGTATGGTTTTTCTCGACAGTGCTATGTTACTGTGAGTTACTAATTGTCGCATTAGTTTAATGAACAAAATTGTATACCTTGATTTCTTTCATTAAAGGTCTAATGTAGATTGAAAACACACAATCGAGACGTCACACTACATTACATTATGTCAGTTAAATTATGTTGTATTTTAAAATAAAATGTTTGGAATAACAAAAATAAAATTATATAACTTTACAAAGACAATACGGTATATATAATCTCTGTTAGACGATTTTAAAAACTAAACATTTCGTAGTTACTAAAAAAGTATATTTGTCAATAGAAATAGAAATAAAGCTGGGTTTGCTAAAGAAAAATTAAAATTTATCAGGGCATAGAACTATACTTCGGAAATATGTAAGTTAAATAAAATCGAAACCACTTAAAATTAGCATAAACTTAATCCACATGTATGGTTTTCTGTATCCTGCTAATTTTCACTGGACTATGGCTTAGATATTCGGAAAATATCGTTGCTCTCAAACAACGGCTACACGTGGTCCACACTATGTAAATTTGATTGCCTAATGTTTAGGGCGAGTTTCGTTCCCTGCTGTGTATACACCGTGTCCAAAGTTATTGGTACACTATTGATATCTCCGTTATTTCTTCAGCTACGATTTCGGTTAAATTAGCAAATTATTAGAATTTTTAACGCTGATTTGTATGTAGTTCATAAAAAAATAATTGAATAACTTGTTTCCAAAGAATTTTGATTCTTTTTTTAATGAAACACTCTGTATGTACATATTTAGAAAGATAATTTTATTTGTGATATAAAAACTTCAATACACTACTGTCCTTAAACGAATAATAAAGCATGTAGTTGTGTTGGATTTTAGTTGATGTCAAAGAAACATCGAAATTGTCAATAACGTACTATGACTGGTTCTGTTTCGCTTGATAAGTTATTTAAAATAGTTGGTTATTTGAATTTCTGTTGTGTTCTTTAGTTATCTTTTAGTAAACAACTTATTGCTAAAAAGTTTGAAAATCTAAAAATTTGTTATAATCATTTATTCTTTCATATATATTAAAAATAGTGCCGTTTACGCATTTAGGAAAGTGTGACATGCTAGAGGCATATCTAATTTGTAGAAAAAATGCAAGAAGTGTACTTCGTTACTATCAAAACACATATGTGAATCGTCAATCACCAAATCAATATTATTTTCTAAGATTGTATAGATAATTTCGAAGTAATAAACAAACATTTACGATGCGAAGAAGAAAAAAGGATTATCTAATATACGGAGAAACGGAAGTAAATGTGTTAGCTTATTTCGAAACCAATCCAGAAAAATCCATTCGAAGTTGTAAAAGAAAATTAGAATTGAGAAAGAGTACAGTGCACGGTAACCGTAGCTTCAAAAATAACGGAGATAGCAATAGTGCCCCGAATACTTTGGACACGGTGTATACTTCATTATTTTTTTAGCATGTGTTCTCTTTCTATCTCCATAGTTAGAGCTTCGATTAAATTAAATTACCTCTAATTGCAAATTATAACACTACTATTAGTGACTCTAAAAAGTTGTATTTTATGGAAGAAAAGAAACCTCAGTTTGTACAGTACACACACCGAGTCCTGACCGATGGGAGGAGCCTCGACCTATAAGTCGCGCAGATTTATAGGTCAGTGTGTGAAAGAGAAAGTAATCGGAAAAAAGAAATGATAACATTTGTTCATCATCGCATACATTAGCCGGACGAACGAGTAAATGCAGATAAGAAATTGTAATATACTGAAAAGAGATACATATATGTGTAACGCTTGACAATTTTTGCAGACTGCTCGTGCTTATCCTAATATTATAAGGATCCACTGCGCATCTTGTGGGAGGGTCATCTCACCGGTCAGCTCTCGGTCTCCGAGCTGTACATAGATACGTAAATACTACATACAATTGATAACATCATAGTCTTTATAAACTGCACAATTTTATATAAACATAACCTCAATGGTACATTCAAAAAAATATCTATAGCAAGACTTCTAAGAAAGCAGTTTTCTTATGGAATAAATGCTTATACTCTTAATAAGCTTAAGTTTAAATGTACTCACATAATATTTACAATTAATTTTGACATCTAATTGCTTAATGAAATTATAGTAACATCAAGTTGTTAATAATACATATCAATACTTGAGATGTACTGTTACAGCTCAAAAGGTATCCCTGTATAAATGTATATTTTCCAAACCCTTTATTGCCTCTGTAAAGTTTTTGAATGATTTCCAATTTATTCGTGGACATAATGTCAGCCCAACTCTTCACGGCATGGGGCATAGCGGCGGCGAACTATCCTGTATTATAGATCGACAAAGATGTTGCGACCGGGGTAAGAATTGAGTAGGTTACACAGGTAAGTTAAATATAGAGATCAGAGCACAAGAGTTTAGGAATAGAAGATTGATCGATTTCCAATGCGCCATATTTGCCCCTGCTTACAGAAAGGAGATTGTTTTCTTAAGAATTTATCGAAAATTACATTTTAAATTGATTTTACTATGAATGCTTATTTTCTAAGCATAATGTTTATTTAATATCTAAGGAATGTCATTGCTTGTGTAATCTTTTTTCCAAAAATTCGAGATGACATTTTCCCTGTCATCTCAAACTGTAGCTTGTACTTTCCGACCGCTCATACTAAATTGAAAGGCAACTAATTCGTTAAAACCTAACCGAAATGCTGTTCAAGCAAATCCATTCGTGGCATAAACGTCAAAGGAAAAGGAGATGCGAGAAACCTTGTCTTAGCATAACTTCACACCCGAGAAAAAATAGCGAGCACGAATGCGAAAACGAAAAAAGAGAAGCGGTAGGAAGACGTGTACTTGTTAGTTCACAATTCCAAACGGAAACTTGGTCGACATTAATAAGGAAAGTTTTATCGCTGATAGTAATCCATTTCAATCCGAAAATGTCGCATTACTTGACACCAAACCGTCGCGTTTGCAGTACGAAGAAGCGGTAACGTGGAAAGTGTACAGCTCGCTAAAAATTGACCGGAGTGACGCTTTTATAAAACGACACTTTGTCGTAATCTCCTACGACATCCTCCCTCATTTTTCAAAGGCACTCTCCAGCAAGGGAAATGTGAATACGGTGTATGTCCAATAAACGACGAAATTGCCTCTGTATAAAATAAAATACTGATCGAATTCCTTTACGAACGTTCTGACAAACATACTGCGGTAAATTGCCAATATGTTTTACGAAATCCTTTATCGAAACTATTTCTGCATTGTTGTATACATATTTCCTGCAAATCGCAACTGCACAATTCAACTATTCATATAAACGTCTATTCCCGACCAAACAAGAAAACAAAGAGCTAAAAGAGCAAAAAAAGAGTAGCTACAAAAATTTTTCTTGAAAATTTTTGAGGTAAGCAATGAAGTAATTGATATTGTGTAGATCAAAATCGATAAGTGATGAATAATATTGTTTTTGTACCACTATTAAAAATCATAGCATTTTTACACCTAATAAAACGCCTTTCTGCGAATGAACTAATATAATAACAGGTAAATAATGACAAAAAATAAAGCGAATGCCGCAACCATGCAATCCCAGTAATATATCAAGTTGTCAACCGTCAAAATTCATTGTAGTTTTTGCATCGTCGATATATACCACAAATCATACATAAAATCTACAATTTATAAATGCTCGACCTCTAAGGTAAAATAAATAACTGTGTTTTAGGTTAACAATAACAAGATATGTATAATAGTATAATATGGAAACAATATAACACGTAACTATTACAGATGTAAAGAATTATTTAATTTATTTATAAAAATTGATAGTGCAATTATAGCATGTCAAATTTATTGATGGTTCAATTCTATTTGAAAAACCAGGATTGTGCAGATCTGTAGGCACATTAATGTCAGTATAATTAATTGAATTAATTCCATAAGTATTTACTATCTCTTCAGTCGAAATAGATCCTGATTGTACTGCTGATGTTGATGGAATTTGATTCATATCGAAAATTCCTGTATTTATTGCAGGTGTGGTTGCCTAAGTAGATGTAGGTAGACCTTGTAACGTACATGCTATATTTTTTTTATTTACTAGAGAATCTTCGATATAACTTTCAGCTACACTAGAGACTTCCAACTACCATGTTGTTTTAACTGAATGATATTATGTTACCACCATTTGCAGCTAAAAGTGTAGCCGAGGTTCTACGGAAAGGATTTTTTTTTGGCATCTGTCGTATTGTGTTATGTCCAATGTTTTGTCTAGTACATTTACCATTACGTACAGTAATAAAGAATTTTGCTATATCTGGAATTGGTCAAATTTTTTAATAGTTTTTAATTATTTTGATCCAAAGTGGCTCCATTATTATAAACTTTCGAGATGAACCATTTTTGCTATTGGGGATGTGAATAATAACTAAATCATCTTCCATGACGACATCAGAAATTAAGGAATTTTATAATTTCCTCGGGTAAATACTAATGATTTTTTGGGTTTATAATTTTAATTTTTTTCTTTTTAAAAGGGCAACTAATTTAAAATATTTTGATATGTTAATATCCTCTTTTAGGCCACGTGTAGCTTTCAACATTGAATAATGCGCCCCTAAAGCCGAGGGTTTTTTATTTTTTGAATATTCTTGAAAATAAGCCAGAAGTACGTTTTCAGAAGTATTTTTGGAATTACACCATTTTTTTAAATTCTGTATATGTTTTCATGTATAAGTGTTTAGATTTATGCGGAAGCAAGTTCTCAACTGCCTGTTCTGCAGTCTCGCGCAATTCAGGTGGTGTGCATCTAAACTCTTCAAACATTATAAATGGAATAAAAAATAATCTAATAAATACTTGGCTTTTAGTTTCGTCCAAAGTTACAAATCATCGGTCCGTATTTTTTCGAAAATGAGCGAGGCCAGAGAGTGTAACAGTTAATTCTGACTGCTACACAACAATGTCGCGAGATTTTTTATGCCCGCAACTGCATTAATTTAAATGATTTAATGCGCGGGCATGGTTTCAATAAGATGGTGCGACATGCCATACGTCTAGTAATTGGCAGTCATAAATGAGATGTTTGAAAAGAAAGTTATATCGCGCCAAGGGAATATTGAGTGGCCTCCCAGGAGTCCAGACCTAAACCCCTGCAATTTTTTTCTCTGGAGATACTTGAAGAGTCGCGTTTACACCAATAAGCCTGCTACAGTGGCCCAATTCAAGAGGAATATTGATCAAGAAATAACTGCTATTCCACATGCAATAGGCAAAAGAGTTACACAAATTTAAGGTGCATCAAGCTGACGCATATATTGCTGTGATTACAACAATATATTGTTTAAATGAATGCTGAGAATTAATTAAAAATGTCACCTCTTAACCTATAAGTCTTATACCCTACAGCATCTCATTCATTGTTTGTTGTGAGTTCCAGTAGTTTCTTTTTTTATTCCAGTGTGTTTCTTATTTAGCTTATATTTGGATAAGGTCGATAATAAAAGAAAGTTTAGTTTTCATAAAAAAAATTGTTTATAAATCATTTTATAAAAATACTAACATAAAACATTGTTATTGGACAGCTGGATCATGTATTTTCTTTTTATAATATCAAAAAACATAGAAAACATATAATTTCTTTTATATGATTCAAAAAAAAATATTTTCCCATACGAAACTAATTTCATATCAACAAAGACATACATTCACACATAGTGCCTTTGATGATTAAAAATTTCGCAACGTGAATGTCCTGAACATGACCTATACCAATCGTCAAATACATACATTCACACATAGTGCATTTAAACGGCTTGGCGCTTGTCGATCAAGAACATCCCTTGTCTATTCGTATATGTCCACTTGAAATTTAAATTAAATTTTTATTAAAGTAATCGTTAATAATATCTTCAATTCACTGAAAGTACACATTCACACATTGTACTTCCAATGTCTCCGATACCATAACTTTTTTCCCATTATTTCAAAAAAATGAATTCTATTTAACGAGATAATATTTGTTTATATTAATAATGCTTAACGCCTTGCTGAGAGTAAATATTCACACACAGTACACTCAGAGTACGTCTTACACCATTAACTATTTTATAGTTGAATATTTATTTCAGAAACTTACTTAAATTCATCATACAAATGGTTAAATTCCATCTTGTACATGTCCTCCATTTTAAAAAATAAATCTCTTAATACAATACAAAAATATAATTGTGAAATGCAAAAATATTAACTAGCAATTATCGAACTAAAATTAAACTTGAATGCTAAATAAAAATTTATATATTGAAAAGTAATAAATGTGTTGATCGTAGTGTATTAAAATTCCTACGCTTATCAAAAATTTTATGCGTCTACCAAATTCAAAGTACAAGATTCATCTCACATCTCATCGTTTTTCGCGGTCATTTATAACTTTTCCTTTTGAAACTAAAGACAACTATCCACTCACAGCGCCACGACTCCCACACTAACATTTATGTTGGCATTGTCTAGTTCATATTTATTTTCTATAAGTTTTCTCAGTCGCATATACCTATTCCACTTTTTGACAGTTAATGAATATACACATGTCGCCACTCACAAATTGTTTATTAAAAGTTTAAGCACACTTGCGATTCTTCGTCTTCGGTAGGTATATTCTGCTTTTATTAATGCCATCACTCATTATGCTTGTAAATGAACCTATTACCTCTCTCATTATTAGTTATATACCTCCTTTTTCCATTAATTAAAGTTATTCGTACTTTCTTCTTGTAGATATCTTTGTTGGATATGATTGGAAATACATTGTACACCACTGGAATCCTCTTCGCTAGAACTGCATTACGAGGAATACAGACTTCCACAACACCACCTCCATGCTCTATCCAGTCCCTTTCGGCTTCCAGTATGTTAACTTGCAAACAACTGTCAACAATGTTAATGTTATTTCTTCTTTGTAGGTTGTAAAAACCACACATGATTCATTCTGCTATCTTTGATGCCCTTACATTTATGCATATAACATTTCAAATATGTGTTTCTACCTATATATGTTTTTAAATTTAAGTGTCAGGTATTTATTCTATAACTAAATATGATCATAAAACTCTCCCATGAATTGAGATTGTTGTTTACGTCTGAGATCTATTTATTTTTATTCAAATTGATGTTTTTCATCTCGAGCATGCCGAATATGGCCTTGCTGTGTTTTCTTATATTCAAATCATACATTGTGCATGTCTTTTCTATAATAAATATGGAATGTAAAGATGTAATTTGTGTTTATTTCTATATCTAAATTCTTATATTTAAGCTTAATTTATACTATTCTCTTAATGACATTGCCCCTTAAAGGTTAGGCAACCCATTCTTACTTGTAAGACCTTTGACTTATACTTACTATATTAGACTACACCTTTTAAACAAAATTTGATAATTTTATTCTACAACTTAACTATTTAATAAAATTTATAATACTTAAAATATTATAGATCACGACAATATAAATGATGTTATTTTTAATACATAAATTTCCCTTCTGTCTATTTTAATTTAAATACAAATTTGTTATGACACTGCTTTTTTTTTATGAACTTCTCATATCCATTCAACTTAATGGCCCAGCCTGTACTACCTATATCTACAAGAAGCATAATTAGCAAAGAGATGCACGCAAGTCTTCAACAATATCCAACTATTACAACTTCATTTATGAAATGCGCAAACAAGGAAAAGTTATATAATGTCATTCCGTCGCGAGAAACAAGGATAACAAAACAATATCCTTCCATTTCCGCACGAACTATAAAACACATCGCAAGAAGGAAGTGAAGTTAAGGACGGCAATTCTCAAGTAGCAGACAAATGCAATTCGCCTCCTCTTTTTTTCTTTATTTCCTTTTGTATTCTTTTACGGCTGAAATGAAACAATTAAACAGCTATTTAACCGCTCATGATATTAGGGGTGTACGCTTTCGTCGCGGAGAACGGCAAACGTTGAATTCTAATGAAGCGACTAGCCCCTGGGTAATTTCTACACATCGCGAACGTTTGTGTGTTCCTAGGACTGGATGACAGGCGGGCGGCTCTGAAAATTTATACGTTTACTGTCATCCGGGGAACACTATCCAAGTAGAAGCGGTCTCGGTTTTGAAATTATGACGATCAACACCGCAAACACGTTCCCACATTCGCCAAACATACACTCATTCCCGTGTACGTATTAAGGATATAGTACAATTACATTAAAATTTGCCCCGGTAATGTGATTACACGGATCGTGCGTGGAAATTCGGTGGGATTTCGCGCGATTGAGATTTGAAAATTTATTAACGGCGAATGTCATCTGTGCGAGGCTCTAAAGTCGGAACGTCGGATATATATTGCCCCGCCATATAAACGTAATTGTTGTACTAAACTTACTTCGACTGTTGTTCGAAGGCAAATGCGGAAAGTTTTCGGGATTATGGATGTGAGCGCGACCGTTTTTAGGCGAATTATAGTCGCGAAGTCGGTTATCTTCCGGCATAATGCGGAGCGAAAAACAACGCATAAAAGCCGAAGTTGTTCTAATCTTCGAACGTATGTTCGTTCGTTCTGTAGTATCTCAATTGCTCGGATGCCATTTAAATGCTTAAGGGTGGGATTGTACGCGTAATTTATGGATCCGATGCAACCAAATATAGACTTCATGAAACACGTATAAGCTTGATAAATGAATGCATAATTTATTCTTTTGCTATAAGCATTAAATAGTTAAATAACACTGTTTCAACAACAAAATATTTTATAAACGTTTTCGTCACTTCAAGTGCTATCAATTTTGGGTTGAGAAAAGCGAGTTCTACAAAGACATTTTTTTATTAGCTCTTGTTGTTGTGATACGCAATAGCCGAAAGTATTCGTTACATATACTGTCGCGAATCAACACTCTGTATAGTACTAAAATTATTGCCGCGGTAACCTGATTCCGGACTTACCTAGCATCCTGTCTGCCGTTCGATGAGTTCAATGGAAGTTGATCGAACGGAGGAATGTGCAACTCAGCGAAGTAAGGACGGACTCGGCGTTACCGAGGTAATAAAAGAAGCATATTCCGAACAGGATGAATAATTATTAAGTGATCTTCCGATAGGACGATCACTTGCGATCTTCGCAGTACTTATTATTGTGTTTCCTAGTTGTTCTTAGTGCTTAATAAATAAGTGTGTTAGAAGTAGTATTTTATTCAGACAACTCAATCTCCTCGCCCCTTGAGAGTTCAAGTCCAGCGAAGAAGAAAAGGTAGGTGCCTTTTGCTTTTTTATAATTATAATAGCGAGTGCACCCCCAGGGCAACCCCTCGTCACGGATTAGAGGCCTGCGACGATAAAATTAAAAAGGCCACCGTGACATTGTGGTGGAGGTGCCGAGCAACGATCCCTGTACCTCTCGCATAATGTCACGGTGGCCTTTACTTGTTGTTCTTAGTGCTTAATAAATAAATGTGTTAGAAGTAGTATTTTATTCAGACAACTCAATCTCCTCGCCCCTTGAGAGTCCAAGTCCGGCGAAGAAGAAAAGGTAGGTGCTTTTTGCTATTTTTATAATTATAATAGCGAGTGCTCCCCCCAGGGCAACCCCTCGTCACGGATTAGAGGCCTGCGACGATAAAATTAAAAAGGCCACCGTGACATTGTGGTGGAGGTGCCGAGCAATGACCCCGGTACCTCTCGCACAATGTCACGGTGGTCTTTACTTGTTGTTCTTAGTGCTTAATAAATAAGTGTGTTAGAAGTAGTACTTTATTCAGACAACTCAATATCCTCGCCCCTTGAGAGTCCAAGTCCGGCGAAGAAGAAAAGGTAGGTGCTTTTTGCTATTTTTATAATTATAATAGCGAGTGCTCCCCCAGGGCAACCCCTCGTCACGGATTAGAGGCCTGCGACGGTAAAATTAAAAAGGCCACCGTGACAATACCAACAACATAAAAAGTCCATTTTTTTTAACTCTTCGTTCACAATGTTTTTCTTCTGGAGCGCAAATTTTGCTTTTTGCATCTTTGTTTAATTGGTTGCTTTTGAAATTTTTTTGTGCCAATTGCTATGCCCCTCCCCCCTGGAGAGTTGGAGTATGTAGTCAAATGACTACAGTGTGATTCAATAATAAAATTCTGACTTAGGTGATCAATAGTGAAATAAAAGAAAAAAAGGAAATCTTGATATTAGGTATTACATTATATTATTATTACTTACATTACTTTGAATGAATCGCTATTCGGTAAGAGTAAAAGTGTTACTTCCGCTCCGAATTTTGAAATCTTTTTTATACAAAAGATATCGAAAACTATGTTTTAAATACTTTTATACACGTAACGTACCTGTCTAAAAAGCTTGACTTGCGAAATATTCACAAAAAACCGATTTTCGATAAAAGACCTACATCCGGTAGGAATTTCGAAAAACTTTTTAAACAAAATTGTTTTCAATTTTAATTTTAAGTACATATGAACTCTTTATAAATTTGTATAAACTTAGTATTTGACGAAATATTGGCAAAATTCGATTTTTTCACTGAAGTAAACTGCTACTTACGGTCCACCGATTTTACTGAAAAACTAATCAGATCTCAAGAGGGAGATTATACACGTAAATACAAAATTTGGAATTGATATCTCCAACGGTTTGACCGCTATCGTGGTCACACACAGACACACAGACACACACAGACAGACAGAGAGACACACACACAGACATTTTTTAAAAACCACTTTTTTGGTATCAGGGGACCTCAAAACGTGGACATCTGCAAAAATCTCGAGGTCGAAAATTTTCATCATCACAATACTTCCTTATACTACGTATAAGAAAGTAAAAAGGAAATCTTGATATTAGGTTTTACATTATATTATTATTACTTTACATTACTTTGAATGAATGTTTAAATAACTTGTTCTTTTTAAAAAGCAAAGATGAACTTTGCACTTATTGCATATAATTCTAGAAAAATCTTTGGAATTAGTATTTTTGCAGAGAGGCAAAACTTTTGTCGTCGTGGATGGGCCAGTGCCCAATATTATCGTATCGGATGTCACTGATCGGCCGAACCTCATCGAACTCTGCGGCTTGAAGTTGAAATTAATCATCGGGGCCCATTTCTTTCTGATGCCATAAAAAAAATGGGAGTTATTTATTGCAGCTTTTTTCTTCAAATAACTCTATATTTTGGTGTCAAGTTCTGTTCCCCTATATAACCCTTGACAGCTTGGTTGTTTGGAGCTACTGGTCTTACATGGCTTGGGCCAGGCTGTGGTTCGGTAATAATTGTTTCGGAAACATCGTCAGATTCAGACACATGGGATTTGTTTCCTCTTCGTTGCAAATCGTCCTCGTCTTAGGCATCTGACTCAGTTATAACAAATTAATAAATATTACTCCAAAAAACGCCACTAGAAATGTGGCATGTACCTTTCAAACCCCTTACATCAAACTCTTTGGATACGTCATCTTCGTGGTCGTCAGTGAAGTCCTCGATGCCGAATAAATTTTCCGCCAAGAAATTAACAAATAATATCGTTTTTTTTTAAAGTTAGGTTATGTTTTTCTTATGTCTTGAAACCGTTGAGTCACGGAGTAGCCAAATGATTACACTGATTTTTAAGAATTAGAAACGGGCTGATAAAGTCAAAGAGATATTTTTTTATTATTGCACACGCACAATTAAACTTTTTTCCCTACGTTTTGGACGGTTCCAAACTATAAAGATAAAGATAGGGCTTAAAATAAACGTTTGTGATTGGTTGAAATCGAGTGTGCATTTACACCGGCAAAATAATCGCATTTAGCTCGTTCTGTCAAAAATTTGTTTACTGACAGTTTTGTTCAAAGATTTTGTCGATTTCCGTATTTTACATAGTTATTTGTTGTTAATATTCTTAAAAAATAGTTCTTCTTAGAACTCGCAAGTGAAATATTCATTTGTTAAGGTATTTTATCAATTTCGTTATTTCGTAATCGCTAATATTCTATAGTACGGCGGAAGCATTTTACCAGGTCCTTCAAAAAATCGTAAAGGAAAACACATAAGATCTGGACAAAGGCAAATGGCTTATAATGTGTACATTAAGCATAAAGACAATATGTCTAAAACAGCTGCAGTCAATCAAACAGCAGAGGAAGTGGGTATTAATAGGAATACAATGTACTGCATTATTAAAGAAATGGAATTATATGGAGTTCCAATTTCTCCTCCAAGAAAAAGAAATTATCGTCATACTTACAATAAATTGGATGAAGCACAAAAAAGTACAATTAGACGACATGTGCATTCCTTTTTCTTGAGGAATGACTTACCAACTTGTACAAAAATGTACGTAAATGTCAAAATATAATGATATCAGATATGTATATCCCTGCTATCCATCTGACAGTAAACATATGTTTTACTTGTTTTCAAAATACAAAGTTCATCGTGTGTAAACTGTGCTCAAATTGTAGCGCCATCTACTTTATTCTTAGACTGAATGGAGTATAGTGTCTCATTAGTGACGGTTGTTATAACTACTCTTATAGCGTGCTGTAATGCAATATGGCCGGTAATATAAACTTCTTTAGGGTAAGTATTTTACAGCTTGAATTAATTGATATGGCATGATATACATTGCACTTACATAACTACGTAATGTTTAAAATTATGTTTCATTATGTGATTGTAACCAATCCGTTTATGAATCTGATTCAGTTAATCCAATAATAAATTCTTCATAAACATCCATTAATTTGTCCCTTTCGATGTATTCTTTTTCTATTTTCTGTACATGTTTGCATTCCGCTTGCCACAAGTTCGGAGTAATTTCTTTTCACTATGCTGCTAATCATTTCTATCGGGTTAAGGTCACAGTAATATGAGGACAACCTTAAAACCGAATGACCTAAACTTGTTGCATAATTGTCTATAGCATGTTCGGGTTCTGGTTTATTGCGTCTCATTAATTCGAACAATTCACACTCTAAGATTTCGGGGTGATATGGTATATTTTTGAACAACAGCAAGGATATAATATGTTTTGTGTCTGCATTTCTGCATTATTATTTTTATTATTGCATACAATTTTGAAGTAAATTACTATACACCGGACGTGCTAGGTTTAAATTACGACGGAGCAAAGAAGTGATGTAAACAACACGCAGTTACTGAATAGCTATTCATATCGTGAACTGCAACATCTGTTGTTGACGCGAAACGACAACAAAGAAAGTCCATTTTTACTCCTAAATTTCTTTCTTCATTGGCGTAGGTAGAAGGGTGACGAGCTTTTAAAATTTATTATATTTACTTTATCGTAAGATAAATAAAGTTATATGTATATGTATAACCTATTCATACTTACGTTAGTTTCGTTTTTTCAAAGTTTTGACTGTTAATTCCATACTTCGTAATTTTTGTAATAGTTCCTGTTATTACCGTTTAGTTGAATCTACTTCTCCCAATTATCTCGACGTAAGTGTGCACTGGATTTCGTTAAGTTTCAATAACACACGCATACATTTGTAGTTATCATTTATTTAGATTTAGAACATTGTTTATGTTACTTTTTCAGATATGATATGGAAGAACGTCGAGAATGGCATTGTGAAACAATGGCGAGTTGGATTAAGGGTCATACTGATTGTATATCCATTGTTAGTGATACCGATATTTATTACAAAGTCTGTAAAATATCGTTACAGAATACCCAAAAAGTGCACGTACAACGTCACTTAGCATCGCTAAAACATATACAGAAATTGGACCCGCTGGAAGCTGACAATTTTAACGCATTTGTAATAGCATTTAGTTATAAATACAGTTGATGCGGAAACAATTGCTAAAACCATTGACAAGAATTTGCACAGAATGCTTCATTAAGACGACAGGTACAGGGAAAAAATATTTCTATTGGTTAGTGACAGTGCCGCATTTATGTTAAAAACAGGCAGACTATTAAAGGAAACATATCCTTATAACGTGCATATTATTTGTGTAGCACATGCTCTCCACAGAGTCTGTGCATACATCGAAGACATGTATCCGGAAGTTGATAGACTTGTATCCTTTTTTAAAAAAGTTTTCAGAAAAGCACCATCAAGAGTAGCTCTTTACAGGGAAAAACATCCATCTTTGTCACTGCCTCCCTCGCCTGTAATAACTAGATGGAGAACATGGTTGGAAGCTAATAGTTTTTATGCAGAGATTTTCGATAGTTTACAAAATTTCGTTACATGTTTAAATGACGATGCTCGAAGTATTTCTGAGTGCAAGGGACTAACACAAACCCCAAATTTAAAAAATCAGTTATTATTCCTTCAGGAATACTTTGGAAATTTGCCTAAAATAATCACATATTTTGAAAATCAAAATCTCAAATTAAAAGATGTGGCAATTAATAATTTCAAAAGTATTCCAAGTGACTTGGATATGGCCTTCGGCAAAAGTTAGACGCAGTTTTTAATATAAATCCAGATTTAATAACATTGCGGCAATTGTGTATGGGGACAATGACACAAAATCTAACTGCTAAATATGCTGAAATAAAAGAATATTTCCAGTACGCACCTATAACCAGTTGCGATGTAAAAAGGACGTTTTCTATCTACAAAGATGTACTTCATTTAAAGATAACAAATCTTACAGAAGAGAACCTTGAGAAAGTATTGCTAGTAAATATTAATACTCCTTTACTCGACTTGAACTACAAAATGAACAAATAATGACGTATTTTGTATTTTATACATCACCAATTATTATAATAAAATTATATAAATAAAATTATAACCTCTTTAAAAATACAACATTTCAAAAGTGCGCCCCTGGGCGATGAGTCATCAACATTTCATGTCCGGTCTGTATAAATTACAATTATCAAATAGTTCATACATAAAACAGAAAAGCGTTTGCTCTTGATTTTATTTTGTAATTAATATTACTTATGATGTAAAGTGTTTATATAATATTTTTTTATTACTTAATATTATCAAGGCTTTGATTTTAAAAAAATTCCATGAGCAATATGAAACCGATTTAGCGGTATAGCCGACTTAGTTGGAGAAAGTTCTGTTTGGTGTCTGGGATTTGGTTTCATTTTATATACAGAAGCTGACCACCTATAGCGTATAGGTAATCTATGCTACAAACAGCTGGAGAGCGTTGTGTTTTGTAATGTAACAGGTGTGACAATTTCAAAACAAAATTACCCCAAAACTAAAAATGTAAATCGGGAAGAATGACATTTCATTATTATATCTCTAAAGCAAGAGCTAATCTATCATTTTTATTGTGATTTTTAAATTCAGCATAAGAATAACATACCGATAGGTCCAGCCCGCGACGGGCCATACATAGGCAACAATATACGTATGGAACGTGCTATGTGGCAACGTGTGTACGATACCACTCGTGCTCCTATTTTGAGTGACTTTCTTAAAATTTGAATTTATTTTGTAGAATTATTGATTTTTTTACTTTTATCTTTTAGAAAACGTTATTGTTTTTTTATTACTTAAAATTACTTTTCCGTATCAGCTAAGAATACAATAATAATAATAAATTGGACCTTATTATGTCTGAAACAAATGGGCAAATTACGTATACAGAACGAATATGCAAACGACTATATCCTTGCGCGGTTTAAGTCTTACTAAATTCTTAACTGCAATGTGCTGCTGTTGCGGGTAGAGGGGTTTCGGTGGGGGTTTCCGTGTTGCCACTCATTGCTGTCTATGGCCCGTTCCGAGCTGCACCTATCGGTATATTCGTGCCCGAAACATGTTCAGTTTTGGGCAATGTAATCCAACTTGATTTTAAAAACTGTTATAAATCTAGGTAAAATAAATATTTTAGCAGATATTCACAAAAAAACAAAAAAAACTAAACTAACTACCGATCTAAATTTCGAAAATATTTCCAAACTAACGTTAAATATTTTTTATATTTTAGTAAAGTAGTATTTCGGGTTTACAAAAAATATATATAAAACGGCCAAACATATTGCTTCGCCCCAAACATATTTTTAAAATATAATGTATCGATGAAATTTGAAAACCTACAGTAGTGTAGATTTACCGGTTCTGGACCCACCGCCGGGCGGTGGAGGTCAAAGGTCAAAGGTCAAGGGTCAAAGGTCAAAGGTCAAAGGTCAAGGGTCAAAGGTCAAAGGTCAAGGGTCAAAGGTCAAAGGTCGCGGGGTCAAAGGTCAAGGGTCAAAGGTCAAAGGTTAAAGGTCAAGGGTCAAAGGTCACGGGGTCAAAGGTCACGGGGTCAAGGGTCAAGGGTCAAAGGTCAAGGGTCAAAGGTCACGGGGTCAAAGGCCAAGGGTCAAAGGTCACGGGGTCAAAGGTCAAGGGTCAAGGGTCAAAGGTCAAGGGTCAAAGGTCACGGGGTCAAAGGTCAAGGGTCAAAGGGCAAGGGTCAAAGGTCAAGGGGTCAAAGGTCAAGGGGTCAAAGGTCAAGGGTCAAAGGTCGCCGGAGGCGGGGGTCAAAGGTCATCGGAGGCGGAGGTGTCGCCCTCTGACGGCCACTAGCCAAACTAAAAATGGCAGATTTCTTGATTACCAACCCAACTAATGTGGCGCCCTCTAACGGCCACTAGCCAAACTAAAAATGGCAGATTTCTTGATTACCAACCCAACTAATATGGCGCCCTCTGACGGCCACTAGCCAAACTAAAAATTGTATCTCTCATCATTACCAACCCAACTAAAGTGGTGCCCTCTAATGGTCACTAACCAAACTAAAAATGGCGCCCTCTAACGGCCACTAGCTAAACTAAAAATGGCAGATTTCTTGATTACCAACCCAACTAATATGGCGCCCTCTGACGGCCACTAGCCAAACTAAAAATTGTATCTCTCATCATTACCAACCCAACTAAAGTGGTGCCCTCTAATGGTCACTAACCAAACTAAAAATGGCGCCCTCTGACGGTCACTAACCAAACTAAAAAATTGCATCTCTCATCATTACCAACCCAACTAAAATGGCGCCCTCTGACGATCATTTGCCAAACTAAAAAATTGCATCTCTCATCATTACCAACACAACTAAAATGGCGCCCTCTGACGATCATTTGCCAAACTAAAAAATTGCATCTCTCATCATTACCAACCCAACTAAAATAGCGCTCTCTGACATTCACTAACCCAACTAATGTGACATCAGGCAAAATGGCCGACCATCAAGATGGTCAATAAAAATATAAACTTTGCTTCTAGAGAATTCCTGAATAAATTACACAACTTGCTATCGCGCTTCTCAATGTATTTCTAGCAGGTCTAAACATGTTTTCCAGCGGAAACCGCAACGTCTGCATGCTTCTGTGATAGCTGCAGGCTTGAAATGTATTTCTATATCTTATAAAATGAAAAAAGAAACAATGTATTTTTTAAGAAAAAACAATTTATTATTATAAATTAACAATATGACCAAGTTTCATAACTTCAAAGTCATAGTGAAGTGAATTATAACAAATATGTAGCACTTCCATCATAAGGAAAGCGTTAAACGAATTACAATGATCAACAAGCAATTCTGATACATTTGTATATAAATCTCCAGTTAATGTTATACAAGCGGTTAAGATCATCTTATAAAATGCTATAAAATCGCTGTTTACTAAAAATTCTAATTTACTCTTAATGAGCGGTTGTAAATTAAACAAATTGCTATAGGTATCCGAAGACAATACCAGCTGTTGATTACGACTACTTAATACAATGACAGTAGTATTCCTAAATGTTGACGTTCGAATTTGATGATTCGGACTGCAACCATCTGTCTTACAAAATTCCTCCCAGTCGTCCAATGTGAAGAATACACAGCTTGCAGGCGATCGAATCTGGATGATGGGCACGAATCCAGCCGCTGGACTAAGACCGATATTCACCCATTTCGAACCGCATTTGTTGAGGAAGTATGATGACTGCCCAATTAACTGTTTTTCCTTAACGATATTCTCATCTATCATTTTAAGCGAATCACCAATAAATTCATTATAAGTTTCTGAAAAAGAATTAAAAAAATATAGATATAAGTTTATGTATATAATAATTTTGTGTTCTTACTAGCTTCCATTTTAATCTTAGTGTGTTAAAATATGTGCGAACTCGAATGCAAACAAACTAATACTGATTTAGTGAGAGAAAATTACAGTGAGAACCAATGACGCCCTCTGACGGTTACCAAGCAAAGTAAATATTAAATATATAAGAGAAGAATTTCGAATATAATATCAGCAGTATCAATTGTAAAGCGGTGTAACACATTTTATATAGATAGTGATAATCAAGTACCTATAATGACAGTGAAACCATACAACGTGGAGAAGTATGAAAACTTTTTAGCAGTTAATGACATCGAAATACCTATTGGAGTTGGGAATTGGCTATTATCCTCGGAATTGAATCAAAGTGATTGTTTATTCATAGCAGCATTTGCATATCAGAACGATCAATATTTCGATATTGATCAATTAATCCACGTGTTAGAATATTGTAACCCCAATATAACCCAACTAAAAAAGTGGTGCATTTATTGTGAATATGAATATCTACGTGAACCTGATTTTGAACTTCGTGATGAAATTTGTGTGTTTGATATAGAAACGTCGAATGTGTTGACTTTAAATAAGAATATACCGAAGATGCTAGTGACTTGGTATCCTCAATATAATCATCCAGAATTAGATTATAATGAAGAACTCGTCGAAAATGGTGGTGGATATGTTATATACGCTCATCAGAAGTGTTTCGCAAGTAGCTAACATGTACAGATCTGTATAATCTTGTCTGTACTTGTTTGGAAATACATCAGTCGACAATGTACGTTGAACGCAGGCATAGTGCGCTAAGATTGAAGAAAGTAGTATTAAACAATAGAATTAAGAGGTTTATATCCGAATTAGAAAAAATTAAAACTGATATCGAAATATATAAATTAGTTGTAAACATCGGCAAAATAAATATATAAAAAATGGATAATATTGAAAAATAGAGATGATCGGGCAATCAGACAAATCGATAAACATTTTGGATTATTGGATGAGGTGGATAAGACGATGATTAAAAATATTCCACTGTTTATCCTACAAAATAAGGTGAAAAGCTGAATCTCTAAAGCAACACTAGCATTACATTCCTCAGGAGATGCGAGCAAGTCTAAGAGAGTATTTACCCTATGGCTCTCATTATAATCAACCTTGGCAAGACAATCATCTGGATGGTTGGACCCCAGCTCGAAGAAATTGTTATTTATGTAACTTTATAGAATAAATATACATATATGTAATGTACAATATAGTATACAATATTTTAAATAAAAGAACAAACAAAATTATTGTTTTTTATTTATAGATAGTCATATAAATATATATACATATTTTAGAGGTTGAATGAATATACGATTCTACATATGTTCTATACATATTTATTAGGTATATTATATACATTTCCAAATCAAAATTTATGGCTGACCGAGAAAATAAATTACATATACACTCAAACACTCAGTGATGTAGTAATCATTTTTGAGTATACAGGTTGTTTCAAAGGTAAGATGGCGGATACAATATGGTCACAACCAGATTATGTAACAATTAATATTTGTTTTATACATATTTATTAATCAAATATCTTATACACCATTACATTTCAAAATTTATGGCATTATAATGTAAGTATAATACTTCAAGCCTATATAAGACATTTAAGAATTTATCATGACAAGAGATTTAATATTTTAATGTAAAGCACCTTACAATGAAAGCAGACTTGTAGCATACTTTTATGAAATCGAATAAAATCAGTACTCTTGAGCACACTTAACTTTTTCATTAGCTAAGACTGGAGATCTCTATTTGACATAAATTTTAAAATACATGTTCACGTATCATGGATTTTTTTTAAATAGTCATATAAATATATATACATATTTTAGAGGTTGAATGAATATACGATTCTACATATGTTTTATACATATTTATTAAGCATATATTATTATATTACATCTCCAAATCAAAATTTATGAGTGATACATAAAACGAAAATAAATACATATAAACTCAAGTACTGAGTGACGTAGTAACAAAATTTTAATATACAGGGTGTTTCAAAAGTAAGAGGCGGATACATACAGAATGTTTCAAAGGTAAGGGGTGGGTGGATACATACAAGGTTTTCAAGTACACCGAGTTTTTATTACCAGTTTTAAAATTCACAGGGTTTTTATCATCGGTTTTAAAATACCAGGGTTCTCAGAAATTAATTGTTCATATCTTTGTAGATGTTAAATTCATCGCTATATTAGTAGTATTATACTTGTATGTATGATTATAACATTATTCATTATATATATAAATATATATTTGTGACGAATAGAAAGAGTTAAATAGATAATGCGAGCTATTTCTTCAATTATTTTGTTAGAAAGCGCATTTTTTTATATTGTCGTCAGAAATATCTTTGAAAGCATTACCTCGATATAATTTAAAAAATTCCACAGCACTAATTAGACGACTTGAGGTAATTGTATAGTTAGAAAGCGCATTTTTAAAGTTGACGTCATACTGATGTCATGTAGTTTGACCAGGAATTTAATATCCTTTAAGTTATATATTATATAATCTATAATATTTTTACTTAATATTGTAAGAACATTAAATAAAAAAATTGAGGTTGCAGTTGGATTAGTAAACAATGGGCGTGGTCAAGATCTCTTTATTGCATGTAAATATCAATAAAGTAAATTTATAGTTGACGTCAGAGCTAGTATAATTTTTATATATGTATATAATACCTTGATATAATTAAAAAAATCCGCTCATACATAAATTCCTTATTGATCAATACATTTTAACGAACATAAAATTACATTGAAGTTCAGAAGTATTTCCATATGATAATATTAATGCAGACTTCAATAAGAAACAATGAACGATTCTGTTTTAAATGTATACACAATTTCAACGTTCATATTACTATAAAAATGATGTGGAACCGTGTCTTTCACCTATAAATTATGGACATTTAGCACCGATTGTTATTATAGACTCCAGTCATCAAAGTGAGTTGGTGAAGAACGAAGCAGTTGATATTCGATTAGACTTCAGTAAACGTGACAGAAAAAACTACAACATTTTGTCTGATTTTACACGATCGGATTGTTAAATATAACCCATTAACAAGTGTTGTAAAATTATTCTAAAGAGAGAAAATGTTTATAATAGATATTCAGGGATATCAGTATGAAGATAGCGAATATTTCATTAAAGAAATCGCAATCTACGATTTAACTACGCATCACGTTAACCATACTTTCGTTCAAATGCCTAACAAGTTGTCATGGTTTTGTCCAACAATTAAAAAACATATGGAATGGTTATGTAATAATATACATGGATTACATTGGGATAACATGGACAAACAACAATCAATATCGATGAATCATATAGAAAACTACATTCAGAGTATCGTTGGTGATGCTATCATAATGGTAAAAGGATTGAATAAGAAGAACATTTTGGAAAATTTTCTGTCCAATACAATTATCGATATGGAGAGATTCACTTGTCCAAATCTAAGTACTTTAAGACAAAATGAATGGAGTCGACATTGTAATTTCCATAAGAACAATAATTTAAAATGTGCAAAAGAAAATGTATATTTGTTATATCACTGGTTTATAAAATAATAAAACACAATATTTATTTAAAACCTTTAACCTATTTACATTATATTCTATAACTGTGCAATGTCTTGACTAACATTAATAATAATCTTCTTGTAATCATTACAAAAGCCGAACTTATACATTATTAAGCGCGAAAACCTACCTTTTCCTGTTACCTATAAATGTATAAAGTTTACATTACTAATTACTTAATATTGTGACGAATAGAAAGAGTTAATTAGATATGTGAGCTATTTCAATTATCTTGTTAGAAAGTATATTAACAAGCTGACGTCAAGTATTTGTAGGCGTTAATGATTGTACAACAGTGTTATTTATTACATGTCTTACAATATTAATTGTTTTATGAAACAGTTGATTCAATTTTATATCTATCAACGTCACAACCGCATATTTTTATTTAAAGACTTGTCTATACAAGTAAAATTGTTAAATATCATGTATTAAGTCTCCTAATAGATTATTTCGAGAAAACATACATTAACAAGCTTTTAGAAAAACTCTCTAATTATGTAGCCAAAAATATTTTACCTCAATCCATAAAATATGACATTTTTGTTTCAGTTTATATGATCAGTAACACGATGGTTGGTATATCTTCTTATAATGTAAATGTTTCTTTATGCAATTAGGGATTTACTTTTTTTCATTGTACCATATTTCAAGTTAATATCTATTATATTTTCTGTATTATTACATAATACGGAATTTGAAATTAGACAGCGAACAACATTAACAAATAATGAAAAGCGAACATTTTGATTAACACGCAAAAGAGATTTAATAATTTATTGCCATATACTACGAAAATAATATTTTTTACTTAATATTGTAAAAATATTAAATAAACAAAAAAAATTGAGTTGAAGTTCGATTAGTAAACAATGGGTGTAACCAAGATATCTTTATTACATGCAAATATCAATAAAGCTAATGATATAAATCTAGAATAGATGATGTAGGATATTTTCACATACATAGTTAACAATATGTAAAGTATATATTATCAAATGTTGACATCAGAACTCTAGAGTATAATTGATATATTAGTCAGATAAATTGTGAAAGTATATAGAAAGAATGATAATCATTCTTCATAATACCTCAACTAAATTTTAAAATGTATCTGATCCTCATCCCAGCAAGTCGAACATAATTTAGCATTTTCTCGATGTATTATCATCTAAAATTACAAAAACATTCAAATATAACAACATGAACCGTTATACATATGTAGAAAGAAACCAACCTTGTCATAGTTATACCAACAGTATTATTTATTCCTAGTCTTACTGTGCTAATTATTCTGAATTCAATCAATCGGAATGTTGTTTTCTGAAACAGTCCAATAAAAAACTAAAAAAATCACTAATTTCTTTAAATAATAAAACTGAATCATGGAGATATATTTAAACCATAAGCAGAATTAATCATTCATATCTTTGTAAATATTAAAATCAGAATTATTATACACTAGTTGACAAAAATTTCCATTCATTAATATATAAATGAAAGCGTATATCAAGAAATTCCAAAAATTTTAATGATCGAGTTAATAGGTATCGTCTAATAATTTCTCTCAATGTATACCAGTATAACGCTTGTTCTGTATATGTTTCTTCTTTACATATATAATATATGTATATATTTGTTTTAATTTTTATACAATATTCTTACAATATTAAATAAAATATAATATTTGTACAATCCTGAGATATATAAAATATATATAATTAGTTATAATTGTATAAAAGAACAACAATAATAACAACTTTTTCCTAATGCTTTGCAGAACGGAACTATTTATTCGAGTAATTTGATTAAATTTCTTTATAATATTTATCTATATACTATTGCGGCGGTGCTTGATACATTATTTTTTTCGGCAAGACTCTAAAAAGAAATCCCACGGTGTGAGATCACAATATTATGTTTATTATTCAAACTAATTAAAAGATTTTTAAATACTTCTCGTAATATATTCATTTCTCACCCATTCTAGCAGAGGTTTATAACTCAAGTAACTCAAAGCTGTATCATCATTGACTAAGCTGATAAAGAAGGGCAGGATTATTTTGAATTGGATCAATAATTCTTCATCTACTTATGGTGGATCAAAACACCAACTTTTGTGCATATAGAGGAACTTCTACACAAAAATCAGCGAGGGTATAAATAAGAAATCAAATGTTTTTGATTTTTATATACAGGGTGAGTCATTAGTAGCCGCTCTTTTGTGTTTTAAATAAAAGAAAAAACAATTAGTGGAAGATTCATGATTGTTTGGGGAGTATATTATCAAAATACTTTAGCCCTAACACACTTCCGGTTTCACCGGAAATACACTCAACACAAGAACAACAATGTTTATTCTTAGACATATATCTTCAACTATACATTTCCTACCACTTAATGTAAAAACGTATCAAGTAATTTCTAAAATTTTAACGATCATTGTTTTTCAACTACATATTTTTCCGCACTTAGAGAGCACAATCAATGGATTTATAAAATCTTAATGACCGAGTTTATAGACATCGACTAAAAAAATTTTCTATTATATAATATATTATATATATTAATGAATAGAAATTTTTAGGTGATGTCTATTAGCTTGGTTATTAAGATATTATAAATCCCTTGATTGTGCTCTCTAAGTGCTGAAAAATATGTAGTTGAAAACAATGATCGTTAAAATTTTAGAAATTATTTGATACGTTTTTACATTAAGTGGTAGGAAATGTATAGTTGAAGATATATGTCTAAGAATAAACATTGTTGTTCTTGTGTTGAGTGTATTTCCGGTGAAACCGGAAGTGTGTTAGGGCTAAAGTATTTTGATAATATACTCCCCAAACAATCATGAATCTTCCACTAATTGTTTTTTCTTTTATTTAAAACACAAAAGAGCGGCTACTAATGACTCACCCTGTATATAAAAATCAAAAACATTTGATTTCTTATTTATACCCTCGCTGATTTTTGTGTAGAAGTTCCTCTATATGCACAAAAGTTGGTGTTTTGATCCACCATAAGTAGATGAAGAATTATTGATCCAATTCAAAATAATCCTGCCCTTCTTTATCAGCTTAGTCAATGATGATACAGCTTTGAGTTACTTGAGTTATAAACCTCTGCTAGAATGGGTGAGAAATGAATATATTACGAGAAGTATTTAAAAATCTTTTAATTAGTTTGAATAATAAACATAATATTGTGATCTCACACCGTGGGATTTCTTTTTAGAGTCTTGCCGAAAAAAATAATGTATCAAGCACCGCCGCAATAGTATATAGATAAATATTATAAAGAAATTTAATCAAATTACTCGAATAAATAGTTCCGTTCTGCAAAGCATTAGGAAAAAGTTGTTATTATTGTTGTTCTTTTATACAATTATAACTAATTATATATATTTTATATATCTCAGGATTGTACAAATATTATATTTTATTTAATATTGTAAGAATATTGTATAAAAATTAAAACAAATATATACATATATTATATATGTAAAGAAGAAACATATACAGAACAAGCGTTATACTGGTATACATTGAGAGAAATTATTAGACGATACCTATTAACTCGATCATTAAAATTTTTGGAATTTCTTGATATACGCTTTCATTTATATATTAATGAATGGAAATTTTTGTCAACTAGTGTATAATAATTCTGATTTTAATATTTACAAAGATATGAATGATTAATTCTGCTTATGGTTTAAATATATCTCCATGATTCAGTTTTATTATTTAAAGAAATTAGTGATTTTTTTAGTTTTTTATTGGACTGTTTCAGAAAACAACATTCCGATTGATTGAATTCAGAATAATTAGCACAGTAAGACTAGGAATAAATAATACTGTTGGTATAACTATGACAAGGTTGGTTTCTTTCTACATATGTATAACGGTTCATGTTGTTATATTTGAATGTTTTTGTAATTTTAGATGATAATACATCGAGAAAATGCTAAATTATGTTCGACTTGCTGGGATGAGGATCAGATACATTTTAAAATTTAGTTGAGGTATTATGAAGAATGATTATCATTCTTTCTATATACTTTCACAATTTATCTGACTAATATATCAATTATACTCTAGAGTTCTGATGTCAACATTTGATAATATATACTTTACATATTGTTAACTATGTATGTGAAAATATCCTACATCATCTATTCTAGATTTATATCATTAGCTTTATTGATATTTGCATGTAATAAAGATATCTTGGTTACACCCATTGTTTACTAATCGAACTTCAACTCAATTTTTTTTGTTTATTTAATATTTTTACAATATTAAGTAAAAAATATTATTTTCGTAGTATATGGCAATAAATTATTAAATCTCTTTTGCGTGTTAATCAAAATGTTCGCTTTTCATTATTTGTTAATGTTGTTCGCTGTCTAATTTCAAATTCCGTATTATGTAATAATACAGAAAATATAATAGATATTAACTTGAAATATGGTACAATGAAAAAAAGTAAATCCCTAATTGCATAAAGAAACATTTACATTATAAGAAGATATACCAACCATCGTGTTACTGATCATATAAACTGAAACAAAAATGTCATATTTTATGGATTGAGGTAAAATATTTTTGGCTACATAATTAGAGAGTTTTTCTAAAAGCTTGTTAATGTATGTTTTCTCGAAATAATCTATTAGGAGACTTAATACATGATATTTAACAATTTTACTTGTATAGACAAGTCTTTAAATAAAAATATGCGGTTGTGACGTTGATAGATATAAAATTGAATCAACTGTTTCATAAAACAATTAATATTGTAAGACATGTAATAAATAACACTGTTGTACAATCATTAACGCCTACAAATACTTGACGTCAGCTTGTTAATATACTTTCTAACAAGATAATTGAAATAGCTCACATATCTAATTAACTCTTTCTATTCGTCACAATATTAAGTAATTAGTAATGTAAACTTTATACATTTATAGGTAACAGGAAAAGGTAGGTTTTCGCGCTTAATAATGTATAAGTTCGGCTTTTGTAATGATTACAAGAAGATTATTATTAATGTTAGTCAAGACATTGCACAGTTATAGAATATAATGTAAATAGGTTAAAGGTTTTAAATAAATATTGTGTTTTATTATTTTATAAACCAGTGATATAACAAATATACATTTTCTTTTGCACATTTTAAATTATTGTTCTTATGGAAATTACAATGTCGACTCCATTCATTTTGTCTTAAAGTACTTAGATTTGGACAAGTGAATCTCTCCATATCGATAATTGTATTGGACAGAAAATTTTCCAAAATGTTCTTCTTATTCAATCCTTTTACCATTATGATAGCATCACCAACGATACTCTGAATGTAGTTTTCTATATGATTCATCGATATTGATTGTTGTTTGTCCATGTTATCCCAATGTAATCCATGTATATTATTACATAACCATTCCATATGTTTTTTAATTGTTGGACAAAACCATGACAACTTGTTAGGCATTTGAACGAAAGTATGGTTAACGTGATGCGTAGTTAAATCGTAGATTGCGATTTCTTTAATGAAATATTCGCTATCTTCATACTGATATCCCTGAATATCTATTATAAACATTTTCTCTCTTTAGAATAATTTTACAACACTTGTTAATGGGTTATATTTAACAATCCGATCGTGTAAAATCAGACAAAATGTTGTAGTTTTTTCTGTCACGTTTACTGAAGTCTAATCGAATATCAACTGCTTCGTTCTTCACCAACTCACTTTGATGACTGGAGTCTATAATAACAATCGGTGCTAAATGTCCATAATTTATAGGTGAAAGACACGGTTCCACATCATTTTTATAGTAATATGAACGTTGAAATTGTGTATACATTTAAAACAGAATCGTTCATTGTTTCTTATTGAAGTCTGCATTAATATTATCATATGGAAATACTTCTGAACTTCAATGTAATTTTATGTTCGTTAAAATGTATTGATCAATAAGGAATTTATGTATGAGCGGATTTTTTTAATTATATCAAGGTATTATATACATATATAAAAATTATACTAGCTCTGACGTCAACTATAAATTTACTTTATTGATATTTACATGCAATAAAGAGATCTTGACCACGCCCATTGTTTACTAATCCAACTGCAACCTCAATTTTTTTATTTAATGTTCTTACAATATTAAGTAAAAATATTATAGATTATATAATATATAACTTAAAGGATATTAAATTCCTGGTCAAACTACATGACATCAGTATGACGTCAACTTTAAAAATGCGCTTTCTAACTATACAATTACCTCAAGTCGTCTAATTAGTGCTGTGGAATTTTTTAAATTATATCGAGGTAATGCTTTCAAAGATATTTCTGACGACAATATAAAAAAATGCGCTTTCTAACAAAATAATTGAAGAAATAGCTCGCATTATCTATTTAACTCTTTCTATTCGTCACAAATATATATTTATATATATAATGAATAATGTTATAATCATACATACAAGTATAATACTACTAATATAGCGATGAATTTAACATCTACAAAGATATGAACAATTAATTTCTGAGAACCCTGGTATTTTAAAACCGATGATAAAAACCCTGTGAATTTTAAAACTGGTAATAAAAACTCGGTGTACTTGAAAACCTTGTATGTATCCACCCACCCCTTACCTTTGAAACATTCTGTATGTATCCGCCTCTTACTTTTGAAACACCCTGTATATTAAAATTTTGTTACTACGTCACTCAGTACTTGAGTTTATATGTATTTATTTTCGTTTTATGTATCACTCATAAATTTTGATTTGGAGATGTAATATAATAATATATGCTTAATAAATATGTATAAAACATATGTAGAATCGTATATTCATTCAACCTCTAAAATATGTATATATATTTATATGACTATTTAAAAAAAATCCATGATACGTGAACATGTATTTTAAAATTTATGTCAAATAGAGATCTCCAGTCTTAGCTAATGAAAAAGTTAAGTGTGCTCAAGAGTACTGATTTTATTCGATTTCATAAAAGTATGCTACAAGTCTGCTTTCATTGTAAGGTGCTTTACATTAAAATATTAAATCTCTTGTCATGATAAATTCTTAAATGTCTTATATAGGCTTGAAGTATTATACTTACATTATAATGCCATAAATTTTGAAATGTAATGGTGTATAAGATATTTGATTAATAAATATGTATAAAACAAATATTAATTGTTACATAATCTGGTTGTGACCATATTGTATCCGCCATCTTACCTTTGAAACAACCTGTATACTCAAAAATGATTACTACATCACTGAGTGTTTGAGTGTATATGTAATTTATTTTCTCGGTCAGCCATAAATTTTGATTTGGAAATGTATATAATATACCTAATAAATATGTATAGAACATATGTAGAATCGTATATTCATTCAACCTCTAAAATATGTATATATATTTATATGACTATCTATAAATAAAAAACAATAATTTTGTTTGTTCTTTTATTTAAAATATTGTATACTATATTGTACATTACATATATGTATATTTATTCTATAAAGTTACATAAATAACAATTTCTTCGAGCTGGGGTCCAACCATCCAGATGATTGTCTTGCCAAGGTTGATTATAATGAGAGCCATAGGGTAAATACTCTCTTAGACTTGCTCGCATCTCCTGAGGAATGTAATGCTAGTGTTGCTTTAGAGATTCAGCTTTTCACCTTATTTTGTAGGATAAACAGTGGAATATTTTTAATCATCGTCTTATCCACCTCATCCAATAATCCAAAATGTTTATCGATTTGTCTGATTGCCCGATCATCTCTATTTTTCAATATTATCCATTTTTTATATATTTATTTTGCCGATGTTTACAACTAATTTATATATTTCGATATCAGTTTTAATTTTTTCTAATTCGGATATAAACCTCTTAATTCTATTGTTTAATACTACTTTCTTCAATCTTAGCGCACTATGCCTGCGTTCAACGTACATTGTCGACTGATGTATTTCCAAACAAGTACAGACAAGATTATACAGATCTGTACATGTTAGCTACTTGCGAAACACTTCTGATGAGCGTATATAACATATCCACCACCATTTTCGACGAGTTCTTCATTATAATCTAATTCTGGATGATTATATTGAGGATACCAAGTCACTAGCATCTTCGGTATATTCTTATTTAAAGTCAACACATTCGACGTTTCTATATCAAACACACAAATTTCATCACGAAGTTCAAAATCAGGTTCACGTAGATATTCATATTCACAATAAATGCACCACTTTTTTAGTTGGGTTATATTGGGGTTACAATATTCTAACACGTGGATTAATTGATCAATATCGAAATATTGATCGTTCTGATATGCAAATGCTGCTATGAATAAACAATCACTTTGATTCAATTCCGAGGATAATAGCCAATTCCCAACTCCAATAGGTATTTCGATGTCATTAACTGCTAAAAAGTTTTCATACTTCTCCACGTTGTATGGTTTCACTGTCATTATAGGTACTTGATTATCACTATCTATATAAAATGTGTTACACCGCTTTACAATTGATACTGCTGATATTATATTCGAAATTCTTCTCTTATATATTTAATATTTACTTTGCTTGGTAACCGTCAGAGGGCGTCATTGGTTCTCACTGTAATTTTCTCTCACTAAATCAGTATTAGTTTGTTTGCATTCGAGTTCGCACATATTTTAACACACTAAGATTAAAATGGAAGCTAGTAAGAACACAAAATTATTATATACATAAACTTATATCTATATTTTTTTAATTCTTTTTCAGAAACTTATAATGAATTTATTGGTGATTCGCTTAAAATGATAGATGAGAATATCGTTAAGGAAAAACAGTTAATTGGGCAGTCATCATACTTCCTCAACAAATGCGGTTCGAAATGGGTGAATATCGGTCTTAGTCCAGCGGCTGGATTCGTGCCCATCATCCAGATTCGATCGCCTGCAAGCTGTGTATTCTTCACATTGGACGACTGGGAGGAATTTTGTAAGACAGATGGTTGCAGTCCGAATCATCAAATTCGAACGTCAACATTTAGGAATACTACTGTCATTGTATTAAGTAGTCGTAATCAACAGCTGGTATTGTCTTCGGATACCTATAGCAATTTGTTTAATTTACAACCGCTCATTAAGAGTAAATTAGAATTTTTAGTAAACAGCGATTTTATAGCATTTTATAAGATGATCTTAACCGCTTGTATAACATTAACTGGAGATTTATATACAAATGTATCAGAATTGCTTGTTGATCATTGTAATTCGTTTAACGCTTTCCTTATGATGGAAGTGCTACATATTTGTTATAATTCACTTCACTATGACTTTGAAGTTATGAAACTTGGTCATATTGTTAATTTATAATAATAAATTGTTTTTTCTTAAAAAATACATTGTTTCTTTTTTCATTTTATAAGATATAGAAATACATTTCAAGCCTGCAGCTATCACAGAAGCATGCAGACGTTGCGGTTTCCGCTGGAAAACATGTTTAGACCTGCTAGAAATACATTGAGAAGCGCGATAGCAAGTTGTGTAATTTATTCAGGAATTCTCTAGAAGTAAAGTTTATATTTTTATTGACCATCTTGATGGTCGGCCATTTTGCCTGATGTCACATTAGTTGGGTTAGTGAATGTCAGAGAGCGCTATTTTAGTTGGGTTGGTAATGATGAGAGATGCAATTTTTTAGTTTGGCAAATGATCGTCAGAGGGCGCCATTTTAGTTGTGTTGGTAATGATGAGAGATGCAATTTTTTAGTTTGGCAAATGATCGTCAGAGGGCGCCATTTTAGTTGGGTTGGTAATGATGAGAGATGCAATTTTTTAGTTTGGTTAGTGACCGTCAGAGGGCGCCATTTTTAGTTTGGTTAGTGACCATTAGAGGGCACCACTTTAGTTGGGTTGGTAATGATGAGAGATACAATTTTTAGTTTGGCTAGTGGCCGTCAGAGGGCGCCATATTAGTTGGGTTGGTAATCAAGAAATCTGCCATTTTTAGTTTGGCTAGTGGCCGTTAGAGGGCGCCACATTAGTTGGGTTGGTAATCAAGAAATCTGCCATTTTTAGTTTGGCTAGTGGCCGTCAGAGGGCGCCACCTCCGCCTCCGATGACCTTTGACCCTTGACCTTTGACCTCCACCTCCGGTGACCTTTGACCCTTGACCTTTGACCCTTGACCCTTGACCTTTGACCTTTGACCTTTGACCCTTGACCCTTGACCTTTAACCTTTGACCTTTGACCTTTGACCTTTGACCTTTGACCTTTGACCTTTGACCTTTAACCTTTGACCTTTGACCTTTGACCTTTGACCTCCGCCGCCCGGCGGCGGGAGTAGGACCGGCGAATCTACACTACTGTAATTGTTTCGGCAATTAAAAATTTCTTCTTCGTTAATATGTACACAATTATGAAGGCTTACAGCGAAGTATCTCAGGTTTTTCTATCGCTAGAAAGTGCTGCTCGCGGCGGCGGTCGGGGTAGTTAACACCCACTCTACTGATAACATGTATCTATGAATCACTTTGTGTTACTTACACCTATATCTAGGGATGGAATCAGGTAATAATTTATCGTTTTCTTTTCATGTTCGGCTATGTGGGATGTTTATTAGATTTTCGCTGTTAACAATTGTCATTCTTGGTGTGGCGGTAAAGGTGGTTGACTAAAAATTATAAACAATTTAGTTAGAACATAACTTTTGTTTCTTGAAGTTTGAGTGTGTTGTGCATACGGTTAAAATAAAATTGCCATCATGGACCCTCGGAAAAGTAAAAAATATAGACTACGTTTGTCAGCTAAACGCAAACGGACGTCTAACATCGGCAAATTCAACAGGTATGTAATAAAACAATAGGTAGTACTACTATCAGATTTATAAAAAAAATCATGATTTTGTCAAAATATAATTTTGTTTTTTTATTTTCAAAATGTTGAAAAATGTCTTTATTTATGTGTCTCAATTTTTAAAATAGTTAGGTATAGAGCAAAAAATATATAAGTACACTAAATGTTATTTTTTCAGAGCTCGGCAATTTGATCTTTCATGTGTAACAAAGGCCATATTGGAAACTAACAACATAATGGAGGAAAACACCTGGGTGGATTCTTCTATGGCGGAACCATCTACAAAGATTGACGATGGACACGTGCTGACATCAGAAAGCAATATGTTGCCAGTTTCCCCGTCGCCCAATTCAAGTGCTATACCATAGTCGTCAAGTTTTAATTTCGGTTTGCACTTCTATCATATGCAGAAGATGACCTTATGATATGCAGCGATGCCTGCTTGCTAACAGTGCGCCCGCCTTACATTTCATAGTAAACGTTTGTCGAGTGTGGCAGCCTCGCTTATGTTTGTCTTTAGTTTATTTCGTCGCGCTCTTTTCCTCTTTCTACTTTCGTATCAGAAATTAAAATATGTCGACCCCGGTAGAAGAATATGTGCACTCAGAGGACGAGAAGGTGTTCATAGATTTACAAAGACCATTAGAAGGATCAAAAATTTGTGAAACTGATCATACTGTACCAATCAGATCAACCTCTGAAACATGTAATATTGACAACAAAGTTAGTACATCAACGTCTAATGAAAAACTGAACAACAATGACACTAATGTGATTAAAGACACTCGTATAGTTTAATTGCAACAATTCATTGATGCTTTAGTAACTTTAAGCAAGCCAGAAGATACTTTCGCATGTACTCTCAACAATTTGAAACTCGTTGACGAACGCAGGCATGGTCTTCAGTTAAAATTATATTTTAAATGAAATCTATACAATTACATTGGTGCAGTCTCTACATGTCCAGAAAAGTCGAATACAATAGACGTCAATACGGCAGCGGTTGTTGGGATATTGAACATTGGTGTTGGGTTTTCTGAAATGACGTTCTTTCTAAGTTATATTATATCAAACAGCACATAATACCGCCTGTAATGCATATGACAATGTTGCGTGGGAGACAATGTGTGACGTGCTAGTATAAACAAATAGTCATTTGATTACACCAAAGAAGACCTTATCCTATTTGACAAGGTAATGTTATGTATAATGAAAGGTCGGTGTAAGAATGCTTATACATGCACGACGCATCTCAATGAATGTTATGGAATAACATTCAGAAGTAAACAATAACATTTAATGTATTGTTTACTACTTGTAAATATACATGTTAGGTATACAATAAACATACGTACATATATATAGTAGAGGACATTACTATAGGGAATTAATAATTAAGAAGTATGAATAAGTATTAATAATATCAGTGTTGATATTACTATTAAGATTATTAGTAGTAAAAGTAACAGTGATAGAAATGTAGTATTAACAGTACGAGTAAGTTAAGCACTTGTACCACTGTATATATTCATTGTAAATATATCCATACATCACCCATGTAAGTGTTTGTATTCAACCACCGCCGACTTCTTAAAGGGTACTCAACAGTACTTAGAAATGGAACGGAACCATTTCGCTACATGGCGATCTTGCCAGTCCTGCAAATAAAATATAACAACAACAAATTGTTCTATGGCAGTCTGCTACCTGCAGCACAAATTTGGAATTTGGAATGAATAATAGGAAGACAAGCACTACGCAATGGGTTCTACGGCAACAAAAGAAGAGGTGATAATTGCACAAACAGGTAACAGTGGAACAACGGCCGATGTTACAACATTCACACCAGCACAAATTGGGTCAGCAACAGCAGTACTACTCCTGATAATGGTATTTTCGTACTTCGTATGGTACAGATGCAAGAAGCACTGGGAAAAGAAGATACGGACAGAAGTGATCAAGAGCAGAGAACAACTGGACATGCTGGAGAAGGTATAATAAAAGGTTAGTGAAAAAAAAACTATATAAATGAACATAGAAGATTTCAAAAAATTGTGCGCGGATATTGAACAGTTTAAAAATAATAGAGTTAAGGATAATAAAGAAAGAAGGGAAAATTCCCAACATACTGAAAACAAACTTGCTGAGTTAGGAACACTTATACAGAGGTTCAACACTTTAAAACGTAGATTTACAGGTGACATTCATGAAACAGACTTCGCAAACGAAGTTAGGGTTTACAGTCAACAAATTAAACTTGATATAGAATCATTGCAAACTTTATTAGAAAAACGGGTTAAAAAACAAGTAAATATGACTGATAAATTTGATTTAAAAGTCGTATCGGGTTTATTGCCGATGATGAATGGCAATGAGGATACAACTAAGCAATTGATAGATGGTATTTCATTTTATGCTAGTACATTAGCGGAGGATCAACACAAGTTACTCATACAATACGTGTTAAAAACCAGGTTAACCACTAATGCAAAAATTCGGTTAGATTCAGAATATGACACAGTAGAGAAACTAATAAAAGAAATAACGGTAAATTTTATAACTAAAAAATCTGCATTAACATTATCAACTCAATTACACCAACTGAAACAAAATGATAAATCCATAAGCGAATACGGTCAACAAATAGAGAAACTTCTTGACGAATTAACTATTTCACAAGCGGGAGATAACGAAAATCTTGTAAGAACGTTGAAACCAATTAATGAGAAAATCGCGATAAATTCATTTTGCAACGGTATTAAAAATGCGGAATTAAGAACAATAATTAAATCAAGAAACACTGACACTCTGACAGATGCGATAAATGTAGCAATTGAAGAAGAGTTTAATAGACCGGCTTCAATGAACGTATTTAATTACACAGCAAATAAATATAAACGTTTTCATGGTCATGTCAATAAACGCGATAATAACAACGGTTACAGAAAAAATAACGGAAAGTATAGGTCAACGCATGAACAAAGCAACGCAAACAAATTTTATAATAACAAACATAGACGAGGTTCGACATATAAAAACAATTATGCAAACGCAGCGATAGTTGACAATAGAAATGCGAATAGTTCAAGTTCAAATATAACCAAAAAGCATACAATGCAGTTTTTTCAAGGTCAATAAAAGCAATAATTTAAACTATATAACTTTGAAATATAATAGAAACAATGTGATTTTTTTACTAGATACTGGAGCGAATATCAGTGTATTCTTTTCAGAATGTTTAAATAAATATCAACAGGTAAATACAGATAGAAAATGTAGAATAAAAGGCATAGCTGGTACTTTAAAATCACAAGGTTCAGCAATTCTTTCCTTAGAATTACACCAACATAAATTCAATCATGAATTTCAGGTAATACATAGTTTTACGAATAGGTTCGATGGTATTTTAGGAACAGATTTTTTAACAAATTACGGAGCAGAAATAAATTTCGAGAAATTTTCTTTCTCATTCAATATAAATAATAATAAAATATCGACTAATTTAGAGTCATATAACAAGTGTATGACTATAATACCGCCACGATGTGAGGTAATAAGACATTTTCGAATAGACAATTCGAACGAATGTGTCGTATACCCTTCAGAGATTGCGGAAGGAGTATTTACGGCAGGTATTATTGCAAAACCTAATTCATATAGCATACCGGTTAGAATTTTAAACACGAATGATAAAGAAAGCACAATTAGAAATTTTAAACCAATCACAGCTAATGTGACAGATTTCGAAGTATACAATTTTAATGTAAACGAAATCACGGTAAATAGAGTTGAGAAAGTATTAAATTCAATTGACATAGAACATTTAAATAAGGAAGAAATACATTCAATCGCGAAAATATGCGCAAAATACAGTGACGTTTTTTTATTAGAAAATGATCCAGTAACTGTAACAAATATAGCTCAACAAGAAATTAATATAAAAGACGATGTAAAACCAGTATACGTAAAACCTTATAGGTTGCCTCAAGCACAAAAAAAGGATATAGATACGGAGATAAATAAAATGCTGAAGCAAGGCATTATAGAAGAAAGTAAATCTCAATGGTCATCACCTTTGTTAATTGTACCAAAAAATGCTGATGCAAATGGTAACAAAAGGTGGAGAGTGGTCATAGACTACCGTCTTCTAAACAAAAATATTCAAGACGATAGGTTTCCATTACCGAATATAACGGAAATTTTAGATGCACTTTCGGGAGCAGTTTACTTCACACATTTAGATTTGTCACAAGGGTACTATCAAGTAGAGTTAGAACAGTCAAGTAGAAAGTATACGGCATTTACGACGGATAAAGGGCATTGGCAAATGAAAAGATTACCAATGGGAATGAAATCGAGTCCCAGTTCTTTTTCAAGAATCATGACAATAGCAATGTCGGGTTTAAACTACGAATCATGTTTTGTTTACTTAGACGATCTAATTGTTTTCGGGAACAATTTACGAAATCATAATCAAAATTTAGTTAAAGTTTTAGATAGATTACGGAAAGTAAATTTAAAACTAAATCCTGTAAAATGTCAATTTTTGAGAAAAGAAATTCTATACTTAGGGCATGTTCTTTCAGAAAACGGTATTTCACCAGATCCACAAAAAATTGTAGCTATTCAAAACTACCCCACCCCTACAAACGGGGAGGAGACGAAACGATTTGTAGCGTTCGCAAATTATTATCGGAGATTTATTCCTAATTTCGCAAAAATTGCGAGTCCTTTGAGTAAGCTCACGCGAAAATCAACTACGTTTCATTGGGATAGAGAATGCGAACTAGCATTTCAAACTCTTAAAACAGCTTTAATAAATCCGCCTGTGTTACAATACCCAGACTTCTCTCGGGATAACCAGTTCATCTTAACAACAGACGCGTCGAATTATGCTATAGGAGCCATTCTGTCAAATGCAGACGGGCGACCTATTGCATATGCAAGTAGAGCACTCAGCAAAAGCGAGATAAATTTTCCGGTGATCCACAAAGAATTATTAAGCATCGTATGGGCAGTACAACACTTCAGGCCTTATCTATATGCCCGAAAATTTCAAATATACTCAGATCACAGGCCCCTGATATATTTATTCAGCATGACAAATCCGTCTTCGAGACTAATAAAATTTAGACTCTTGCTAGAGGAATATGATTTTACAGTTAATTACATAAAGGGAAAAGAAAACGTGGCAGCCGACGCATTATCACGAATTCGTTTAGAATCAAGCGATCTTAAGGAAATGGCAGCAAACGTTAATGTAATAACTAGGTCGAGTATAAAATCGGATTTAATAAAACAAAAATTAATAACAAAAACTAACGAAAATAATGAAAATATACGGCATCCAGGAATGGTGGCATTATTAAAACCTGCATTTAACATTACGGAATTAACAACCGTGACAGGCACTAATTTTACCAAAATAGGAAATGATAAATTAATAAAAAAGGGCAAATTTTTTTATAACATGTCTAGACAAATAATATACATTATGCAAGATACCCTATCAGCAACTGACTTAGGTACAGAGCTGAGGAATTTGCAACAAATATGTAATAATTATGGAATTCCTGAAATATGTATATTTCAAAGCTCGATTAATGAGCATCTAATAGCCCGTATGAAACGAGAATTAGCTACTCTCCGGAAGTACAATTTAAAGGTAAATATCATTTCAAATGTGGAAAAGATTGATTGTAATGAAACACAACAGTTAATTTTGAACGATTTTCACATTTTGCCGACGGGAGGCCACGCTGGAATTAACCGTATGTATAGTAACATAAAGAAATATTATTATTGGATTGGTATGAAGGCAGATGTAAATAAATTTGTAGTACGCACCCTACGAACTAATGTTCGGCAAGAAATGTAAATTACCAAGTAACATACTAAAGTCAAACGATCCAATATATAATTTTGAGCATTATCCAAATGAATTGAAATATAGACTTTCAAGTGCTTGGAAAGATGCCAGGAATAACTTAATCGAAACAAAAGTCAAACAAACGGAAAAATTTAATACACGTGTAAGGAATGTAACTTACAAATGCAATGATCAAGTTTTAGTCAAAAATGAAACTACAAACAAGTTACAACCTCTATATAAGGGTCCTTACGCAGTAATAAGGGAAAACACACCGAATGTAACGGTAAAAATTAGAAATAAGCAAGTAGAAGTGCACAAAAACAGAGTGAAATTGTATAAGGACAAAAGTGTAGATTAAGTATAAATAAGATCTAGTGCAATAGAAATTTAAGAATTACAAAGTAAATTATGTATGTAAATGTATAAAAATGTAATATATGATGTAAGATTATGTGTATGTGATAGAAACAAAGGAAAAATGGTAAGATACAATACTATGGTATATTACGAAAAATTTTATTTATAGAACAAAATTTTTCTTTTTCTTTGCGAAGGAGATGTGACGTGCTAGTATAAACAAATAGTCATTTGATTACACCAAAGAAGACCTTTTCCTATTTGACAAGGTAATGTTATGTATAATGAAAGGTCGGTGTAAGAATGCTTATACATGCACGACGCATCTCAATGAATGTTATGGAATAACATTCAGAAGTAAACAATAACATTTAATGTATTGTTTACTACTTGTAAATATACATGTTAGGTATACAATAAACATACGTACATATATATAGTAGAGGACATTACTATAGGGAATTAATAATTAAGAAGTATGAATAAGTATTAATAATATCAGTGTTGATATTACTATTAAGATTATTAGTAGTAAGAGTAACAGTGATAGAAATGTAGTATTAACAGTACGAGTAAGTTAAGCACTTGTACCACTGTATATATTCATTGTAAATATATCCATACATCACCCATGTAAGTGTTTGTATTCAACCCCCGCCGACTTCCTAAAGGGTACTCAACAGTACTTAGAAATGGAACGGAACCATTTCGCTACAAATGAAAAAATCTGCCGAAGAAGAAGCTAAATTAGCAGTTGAATCTTGTAGTGTCAGCGTAGATGGAATACCAATGATCACTGTGGTTGCTGATGGTAGTTAGGCAAATAAGTTATATCGTGGTGGTATGGCAGCAGTAGTTTCCATAAAGACCTCTTTATATCACTAATAAGTATTTGAATAAAGGCATAAGCCTAGGAAAATGTCTAAAAAGCGTGGAGGCAAAAAGAATTGGGAGGGTACAAGCACTCAAAAATCGTAAATGCAAATGCAAGTTAACTTTTGCGACAAACAAAGCCGGAATAGATAAAGATTATGGAAATGAATGTCAAAAACCCGTTGTGTTTTTGAAAACATTACAAAAAACCGATGAAGAACTAAAAGAAATTGAACAAAATACTAGATTACATGCAGATAGTATTGATTGGCGACAGCATAGGAGAAATTTACTCACTGCTTCTGCTTTTGGCAAAGTGTGTAAAATGCGCCCTACTACAAGTTGTAAATCCACAGTAAAAAATATTTTATATAGAGAAAATAAAAACAAAATAATGAGGATTTCGTTGTTAAATCTAAAGTAATTGTGTTCCAGGCAAATATTTAATGAGTTTTTTATTCGTGTTTTCTCGGTATTATCCAAAATACTGTCATTAATTTGTTTTTCTATTATGTCTTTTATTTCTTGTATTGGTATAGATGTAAAACGGTTTTTAATATCGAAAGATATTAATTTAGAGTTATCTGGTAATGTGATTTCATTTAATTTCTTAGTTAATTGGATTGTATTTTTTAGTGAATAATTTGACTTTAAATTGATTTTTTCCGGTAGTGTTTTATTTAAATACTTACACAGCTTATAGACGGGTGCAGATACATAAGATACTACTGGTCTCATTGGGGTCTTATTTTTGTGCAATTTCGGTTAGCCATAAAGTCTTAAGGTGCTGGAGTTCATTATTAATAGCTTTTTGTTTTTTAGATTATTATGATTGTTTATAAGCTTTTTTATTTTGGTTTGATAGCAATTAGTGGGGTCATTTTTTAATTTTTTAAATTCATTAGTGTTTAATAATTCATAAATTTTATCATTGTGTATAGTTCTTTCGAATAACGTGACTGTATTTCCTTTGTCTGCTTATGTGATTACTAGTTTGTTATCATTTAATTTCTTTCTTATTGTTTTTAGGTTTTGGTTTTCAGATGTAAATTTAGAATTGTTTGGATAACCCACTAAGCCCATTATTAGCAAATATTTATAAGAATCACTTTGAAGGAAGGTTATTCAGGATTAATAACACCTTAACTAAATAAATACATTATTGGGCGAGGTACGTTGATGATATGTTATGTGTTTGGACAGGTACAGATAGACAACTAACAGAATTCTTACTTAATTCACTAAACTCCAGGATACAATTTACAATAATCAAAGAGGAAAATAACAAATTAATTTTTTTAGAAATACCGTATACAAAAACTATTATATTATATTATAAACAAAATTATATAAAATTTATAGGAAACCAACATTTTTAGATAATATGAATTTGCTTTGGGAATATTATCCAAAAGTGAGAAAATGCATTTGGATAGGATTAATATCAAAGCAAAGTCTATCTTCTAATGTGTACATTATAATAAAATTTTCTTTTTGCTCACTATAACAATATCTGGTATAAGTCATCACAAGTAATAAATTTCTTGATTTTATTTTTGTATTTGTAACATTGAACTCAATACGTGCAAGTACGTTATACCTGTTTATATATTTATTTATTTATTGTGTAATTAAGTTGTTTATGAATCAATAATTTTAGATGAATCTGTTTTTCTTTGTTAATTTGTGTGTGTGTAAAATAAATGATTTTGTAAGATATTTCCGTATTTTATTTAATGTATCTAACCTGTCGAAAAGCTAAAGAGTAAAATCTTTTGGAGAAAGAATATTTCTGCCCCTGAGATGAGATATTATTAGTGATACTATTATCTAAGCTAGTGAAGTACGCCATTGCCTTACCGACATTTTTGCAAGTGATAACATCTCAAATTGGCATAAGGCTAATTTCCTGAGATATGTGCGTGAACCTTCATATTTTTAAAAATATAGACTTTTAATAATTTTTCTTGTATTATTAATTTGGAAGGGTCACAGCAATATGTTCTAATAAAACTTTGTGAAACATAGTCAAGGTGTTATTCTCGACAGTAAAATTAAGTTAATAAATGTTTCACCAAGAAGTGTTTGCAATATGATTTTCCTTTTTGTGTAGTAATATCCATTGAAATATATTTAGTGCGGGCCTGTTGCAACCCAGTGGAGTTTAGGGAGTACAGACGGGTGACAGTCTTTGTTAGTGGTCATTGGTGTCGTTTATTGTATCCTCGTCTCCCGCTCCGCAAAGAAGTAAGAAGTATACCCCTCGAGTCCAGGGCAGATCCCTCTTAAAGATTTTTTATAATGTAGGGGGCTCATTGAATGGTGCCGAACTCAATCTTACTTTGAAATCATAAATGGGAACCCCCGTTGTGTATT